>JARHVA010000013.1:7360000-8095000 GCA_037957365.1 Torreya grandis | reverse complement strand
TAGTGTTTGGGGAAATCTGAATAATTTTGCCTCTCTAGAATCCAAACATTGATATCAAGAAGCTAACATTGCTACTAATTTCCTGGCCAATTGTAGAATTGATCAACTTGAAACAAGTAGAATGGATAATCTACGTAACACTTGGGAAGATTTTTTGTCTTTAGCTTTCATTAATATATGGGTTTTTTATCTCTCTTTCCTTTTAATTTGATTTTTTTAATAAAAAAAAGGAAGTCTTTGCTAAATGGGAAAATTCTAACTTATAATGATTTGTTTATTAGAAAATGACTGCAAATTTATTTATTTGGCTAAATCTTTTTTTAAATTTTATTCATAATCATTTTCAATTATTATTCTCTTGAATAATCCCTATCATTATTTCCAATCTTGCCAATTCATTGGCTTTTTTAACATTATCCTTGTGGTATGCATGTCTTGTGTTCAATCAAAGGTGGCACCTAAGTGAATTAAATTAAAATTATTTGGATCAATTTCATTTTTTTGGATGGTGAAATCAAGTCATTTATTTTCCCTTGGGATTTAGGGTGTTATTCATGGTGGCTTTGGCTCTCAGTATGGATCATGGGGTGGAACTAGCTCTAGCTACCCCAGCAGTCTATGGAGGTAGAATTATCTAGGAAATGGCTTTTGATAGAGGAATATCATGGGAAAGACTCAATAATATATTCTATGTGACAACTAAATAATTATTCCAAGCAATATCATTGATTTTGGGCAAGGACTACCTAGAGCAGGGCTGACACATTCGAGTCAATTTAGAAGTGGTAGGAATGTTTACAAAAAATATTATGGCTCTTTTATCATACATTGAGGTGGTTTCAAACTCAATTTTATTCTTTATCAAACTAGACCATCAATGTGGCCTACATAATTAAATTGAAAATTTTGATTTGGGTCACCTACCCAAGCTTCCTTTCACTAGCACGAACAGGACTGTTTTGGTGCCTATTTTAACTTTTCAAGCACTAGATACATGTTTTATGATCATAGTGATTTTTGTTGAGGATAACCATTAGAAGGTTTTTGCTACTAACTCAATAGAGGGGAATTTTCATCTTTATTACCCACGTCCCACCTTAAAATCCTAATCATGGAGATATCATGATGGAAGGAGATCAAACACAATAAATAAAGGGTGGATACAGTCAAAATGTTTGAAAGATTGGTGACTCAGGGGGATTGCAACTCCATACTAGCTTTTTAAAATTCCATAATAGATCATCACAAAGGAAATGTAGGTCTAGTTGGATAGTAATATAGTGGTAGTATCTATAGGTGGCTACAAATTCAAAAAAAGGACTCTAAGTGGATTATGAAAGGTGAGGCTTCTGCTATGGATTCTAAAGATAATGAAATCATCATTGTCAATGATCTAGATGAAATGGTTACACCAGAATAAGTAGATTATGGTTTCATCTACTTAATTTTATTTTTTATGGCATGATGTTCTGTTGGGTGGCCCCTGGGGCTTTCTGGGATTTTTGCCCCTTTTGTTGGTAATTGTTTTTTTTTTGTGTTTCTCTTGCTTCTGCTAGGCTCACCATGTCATTTCATCTTGCCTATTTTTGTGTCTTCAATCAAGCTCCTGCATGTTTGGTTGGTTTTTTGTATAAAATTTTTATGGCTGGGGATCAATTTGAACCCTATATCAATCTAAAAAAAATCATAGTCATTATATAATTTGGACAAAATTTAGAAGAGGAGACCTAAAAAATTATCAACACTTACAAATATAGCGAGAATAATCAATTATTGATTATATATTAATAAGGAATCAAACAAAACCCAATAATCAAATATGTATTATTTAGTTCAAACAGGGAAAACAATGGAAGTTCTTTTCTTAACAATAATAATGAGTACACTAGAAAATGTATCTTCAATGGGAAATTCAATATTCCCATAGAAGACTAACATTATATGACTTGATAAATGATTGAATAGATCATACAATATGATGGTTCACACCATGTCATTAAACCTCACTTGATAATGAAATCACAATTCAAAATCTAGAGAAAACCACACTTCATGAAGTGAAGATTGATTTTATAATCACACTTCATGAATTCTATCAGGAATCCTTGCTCTCAAACCATGAAATGTGCATTATTCTACATAATGAATATTTGGTATTTCCATATAATAATAACATCAAACATAACCATGTCTTAATATTGTAATGCAAAGTGTATTCTTTAGCTAATTCACATTATGCTATTTAATTAAATCATCGTCTTAGCAAAGCATAATTTTCAATCTTTCCATGTAATAACATCATAGAATTTATTAGTGTGTTATTATTTTAATGCAATTTGTGTTATTTAGTTGATTTAAAATGTGATATGTAATTACTTGAGAATCTTAACAAATCATAACTGACAATCTTTGAATTTAATATCATCATCAAAATTAACAATGTCTTATTTTTGTGATGCATAGTATGTTAAGTTAATTCATAGCACTATATTTAATTAAAAAATAATATTGACCTCATCAAACTTAATAGTGTATTATCATTATAATGGAAAGTGTGTTATTTAAACTGTAAAAACTCACATTGTTATTTATATTGCTACAACCCCACTAGATTAACCAATAGTTACACTATTTTTTAAAAAAAATACATAAAGTACACTTATAGGTTCATCTTTCTATGTCTTTAAGATTATGATTTGGCTACTAAATGCATCAAAAGCATTAATCATAAAAATGTCAATAACCCACTAGCTATCAATATGATTCAATTAGTTTCCAAACAGTCTAAATCAGACTTTCAGAATAAGTATCTCTCATTAAATATACATTGGAAAAAATCAAGTTTAATAAAACTATGATATAATCCACATTCTAGCTATAAATAAGCCTAGAACCTTTGTTGTCATAATATTCACAATTTAATTACAAGTCTCACATCCATCACTATGTTGAATATACATATAATAATAATGTACAACATGTTACATTTATAGTATAAAGTTAAATATACAATAAAATATGTACATCAATATAAAATAGCTTCATAATCAGCTCAATGATCCATAAAATAGCCTAAGTATAATCCCAATAGTTGAATCAGTTGATAGAGGGAGAACATAATTCAAGTGTTTTACCTCCAACTATAGACCAATGGTCTCTTGAAAATCACCACTAGGAGTGTCCCTACCCTTCACAGAGGGGCATATAAGAATAGTGTAGATATCAAGAAATAAACTAGAACCCATGTGTATATACAATCACTAAACATGAATAAATCATGTAGACCATGGAATCCAATCCTATATCTACTATGAAATCAACATACACCTATAAACTAGAAATTAAAGTGGAATGATAATATCTCAGCTATAATATTACTTTGGCCAAATTTTTAATTATAGAAATCATATTTAAGGATCTGAATCAATTCCACTCACATAAAAATATATTTTACTAAATCATGACTATTATATGATATTAGGGGATAGGTATATGATATGCATGTGAGAATCCTCATATAACTATCACCTATTATCAAAAATTATCATCTAATAAATTCCATAAATATTAAAAGTAAAATAATACATATTTCATCATACATTCTAACACATACAGTAACATATGATACAATAAATAATAATCATAAGTCTCATAGGATTCCATTCATTTAATCACAAGAGTGACATTCATAATTTTCTCTAATGAATTATATTCAAAACCCAAATATGTATAGAAGACTATAATAATAAATTAGTGTATTCTAAGTCCATTTTCAGCATATCCCTTGAACACACACACACACACACACACACACACACACACACACACACACACACACACACACACACACACACACACACACACACACACACACACACACACACACACACACACACACACACACACACACACACACACACACATCGATCAACATTTTGACCCATGAATCTCAAGATAAATTATACAAAATTAATGTTTCTAGGTTTCTTTATACATCTCCCTCCCCCCCCAACTAATTTCATCATAATCTATTATACAAGAAAGTCTTTTTAAAATAGGGTTGCAATCTATTTATGGTTATCAATGAATATTTTCAACTAATATAACATATGAAAACATGTATATTCTATATATACATGGGATCATCATCATTTTTCTTTATTCAAATACATTAATCTTAACACACATTCAATGACTCAATTGCCATAGTAAAACATAGGAAGCACTTATATTTAAATTTAACTCTCTGGATTTCAAGGTAGTCATAACCATTCACTATTAGTTTTGAAGGAGACATAAATATTTTGATATAACAATATGCCTTTGTTTAGCTTATTGTATTCATTTGAAGTCTACATATTTACATAAACAATTATTTTACATGAATTTATATGTGTGTTCATTCCCATCTATACATCAATAATTTTAAACCCCATCCTAAGTTCTAAAGGTTTGTTCCCTCTCATATGACAGCAGCACGATTCAAGGTCGATTCCAACCCAAGCTAGTTTCATCATGATCATTCCCCTATTTATACAGGTTTCTTAAAAAATGACTTGATTGTTATTTATATTTATTTATAATACAAACTCATACATGTTTACTTAATTTCATCTATACCCCAAATTTATAAAGAATACATGTAAAACTCAATACCACCATATTTTTAATTTGTAGCTTCATCTCACTATTCTTAATATCCCAGGCCTACAGCTAGGTCCACAATAAATATTCAATGTTATTGACTCATGGTACATATCTTTTTGACCAAGTGAATATAAAATTCCCATCCTTACATACACACATATTTGAATATCTAAAAAGTCCACATTCATGTCTATAAAACTTCTTTGTAATGTGCCACTAACACCTATAGTTGATAATGATCTAAAAAGGTGTGAGATAAGAGTATAAGTCTCAAGTATAATTACAATGATGATTCACCAGCTCTACACTAATGTATACTCAATTGGATATCATCAACTTCAGGAAGTATTGGCTGACAAAATATGGGCCAAAAGGGAAGAATATACATTAATCTTAACACACATTCAATGATAATATATAAAACAGTCACTATATAACTCAGGATTTCCCATAAGCACTATTAGTTGTTCATTATTTTGATATAACAATATGCCTTTGTTTAGATTATTGTATTCATTTGAATACATATTTACATAAATAATTATTTTACATGAATGTATATGTGTGTTCATTGATCTATACACAAACTAAGTTCTAAAGGTTTTTATTACATATTGTACACCCTAGTTTCATCATGATCATATATTATACAGGTTTTTAAAACCATTGATTGCATTTATATATATATATCATACATGTTTACTTAATTTCATCTATACATATTTATAAGTATACATGTATCAATACCCATAATTTGTATTTCATCTCATATTCTTAATACGGCCTACAACAACAATAAATATTCAATGTTATTGATCATGGTACATGTTTTCCAAGTGAATATAAAATTAGTTGTATACACACATATTTGAATATCTAAAAAGTCCACATTCATGTCTATAAAACTTACCACTAACACCTATAGTTGATTGATCTAAAAAGAGATACGTATAAGTTCAAGTATAATTAGATGATCATCTACACTAATGTATACTCAATTTGATATCCAACTTCATATGTATTTTCATATATATTTATATACATTTGATAGTATTATCTCCTATAAATTTTAACTAAATGATTATAAATCTGATTATTCATGCAAGTATTTCAATAATAAAAAGTCTTTAAAGCTTTCCCTTTTTGTTTTATAATAGGACATAAGTATCCTTATCCATTTTTTATGAGAAAATCGACTAGCTATAGGTCTTCAAATTGTAGATACATTTATAAAATAAAATATACCTACCCAAATTTCTATTGGTGTAAGGTAACAAACCAAGGTTACTATTTCATCAAGATTTTAAAGATAGTCCATAACAAACACTAGTATAATTTTTGATATAATGAGCTTGACTATTTTTTTTTATAACTTGAATGCTCTATGCCTAACCTTTATATGGTTTTGCCCAAAACAAGTGTTTTAACAAACTATGATGAAACTTGTGTATGCTTAAATATCAAAATATATAATTATTTATAACTAAATAATAAGACTTACCCCTTATACCAGTAAGGTTTAATCTCATCTATTTTGTCTAGCTCTTCCTTAAAATAGCTCAGTTCCAACTCTATAGGCTTGAGGATCGAACCAAGATCCATCCCTAGGACTATAGACCTGTAACCTAGGGTTTTAGAGTTTTTTTTGTCAAAGACTATCATTACACACAATCAAATAATAATAATGAAACCATAACAAAATCCACATTTTCCTACCTTTCATGATTGAAACCAATAAATATAGCTCAAGAAAGACCAACCTGATTATATGGTTTCATCATCTAAAAGTGTGTATTTATAACCCTATTTTTTTTGCCTTAATAAAGTTCTACATCCTTTTCCTTTTCTATAGTGATAATATATTTTCTTCCTCATCTTCCCCCTTATCATTTTTATATCAGTTATGCACAATTTTCATGTCTAGTAGTTCTCTTACAACCCTACAAGTTGTCCATCATGTAACTTCCCTTCATCAATGTGCCACTAACTTCATTTTCTATTTAACTCATAGTGAAGAGCTCCATATCTAGGCATGAAGGTAGAATAAAACCCTCATCATGCCAAATGGCAAGGTAACCTCCCTCAATCATCATAATAATAAAACAAAACCCTAAATGTTTTTTCCTTTTTGCCTTTTTTGAACTTTCCAAAGGCCTAAGCTTTAGTAACTTTCAACTTTGAAATATGGTAATGGTTATAACAACCAAAATAGTATAATTTTTTTGGAGTTTATTTAAATTAATTTTTCTTTGGGGTATTTAACCTCTTGTCTCCTATGCCATACATACCAAAATACCTAAGGTGACCCCTCAAAACAAGATAAATCAAGTAACTAAATGAGGAAAATAACACTCAAACCCCAATAACTAGAAATGCAGTCAAGATTATCAAATCACAGTTAAAATCATATGGAAATTCAAAAACATAGTGAATTAATGCAAGTAATTCTCATGATAAACAAATCATGACAAGTATTGAACTCATTAATGCAAATAAGACTCATCTGTTGTTAACCAATGCAAACAATATTCATTTCACTCAAACAACTAGATGTGGTGTGTATATAGATTGATAGAGTTCTCTCAACCCCCAATGTTGATATCTACATCCCCCCTCTAATGATACTCTCCCTATGTACTTCTTGTGAGGGTGGGACAGTCCTGAAACCACCTCAAACAAACAATTAATCCTAAAAACAATGAAACAAAAATACATAATCGATGCACACTAAGAATTTAGCTCGATTATTTACAATTTTAGTAGAGATATGTATAGATTCCTATTTTAAGTAATGCATTTATCACTCTTACATTCCAAATATTGGTAATACATTTATTTTTATTTATTTTGCCTCTTTCATGCATGTTTGATATGGTATGTAGTTGTGTTGTTGTAATTTTTCTACATACTTATATGGTTGTAATGCATATGAATGTTTTGTTGAATAAACAAAATCAAGAATGGCAGTAATTATTCATGATTTTAGCTAAAATATTTATTCTCAATGGAATATTTTTTCCATTTAATGTTATAGACACACTTTTTATTACTTAAATAACATGCAATGTGGTGATCAGATTATTTAATTCTTGGAAACGTAAATTTAAGTCACAAAACATATAGATCTCCATCTTTTATTTTATGAATTTTAATTATGAGAGTTGTAAACTATAAATTTGATACATGACTAAAAGGTAATGAAGCATATGATGTAGAAGGATGGAATTGTAACCATTTTTGGCACTATAACCTTTACATTTGAATATGACCATCACTTTCACATTGAATACAATAAAATAAAGCATATGGATAAATGATTATTATATTTGTTATTACATTAAATTTTATCTACTACAATACCAAAGTTGAGTACAATGAAATAGAGTATATGGATAAATGATAGATTATAATAATCATAGTTATTATTACTTTTTAATGGGGCAACAGTAGTTTTTAGTAAAAAAGTAACAAAGGATGACAGCTCTTGGATTCCTCCACCATTAGAGTGGTTCAAGTTGAATTTTTATGGTGATTCTATAGGTAATTTAAAGGCTATCTATATCATTTGAGAGTGTAGTAGATCCTTGATCAGGGCAAAGTCCATAAAACTTGCATATGGAAGTAACAATGAAGTGGAAGCATAGGCATTGGCTACTGGGAATGAGCTTAACATCCATTGAATATCGACAAGCTTATCATTAAAGGATATTCTTAGATTATAATCTCTATGAATAAAAAAAGCTACTAAATCTTGAAAACTTGAAAATATTTTATCTAGTATTTGAGGAAAGTTGAATAATTTTGCCTCTTTAGAATCCAAACATTGCTATTGAGAAACTAATGCTACTACCAATTTCTTGGCCAATTACAGAATTGATCAACTTGAAACAAGTAGAATGGATAATATGTATAACACTTAGGAATATTTTCCATCTTTAGCTTTCATTGATATGGGTTTTTTATCTCTTTTTCCTTTTAATTTGATTTTTTTTAAATAAAAAAATGAAGTCTTTGCTAAATGGGAAAATTCTAATTTCTAATAATCCATTTATTAGCAAATAACTATGAGGTTAATTTTTGGGCTAAATATTTTTTTAAATTTTATTCATAATAATTTTCAATGATTATTCTCTCAGATCAACCCTTGCCAACCTATTGCCAATCTTGCCAACTCATTGGCTTTTCTGATGACATACTTATGGCTATGCGCATCTTGTGATCCGATCAAAGGTGGTACCTGAGTACATTAAATTACAAGGATTTAGCTTGATTTTCTTTTACTGGATGCTATAATCAATTCATTTATTTTCCTTTGGGTTGTGGGATACTATTCATGGTGGCTTTGGCTCTTAGCAAGGATCATGGGGTGGAACTAGCTCTCGCTACACCAGTAGTCTATGGAGACAGCATTATCTAAGAAATGGATTTTGATGGAGGAATATCATGGACAAGGATCAAGAATATATTTTAGGTGTTAACTAAATAATTATTATAGGTATATCATCAAGTTTGGGCAAGGACAACATGGAATAAGGCCTACACAACTGAACCAATTCAGAAGTGGTAGTTACCTTTGTTTGCCATGAATCTTATGGCTCTTTTATCAAACATTGAGGTGGTTTTAAAATTGTTTTTATTATTTTTCAAACTGGATCATCAATGTAGCCTACTAGAGTAAATTGCAAAATCTGAGTTAGGTCCCCTATCCAAGCTTGCTTTTGCACTAGCATAAAAAATATTGGTTCAATGCATGTTTTATGATTTTGGTGAGTTTTGTGTAAGGAGATCCATTAGAAGGTTTGTGATAATGACTTACATGGAGGGTCATTTTCTATATTTTCCTCCCATGTCCCACCTAAAAATCCGAATATGGTAAAATTATACACATGTCAATATGGTAGAACTGTATAATATGAAAAGGTGTGGCTTACTATATTCATTTGACTAATATTTTCATAAGTAATTATTTTACACAAATGTATATGTATATCCATTCATATATTCATAATAATAACTTAAGTTCATGAAGGTCTATATTATAAATCCTATACACCCTGGTTTTATCATGATCATTGGTATTATACAGGAAAATTTAAAACTTGAAAACATTTGTGCAATCTATAATATTCTCATCCCATTTATCTAACTAGAATAGCTCTATCCCGCATTAGGATTGTAATAAATTCATAAGGTAGGACAAATAACCACTCTTATTTATAACCATACATGTAAAATTGCAATACATGTTAGTAATTTGTATTTCAACTCACTATTCTCTATACATTGACCTATGACTAGGTCCACAATAAATATCTAATGTTATTGACTCATGGTACCCTTTCTACCAAGTGAATATAAAATTGGTTGCATATAAACATTTTGAATACTAAAAATTCACATTAAATACCAAACTTACCACTAACACCTACAAATATCTAATGATCTAAAAAGAGATAAATATAAGTCCAAGTCTAAAATTTTGATGTACCATCATCTACACTAATGTATACTCAATTAATATCGATAAATTCACTAAGTATTGTAGATATATATTTATATACTTTTGAGAGTGATATCTCCTAATACATTTTAACTAAGTGATTAAAATCATGATTGTCCATGCAAGATTTCAATAAATAAAAAGTCATTTTATAGGTCTAGAAAACTTCCTTATCATATATAGGTTACACCAAATTCATATGAAAATTAGGCATTCAATGTTTTCTGTGTGTGTGTGTGTGTGTGTGTGTTTATCATGTGTGTGCAGGTCCTTGAATGATCAATAAATATAATGACCCTAGCCACTTGACATTAGGCATTATGCTTTCAAAATACCAAAACAGGAAATATATCACAAGCCTATGTATCCTTATCCATGTTTTATGACAAAATCAACCACTCAGGTCTTCAAACTGTAGATAAATATATAAAGAAAATCTGCCTACCCAGATTTGTATTGGTATAAGGATACAAACCAAGGTTACTATTTCCTTAGGATTTTCAAAGTAGTCCATAACAAAGACTAGTACAATTTTGGATACAATGATCATTGACTATTTTTTTAACAACTTTAATACTCTATGTCTAATATTTATATGGTTTCACCCAAAAACTTAGGTATTTTAACAAACTATGATGAAATTCATGTATACTCATATATCAAATAATATAAGTATTTATAACAAATAATAAGACTCACCTATTATTACCATTAAGTTTTAACTACTCATCTATTTTGTCTATCTCTTCCTAATAATAACTTTGTCCTAACTCTATAGGCCTAAGGATAGAAACGACTTCCATCTCGAGGTCTATAGACATGTAACTTATGGTTTTAGAGTTTTTTTTTGCGTAGAGACTAGCATTGCACACGTTCAAACAATAATAATGAAACCATAATAAAACCCATATTTTATTTCCTTTCATGACACTGTAGCCAATAAATATATCTTAATAATTATACAGCATAATTATATGGTTTCATTGTATAAAAGTGTGTATTGATAACCCTATGTTTGCCTCCTTATATTCAGAGCTTTGTGTCCTTCTCCTTTTGCATCATGATAATATATTTTATTCCTTATCTTCCCTCTTATATTTTTTATATCACCCATGCATTATTTTCATATCCTAATAGTTCTCCTATGATCTTGTGAGGTACCCATCATGTAATTCCTTCATCAATGTGCCACTACCTTCATTTTGTGTTCAACTTGTAGTCAAGAGCTCTATATCTGGGCATAGTGGTAGAATCAAACCCTCATCATGCAAATGGTGATGTCAACTCCTTCAATAATTTATAATAACAAAATAAAACAATAAATTCTTTTAGTTTTTAACCTTTTTCAAACTTTTCAAAAACCTAAGTTTCATTACCTTTCAACTTTGAAATATGTCAATGGTTATAATAACCAAAATAATATCAAAATTTTGGAGTTTATTTAAATTAATTTGCTTTGGGGTATTTTACCTCTCAGATTTTTCCATGTTTACCAAAATACATATGTTAACTTTTCAAAACAAGATAAATCAAGTACTAAATTCTGAAAATAACACTAAACCCCAATAAATAGAAATGCAAGTCAAGATTATCAAAGCATCAGTTAAAATCATATGGAGATTCAAGGAAACATAATCAATGCAATTAATTCTCATGTAAGAAATCATGACAAGTATAAACTCATTAATAAAATCAAACACATTTTTTGTTAACCAATGTGATTAATATTCATTTCACTCAAGCAACTAGATTGTTGTGCAATAAATTTAGTGGAGTTTTCTCAACACCTAATTTTAGATATCTTCATCCCCCCTCTCTAATGATATATCCCTTTGTATTTTGTTGTGAGTGTGGGATAATCTTGTGTGTCAATAAAATTAATGGTTAATTAGTCTAAAATCATAATAATCATTAGTATATGTTTTATAAATAAACTCAACCAATACAAATAATCTGAAAATGAAGTCAATATCATGATCATAAAGCATAATATGACATATATAATGACAATCTAATCATAATATTGCACAAAAAAATAATATAACTATCATTCATACAATTTATATATCCATCTCATAAAATAAATATCAAAATATAAATCATTAGATTAGAATCCACTATTTTTAATACTTAAATAGTTTTGTAGAGGAAATGGATGTGACGTCCTTCCCTCCTAAAATCAGTCATCAAACTATGAAGACATTTATTTGCTAGTTATCAAATAATATAAGTAGTTATAAACAAAAATAAGAGTAGAAATATTATTTGAATAAATGAGGAAATAGTCTCAAGAATTCATCATAGTCCTCCCATGTAGCACTATCCTAAAATATTGGTCCTACTAGACCTAAGCACTATGATACTTCTCTATTACGTAAGAGTACCAATTATTCTAATTGGTTTTACTAAAGACCAACCCTAGAACCTAAAATATGTAATGAAGCCTAATCCAAACCATGTGTAGGATCATGAATATACTTCTTAAGATAAGATATCATGAAAAACATTATGCATTTGAGCTAAATTTGGTGGAAATGTAATTTTATATTATAGGACTAATCACTTCTAGAACCTTAAAGGGTCCCACATTCTTAGTGACAACATAGATGATTTCCAAAATTTTCATTGCACTCTTATATTTTGGGGTTTTCACCCATATAAAAACTCTATGTCCTAATGAGAACTACCTATGTTCTTTTTAGGTACCCATCATGTAACTTACCTTCATCATTGTGCCAATACCTTCATTTTTTGTTCAACTTGCAGTCAAGAGCCTATATTTGGGCATGGTGGTAGAATCAAACCCTCATCATGACAAATGGTGATGTCAACTCCTTCTATCATTGTAATAAAAAATAAAACAATAAATTATTTTCTTATTAACCTTTTTCAAACTTTTCAAAAACCTAAGTTTCATTATTTTCAACTTTGAAATATGTCAATGGTTTTACCAAGACCATAATAATTCTCTTTATTTTTGGATCCATTTAAAATAATTTGCTTTGGGTTATTTTACCCAAAGTTCATTTTATATGCTTACCAAAATACATATCTTAACCTTTCAAAATATTATAAATCAAGTAATCTATAACAATGCCTTAACACTAAACCCCAATACCCAGAAATGGTAGCCAAGATCTGTCAAAGCATACTTAAAATGACTATGGAGATTAAATTGGTGAACATATCCATCAACTGACCAATTAATCATCTCATGACAATCAAATCATGACATAGGCATTGAACTCATTGAATAAAATCATGACTCATTTATTGTTAACCAATGCGAGCAATATGGAATTTCACTACAAGCAACTAGATGTGTTGTGTGCATAGGTTTAACTGGAGTTGTTGACACTCCAACCATCAATTTATAATATCTTCATCCATCATCTCTGATGATACTATCCCTTCCATATTTACTTGTGAGTTTTGGGATATTCTTACCAAAACCTCAATCACTTAATGGAGTTAGTCCTAAATATCAAAGCATTGTGCAATTAGTATATAACCATAAATAAACTGTTGAATACAAATAATCTAAAAATGAAGTACAATCATCATGATCATAAAGTTTATAATCCATGACATATATCAAATAATCTAATCATGGTATCTATCATCTTGAGAATTATAAGCTAGTGCATTCATAACAATGTTCATATAATCCATCTCTAGAAGATAAATATACAACCTAATATCAAATCATTACTTCTTATAATCCAAATTTACAATGTACCTTAAATAGTTTTGTAAGGTAATATGTGACTTTAGTTTCTTTGACCTCCTAATGTAGTTAATGTCAAAATCATCATCCTGACAGACATTTATTTTAACCATTAGTTATGAAAGCATTAATGATAGTTTAGTAGAAATATGTATTTGAATACCCAATGTTGAAATAGTCTCAAGAATTCATCATAGGGATCTTCCCATGTAGCAAATAATGCCTCCAAATATTGGTTCAAAGACCTTGCACTATAGATAGCTTCTCTATAGGTACATAAGGAGTACCAATTATTCCCTATAAGGCTTCTACTATGACTTTAACCCTAGGCAACCTAAACCATGTAATTCCTTCTAATCCAAACCATGTCCTAGAAGCATATAATATACTTCTTAAAAAGATATTTGAATCCAAACATTCATAACATTTGAGCTAAAGTTGGTGGCAATGTAAGCCTTTATATGCTATAGTACATGAAAGGCTTCTTCGTATCATACCAAACAAAACATTCCTCTTATCTTCTAGTGAGGTGATAGGATTAGATGATCTTCCAGAAATTTTATTGCAAACTTTTTTGGGGTACCCTATTAAGCCCATATAAAAACTACATATCCTCAATGGAGAACTATTTTCTTGGTATTGGACCATTCCATAACTTTTCTACCTAATCATTAGATTGGATCCACTAAAATCTCTACCTTATTAGATAATGTGTACTTGTATTGTATCCATTTTCTACAAGCATATCACAGCACTCAAAGACTACTCTATCTTCTATATATCCCAATTTTTTGGTGTTCTAGCGACTTCAAGACTAAATACAAGTGCTTGAACAGGAGCCATTGCTTTTGGAATAGTTGAGAATGGTAATCTAGAAAAACTAACACAAATCGATCAAGGTAATCTTTGAACACACTGTTCATGAGATTCATGAAAGCTATAGGTGCATACTCGCTAATCCAAAAGGAAGTAATATGAACTTGTAATGCCCATAATGAATCTTGAAAATCATTTTTATAATATCTTGCTCTCAAATTCTTAGCTAATGGCACCCAATGCAAAGATAAATCTTTAAAAAATTTATTGCACCATATATTTGATTGTACCAATTCTAGGCATACCTTTAATCTATCAGATATTTTAAATTTCCTACTCAACCACATTCTTCCAATTACATTGATGATTGCTAAAACTACCCCATTAGTGGGTGAATTTGAATTTAAATTTGAATTTGCATTTAAACTCCCCTGGCCTGTGTACCTATATAAGATAGACCTCTTTGATGTAAAAAATGTTAGTCCCTTTAAGATTGAGGAAATTATGCTTCGGCTATTTTTTTTAGGACTAGAGGAGACTATGTCTAGCTGGATCCTTTTAGATTATGACTTAGAATAGTAGATCAACCATTTTCCTTTCATGCATTTCCCTGCTTTCTAGGTTATTTTTCTAAGTTGAGTCTATAACTCACTAAGCATTTGATGAATCAAAAATAATATTTGATTAAAACATTTTTATCTAAAATCTTTGCCATTTGATAGATTTGGTCTATGAATGCATATGGTGACTCTATTTTCCTCTTTGGCTCTGCTACTTCATTACACAAAATTTTACACTATCCTTAGTTATAATTGTGCTAAGTATGGCTCAACTAAGGACTGGTTACTCAAAGATTGGTATGCTCAATAGAACCAGGCTAGCCAACATTGGAAAATAATCTCTTCTCTTCTCCCTACCCTTTTCTCTTTTTCCTTTTTTTATCAGTCTATTAGTTTAGATTAGGTTAGTTTCTAAGTTGAAATATAAATCTAACATTTACCTTGATTTCATGCTCCTTTTTTCTATTTTTATTTATGCACTATTTAATCCATGCAATAGACATGTCTCTTTAAATCAACTTTTTATTGATAGTTAGATCATTATAATATCTCCTTAGGTTTGATCTCTTCATTTTCAATACATCTTGATCTATCTCAAATACACATTAAAGACCCTTGATTGGTATGGTCACAATGAGCTGACTGGGTTGCCCTACATACCAAGAATTGGTACATTTAGACCTTGGGGAGGTATTTTCTCATGGGATCTCCCTCCTTTCAAGAGAGGCTAGGGATTAACAAACCCTACCTAATTGTTGACTGTGTCAAAACACTAATTAACTTGGTTAATGACACATTTTGAATACTTTTTCATAGAAATCATCCCTTGAAAATACATTCGACACATGGATGCCATAGATAGTGTTGTTTCATTAATCTATATTGATATTAATGAAGATCATGTCATTTTTAATATACAATAGTCACTATTATCTACAACACATGTAGATACTTTAGAAGTACTAGAATTACTTGAAGCACAATTAATTTGAAATGATATAATGAAATATATATATGATTATGGGGGAGCAATGGAGTGAGATCAACTATAGCAACACTTAGAACTTATTCAACCTAGGTTTACATCAAAATAACCTATTCCTACGACCTCATCCCTCCATCTAAATGACACACAAGATAGCAAAAAGGATCAACTTATAGAAAGAAATATTGTAACGGGTCCCACTAATTTTAAACCCTATTAGCTGGGGGAAACCCTTGACGCCTTTTCTAAAAACCCAGGGTCCTCTTCAAAAACCTTCTATGGTGTATCTTCTCAAGGAAAGGCACAAGGTTTATGTTCATATAGTGTAAAATAGATTTGATATAAATAAATAGGGGTTTCTACATCTCTTGAAAAGGATCTAGAGAGATGTCATTGATAGAGGCATCAAAAATGTGTTAAGCTATGTAATATACTAGCATAAGTTTATATTGACCCAGGACAGTGCAAGGATAAAGTCATTTATTATACATAACTTTCCCTGATTGGGCACTTTTATGTACAAGCCTACACTAATAACAATTTATAATCCTAGATACATAAAGAATGGGAACACTGTTGGGTTACGCACATGCCATTCAGAGAGGTGTCAGGGTTTTTTTATCCTGGTCTTCTAGTTGATTAAGGATCAAATTAATATTACATAGGGAGGTCCTTGGTTTTGGGGTAACACATCCCTTGTCCTATTAGATGACACACATGTTTTTATCGTAGAAGTGATTGTATTATACAAGCAGCTATATGGATTAAGATGTTAGGTTTACCACTAAAAATTTAGGTGGAATAAATCTTCAAATGTATAATAAACTCTTTCGGAAAATACATTTAGACACATCAAAGGACCTCTTATCAGACCATCACTATGGTGTCTATTATCTATGTTGATATGGATGTCTTTAAAGGTATCTCAAGAAACATACAAATCAAGGTTGGGGATAGACAAGTTGAACAAATCTTAGACTACATTAATGTTCCTTTCATATGTACACATTGTCAATGCCATGGATATCTAAAACTCAACTACCTTATTTTGAAGAATAGGGATATACATCAACATAGATTTTTGTAAGATTTAGAGGACATCCCCTTTATAGATGCATTAGACTATAGAAGGTTTGGGAATGAATGGTTAAAAACATTTTGGGGTGTTGCTATAGGAAAAGTGACCAACACTAATCCTAGGGCCATGTATTTACAAGGGGAGACATTATAACCCCCTCTTCCTTGGAATGTTGGGCATATAATAGAGGTAGGTGATATTTTTCCCACTTATTTTATTTATTTTCCATTATCTCAAGGAATGGAAATACCAAAAACATTTTAGGCCAATCCTGTTAATGGTTTACACTTACAAGAATTTCAGTGGGATAACAACCCTATCCTGAATCCAAAGTAGGGGGTTCAAGTAGAGGAACTCGACTACACACAACAACTGAAACATGTTAAAAATATATTTTGTTATTTTCTCACACCTTTATCCAAAACTCCCTTTTAACATTTAGACACATATCTGAACATCCTTTTTGTTGACTAGGAATCAGAGGATCTATATAACAACTCTCATGGGATTCAAGTGTTCACACCCACTACTTAGATAGGGGATGACACAACTAATTTCAAGAATAGGTCCACATTAAATTAAATACATACTATTGGAAAGTAGTAGAGGCTCAATTATCTTGACATTGCATCTACCCACACATTAGAATGTCCTAGGCTAATCTAGTTGGTGGACCAGGGGAAAGCAAAAAATCAAAAAGTATCTACATGCACTTCATCTTGTGATGACTCTAATCTTTCCCCCAGGAAAAGGTATTTCACTATATCATAGTTTAAATCCTCAAAACATATGTAAATTCACCTTTTTGGCATGGTCAATCTAGAATACAATCATATCCACTCATTTCACCCTAAAAGGAAAAGGTGTACTCTCTTATTTCATTCATAGGAAGAGGTAGAACATAGCATCCTCAGTGGAAAACAATAGACTATCAATCGGTCCCTTAGCATTACAACCCATAAAAAAGGTTTTGGATTATTATCACATCCCAAAACATGAGAGGCATTGGGATGAACACTAAGCAATGGTCCCTAAAGAGATTGGTTTACAAATAGATGTCTGATTTAATTTTACTACAAGAAACTATGTGTTTGGGCCATGATGCACAAAAACATCTAAAAAAGTGCCCTCTAGATTAGACCTTCTTGATTTATGATGCTAAATGGAACTCTAAGGATTATCACTTGGTTGGAAATCTATCATGGTTCTTTGAGCATCTATTATGAAAAAAAAATTACATCATGGGTATCACTCCAAGGAACATAATGTGGACATTAAAAATCTCAACGTCTATGCCCCCTCACATAATAAAGTGAGATTTTGGATTGAATTAGAGTCCACTAGAATTTTAAATATGCCTCATATCATCATTGGAGGTGATCTAAATTTTATGACCCATCACTCTAAAATTTGGGGGATTCATGCTAGAGATGATCCTTTTGCATCCTACTTCCTAAACTAGATGAATCACCATAGTTTGGTGGATGTTGCTCCTTCAATTTTGGAGCCCACTTGGTCTAACTATCACTCATGCATTCAAAGAATCTCAAATATTCTAGACCATTTTTTTATCAAATAATCCCTTTTCCTACAATTTATATCTTTCAAATATTTGACCTTGAAGCAACATTCTTTAGATCACCACCCCATTTAGTTGGAGAGGCTAAATAGACTAAAACAACCCCCAACTCCTTTTAAATTCAATCCTCACTAGTTGTATAGTATTTTCAATATTTTATCAAATGAGGTTATCTCTTGATTTTTGGTAATGTATACATTATCCTTTCTCTATTATTTTCATTGTAAACATTCACAAGGAATGATAACCTAGGCTTCTTGCACTAGAAAGCATCAATCATTACCCAAATTATTCCCTTTACGTCCCTTTATAAAGATATATTTACAAGATAATCTCCAAGATTATTGTTACTCAGAATATCTAAGACATCTCAAGCTACTATCCTATTTGAAAAAGACAAAATTAGCTCTTTTTAAAACATTATCTCCTTTTTATTGAATAATTATACATTATCCTGGTAACTATATTTAGGATAATCTCCAAGATTATTGTTACTCATCTCAAGCCTATCCTATGAACAATTTGGTTTTTTAGACTATCAAATATCCATGATGCCATCACATGTCCAAGAAACCCCCCACACCATCAAGAATAAATATGGATCATCCTTCCTACTCAAAATTTACCTCTCCAAGGATTTTGATTGGGTCATCACATAGATTTACTTGAGGCTCATCTTGACTTAGGTTGGGTTTGTTCATCCCTTCATTAATTGGATTGAGGATTATTATAAATCTATCATATATGTTATTCTTGTCAATAGATCTACATCAAATTTCTTCTCTCCCACCCAGGAATTGAGATATGGGTACCCACTCTCCCACCTCCTTTTTTTGCTCATTGTAAAAGCTCTCAATCGACACATACTTCATGAACAAGATGTTGGAAACATATAAGGTATCAAGATGGCTGATGACACATACATTACACACATTCTTTTTGTAGATGATATTCCAATCTTTGAAAATGGATCAATCCATGAAGCCAAATCTTATGAATGGATCTTAAAACTTTTATCTTATGCTACTATTATGTCCATCAACTTTCAAATATCTGTCATTTACTTCTTCCATCTCACCTTGGCCACTAGAAATCTCATCCTTTCTTTGTTGCCCTTTCCTTCACCTTCCATTGAGGCTAGTATAAAATCCTTGGGATTCATTCTAAAATCAAGCACTTATATGTGTGGAGATTATATTTTTCTTATGGAAAAGATAAAACTTGTATACCACTTCATGGTGTAATAGATGGATCTCCATGGTCCACATAGATTAGTCCTTATCAAGCATGTTTTGGAAGCTATTCCTATTTTTTTTGTTTTGGCCTATCTACCAAAAATGGTGTTGAAAAACATGAGGAAGCTTTGTACACTTTTCCTTTGGACCAAAAATAAGGATCATAACAACATAACTTTGATTATATGGATCATTATCTCATAACCAAAATTGGTTGGTGGATGGGGCATAGAAGATCTCAATCTCTTTTATAAATCACTTGCTACCAAAGGAGTTTGGAGATTTATATATAGCAAAGGCCTGTGGAAAAATATCATTTTCCATAAATACATTAAACCAGTGACTATTCAGGATTGGATTAGAAAATGGCACAAAATCCATACATGAGGCTCTATCTTCTGGAAATCAATTGTACAGATTTTTAACACCATTGGAAATTACTTAGCTTGGAATCCATGGGATGGTAGTCAAATAAAAATTGGTATGGATGCCATATTTGGTATCCTAAAATAACTACACTTATTGGAGGTTATGAAAGGAACTCTATAACAACTACACATCCATACTCTAGTTGATACCTATAATAAAAACTAGCATAACAGGTGGACATATGGATGGCTCAATGTTGAACAAATTGGTCTACAAGGTCAACTCACCTTACAATGGGAAACATATAAGAACATTCTTATCTATGATACCATTTATCTTGCATAGAGGAAGGATGAAATTTGTTTGTCTATTAACATTGGTGGTGGAGATTACAAATTTAAGTTGAGAAATTTAGCTTTGTGCCCCCAACCTAATGACATTATTGTACCTTGGTCATAGATAGGTCTATGATAGATTAGGGTGTCTCCAAAATAAATTTTACACTTTTGTTTATATCTCCAAAATAAACTACTAACCTAGGACAACATTCAGTACAAGGAATGGTATGGACCAAGTATGTGTTTTCTATGTAGGGATAGTGTTGAAATAATTAACCATATCTTTGTTCAATGCCCCTTCATTAGGGCTATATGGGATACAACTCAACACATTGGATAGTCTTGGGATGGTGGAAAACTTATAGGCACTTGGGATAAGTGGATTGAGAACATTGGATTATTGAATGCACCTTTTCACTTACCACTTCAAATTACATGGGCTATTTAGATTAATAGAAACAAAGCTATCTTCAATGACAAACCTCCTTTGGTTGCATCAACTCTCTACAAATTCAAACACTCTAGAATTCCTCTCTTACCACTTCAACATACATAATAGTGTTGTCCTTATTTTCTCCCAAGCTCAACTCGACTAAACCTCATGTGTTCTATGACGAGGCTTCTAAAAGGAACCTAGGTGATAGTGGTGCCAGGGGAACCTTACAATATACTAGAAATTTGATTACCTTCAGACAAGGTATTGATCTTAGGTCCAATAATAGGGCCAAAATGTTAGTTATTATCACAT
This sequence comes from Torreya grandis, assembly GCA_037957365.1. Classification (NCBI taxonomy): domain Eukaryota; kingdom Viridiplantae; phylum Streptophyta; class Pinopsida; order Cupressales; family Taxaceae; genus Torreya; species Torreya grandis. The sequence continues at coordinate 8,073,418 of JARHVA010000013.1, read as the reverse complement.
CACTCAACTTGGCATTAGATCATAGAGTAACAGAAGTTGGATGTCCTCTCAAACTCCTTGGTTATAAGCAATTGGATTAATAAGATGGATTGATGTAACAACATCACCCTATGTCATATACTAGATTGCATTTTTGCCATTATTTCAGATTTCCATCATATTGCTTTCACCCACATATATAAGGAGTTAAATTTGGAAGCAGACAAGTTAGTAAAAGAAGCCTACAACCTAGAAGAAGGTAAGATATTTGTTTTGTACTCTATTATTGATGGGAATTAGATCAAGAGGGAGTTATCCCTATGATAAAATGGATTGATTATGATTCCACCAAGATGATGTTATAACCAACTTTTTTTGGGTTGAGGTTTGCTTCCCCATTAGGGTATCCACACATTGTCTGGTATGTACCATCACACTAGGTACATTAACTACCTGAGCCCTTAGACTTAGAATATACTTCTCCCATCCCTTTAGGGGCTGATATACTAGATGTATCTTTTACTAAATGAATAAATATGCTGACACTTTTCTTTTTGAATATATATATATATGTATGTATGTATGTATATATATATATATATACACACACACATATATATATGTATGTATGTATATATATATATATATATATATACATACTTTATATATACATACATATATATATATATATATATATATATATATATATATATATATATATGGGGCTACACATACATATATATATATATATATATATATGTATATATATATATATATATGTATGTATGTATCTATATATATATATATATATATATATATATATATATATATATATATATATATATATTATGTTGTCCTATATATATGATAGTATATATATTTTACAAAAATAAAAAGTATATATGTATAGTATAATATATATATATATATGTATGTATGTATATATATATATGATATAGTATATATATATATATATATATATTATGTAAAATATATATATAAACTTAATATGTATATAATTATAATATGTATGTGTGTGTGTGTGTGTGTGTGTGTGTGACTTTTTACAAGGCATAAATACAAAAGAATATTATTGAAAAATGGAAATTACAACATGAGGCTACATATTACATTATTATTGGAGGATATTTATTTAAAAGATCACTTTATTGATAATTACTTCAATATTAGTATATTGAATAATCTAAAATATTAATACTCTCTATTTTCATATTTGAGAATTCACAAGCCATTTACAAACTATTGATGATCACTATATTCCTTCATAGTCCTACATATATATGAAATAAGTTAAGTACTTCACTTTTCTAGAATTTTACAAAAATAATGTAAAGTTACTATATTTTACTAGTTACAATTATATTCATTTAGTAATTTTACATCTTGTGAAATCTAATTTATTAACCAATAATTATGATGCATAGTGTGTTAAGTTAATTCACAGTGCTATATTTAATTAAAAAATAATATTAGCATCATCAAACTTAATAGTGTATTATCATTATAATGAAAAGTGTGTTATTTAAAATGTAAAAACTCACATTGTTATTTTTATTGTTACAACTTGAACTAGATTAACCTATAGAATACACTATTTTTTTAAACAATACATAAAGTACACTATAGGTTCATCTTTATATGTCTATAAAATTACTATTTGACTACTAAATACATCAAAAACATAAATTATAGAAATGTAATAACTCACTGGCTATCTATATGATTCAATTAGTTTCCAAACAATCTAAATCAAATTTCAAAATTAATATCTCTCATTAAATATACATTGGAAATAATTAAGTACAACAAAAATCTAATATAATCCACATTTTAGCCATAAATAATTTTATAATCATTGTTGTCATAATATTTAAAATTTAATTACAAGTCTCACATCCACTACTATTTTGAATATACATCTAATAGTAATGCACAACATGTTACATTTCTAGTACAAAGTCAAATATCTAATAAAAATATGCACATTAGTACAAAAGAGCTTCACAAGCAGCTCAATGATCCATAAATATAGCTTGAGTATAATTCCAATAGTTAAATCAGTTGATAGAGGGAGATCATAATTTGAGTGCTTTACCTTTAACCATAGACCTACGATTTCCCACACATCCCCATTAGAAGTGTCCCTACCCTTTACAGAGGGGCATATACAAATAGTGTAGATTTCAGGAAATCAACTAGAACCCATGTGTGTACAATCACTAAAACATGGATTAATCATGTAGACCATAAAATCCAATAGTTGTATCTACTATGAAATCAACATATACATGTAAACTAGAAACTACAATGGAATGGTGCAATGTCTCAACTATAATATTATGGATTTGAACCAAAGGGTTTTTATTATAGAAATCAAATATAAGGATATGAGTCAATTCCAATCTACACAAAAATCTCTTCTAATGAATCATGAATATCAAATGATGTCAGGGGATAAGTATATGATATGCATGCTGGCATCCTCATATAACTATCACCTGTTATCCAAAACTATAGTCTAATGAATTCCACAAAGATTCAAAGAAAAATAATATAGGTTTTATATACATTTTAACCCATACAATAACATATGATATAATAAATCATAATCATAAATCTCATTAATTCCATTCATTTAATCACAAGAGTGACATTCACAATTTTGTCCAATGAACTGTATTCAAAACCCAAATATATATAGAAGATTAGAATAATGTTGGAAATTAGAGTATTCTAAGTCCATTTTCAACATATCCCTTGAACACACACACACACGGTCAAAATTTTGACCCAAAAATCTCAAGATAACTTATACAAAAATATTATTTATAGGTTTCTCCAAGGCATCTCCAAGTGTGATTTATTTGTCAGGCGTGTGAGTAAACCCTACAGGAAAGTATTAGTTTATCAAAGATTTGTTGTAGCAGTCAGAATTGACCAAGTCAAATATAAAAATCCTTAGATGAATAAGTTTGAGACTTTTTTTTATGTCCATGGTGGTATTGAGATAGTTTCTACCCCTCAAGTGTGTTAAAACGGTCATCCAAGTTGACCAGTTGTTAATATGCCTAATGGTGAAAATAGTGAGAAACCCAAGCAGCAGTGGGAAGATGATTAGGGATGTGTTATCATGGAATAGGGATGAAACCAAGTGCATGGAGAAATTCTTAAATATTTTTAATACATTTTAATGTTGAATATAATTTTTTGAGGTCAATGGATAAGATGAAAATGTTGCTCATAAGTTGATCTATCTGATTCAAATGAGATAGTGAGGTACAAGTTCATGAGATTGGTCTGCAAGACCAATATTGCCATTCAAACATATTATATTTCTATATAATATTGGTATAATGATCACATAAGATCATTAAAATGTCAGTAATTAGTCTTTTAAAGTGGTAATACAAGTGTTGAAGGTGAAAATCATCATGACTGGTCTTTAAGGAAAATTGGCAGTTCTAAGTAAGCAAGTTGTAGGAGTGTTTTTTAGTCCTTTTGCCCTATGTAATTAAGTATAATTCACTTGGTGAAGTTTATTTATTTATTTAAGGTTATTTTTATATGTTTTATTTCCATTTTTTTAATCTAATTGGTGTTTTATCTTCAATAGTTCAAGATAGACTTTCTAGGTATGCACAGACCTAATTGTGAAACATTACTAATGGCATGATTCAAGTGGTGGTTGGAGATAAAATGTGTCATGGAAATAAGATGAATTTATTTAGGGTATATTTTATTTTAATTTTTATTATTATTTACATGTATTAATTTTTTAATTTCTCTAATAATATCAAAGGTTAATGTGTGCTAATGAAGGCCTAATTGAATTAGGTCTCCTTAAGGTCTAACAGAGGTTTTGGTTCTATATTCTATGAACAACCTATTGTAATATTTGATTCATGTTTATAACATGTAATAAGGCATATTTTATGGAAAATATAAGTGGGAAATTTTTTATTTCTGACCAAGAGGTGTATGAGTAAGAACCTAGTATAATAACAAGGCCTAATAGGCCTAATTGACTAGTTAGAGAGTGTGTAAGTTGAAGTGAAGGATATAGTACCTTTGAGGAGATGAAGTAGGTAATTTTATACCATAATAAGGGTGTATATAAATTATAATGAAGAAATAATATTGGGTTAATATGTATGAAAATCAAAGTCAAATGACCTAATCAAGTCAAGAAGATGGCTAGTTGAGCAAAGAGGCCTAGAAGGTAGTTTGAAAGGGATAAGAGTGTGAAGAGTCTGAAGAGGTGGTCATCATTAGTTGGTTGAGAAAAAATGTGATATAAAGGTGATAACATAAATTATTTGGATGATTTGGTTTCATTAATTTATGGGTTTGGTACCTCGTTACAATTGGGTGCTTGTTAAAGCCTAGTTAGGTTGGTACTTAGCTAGTTGGGGTTGGTGCTCCATGTGAAGTTGGTGCTTCACTAATTTGATATTTTGAATTATATGATTGTATTAAATTTTTAGATATCAGTGGGTTTTATTCCATTTGAGGTTTTACCACTCATATGTGTGTTTTTTAATGCTCATGTTGACTCTTTATGCATTGTTATATCTTTGTATTGCTCTGATGGTTTAAGGAATGTTAAAGTACATGTGAAAAAAAATTAAAGATAGTTGATTCACCCACCTCCCCTCTCAATAATTGTGTTTAACATTTTTATTTATTTATTCATAGACATTAATATTAACACACATTCAATGACTCAATTGCCATAGTAAAACAGTCACTTATATTTGTTTAAATCAGGATTTCCCATAATCACTATCAGTTGTTCATAAATATTTTGATATAAGAATATCAATTTTTATAGATTATTGTATTTGTTTGAATACATATTTAAATAATAAATTATTTTATATGAATTTATATGTATATTCATTCATCTGTACATAATAACAACTTAAGCTCTAAAGGTTTGTATTATAAATCCTCTACGCCTTGGTTTCATCATGATCAATTGGTATTATACAGGTCTATAAAATCCTTGATTGCATTTATATGTATTTATATACAAACTCATATATGTTTAATTAATTTTCATCTACACTTATTTATAAGTATAAATGTAAAATTCAATACCTATTTTTAATTTGTATTTCAACTCACCATTCTCAATATGGCCTATAGCTAGGTCTACAATAAATATTCAATGTTATTGGCTCATGGTATATTTTTTCCAAGTGAATACAAAATTGGTTGTATACACACATTTGAATATCTAAAAATTTCACATTCATGTCTAGAAAACTTACCACTAACACCTATAGTTATCAATGATCTAAAAAGAGATAAATATAAGTCCAAGTATAACAATACAATGATGATCGCCTACACTAATGTATACTCAATTGGATATCATCAACTCATAAGTATTTTCAGATATATTTATATACTTTTGATGGTATTATATCCTAATACATTTTAACTAAGGGAATATAAATCTAATTATTCATGTATGCATTTCAATAAATAAAAAGTATTTTTATAGGTGTATTGACAACCCTATTTTTTCCACCTTAACCAAGTTCTATGTCCTCTTTTTCTATCGTGATAATATACTTTCTTCCTCATCTTCCCCATTGTCATTTTTTTATCACCCATGCACAATTTTCATGTCCTATTAGTTCTCCTACAACCCTACAAGCTACCCATCATGCAACTTCCCTTCATCAATGTGCCACTACCTTCATTTTCTATTTAACTCGTAGTCAAGATCTCCATATCTAGGCATGGAAGCATAGAATCAAAACCCTCATCATGCCAAATGGCAGAGGTCAACTCCCTCAATCATCATAATAATGAAACAAAACCCTGTATTCTTTTCCTTTTTACATTTTTTGAACTTTCTAAAGACCTAGGATTCATTACCTTTCAACTTCAAAATATGCCAATGGTTATAACAACCTAAATAGTATCAAAGTTTTGGAGTTTATTTAAATTAATTTTTTCTTTGGGGTATTTTACCTCTTTTCTCATATGACATTCTTACACAAAATACATAAGGTGACCCCTCAAAACAAGATAAATCAAGTAACTAAATGAGGTAAATAACACTCAAACCCCAATAATCAAAAATGTAGTCAAGATTATTGAATCATAGTTAAAATCCTATGGAGATTCAATAACATACTGAATCAATGCAAGGAATTCTCATGCTAATAAAATCATGACAAGTATTAAAATCATTAATGCAAATAAGACTCATTTATTATTAACCAATGCAAACAATATTCATTTCACTTAAGCAACTAGATGTGGTGTGTGCATGGATTTCACAAAGTTATCTCAACCCCCAATGTTGATATTTGCATCCCCCCTCTATTATGATACTCTCCCTCTATACTTCTTGTGAGGGTGGAGAGTCTTGAAACCACCTCAGTCAAATAAATGGGTAGTTGGTATAAAATCATAATAATCATTAGTATATAACCATAAATAAACTATGAATGCAAATGAAATCATACAAATGAAATCAATCATCATGATCATAAAGCATGAAAAAATGATATAACATATGCAATATATATATATAATATATAATATTGATCATGAAAAAATAATATAACTATGTCCCCCATATGTAAATGTATGTATATATATGTAGCTCAAAAATAAATATAAAAAATATAAATTATTATTCTTAAAATCCACTAGTTAATGCTTAAATAGTTTTGTAGAGGAAACTGGATGTGACATCCTTCCCCCTAAAATAGGTCATCATCTTGATGACATTTATTTTAAATAGCAGTTCTAGAAATAAAAAAAATGTTTAGTATAAATATAAGTAATGTTCAGTAAAAATATTATTTTAATAAATGAGGAAACAACCTCGATAATTCCTCATAGTCCTCCCATGTAGCACTATGCTCAGAATATTGGTTCCATTAGACCTTGCACTGTGATACTTCTCTATAATTCAAGCTAATATTTTGAGTATTAATTATTATGATTGGTTCCACTGTGACCACCCCTAGATCCTGAACATTTAATGCATTCCAATCTAAAACATGTGTCAGATCAAAAATATACTTCTTAATATAAGATACATGAAAAATATTATGCATTTGAATTAAAGTTGGTGGCAGTGTAAGTCTATACACTATAATAATAATCACTTAATAACCTCAAAGGGTCCCACATATCTCAATGATAACTTATCTGATTTCCCAAATTTGATTACACTTTTTTGGGGTTTGACCCATAGAAAAACTTTATCCCCAATTGAGAACTGCCTTTTTGTTTTTTTAGATCAGCATAACTTTTATGCCTATCATTGGCTTTAGCCAATATCTGCCTTATTAATTTTACTTTCTCTTCCATTTCTACAAGCATATCAATCCCAAAGACTACTCTATCTTCCAATTTATCCTATTTGATTGGTGTTCTACACCTCCTACCATATAATGGCTTGAAAGGAGCCATCTTTATAGTTGATTGGTATGAGTTGTTATAAGCAAACTCAACCAATGGTAAGTATTCATCCATTCATATTTATAGTCCATGTAATACATCCTCAAAAGATCCTCCAATTCCTAATTTATTATCTTTATTTTCCCATCCATTTTTGGATGGTAAGTTATGCTAAATTTTAACAACATTTCCAAAGTTGAATTTAGAGTTTACAAAAACCTAAAAGTCATCTTAGGGTCCCTATCTAAATTTATGTTTTCTAAAAACCCATGTAGTATATAAACTTATTTCACAAACCTTTTGGCAATCATCGGTACATCATCTCTCAAATTACCTAGAATGAAGTGAGCTACCTTGGTAAGCTCATCCATAACTACCAAAAGCATGCCATGATGGTTTATGGATATAGGCAAACCTTAGACAAAGTTCATACCAATAACTTACCACTCCATTTAGGTATATAATGTGGGTATAAAAACCCATCAAGATGCACATGTTCAACCTTAACTTGATGACACTCCAATTTTATAGATATAAAATATGTTGCATCTTTTTTAATTCCTTTCTAGAAATACAATGGTTTTTAAATTTTCTAAAATCTTAGTCACTCTAGGATGTTCTAGATATGGAGCATTATGTAATTCCTTTAGCATATTATTCCTTATATTTTCTCCATTAGGTACATATGTTCTACCATTGAACCTCAAAATCCCATCATTCTCAAAGTGAAAAACATGGTATCTATAATCCTGAGATTTATCAGCCAGTGCCTTCTTAATCTATTCATAGAATTCATCTCCAAGTGAGAATTTTACCACCTAATCTCAAAAATTAGTTTTTATTATGGCCAAAGTCATAATGTACCTTTGATTGCTAAGGGCATATATAACTCTATATTCTTTACTCTTATTATAGTTAATGTTGAAATCATAATCTGATAGAAATTTTAACCACTGCCTCTGATGAGAATTAAGGTTAGGTTGGGTAAATATGTATTTAAGGCCAAATTTGTTAGTTTTAAGCTAAAAAGTATTGTCCTAACAAAATAATGCCTCCCAACTTATAAAACATGAACTATGGTAGTTATTTTTAGGTCATGAGGAGAATAATTTACCTCGTAAGGCTATCAATTTCCTTCACTCATAGGTTATAATTGAACCATTCTACATAATAACTCCTAAAAAATCCTCTAAAATATATATTATAACTACAAAGTGAGTATTTGGATCTAGAATATATAAAATAGATGCTGAAGTAAACATCTATTTTAGTACATGAAAGGATTCTTCGTACTTATCATAACCAAAGAAAATGTTTTTCTTTCCACTAAAGAGAGGTGATAGGATTAGCTATTTTGGAGAAATTTGGTACAAAATTCCTATAATACTCTTATTCAACCCATGAAACCAAGTACATCATGCACATTTTTGGGTGCTAGCCTTTCCATAATGGTTCTAATCTTAGCTAGATCCATTAACATTCCTTTTATAGAGATAATGTGTCTTAATTATTGTATTCTTCTCTGAAAGAAAACACACTTAGACAACTTTCCATAAATTTTGTGTTTTTATAACCATTGCAAGACTAAATGCAAGTGCTCAACATCTTTTTATGCAGTTCTAGAATAGATGATAATGTAATCCAGAAAGACTAACACAAATCGATCAAGGTAATCTCTAAACACATTATTCATGAGATCTATCAATGTTGCATGTACATTCATTAATCCAAAAGGAATTATTGTGAACTCATAATTCCTATAAAGGGTCCTAAAATCTATTTTCAAAATATATATTCCTCTCACATTCTTAACTAATGATACCTACCATGGAGATAAATCTTTTAAAATAATTTTGTAAAATGCATTTGATCAAAAAGATCATCAATACAAGGTAAAGGATACTTATTCTTGATTATTACCTTATTAAGCATTCGGTAGTTAATGCATAGATGAAGGGTTATGTCCTTCTCCTTGACAAAGGATATAGTTTTACCCCATGGTAAAGCACTTGGTTGAATCAATCCATTGACCAACATCTCCTAAAGTTGTGCCTTTAACTCAATTAACCTAATTGTTGTCATCCTATAGGGAACCTTGACTATGGTTCTGATCTTGGAATGATATCAATAGTGAAATTAAATTCTCTTTTAGGAGGTAAACCTAGTAATACCTCTATAAAAACATCCTAAAACTATTTCATAAAAGGATAGTCTTCAAGAGTGGGTTCTTTAGCTTCACCAATCTCATCCATTTTGACTAGGAATGCTTGACATCCCTTTCATTGAGCTTTTTTCAACTGAATGGCTGAAATTTGCCTCAATTTTAACTCTTATAATTTATTTATATTTGGTTTAGTTTCCAAAATCATCTAAACACTCTACCTTTTTAATAAAATAATAAACTTTGGCTTTGTGTTTAGTAAGCCAATTCACACCTATGATCACATCATATGACCCTAGAAGTGTTGCATATATATCCAAAACTATATTGAATTTTGGCAACTTTATTTCAGCCTAAACAAGACATTTGTTAACCTTGACCTTGGACTCATTCTTTTACTAAACTAACCACGTATTTTCCATAAAACCAACTTTTCTAAATATTTTACTTAGCATTCTAGGAGAGAAAAAACATTCAGTAGCCCATGTATCTATTAAAATAGTAATAGGATGCCCAAACAAAGTAACTTATACTTTGATCTGAGAGGTTTGAAATTATGATTGATAATTATCCATTACTTCATGAATACACTATTGTAAGGTTCCCTAATAATATGTATAGGTGGATGATTCTTATTTCTATTTTGTGTCTTCCACAGAGGAGAATCCTTTACATAATGATCGCCTCCACATGTGAAATATCTACCAGATGGCCTTTTTTCTCTCAACTTGATTATCACCCTTAAATATTTCTCTAAAATTACCTCCTAGTTCTAAAAATTTATCATTTTTTTATCAAATAAATCTAAGGTAACCACCTTGCTTTGAAAAGAGTCACAAATTATTCCCATGTGGTGGTAGTGGAATCAAAGTTCATCTCAAGATTCTTATTATCCCACCAAGTTACCACTTCACCAAGAAATTGGTAATATCCCAAAAAAACCTTATTCACCATAGAATAATTTCAAAATACTTTTCCATTTTCAAAATCCAAGCTACAGCTCCATCACCTAAAATTGTACCATCAAGTTTGGGTGGCTTTACTTTTTTCTTGTCACATGCAAGCTCTGCAATTACTTGAGCTATAGCTACTTGTTGACCTTCTTCGTGACCCTAATCCTAAAGCACTTCATAATCTTTAGGTTTTTCCTATATAACTCATTATTCATCTCCCTCTTCAGGTCCATGAACTTCTCACTCTAGAGCTATTATTTTGTCTCTAGTCTCATTTATGATAGCAAGTATCTAATCAAGTTTTGTAGCTTGTTTTGCTACTATATGATTAAGATCAACTTAAGGGTTTGCATTTGAGGTTCCCTCACCAACCAATATAAATCATACCATTCTCCTTAATAAAATTAGGAGAACATATTTATGTTAGTGGATGTGTTAGTTTTGAGTGTTAAACCTTCACTTTGATAGCACAATGCTAAAACTTCACTAAGTTACCCAATGGTTACACTATTTTGTTTAAATACATAAAGTACACTTTAGGTTCATCTTTATCTATCTATAAGATTATTATTTGGCTATCAAACACATCAAAAACATTAATTTTTGAAATGTATTAACCCACTGGATATCAATATGATTCAATTAGTTTCCAAATAGTTTAAATTAAATTTCAAGATGAATATATCTCATTAAATGTATAGTGGAAATAATTAAGTATAAAAAAAACTCTGATGTAATCCACATTTCATCCATAAATAATCCTAAAACCACTATTGTCATAATATTTAGAATTTAATTACAAGTCTCATAGCCACTACTATGTTTAACATCCAATAAATAATAATGTACAACACGTTATATTTCCATTATAAAATCAAATATACAATACAATATGTACATCTGTACAAAAGAGCTTCAGAAGTAGCTCAATAAAGATCAAATAATTATATGTTTTTTTGTCTAAAAGTTTGTATTGATAGCCCTATTTTTCCTCCTTAACTGAGCTCTGTGTCCTCCTTTTCTATTGTGATAATATATTTTCTTACTCATCTTCCCTCTTAGCTTTTTTATATCACCCATGCATGATTTTCATGTCCTAGTAGTTCTCCTAAAATCTTGTGAGATACCTATCATGTAACTTCCCTTCATCAATGTGTCACTACCTTTATTTTATGTTCAACTTGCAGTCAAGAGCTCTATATTTGGGCATGGTGGTATAATCAAACCCTCATCATGCTAAATGGTGATGTCAACTCCCTCAATCATCATAATAACAAAATTAAACCATAAATTATTTTCCTTTTTACCCTTTTTGAACTTTTCAAAGACCTAAGTTTCATTACCTTTCAACTGCAAAATATGCCAATGGTTAGAACAACCAAAATAATATCAAAATTTTGGATTTTATTTTAATTAATTTCTTTGTGTTATTTTACCTCTTGTATCCTATGCCATGCTTACCAAAATACATAAGGTAACCCCTTAAAACAAGATAAAAAAACTAAACAAGGAAATTAACACTCAAACCCCAATTACTAGAAATGCAGTCAAGATTATCAACGCACAATTAAAACCCTATGGAGATTCATGTAAACATATAATCAATGCAATGAATTCCCATAATAATAAAATCGTGACAAGTATTAAACTCATTAATGCAACAAGACTCATTTGTTGTTAACCAATGCAAGCAATATTCATTTCACTCAAGCAGTTAGATGTGTTGTGTGTATAGGTTTGGTAGAGATTTCCCAGCCCCCAGTTTTGATATCTTCATTCCCCCTCTCTAATGATACTCTCCATTTGTATTACCTATGAGGACGAGATAGTCCTGCAATCACCTTAATAAAATAAATGTGTAGTTAGTTTGAAATCATAATAATCAATAGTATATAACCATAAATACATTTTTGAATACAAATAATCTGAAAATGAAACCAATCATTATCATAAAGCATAATAGGACATATTCAATGACTATCCAATCATAATATTTATCACAAATAAATAATACAACTATCCCTCATACAATACATATATCCAACTCAAAAATAAATATCAAAAATATAAATCATTTGTCTTATAATCCACTATTTAATACTTAAATAGTTTTGTAGAGGAAACTAGATGTGACATACTTCCCCACAAAAATAGGTCATCATCCTAATGGCATTTATTTCAAACAATAGTTCTATAAATAAAAACAATGTTCAGTAGAAATATAAATAATGTTTAGCAAAAATATTATTTGAATAAATGAGGAAACAACCTCAAGAATTCATTATAATCCTCCCATAGAGCACTATCCTTAGAATATTAGTCCCACTAGACTTTACAATGTGATACTTCTCTATTATGTAAGAGTACCAATTATTCTGATTAGTTCTACTACGACTATCCTTGGATCATGAACATGTAATGCATTCTATTCTAAACCATGTCTAGGATCATTAATATACTTCTTAAGATAAGATACATGAAAAACTTTATGCATTTGAGTTAAAGTTGGTGGCAATGCAAGTTTATATGTACATGACTAATCACTTATATAATCACAAAGTTTCCCACATATCTTGGTGATAACTTAGCCAATTTCCCAAATTTTATTGCACTCTTTTGGGGTTTGACACGAATAAAAACTATATCTCCAAGTGAGAATTACCTTGTTATTTTCATACCAGCATAACTTTTTTGCCTATCATTGGTTTCATACAATCTCTACCTTATTAATTTTACTTTCTCTTCCATTTCTATAAGTGTAACATACCCAAAGACTACTCTATCTTCTAATGTATCCTAATTTATTGGTGTTCTACACCTCCTACCATATAATGCATTGAAAGGAGCCATCTTTATAGTTGAATGGTATGAGTTATTATAATCAAACTCAGCCAATGGTAGGTATTCCTCCTATTAGTATTTTTGGTCCATGTAATACATCCTCAAAATATCCTCTAAGACCATATTTATTCTCTCTATTTTCCCATCCATTTCTATATGGTAAGTTGTGATAAAGTCCAATTACATTCCCAAAGCTGAATTGAGAGTTTGCCAAAACCTCTAAGTCATCTTAGGGTCCCTATATGAAATTATATTTTTAGGAAACCCATGTAATCTATAAAATTATTTCACAAACCTTTTGGTAAGCATCGGTGCATCATCTGTCAAATTACTTGGAATGAAGTGAGCTACCTTGGTAAATTTATCCACAACTACCAAAATCATGTCATGATAGTTTCTTAACACAGGCAAATCTTGAATAAATTCCATACTAATAACAATCCACTTCCATTCAGGTATGGAATGTGGGCATAATAACCCATCAGGATGCATATGTTCAACCTTAACTTGCTGACACTCTAAGCATCTAGATACAAAATTTGATGCATCTTTTTTAATTCCCTTCCATAAATACAATGGTTTTAAATTTGACACAAGCTTAGTCACTCCAATATGTCCTAAATATGGATCATTGTGCAATTCTTTTATTACAATTTCATCAAATTTTCTCTTTCAAGTACGTACATTCTACCATTGTACCTTAAAATCCCATCATTCTCAAATAGAAAGCCATGGTATCTACGATCCTAAGAATTTTTAACTAGTGCCTTATTAACATGTTCATAAAATTCATATCTAGGTGAGAATTTTTACCACCTTATCTCAAAAATTAATTCTTATTGTGGCCAAATTTTCAATGTACCTTCTATTACTAAGGGAATATACAACTCTATTTTCTTTGCCCTTAATGTATTTAATTTCAAAATCATAATCTAATGGAAATTATAACCACCACCTTTGACAAGCATTAAGGTTAGGTTGGGTAAATATGTACTTAAAATACAAGTTGTTATTTTTAAGCTCAAAAGGATTTCCCAACAAATCAAGCCTCTAAACTTACAAATCATGAACTATGGAAACTAGATATAGGTCACGAGGAGCATAATTTTCCCTGTAAGGCTTCAATTTCCTTGAATCGTAGGCAACAACTGAACCATTCTATATAAGAAATCCTCTTAAACCATCTACTAAACTATCTATTATAATGAAAAAGTGACCATTTGGATCCAAAATTCATAATACAAGTGTTGAAGTAAGCCTCTTTTTTAGTACCTAAAAGGCTTCTTCGCACTCATTGGACCAAACAAAACATTGTTCTTTCTACTAAAGAGAGGTGATACGATTACCTATCTTGGAGAAATTTGGTAAAAAATTCATGTATTACCCTACTAAACCCATGAAACTACACACCTTATGCACATTTTTTGGTGTTGGTCATTCCATAATGGACCTAATCTTAGTTGGATCCACTAAAATTTCTTTTGCATAGATAATGTGTCTCAAGTATTGTATTCTTCTCTAAAATAAGACACACTTAGACAAATTTACATAAAATTTGTGCTTTCGTAACCACTTCAAGACAAAATTTAAGTGCTCAACATGCTCTTCTTTGATTTTGCAATAGATGATAATGTCATCCATAAATACTAACACAAACTGATCAAGGTAATTTCTAAACACACTCTTCATGAGATTCATGAATGTTATAGGTGCACTCATTAATCCAAAAGGAAGTGTTGTGAACTTATAATGCCCATAATGAGTCTTGAAAATTGTTTTCAGAACGTCTTCCTCTTGAATTCTCAACTAATGGTACCCAACATGAAGATAAATCTTTCAAAATACTATTATGCCACACATTTGATCAAAAATATCATAAATGTGAGGTAAAAGATACATGTTAATGATCGTTATATTGTTAATCATTCACTAGTAAATGTATAGATGAAGGGTTCTATCCTTCATCTTGCCAAAGACTACAGGTGAACCCCATGGTGAAACACTTGGCTGAATCAATCCCTTGGTCAACATCTCTTGAAGGTGTGTCTTTAATTCACTTAACTTAGTTGTTGTGATCCTATAGGGAGCCTTGGATAGTGGTTATGATCTTGGAATGATATCAATAGTGAAATCAAATTCCCTTTTGGGAGGTAAACCTAGTAATTCCTCTATAAAAACATCCTAAAACTCTTGCATAAAAGGATAGTCTTCTATAGTGATTTCCTTAGCTTCACCAATCTCATCCATTTTGACTAGGAATGTTTGACATCCCTTTAATTGAGAATTTTTCAATTGAATACCTGAAATTTGCCTTAGTTTTAACTCTGTCTGATTTCATTGGATTTGGTTTTGGTTTCTAAAATCATCCAAACACTCAACCTTCTTAAAGAAATAATCAACTTTGGATTTGTGTTTAGCAAGTCAATTCACTCCTAGGATCACATCATATGACCCTAGAAATGTTGCATAAATATCAAAAACCATAGTAAAATATAGTAACTTTATTTTATCTTCAACAAGACATCTATCAACCTTGACCTTGGACTCATTCTTGAAGTGAACTTACCAAGCATTTACCATAAAACTAGATTTTATAGATATTTTAATTAACATTTTAGGAGAGATAAAACATTTGGTATCACCTGTATCTATTAAAACAATAACAGGATTTCCAAAAAAAGTACCTAATAATTTGATGGGAGAGGCTTGAAATTATGCTTGATGATTATCCACTACTATGTGAATATGCTATTAGAAGGTTCCCTACTGAGATGTAGAGGTGGATGTATTCTTAGTTATGTCATTTGTCTTCCACCAAGAATAATCCTTGGCATAATGATATACTCCACATGTGAAACATCCTCCATGTGGCCCTTTTCTCTCACCTTGATTATCACCCTTGAATCCTTCTCTAAAATTACATCCTAGTTCTAAAAATTTGTCAATTTTTTATCAAAATAAAGTTGAGGTAACCACCATGCTCTTAAAATAGTCATAAAATGACCCCATATGGTGGTAGTAGAATCAAGGTTCATCTCAATCTTATTTTTAACCCACCAAGTTTCTACTTCACCATCTAATTGGTAAGCTCCCCGCATAGCCTTAGTCACCTCAGAATAATTTCAATTTTTGAAATACTTCTCCATTTATGTGAGCTAAACTTTAGCTCCATCACCCAAAACCATGCCTTAAAACATGGGTGGGTTTATTCATTGGGTTTTTTTCATCTTACTTTTGATAAATATCAGATCCTTAAAAAATATTTAAATTGAGGTAGGCATCAATTACTCATGAAACCCTAATTTCTAAATTTCAATCCTCGCATTGATTATTTCTCTACCAAACCCATTTGGGTATGTCTACCTCATCTTATCTTTCATTTTTGGTTGATCCTTATTCCAAGTCTATAGGCAACTCTTTGGGTAAATTCATATGGATTAACTCTGCCACGTCTCCATCCTCACATACCAATTTTACTAGAATGTTGATTTTGATTGATACTTTTATTTATCTTCCAGTCCCTATTGACATAATTATTATGGACATGTTGTGGACTCAATCACTAGACTATTAAGGTCTACATTTTAGGTATCATAAATGTTTTAACATAGGTCAAATGACTTTAAAATTTAGTAACGCCAAAAAAAAGTAATATTGAATCAACTTGGTGGAAGAATTACTCTTATGATCTTTTGATAGTTTTTGGACCTGATTTTCATGTTTCCTTAGACTTTGAGGAGGAAGCAAAGGAGGATGAGGAACCCTTGACCCCAAAAAATGAACCCTAGGCTAATATATAAGGATAATTATTGTGGTTGGAGATTTATAAGAAGCTAAAGATGTTTTCCTAAACAAATCAATTACAGAACATCATATCTCCAATGAAGTGGCACTAAAGTTTGAAAAATCAAACTCAATGGTGAAAGCAAAGGAGCTTTTAAAAGATAAATATGATCCCTTTAATATCCTTGAAACCACTCATTATTATTCCCCAGATCAAGTATAAAATAATGGGGAGTGGATTGAAGTTTATAAAAATAAAAAAGTTGAAAGATTGACAGCCTAAAAGACTACCAGCATGGTCCTTTGGTTAGGAAGGCCTTAGATTTGAGGTTGATTTGTAGTTGATTCATGTATGCCAATGGTTTTGATGTGTTTTGACTATTTTTTTTGATTTTTGGATTACTCTCCATATTCATAAGTGTTAGTCTTATATCAATGTTGTATTGTGTTGTTTTTTGTTTAACCAAGTGCAGTTATCCTTATTGGTTTTCTTGTTTTTTCTGGCCATGACTGATTATTTCATGTCTAGGTTCTAGGTCCCTAGTTCAAAAAAACCACTTTTTACCAATAAAATAAATAAATACAACTTGAAATATTATTATTTTATAATAATTTTATAACACAATCGAATTATAAACTCAGAATAACATATTTTTATTTAAACATTAAAAAAACAAAAAACTTATTAAAACTCTATGAATAACACAGTCTTATGAACATGCTTTAATTTTATCAAATAACATGTCTTCCTAATAAAAACTTAGTGAAAAATCAAACTTGGAATATGAGCTTTTGAAAATGATTACCTATCAAAATCTAAGGATAAAATTTGACTGACACACTCCTATTAACACATGGATAACACAATCATTTTAACATGCAATGAATAACACATTCTTATGAACACCATATGAATAACATAGTCCTAATAAATATTTAATGGGAAAAATATTTTCATATACACAACTTAGAATATGATTGAGATAAACCTTCTCTAAGACAACACTCCATGTTGAAATCACATTGATGTGCCTCTTTTCATCGTCCTTGAGTATCTAGGCTTAGCATAAAGTTTAAAGTGTTGGATTTTTCAACACTTGTATTTGTTTCAACAAGAAAACACTTTAGAGAACCATGATTTTTTTTGAGAAAAAAATTGACCCAACTATTATTTATTTTTGTATATCTATAAATGAAAGAGTTAAAAGGTTAAACTATTATTGTTTTACAAACATATGGAAAATGTAAATAAATATTATGTCAAGTGATATATTTTGCACTTTGCTAATGGTTTAGGGTCTATAACAATCATATAGTCCATGATTGTTTACGAAACCATCTCCTTTGTCTTAAAGTAGTGAATAAAAATTCCTCTATTTGATGCCACATCAATGGTGGGGTTTCTACCACCACTTTCAAGTATTCAATCACATTGTTGAACTCTCTCTCTCTCTCACTCTCAAATATAAATTAGGTGGACTATTAACATAGACTTTCTCTACACTATCATCATGAATATGAATGGGTCCCTCTTCATCATAATTAAATGTATCATCATCACCCATATTTTTTGATGCATTTTACATTACAAGAAATAAAATTAATTCACATATTAGTGGTTTTCTTGTTCAAGGAAATGGTTCATAAAACTATAAAAATATGTAAATCATATAGATTATACTAGGTCCACTAGGAATTTGTAGTCATTTTCATGAGATTCATCTTCACAATCCATATATTCATCTTCATCTATATATGATTTTGCTTCTTAATTCTCTTCTAATTCAGGAACATCTTAATAATCTCTTTGTGGGACCTCTTCATTGAGATAAAATATATATGCATTGAGGTCCCAACCAAGAGCATTCATTTGGTCACATTCAACCACATTTTCTTGTGTAATAAATATTTGTATGGCTTATGTACATTGAGGTCCCAACTAATAGCATTCATTTATTTGCATTCAGCTACATTTTTTTGTGTAGGAAACATTCATATGGCTTTCAAAATATGTTTCCATTTTCCCCCTACTATACCCATGAAAACTAATAAGTGAAGAATCATTGCAACAAACAATGACCAAAATTTTTAAAAATCATTACATGGAATAAATATAGAACAATATTAATGTTAATAAAAGTATAGGTCAGTTGATTACCATTATAATAATTTATCACAATGTAACTACTATACTTGTATGTTAAACTTCTTATGGCATCAATAAAATGTCTTAAATAATCATAAAATACATCACCATCATGTATCTCTTTTTCTCTTTGCAATACATTTACATGATTCCTTTCCAATTTTTATTTTAACCAATAATATTATTCCTTTAGAACGTGTATATTTCTAAAGTATGACTCTACTCTCTCTAAAAGTGCATGGTTGGTCCAATCCATTCTACAAGCAAAATTTTTTGTGGTCAATAAAAAACTTATTTTTATCAAATAAGGATAGGACTCAATCAAAAAAGCTAAGTTACTAAGTCATATCATTACTAAGGATGGTATTTCTATAGACATAAAAGGAGCTGGTTCCATTTCAAATATTTCATTTCCTAATAATAAAAAAGAACTAGAATAATTTTTTGGTAAGATTAATTTTGTATGCAAGTTTATTTTAGGATTTGTTGAGATTGTCAAACCACTAAACAATATGTTGAAACATGAGGCAAAGTGGAATGGACATCGAAGGCTCAAAAATCATTTCAAGATATAAAGAAAGCTACTACCTAGGCAATGTGTTAGTCAGTCTAGACTTTACCAAATACCTTTACCTCTACCCATTCGCATTAGACCATATTATTATTGTGGTGCTCACATAAAAACTTGATTTTGAGGAACATATTATAGCATTCATGAGTACCAATTTGAAGGAATCTAAGTCCAGATATAACTTTTTGGATATAATAAAATATGCCCTAGTCAAAGTAATAATTAAATTAAAGCATTATATCTTATGCAACAAAATTTAGGCAAATTATCCTTGACCCAATGATTAAACTCATTATTTTGGGACAAAATGAGTTGGGTGAATGAAGAGGGAAATAGATGGAAAAATCCCAATAATATGACCTAGAGATTAGACCAACCAAGGTGGTTAGAGGTCAAGGCCTCTCACACCTAATGATAAAAGTTGATCCCAAAATCACCATTGTGTAATTAGATCAAACATCTATTATGGGACATGATTAGTATGATCTAATCATTTACTATCTATTATATGTGAGATGTCCTCTAGAATTGAACAAAGAATAGAGTTAGGTTAAAGGCAACCCATTATATGATAAATAAATGGGTTTTATATAAAAATTATTTAACCCTAATTTTGATGTGGATCCTATTTTAGTGGTTAGGGGTAAGTATTAAAAAATGATAGGGCACAAGGGTGAATATCAAATATATAGTAGGTCAATTAATGTGTTAAACTTAGATGTACCATATGTTGAATTTATAAAACTAAGATAGGCTATTAATGGAAAGTATAGCTATACTAGATATAAAAATGATATAAAAGAAAGTACTTATTTATTTCTAATGCTAACATAATGTTGGATCTAGTATAGGTTGGAAGTAGGCAAGAAGTAGATTCTGGATGAATTATTAGATTCTAGATTTGATGCCTCTAACTCTCTAGAAATTACATCAGCCTTAGACAATTGTGTTGATGTTAGTGTTTGTGTTTGATGTGAGTGTCATGTATAGAATACTAATTTAAATAGGGTACAACCATCTAGATGTTTCTAGGTTTGTATTTGCCATCACTTTGGTGTATTCAGATCTAGGTCATGGACTATCACACCTGGTGAAATGGAAAAACCCTAACTTTGCATCTTCAATGTGACCTTGGGTAGAAAATGTATTAATGCTCACATGGTGTTGAAACTAAACCACAATGATTCTGTTGTTAAAGGGTGTTGTCTACATAACCAATACACCATAAGAGAGCCTTAAACTTATGTAGTTCTCCCATATATGTTGGTTTGAGTGTGAATCATGTAATGTGTGTAAAGCAAGTACAATGGTAACCTAGCTTATAACTTGGAAAATATGACCTTATGACTACTCCTTTAGTATTTCAAACCTGTAGCTAAGTTGTTATTTTGACTGATATTGAAATAGGGTAGAATAGGAAAGCTTTTGGTAACTTTGAGTGTTTCTTGAGTGTTATTTTGGTTTGATTTCTAGGTGAGGAATGAATGAGGTTTGATATTGATATTATATTTATACCAATCCTATCAAGAAATAACTCATACTAAATCACTTAAGCCTACCATTTTAATACATTTCATTTGAAAATTACATGATTTTAGGGCACTAGACACTTGCATTGGGCTAGGACAGTAACCTCAATGTTACTATCTGACTCGGGTTTTAGTGTTCAAAGAGAAAGAGAGTAGGCATAGGCTCAGAACTTGTAGAGGTAAGATAAGTACATTTTAAGCATTTTGGGCAAGATAGTATGTTTGTCTTCATCAATATAAGGTTGGTCATAACTAAGAGATAGACCAAGGGGCACAAGGTAGAGCAAATGTGAGGCATGTAGAATCAAGTCATGTGTAGAACTAAGAGGAACAAGTAGGGTTATGAGTTTTACAAGTGTACAAGATTGCTACATAATCACAAAACATTGTCTACATTTTCCCTCATTTTAATTTAGTAATGAAAATTTTAATTTAAAGGAAAGGATTAAATACTTGGGTGTGTATACATACCTTGTATTTGCTTGAGTTAAATTTGAGTGCTTTGTTGGAGCTAGGTTTGAGTGTTTTTTTGGTGACTAACCTATAACCAAGAACATATTACAGTGTATAATTAGTGCATATAATCTAGTCAAACGTACATGAAATATATTGAAATTGAAAGATCAAGGTTTAGGAGTACACGTGTGTTGATGTAACCACCTTGTCTATTAACAAGTTGCTTTTACAGAATATGTATCATTATAAGGCTATGAAACTAAGATTAGGATAAGTATAGATAAATATTTAAAGTGCATATATCCAAGGAGATAGAGAGAGAAAGAAAGAGGATGGAAGGTACATGCCCCCAATTTTGAAGCAAAAGTGAGTTGTCACCTAGTAGTTGACATTAGCTCAATCGTGAAACCCAATGATACTTATAACCTGGAGAGTTTAGATGATAAATTCTAAACTAAAAACTTTACAAGATTAAGTGATTTAATCACCCCAATTGTACCAAAAGGTGAACTAGTTACTACAGTAGATTGGCTCGCTAAAGTTTATAAAAATTCATTAGGTATCAATACGTGCAATAGTTTTAGAATCTAAATATGATTTGAATTTTGATAATATTAGTCACATGTTGCATAACATATACACATTATATTTGTCTCATGTTGAAACTATGTGTAATAATGGTACCATGTATAGAATTATACCACAAATGTGTATCGAAATCTTATAACTATGTGTGATTTGGCCAATTTAGAAAATTGTGTGAGTGTAAAGGACATGCTTCCAAAACATGCCTCCCACTATATATGAAGAAATTTGAAATTCATATAAGTACCAATGTGGAGGACATGTTTCCAAAACATGCCCCCATTGTAAACTAGAGATGCTGACAAATTGAGTAGGTGTGGAAAACATGATTCTAAATTATGCCCCTACTAAATCTATGAATTATAAGTACCAAACATTGAATAGATGTGGAGAACATGCTTCCCAAAGCATGCCCCCACTATAATTTGAAATTTTGAATGTGTGTAAGCCATGTCATCATGTCATGTCCCCACTGAATTTGTAAATTGGTGTAAGTACCATACTCTGTGTGAGTGTGGAGAACATGCTTCCAAAGCATGCCCCCACTATAATCTAGAAACTATGAAAAATGTGGAAACCATGTCACCAAGACATGCCCCCACTAATATGCCCCCCTTTTAGGTGAGGAAAAATATTACCTGGTAGTTAGCTCACCTCAAAAGGGTAAGACAACTGTAAATCTATGAATGTAACCATGTAACATATAGAAGGAAATATGTCTAGGTAGATCTAATATTGAAGTGAATAGAACCAATGTGATCACATTTAGGCCTAAAATTCATGATAAATATCATGGAAATGTCTAGATAGTAATAGTACAATCTCAACAAGCAAACAAGCACACACACAAGAGCACTCAAAATCAAGTCAAAAGGAAATGGTCCAAGGAGATCGCAAATAAGGGGCATGTTCAAATGTTGCAAAATCAAATGGACATGACTTAGTCAAATGTCCATAAAGAGTAATAATGACATATTCAAATTTTCATAAAATGTAATGACATATTAAAATGTCCAAGAAGGAAATATTTGGCATAGGTCCACATATAATGGAGCATATTCAAATGCTCAAAAAAGCAAGACATTAGCAAGGTAAAACACTCAAGTAAGTGTGTAAAGGAAAAGCATAAAACCATCATGTCATAGTGGCCCATGGATCGAATGTGTTAGTAAAAAATTTCAAGTACATATCATATCAAGTACCTTATGCAATGTATAATTATGGATAATAGGCATGTGTAAGTACATACGTAACCTCAAACATGATAGTGTAGAGTGATCATCTAATCATATAACATGTGTATATCAAGATTCTAGAGAAATGGATGGCCCCAACATCCTGATGACATGAGTAGAGGAAAGGCTTAAAACCCATAAGTGTATCATGTATCAATGTAAGCCTATGTATGTATATATAGGATTAAATTATATGCTAGTCCTCAACATGGAACAAACACTTATATGCCAAGGAGCCAATATAACGTGTAAGTGTTGAAAGTATTTTTGGATTTTTGAATGTTTTTATTTTTTTTGGTATTCTATGATGTTGAGGAAATAACTGTCCTATTATTCCATTTAATGTATGGTCATATATGTCTCCCCCATTATGAATCTTATAACCTGAAGTTGGATATTTTTCATTTTTTCATCATGATTGACTAAGTTGAAAATTGATGTAGCATGTTCCTACTCATATTTTGCATGTGTCTTAGAAGATGTAATGCTATCATTAGAAATATGTATTAATTTTCCTTCACAAGGAATAGAAATGCCTTGTTGATTTTGGTCAATGGTTGCTTCCATTTGGCATATCCAAAGAGATCTAAGTGTAAATGTGTATGGAGATATGGTAGGCTTAAACCAAACACATGTTTGAATTACTTTAGGACCACAAACAATTGGTATTATTATATTTCCCAAGGAGTCTTTCTAAGTGACCATCTTTTGTAAATATTTTCATTTAAAACTGAGTTGTTAAAAATGATTAATGCTACAAGTGGTTTTGGTTTGTGTAGGATTGATGAGGTTGTGTCAACAATAAGCACCACCCATGTATAAAGTAGTTGTTAAATCCTGGTGATGTATGCACTTTTTGATTTGTTTTGAAGCTAATTCCTTTAAAGGATCCTCAAAATAAATATTTTGGTCATTATTTTTCAAGGTAATACAACTATTCATAACATGCTCAGGGCCTATGTGATAATCAAAATAAGCATTTGTGTCATACTATTTAGATAGAGGTCTATTTATATCAACCTCTATAGGATGAGAGAGAGATATAATCTGAAACTATATTATCCATGGAAGTTGTGACACTAAAGACTCAAGTAAACAAGGGAATTGTCTCTTAGGTACCTTAAAAGAATCTAGTTAGGTTGTTGCACTGTTGTATCCATTCCGCGGTCATATTTGTATGACTATGGTATAGGAATATTTATTTTTTGTGTCATTACACAATGTTGGAATGGATTAGGATCCATTGGACATATGTAAATGAATCCCTGAGTATTAAATTTTAAGCATGTGTGTAAATTAGGAGGAACTGTATGCATTTCATGTATCCAAGGTCTTCCCAAGAGAACATTGTAATTTGAATGATTGATCATAACTTAGCACAAAGTGGGTATTGCATGGGGATTTACATTAATATTCAATGTTATTTGTCCCAATAATTTTCATGAAATATTATCAAGTCCCTTGATGCACATATTAGATTGTTCTAAATTTGAAATTTCAATGCCCATTTTGTAAAGGAGAGATATATTGCAAATGTTGAGTCGTGAAGTGTTGTCCACAAGAACTCATTTTACCATTTTATTTTAAACACACACCTAGATGTATGGTGGAAAATAATTATTTTCCATAGGCTTAGAGTGTTGTTCTTATTTTACAAATGATGTACTATGATTGGTTTGTTTTATGGAATCTAAAAGAGATACCACATGTTGTGACTCTACATTCAAAGGTAAGGTTGTCATAAGTAATGTTCTCATAAATATAACATGACAAGGTGACCTGCCTAATAGGTGTGAAAGTGAAATAGCATCATTAGGTGTCTTTGAGGTGAATAGAATATGTTCATGTTGGTTTGATTGATTAAAAATTGGAGATTAGGTTAAGGGAGGCAAGTCTCGATAAATGACACTCTTTGAGCTCACCTCCTTACAACCAAAAAAAATAATGTTTACATTGTATGTTAAATTTTGCATAATATATGTAAAAGTAGCCAATATTATATCACTTGGAACTTGGGTATAACATAGTGCCTCATATAGGATATCTTTATAGATACTTGAGGACTTTTGAAGTTGAAACACTAAAATATTTGGGCACATGTTGCCAGATTTATTAATAAGGCTACCACTTATAACATTAAGGTAGGGAAGCATTTGTTTAAGTTTATTACAAAAGGCATGTTGAAGAGAGATCAAATGTTGTTTTTTACATTATAAGCCTCTCATTGCTATCCTAAATTTGTTTATAATGTTTGACATAAGCAATAATGTAGTAAACCATTGTAAATATAAAGTATTGGACCATGAAATAATTGACATATATGTCCATAGAAAACATGATTGTTAGATTTATCAATCAGGGATTAACAATAAGAAAAGAAATCAGAAAAGCCTAGCTAACCTATGGTTTGATTTTCAAAGATCAAGTTCACAAAATATTTAACCCTAATTTGGATGTGGATCCTATTTAAGTGGTTGGTGTTAAGGATATATAAATGATAAGACACATGGATGAATATCATATCTAAAATAGGCCAATTAATATGCTAAACTTAGATGTACCATATATTGAATTTATAAAACTTAAGTAGGCTATTAATGGAAAGTAAAACTATGTTAGATATAAAAATAATATAAAATAAAGTACTTAGTTGTTTCTAATGCTAATATAGTGTTGGATCAAGTACAGTCAAGGAAGTAGGTAGGAAGTAGATTCTGAATGATTATCATATTCTAGATCTACTGCCTCTAACTCTCTACATAGTTGCATCAGCCTTGGATAGTTGTATTGATGCTAATGTCTAGGTTTAATGCTAGTGTCTTATACATGGAATAGTCACTAAAACAAGATGAAACAACTTGGATTCTTTTGGGTTTGGTTTTACCTTTACTCTAGTGCATTTAGATTTGGGTCATAGACTATCACTCCTGGTGAAATGGTAAAACCCTAGTTTTGCATTTTTAATGTGACTTTGGGGAAAAATGGGCTAGTGGGCACACAGTGTCTATCTAACCTACAATGACCTCAATGTTAAAGGGCCTTGTGTACATATCCAATACTCCAGAAAAGGGCCTTATACTCATGTAGTTTTCCCTTACATGTTGGCTTATGTGTGAATCATGCAATGTGTAAAGCAAGTTCAACAATGACCTAGCTTGTAACTTCAGAAAATATGACCTTATGATTTGTTCCTTTAGTTATTCTAGATCTATATCTAGGATGTTCCTTTGATTGATATCAAAATAGGGAAAAATAGGAAAGCTTTTGGTAACTTGAGTGCTTCTTGAGTGTTATTTGGGTTTGATTGCTAGGTGAAGAATGAGTGAGGTTTGATAGTGTATTTATAATTATGCTATCAGGAGATAACTCATCAAAGAAAAAATTTAGTGTCCCATAAAAAACCTTGGAGGATTCTAGGTGAATCAATTTTGAAATTGCGTAATGAATTAGTTTGGAAGGTGTATAATTATGCAGGCAAATCGTGTAATAGAACGTAGTAAATCATGTATATGCAAATACAAATGAGCATGTTGGTGAGTGATAATACTGCCACTTGAAAGCATAACTATTTTTTTATAGCATTGCCACTGAATGATAATGCCATGTTATTTCTTGGTAGCATTATTATTGAATGATAGCTATGCTACTAAATAATAACATAGTTTCCATTTAATAACATTTTCTAATCGAGTGATAGCATTGTTGTTACCTAATAGCTATGTTGTTATTTGATAGAAATTCTACTCGAATGATAGTTTAGTTGATGTTACCACTCGAAGGCATAGCTATCATTTGGTAGTAATGCTATCAAATAACATCTTTGTTATCGAGCACCAGCATTGTTGTCACTCGATAGCATATCTGCCATTTGAAATCACTATTTTTAGACAACAACTATGTGCTAAGAGGCAACATTATTATCACTCACCAACATGTTGTCATTCAGTAAAAATGTTATCCAATACCAATTGTGTTGTTCGTTGGCCAGTTATACTGTAAGGTACTATTTATCATGTTGGGCATTAGTTTTACTAGCAAACTTAATTGATTTATTTTCGAGGCATGTCAACATCATGTAACCATTTGTCTGCCTTCCCTATATTACATATAGTGGTGAAATGTACCCAAATTACCTTTTGACATACCAGATGACATACATTTATAAGAGGAAATTTATTTTAAAAAGTAGGTGAGCCAACCCTCAAAATCAACTACCATCCCTAAAATTTAGGTAGTTTTATATCATTGACTACCCCATAAACTTACCAAATTCTAGCTTTTTAAAATGGAATATTCGTGAATTAATGAAAATTCACTACTAAAAAAGCCCTACTTCTTGGGAATAACATAGTCAATAACCTATCATTAGACACATAGTCCAAACATGTTGTGTTCGGTAAGTACCAAGCCATGTTGGTTCGGTAAGTACCAAGCCAAATGTAAAAAATCCCATATGCAATTTCCTATAACTCACATTTTGGTAAAAAAAATAATTACACTTACATTGTAATGGGTGAAAATAAAAAAATTAAAATAGGATGGCACAACATTGGAGACCCAAGACAAGGATTAAAAGGGTCTAGTTTCATAATCATAGAATGTACCTTTCTAAGGCCCATGAATTGTAAAGTTCAGGTTTTGTGGGGAAGCCTTAGGGAGAAGAAGGGAAGAGAAGAAATATGAATTAATATGATAGGTGATATTAAAAATACGATGAAAAATGAGTTATTAAAAATTCAATTTAGATTAATAATCAATAAATATATATATTTAAAAAAAAAAGAAAATGAAAGTAAATTTTTTTGTTTTTTTTGAAGTTAATAATTTTAGGTGCTTTTGATATTATCTATAATATAAATTAATGTAATAGTACAATTAACAAATATTCTTGTATAAAATAAAATGTTTAGAAGGCAAGTCAAAAAAGAATCCATTATCGATTAAAAAATAAAAATAAAAAATAATTATTTATAAATGTATCATTAAAATAATAATTATTAATACATAGACCTACATTTAATATGTAATTAATTTATAAAATAAATATTAAAACTGAGTTTAAGTATAAGATTAAATTAATTTAAAAATAAATATTTATTGTATGTGGGTGCTGTGATTGTTTAGATATTCTATGTTTACATCATTTTTTATTGAAATATTTTTTTTAGCAATAAAAAGGTTTTTTTAGTTGAATTTGTGTTAAGTTTCTTGGTGTTGGTCAATGTAACTTTGGAGTGTGATCATTCCATTCGTTTTTTGTGTGAATAACATTGTAACATGGTGTTATATTAATATATAAGGAAAAAAATTCAATTAAAAAAATTAAAAATTAATGAATGAATATCATTTTTTATTATTGAAAACCTATTTTTACATGAATTAAGTGTTAAAAATATTTCTTTGTCTTAGTGTTAAGGACTGAAGAGTATCCATTTCACCAAATCAACATACATTTATCTAAACTTCTAGACAACTCATCTTTCATTTTCTTTATAATCGACAACATATGACTGAACAATTTTAAAAAACTTATATCCACTTCATATTTCACCAAGGATAAAAAAGTAATGTAGTTATAAGCAATTATGATGACATACTCAAGCATACCCATATATTTACATTATTAATAATCATTGTTATAATCATTGTCATTTTTATTTTAATAATTATTATCAATGTTTTTGTTTTTGTTTTTATTTTTATTTTTATTTTTATTTTTATTTTTATTTTTATTTTTATTTGTATTTATAATCACTATCATTTTTATTTTTATTTTGCATTATTATCATTATTAAAAAAAAAAAAAAAAAAAAATTAATAATTTTTATATGATAATATATATTTAAATCTACATTATTCCTTATAATTTATATTAATATTTTCTCATATCTAAAAAAAACCTAACATTGATTTATGTATGTTAATTTTTGTTTTTGTTTTTTTACACTAACATATTTTTGTGCACAACCAAATCTAAATTAATATTTATCTAATTTATTTTTAAGGGCTAACACTATTTCCTTTACAAATTAGTTCTCTTATATAAAAAATAATCTTATTATATTCACGAAGATTTATATTAAAAAGAACATACATCCAAAACATCCATATTATCTATACATTCATAAGATTTATATTAAAAGGAACAGATATCATAAACATTCATATTTCCCTTTACCAATGTTATTCTTGCTCTCATGATTATTTCATAAGCACTATCTTTTAAATTTATCATAAAGACATGACATATATAGGGTAAACCAATACAAGAACACTACGATTAAACATTTTTTTAAATTTGAAATGACTTAAAACTTGAGATAAAATAAATCAAACAAAAGGGAGATAAAACTCTTAGATATTAAATTATGTAATATAATTAATTTTATGAATTTAGATATATTCACATTTAACACTAAACGAAATGAAATTTAATATATTTGGAAAGAAAGGAATGCTCACATATTTGAATAAAAGGAGAGACCCTACATGTGGTTTTATATGAGATGGAATTATCTATTTCAGAAGTAGTTTCATCTCACTTAAATAGAAAACAAGGGAAGTTATCTTAATGGGATATGAAGATGTGTACTAAGTGGAACTTATAGTTCCTCCCCTCATTAAAGGGTTGATGATAGTTTCATTAAATGATAATAAGT
Organism: Torreya grandis; assembly: GCA_037957365.1. Lineage (NCBI taxonomy): Eukaryota > Viridiplantae > Streptophyta > Pinopsida > Cupressales > Taxaceae > Torreya > Torreya grandis. The sequence continues at coordinate 8,043,068 of JARHVA010000013.1, read as the reverse complement.
TTTGGTTATTTGAAGACTCCTGTGCTTGGATTGGTATAAATTCAATTTTGATGGTGCTTATAAAAGTAATTTGTGATCCTTAGGAGTAGGTTGTGTGATTAAAAGTTGTAGTGGATATTTAATAAAAATAGCATCTTATAAATTATTGGATGGGACTAATAATGAAGTTGAAGCTCATGCAACAATTACAGATATTTCCTTAGCTCTCAAATATAGGGTGGAATTTTTAAAATTTGAAGGAGATTCCCAAGTGGTGATTATGGCTCTCACTAAGCAAAAGGCTACTTACTGCTTGGCACCTATAGAATATTTTGACCCAAGCATGGATGATGTTGAGTTAGTTTAAAGGTTGTTTGGGCACCCATTGCTTTAGGGAAAGCAATAGGGTGGCCAATTTTTTAGCCAACGTGGGCATCAATCAAGTGGAGGAAGCGAGGGTCGATAATTGCAAAGATTGTTGGAATGATTGTAGTGGGATTGAATTGATGGATCTATCATAAGTGGGACATTCGTTGGGCATGGGAGGAGAAGGACGTAAGGAAAATGGTGCAAGCAATTTATAATTGAGCGTGGCAATCTTCCCCAGATGTTTTTACTTGTATGGAGCCTTGGGAGGATGGCTCTTAAAGAATATATCACGCTTTATTTTTGGGAAATGAGGGGTACATATTTGTTTTTGATAGGATTGGTGATGTATTTTGAGTGTGTAGAAACCCTGGTTTGGTTGTTGTGCTTTAGTGAAGGAGATGCTATAGAGATAGGCTTTACAGGGAAAGTGACAAGAACCCTAATAAGGAATGTTTTTTAGATCTCAACTCAGGAAATAGTTGAGGATGTGAAAACGGTTCTTGGGGGAGAATTATTGGAGGTAAGCAGAAGAGTTAAGGTCAATTCAGACTTGGCAGCTCTATTTACTGGTAATCTATTGACGGTGCTTTCATATAAATCTCAGGTGAAAGAAGTTGTTTCCTTCTTTGTTTGGTCAAACTACTAGGGAAGATTGTTGGAGAAAATTGATAAGGTAAAGGTTGGCCCATTCAAAGAGCTCCCCTTCTTAGGAAAAGATGATCTAGGCTATATTCCTCTCTCTCTCTCTCTCTTTGTTTAGAGATTTAGAGGAACGTTTTGTTTCTCTATTGAATTTTGTGGAGAAATTGGATGATTTGTGTTCAAATGAGGAGGTTGTGGAGGAATAAATATAAGTGGTACTCCCTCAATTGGAATAATTGAAAGCTCCCCTACCTTAGCTATCTAATTGGTGAGCAGTTCATAGGGATCCAAAGAAGATTAAGGCAATGAAAGTGTTGATTTGAGGGTTTACGTGTGGTCATTTTCCTGCTCCTCCATGTCTTGCAGAGAAAGGGTCTAATAGGAATTGGCAATAGATCATTGGAGAAGGAAATTTATGGTCAAGTGTCTCCCAGATAAGGCTTCTAGTGAGGTTGATCAAAGGGTGAAGGTGGTGTAACAATTGTCATCTAATTTGAAGCTGAAAAATGTAGAAGGTGAGGGGGGTTGGTATTGAGATTGCTTTGATGGACAATGAAGTTTTGGTTGCTAGTGGGGTGGGGTTTAGGTGATTTATTGGATTAAAATGTGTTTATTTATATTTGTAAGTTTTTGGCTAGGTCTTAGCTAAGTAATTCGTAAAATGTAAGTTTACTTTTGTTAGTTTGTAATGGTTAAATGATGGAAACTTTTAGAATATATAATGTATATATCTAATGGCTATGTTTTTTGGTTTTGGATGTTGGTCCTATGCCTTGAAGGTTTATTTTATCAAGCTATGCCAGTTTATTTCATTTTCTATTTTATTTAGGTAGGGAGTTGTTATCCCTAAAACCTATCAAAAAAAATGATCCCAAAACCATCCAAACACTTCCAAATGAGTAGGGTTATTTTCAAAACTATGAGGCTAAACCTAAAAATTAATAAATAGAAAAAAAATCATTCTCAAAAAAAACATTTGGCCTAGGGTTCCTAAACCACTTTTTTTTTAAAGCTTGTGTGGATCTCTAGAAAACTAATCTCCTCTCTAAATTATTAATAGGATAACATAATTTTACAAATAAATAATAAAATTAATTATTTTGGGGCATATTTTAAGGATTAGAAATATTTTCAAGAGAAAAAAATTATCATGTTTTTAATAAAAATAATAATTATCAAACCGATCAATAGATAAATATATTTACAAGCAACACAGTAAGTATAGTGCATGCCAACCAATTAATCCAATGATGATGTAGTGACTACTTCACATAAAAAATCTGGCTAAAATGAATGCTTGATGTAGTAATAAATACTTAAATTTATGTCTTAAATGATTAAATTTATTGATTTCACATATTCATAATATATATTTAGCTTGTCTTAAATTAATTAATATTTTTTATGTGTTATTAGACATAGTAAATATAATTAGGACCATATTAACATGCAAGTCGGCACGCAACAATAAAGGAAATGGATGCAAGTGCAGGTTTGTAAATAGTTAAAATGTGTTTATTTTTGGTCTTAAGAGGTATAATAGGTCATTATTTCTCAATAAGAAGCCTTTTATAGCCCTCATTGGTCATTTTTAGGTCTTTTAGAGGTGTTTTTGGTTTTCCCACCAAAAATAAAAAATTCAAATTTTTAAATTTGTTTACAAGGCTTTTGATGAGTTTGTCATTATTGGCATATAGAAAAGGATCGATCCTTGTATAAGAGGACTTAAGGGTTTGACCATGTGTCATTAGTATATTTTATTTCTTTACTTAGTCTAAATTTATCCTAAAACCCAAACAAAGTGTATGTAACATAGGAGGTTTGCTAAATCAAGCGTGTTCTAAGATAATTCATAAATAGTTGAGAGAATCTTGTGTATGGAACTGAAGAAGACCACATTTATAAATTAGTTAATAAAGGATATACCTTAAACCATTAAAAAAAATAAGAATATAATATTGAAAATAATATGAGAATCTCAGTTAGTAGTTTGGTTTATGTATGTATGTTGATGTAATCCAAGAAGACTATCTATGGGTATGTGTATCTCTTCAAGGGAGTTATGAATGAAATAAACTTTTGTTATGATTTATATATATTCTCAAGGTTTTTAAGGTGTGAGTTAATGTTATTTATTTTATTCATGACTTTTTTCTTACATTGATGTTCTTTCTCAAGTTTTAGAGGTCTCAAAATAGGGTTTCTTATGTTATAGTCCAAGAAAGAAAGTGATTTTTGTATGCCTTCATGATGGTTAAAGTCTATATTTCACTTGAAAGAGTTGAGAAAACATATAAAATATATAATCCAAGTGATATGAGTCTTTTATAACTCATAAAATAATATATTTCATTAAATTTAGGCTCTCTAGTTATGCACAGTCTTAAAACCCTAGGTCGAGGTTTTAACTCATAAAACGTGGAATATCTTGGAAATGAGCCCTAAAAATCTTATAAAAATTGGTATAAAGGTTCACAATAATGTTTTATAAATATTTATATTTTTTTTAAAATCTTTAAATTAGTCATAATGAAATATATTAAGCAATGTGTGTTTGTAGACCTTAAAAGGCCTAAAAGAGGGCTAAAAAGGCAATTTTCTATTTTTCTTGAGAAACCAATTTGTAAAGGAGTTTATACCATGTTACTTATCATTAAAAACATGTTAATGAATGTTTGATTTTTATTTAATTATCTTAACAGTTTGTTTTGTGAATTTTAGTGTAAGAAAAAAATAATTCGACCTATAAACAAGATTATAAGCCTGTAGTATAATTAGCCTATTGAAGGATCCAAGATACTTAGGATCACCTTAGACCATATTGGTACCAGAGAATAATTTATGTTGTATCAAGTTGAAATAATCTCAATATTTTATTTAAAATCTATGAAATAATCTTTTAAATATAGTAGTTAGAGTAAGAGCTAGAGGAAATCAGAGGAGACAGTCTACTCAAGCAATGTTATTTAAAGAAATGAGAAATATGCAAGCTTATTTGTAGGCCATGGAGCTTGATTAGAGAATTTAAATTTATGTTGTATATGTTATTAATAGATAATATGAAAGGCCTCAAGAATAATAAGCATAACAAGAAGGAGAAGAAATGGCAGAAGAGAGATTTATTAGAACAATCATGAGAGTCATCTCCAAACTCAAATTAGAAGTACCTATGTATGAAGGTAGCTTTCATGTGGAATATTTGGTTGACCATATTGATTCCATGGATAATTAATGAAGGATTGAATGATGACAAAAAATTCAAATTTGATGGTATAAGATTAAAAGTTTGTGTAGTCCTTTGGTGGGATGGAATACAAGATAAGAGGAGAAGGAAAGGTAAATCAAAGATCAAGAGTTGGGATAGGATGGTGGCCAAGTTGAAAGGCAATTTTTTTTCAAAATAATACCAAATTAATCTATTCAAAAATCTTCAAAATTTAATGTAAAAGGAGATGACATTTAATGAATGCACAAAAGAGTTCTACAAACTAACCATCAAGGTAAGTCACATAGAAAAAGATGTTAAAAAGGTGGAAAGATAAATTAATGGGTTAAGATTCAACATCCAAGATGATATCATCCTTATATCACCAATATCAATTGAGGAGACATACCAATTTTCCCTTAAAGTAGAGGATAAATTATTTAGGAAGCAAACTCCGCATTCAAGAGGTAGAGGAAGAGCTATTATAGGCAGACGATAACATGGTGGAAAGATTCAACTGCAGATCCATAATTAAAAATTTGTAGTTCACAAATTCAAAGTCAAACCAAAAGATGTGGTTACTCATTTATAGGTAGGATACCATTCACTAGAGGTAAAGTAAGAGGCATTATAAGTAGGTGTTTCAAATGCAACAAGTATGGTCATAAATGTTATGAGTATCTAGAGAATCCTTCAACAATTCAAGGTAGTCCTCAAATTATCCAAGATGATGAGGAGAGTGTGTGATCATATTCTCATGAAGATGCAACTAAAGGTGGAGAATCCTTGCTTATGAAGAGGGTGTTGCTCAAGTCTAACAAGGAGATCAAGGAACCTGAACAAAGGAAGACATTATTTAGAACCACTTGCAATTCAAAAGATAAGTGATGCAAGGTAATTATAGATATTAGAAGTACTGATAATCTAGTATCTTCATAAATGGTTGACAAATTAAGTTTTAAAAGAGTAACACACCCTATTCCTTATAAGGTGTCATGGTTGTAAAAAGGACATCAAGTATTGATAAATAAATAATGTAAAGTGGAGTTTTAAATAGGCAACTACAAGGATGAGGTATTATGTGATGGTATTCATATGGATGTTTGTCATGTCTTATTAGCAAACCTTGACAATTTGACATGAAATCCATACATGATGGGAGGAGCAATACCTACACTTTTGAGAATTATGGAAATAAGCACACATTCCTACCATTGATGGAGGAGAATGTAGCATTAGAAGGCAATCTTAAGGTTTTGTTAACAAGTGATAAAGAGTTCTTGTAGCAAATTAGAAAAGAAGAGATAAGTTATGCAAGAGTGTCTACACCTATAACAGTTGTCACAATCATCAAATTGATTGATCTACCTCTAAAAATACATAATTTTTTGAATGAGTTTGTTTATATTATTTTGGATGACTTGACTAATGAACTACCTCCAATGAGGAGCATTAGTCATCATATAGATCTCATTATAAGAGCTAGTCTACCAATTAAGGTAGCACATAGGATGACATCAAGAAAGAATAAGGAGATTAACAAGTAAATGTAATAATTTTTGGAAAAGGCCTAATTAGAGAAAGATTAAGTTCTTGTGTTGTTCCAATGTTTCTACATACGAAGGATGGGGGTTAGAGAATGTGCACTGATTCAAGATATATAAACAAGATTACAATTAGGTATATATTTCATTTGCATATAATTGATGATTTAATGTATTGTTTAAGTGGTGCAAAGTATTTCTTCAAGATATAATTGAAAAGTGGATACCATCAAATTAAAATCAGAGAAAGAGATGAATGGAAGACAACTTTTAAGACCAATTATGGACTATATAAATGGCTTGTAATGCCATTTAGAGTAGCTAACACTTTAATGAGTCTCATGAATGTGATGCTTAAGGTTTTTACAAGTAAATTTTTCATTGTTCACCTAAATGATATTCTACTTTATATTCAGTCAAAGGAAGAACATCTTAGACATCTTAGAATGGTCTTAAACAAGCTACAAGAAGATAAGTTAGTAATCAATCTCAAGAAGTGTACTTTCACGAAGACAAAATTGGTCTATTTAGGATTTGTCATTTCCCAAGAAGGTTTGAAGATATACAAAGATAAGGTCAAATCCATAGTAGAATTGCCTACTCTAAGGAGTATATTTAAGATAAGGAGTTTTCATGGTTTGGATAGTTTTTGTATAAAATTTATAAGAAATTTTAGTGGCATTTGTGTTGTAATAGTGAAAATTATAAAAGGAAATAAAAATCAATTTCAATGGACTAAGGTAACTGAGATGAGCTTTTAGTTCTTAAATAAAAATATTACAGAGCAACTAATAATAGCCTTCCCTAATTTCACAAAGTTATTTCAAATAAAGTATGTTGCTAGTGGGACTGCATAAGAGCTATTTTGAGCCAAGAGGGAAAACCAAATACCTACTTTAGTGAAAATATTAATGAGGCAAAGAAGGACTCAGTATATGACAATGAGTTCTACACCATTGTTCAAGCATTAAATAAATGGAGGAAATATTTTATGCCTAAAAAGTTTGTATTATATTCAGATAACCTTGCCTTACAATTCATTAGTAGTCAATCTAAACTAAGTCAAAGGCATATGAAATGGATTGAATTTTTAGAAATATTTCATTTTATTATTAAGCATAAAAATTAGCAAGATAACAAAATTGTAGATGCATTAAGCATGATAAGTCTGATTATGTAGGAGTTCCAAGTGAATATATTAGGTTTTAAAGCATTGAAAGACTTATATAAAAAAGATGTTGATTTTAAGGAGGCTTATGAAGCATGTGAGAATCTAGTAAATAAAGATAATATTTCATGGAAGGACTATATGTTGTAATACTGACTTTTATTCAAGGGCAGTCAACTATGAATACCAAGAGGATTAATGAGAGAGAATTAGTTGAAAATAAACACAGTGTTAGTTTGGTAGGACACTTTGGACAAACAAAGACACTTGATAAATTGAGTGCACACTTCTACTACCCAAAAATTCAAAAGGATGTGAAGAGGTTTATATAAAGGTGTAAAATATGTCAATCTTCTAAAGTTCAAAGTCAAAATTCAAACTTATATCAGTCATTGTCTATTCCTAGTAGGCCTTGGGATTTAGTGAGCATAGACTTTGTACTTGGGCTGAAAAAGACTCAAAACAGTAAGAATCCATATTTTTAATAGTTGATAGGTTTTCTAAGATGACACACTTTATTCCTTATACCAAAACAAGTGATGCAACCAATATTTCTAACATATTCTTTAAAGAAGTAGTGAGATTGTATGTGCTTCCTAGAAGCATTATGTCTGACATGATTACAAAGTTTATTGCCTTTTTTTTATAAATATTTGGAAAATTTTAGATATAAATTTAATATTTATCTCAACTTATAATCCTCAAACTGATGGTCAAACTGAAGTGGTCAATAAGAGTCTTGAAAACATACTCAGGAGCTTAGTAAGTGATCATCCTAAATAGTGGGATCAAGAACTAACTCAAGTAGAATTTACATATAATGATTATTTAAATATAATTATAAGTTATATTCCATTTAAATTTGTGTATGTAATCCATCCAAGAGGCATTTATGAACTAATAAACTTAGGAAAGTAAGAGAAAAGAAGTGCAGAAGGTGAAGATTTTACTATAGTTATGCAAGAATTGCATGAATAGGTAAAACAACAAATAGAATTGAATTCAAGTGTAAAAAAAGTGTTGGCATGAGAAGGAAGGAAGTGAATTTTTAGGTAGGTGATATATTATTTTCACATATCAAAAAAAAAATTATTAGGGGGGATGTAACAAGTTGAAGATGAAGTAAATTGGACCTTATAAGATCATACCAAAATTTTATACTAATGATTATGAATTAGAGATTCCATTTGACATTGGAATGTCACCCATATTAAATTTATCAAACCTTTATCCTTTCATATGATAGGATAACTTAGAAAATACACATAAAGACAAAGATGATCATACCATCAATTGGGAGCATTAATTACCAAAGACACCACCAGATCAGATGAAATCATTCTAAACAAAAAGGTGGTGAAGAAATCTAGAGAAAAAGAGTAATTTCAGTACTTAATCAAGTGGAAGAACCATCCAATTGAAGATTCAACTTGGATGACGCCTTCATAGATAATCAAGCATGGTATCAGTGTTGAATAACTCATGAGCAAGAGTTCATGAACATTTTTTTTTTGTTCCATGGTAGTTTGATGTAGGTGCTTGCTTGTAAATAGTTAAAATATTTTTGGTCTTTTGAGGTATAAGAGGTAATTATTTATCAATAATAATATATTTACATGCCTTATTGGTCAATTTTATGTCTTTTAGAGGTGTTTTTAGTTATCCCACCAAAAATAGGAAATTCAAATTTTTAAATTTGTTTACAAGGTTTTTGATGAGTTTGTCATCTCTTAGCATATATAAAAGGCTAGATCTTTGTGTAATGGGTCTTAAAGGTCTGATCATGTCTCATAAGTGTATTTTATTTCTTCACTTAGTCTAAATATATCTTAAAACCTCAAACAAATTATATGCAATGTAGGAGGTTTGTTAAATCAAGTATGTTCTGATATAAGTCATAGATAGTTGAGAGAATCTTGTGTATGTAATTGAAGAAGACCAAGTTTAGAAATTATTTAAGAAATTATATACCTTAAACCACAAAAAAAATAGGAATATAATTCTTGAAAACAAGAGGATAAGCTGAGCTAGTAGATTGGTTTATGTATGTTGGTGTAATTCAAGAAGACTGCCTGTAGGTATGTGTATCTTTTCAAGTGTGTTATGAATGAAATAAAATTTTGTTACAATTTATATATATTTTTTAGGTTGTGGAGCTAAAATCTTCACTAATGCAGACATGGAGGAGGTTACTGAGAGGTTGCTGAGTTGCAGAGCAACCGACGTCTGTCTGATTAGCCAACGTCAATCATATACAGTGAGAAGAGTAACCGATGTCGGTCAGGGATCAGCCAGCATCGGTCACCTCCAGGTAGATAGGGACCGACGTCGGTCACCTATGTGGTTCTAGAACTACTTGCTCATGGACAGTTAGTTAACAAACTGGTTGTTTGCATGTCAAAGGCCAATTTTAGACTTGAGCTATGGATCTAATTATTGTAATTGGATGTCTAATTATTGTTTGCATGAGATCTATATAATAGACTCATGGGCTATATTGTAATTTGTGCTAGTGATTAAGAGAGCAAATATTAGCTCCTTCAGAGTGAAGAGAGCAAGGTGTGTTCCTCCTAGTGCCACAGTGCCAAGTATGGGTGCTAGTTTGGAGAATCAAAAAGATTCTTCATGTATGTAGGATCATGGTCAGCAGGTGTGCAAAGCCATGTTTGGAGATCTACATGGTAAGTAAGATCATTGATTTGCAGGTGTATGTGTGTGTGAGATCTGGGTTTGCAGGTGTGCAAGATCAGGGAGGTCAGCAACACAACAGGGAGCAATATTAGGGGAGATCTACTTGGAGTACGGTGTGTACTCGATTGGAGAGCAAAGAGGAAGGCAAGGTAGATCCTTCTAAAGTAAGATCATTTGAGTTGCAGGTTGTTGCAAGCTCATGGGAGATCTACTTGGAGTGTGTTGTGTACTCGGTTGAGTATGTGTGTATACTCGGTGTACTGGCAGTAGTGGATACTGACTGGTTGGAGGTGAACACCAATTATGTGTTTAAGTTGTGTGTTGAGACCGTAAGAGAGAGAGTGAGCTCTTGAAGAGGTTTACTTTTTATGCTCTAGATGTATGTGAGCTCTAGAGATGTAAGGAAGAAGACTGTGGCATCTTCTTTGTTGTATTTCCTTTTGGAAGAGTATTAATACAATTCGGTATTGTCTCTCATATTCTGTGTTGTCTTTGATTCTAGTTACTTATTGCTTCTGGTTATTTCCGCATGTTTAGTTGCATGGTAATCAATTGTGCTTCCTAGATCCTAACAATATTATCAATATTTTTAAGGTGTGAATTAATTTTATTTACTTTATTCATAACTTGTTTCTTACATTGATGTTCTTTCTCAAGTTTTAGAGGTCTCAAAAAAGAGTTTCTTATGCTACAGTCCAAGAAAGATATGTATTCATGATGTTTAAAGTTTATATTCAACTTGAACGAATTTGAAAAACATATAAAATATATAATATAGTTTATATGGGTCTTTTAACACTTTTAAAACAAGATATTTCATTAAATTTAGGCTCTCAAGTTCTACACAATCTTGAAACTCTAAATCAAGATTTTAGGTCACAAAAAGCAGAATATCTTAGAAACAAACCCTTAGAATATTATAAAAATTGGTATATAGGTTAATCATTATTTTTTATAAATTATTCTAGTGGTTTTAAATCTTTAAGGTAATTATAATAAAATATATTAAGGATTGTGTGTCTATAGACCTTAAAAAGGTCTAAAACATAGCTAAAAATGTAGCTTTTATATTTTTCTTGAGAAACTTATTTGTATAAGAGTCTAAACCTTGTTACTTATCATGAACAACATGAAAATTAATGTGTGAAGTATATTTAATGATACTCAATTTTATTTTGGTAATTTTTAGTATAAGAAAAAAACAATCAGGTCTATAAACAAGATTTTATTTCGATAATATAGTCAACCTATTGAAGGATCCAAGATATTTAAGATCACCTTACACCAAAAATAAAATAAGAGAAGAGAGAAATATAAAAATAAAATGAAATAGAACATGATAATATAAACCTAAAATATGAGGAAATAATATGCCAGTAAGAGCTTAATCTAAAAAAAATCAACAAACACATGTACCCTAAAAAAGAAAAGGCACAATGTGATAGAATTTAAAATGTAATAAATAGATTAGGATATTAAATTAATTAGTAAAGACATACAAATCATTTATACACATGGTTTAATGTGAAAAACCTCAAAAAGCTAAAAAAACTATGGTGATTATTCATATAATTGAGAAACACCCCAATACATGATTCTTCTTCTAACTCCTTATTTGACAAGCCTACACAAAAATGTTCTTTAAACAATATTTTACACACACAAATACACATATATTATTCAAAAAACTCATAAAAATAAATACAATTGAATGACATATATCAAGGATAAAATGTCTTTAAATATTAGGGTGTAAAAGTGGACCATTGTAACCAATGGGTCCAACCTCTCCTTAAGGAACTAATAAATATATATATATATATATAATTTATTTACATGAGTTTATCTCATGTTGATAAATCAAATATTTTTATTTATGTTAAGGGTAAATGGCCTATTTAAACATTATTTATTTTGACAGTCTCCCTTAATGTTAAGTGGAGATATATGTCATAGTCACCTTAATAAAGGAATTATAATATGTAAAAATTTGAAGGATTTAAAAAATTTGATCATGCTAAAATCACTTTTTGAAATAAAAAAAATTCTAATTCATAAACTACATAAAGTAAATTTTAGGCTAGCATGATCATGAAACTACATCCCATAGTTTCTCATGAATAATCAACTAAACATATTTAGAACCTTTTATAACATAAAGAACTCCATTACAAAGTATGATTTTATGTATTGGGATACAAAAGTAAAACTTCCACACAAAGTTTACTCTAATAACATAACTTCCACACAAAATTTTATAATGCTTTACAATGAGAAGAAGTATAGAGAAGAAGGAAGAACATGGTTGTTAAGAAATGACATTATCATACACACTCCCCTTCAATGGCAACTCCAAGAGGCCCAACATTATACAAAACTTAAAAATCTAGGTAGTATTAATTAGTTTGGTATCTACCACTTGTTCATCTGTATCATAAAATTAAAGATCAATATCACCAATGAGGACTTTTTCTTGGATAAAATGTATATGAACATTAATATATTTAGTTCATTATTGTTGCACTACATTTTTTTATAGAGCTATGCAACTTTGGTTATCATAAATAAGGATGGTACTGTGGGAAACATCCAAATGAAGTTCTTCCAATAAATTTTATAGCTATATGGATTTTTTAGTAGCTTTCATAACACTTTTTTACTTTACTTCAGTATAAGAGATAAAGACAATAGGTTAATTTTTACTGCTCCAAGTGATATCACTTGTACCAAACTTAAATACATATCTAAAATTAGATTTTTTATCTATAATATCACCAGCATGGTCATCATCAAAATATCCATATATTTAGCATTATCAATAGAAGAATAAAATAAACCATAATTAATAGTTTCTTTGATATAACTAAGTATACATTTAACTAATTTTCAATGATCTAAATATGAATCCTACATGAATCTAGAAACAACACTAACATCATATAAAATGTATGGCCTAGTAATAGTTAGATAAATCAAACTACCAATAAATTTTCTATACAGAGTAAGATTATATTTTTCACATGTATGTTTAGGATCAGTTTTAACACCAACTTCAATAGGAGTAGATGTAGATTTAAAATTAATAATATTAAATTTAACAATAATATTTTATGCATACAAATATTATGATACAACAATAAAAAATTTATCTTAAAATATACATATTATTAAAAAATGATGCAAAATGTTTAAATTAGTCATTTCAAATATTAGATTTAGTTTATTCTTATATTTATGAATTAAACTAATCAGATCATCAGTAAATAAAATATCATCAATATATAATACAATCAAAATTAAATGATCATTTTCAACTTTAATAAAAAGATCATGATCAGAATAGTAGTTAGACAAACCTAGTTCTTTAAAGAAAGAAATAATTTTAGAGTACCATTTTCAAGGATCTTATTTTATTTTATACAAAGATTTCTTTAGCTTACATACATAATTTTATTTGTTAGGGTCAGTGAAACTTTTAGGCTGAGTAATATAGATTTTATTTTCGAAATTATCATTTAGAAATGCATTTTTGACATCCATTTGGTAGATAATCTAATCATTTTAGGATGCAAGAGCAATAAGTAATCTAACAGTACTCATATTTGCTACAGGAGTAAATATTTCAACATAGTCAATCTCAATTTTTTGAATAAACCCACAAACAACTAATCTTGTTTTAAACTTATCAATTGAATTATACTTAACTTTATAAAGCCACATATAACCAATAATATGCCTTTTAGGTGGATGTGGGACAAGTTCCCAAGTCTTATTTTTAATTAAAAAATTATACTTAATTTTATAAAGCCACCTATAAACAATAATATTATACTCAGCTTACATAGCAAATTTTTATCTATAATCCTTAGTGGCTTTCTCAAAATATTAAGTCATACACAATCATTAAGGCATGATAAGAATGCTGACTCCTAGTTAACTTATTAAGATTATCAATATTAAAAGATTAAATTAAGGATGTTGTCCATTTAAGTCTTTTAAATTAAATATAAAACTTAAAAGGTTTTTTAGCCTCTAAGTTATCTATAGATGGATCAAACTTATCTAAGACATCTATTTTTTCATAAGGAGAAACATGAGATCTAGGTTTATCAAAATAAGAATATTGAGGAGGTTCCATAAAGGTTTTACAAAAAAATTGAGAATAAGAATATTTGTATTCTCAATTATCTAACTTTTAGATGGATCATATACTTTTAATCATTTATTATTACCTCCATAACCTACAAAAATACAAGAATGGAAGGTAGGAGCAAGTTTCTTTCTTTTAATTTTAAGAACAAAGATTGAAGCAGGGCTACCAAATATCCTAATATTTTTTACACTAGGTTTATTTTTAGATCACATTTATAAAAGAGTATAAAAATGCAAAGATTTTATAGGGACTCTATTCAGAATATGCACAGTAATATTCATGACTTTGGTCCATAAAATTTTAGGAACATTTATATATTACAATATTGTTTTAGCCATCTCAATAATGGTATAATTATTTTCAGCAATATCATTTTACTAAAGGGATTAGAGAGTTGTTAGTTTCTTTTGAATGCCACAACTAATATAAAAATAATCAAAAAATTATTAATTTATTCACCACTATTATAAGATCTTAATCTCTTAATTAAAAACTAGAAGCACTTTTAATAATAGCTTTAATTTTTTTGAATTTAGATAACACTTCATATATTTTTTAGCGAAATATGACCAAATCAGTCTAATATAATCATCTATAAAAGTAATATCATATAAAATACCATTAAGAGATACAACTACAAGAGATCATGCAACATCACTATGAATTAATTTTAGAAATTTTAAGAAACTCACATCATGATTCTTGTGAAATGGATTAGTATGTTGCTTACCACATAAGCAACCTTCACAAGTTTTATGATGGGAAGAGATAGAAGTAAGACTGATAAAGATATTATGAGAATACATATCATATAAATTTATAAAATTAACATATCCTAATCTTTTATGTTATAATTAAGATTCATTCTTACTATGCAATGAAAGAAAACACGTAGAAGTAGTTAAAATGTATAAAACATTATTTTAAATGCCTTTAGCAATCATATAATCATATTAATTTTTAATGGACCATTTATCTTTAATTAAAATTACAATTAAGTTATCATTCATAATTTGAGAACAAGATAACAAATTTTTCTTAAGTTTAAGTGCATAGAAAATATCATTAATAATAACATTTATAATTTTTATCTTTCCTTGCTTAGTTATTTCTAAGAATGAATTATCTCTTAAATAAATATTTTCAAAAATATATCTAGTATTAAATAAAATGTTAGATAATCAATTCATATGGTGTGATACACCGCTACCTAAAATTCATTTATTTTCATTAGAAGCAAATAATGCATAATATATAAAAAATATTAACATTATGTTCTTGATTATTGTTATGATTAGAGTTTTGATTCTTCTGATAGTTTTTATTAGATTTCTTCCATTTGTTAGTTTTATTAGATTTATTGTTAATTATATCTTTGTTTCTATAAAAAAAAATACTTTCTATGACTAAATTTATCACACAGATTACAAGTTTTTTTAAACATAGATTTATGATTCTTATTACTAGATTTTTTCTATTTTAACCTTTATCAAAATTAGGATTAGATTTATATTTTGATTGTTCTCATAAATAGGGTTGAGAGCAAAAAATACATGAGTGGCATTCTCTATATAATTAAAATTAGACATCACTTACTCTTTTTTAATTAAAAGAGTTGATAGAGTAGTGAGGTCAGAGATATCTTACTCTGTTTGGTACTTTGAATTTAGAATTAAGATAAAATTATAATTTTTTCATAGATATTCAGCTAAATCATGACATGTAACAACTAATCTTGAATTAAATTATAGTTACAACCATTTAATTGAGCTTTAATATTTTTAATTTTAATAAAAAAGTTAACAACCTTTTCATCACTTTTCATATGTGTTGTAAGCAATTCAAGGATCAACTTAATAGTTTTTTAGAGATGAATTTCCTCGTGTATATACTCAAAGAGTTTTAAAACATCGCTAGGATACTACTGATTATCGATATGGAGTAGGAATTCATCCTTAACACTCTACAATATAATTGACATAGCATCTTATGATTTATGTTAAAATGTATTTAAAATCTCAGATGTCACATGTCATCCTAATGATTTTTTCAATCTTGAAGATAATATTATACAACTTTAAGTCATAAATTATGCTTTAATACTAATTTTTAAAATATTATAGTTTGATCCATTAAACATTTGAAATTTATCTAATACAAATTCAGGTGAAGCCACAACTTCCTTTTAAGAGTGATAGTATAATATACAATAATGTTTAAATGTGAACCCTTTTTAAATATGAATTTATATTCTATTTGAAAAATAAATTAAATTACCATTGTTAAAAAATAATTATTATTTAAATTGATACTAGACAAAACAAGAAAATTATAACAAAATAAGATGTCACAAGAGTTGTAAAAATACACTAATGTAAGAATAATTATTTAAAAACCAACCTTATTTAATGTGAACTTTAACTTTATTTGATAGTAAAATAAATTACAGGTGTAAACAAGTGATAGTTGTTCAAATATATGTTAAATAATGTAAAAAAATAAAAGTAAAATACACTAACTTATGTGTTGTGTCACACATAGAATAACTATCTAAACACTATGACTAAAAAAGGTATAAAAACTATAATAGAAAGCTTTAAATAGACCACATCAAAGCATTTAAAATGTGTCAAAAATTATGAAACGACTAGTCACATGATTATGTTTGATAAAATATTTACTAATTCAAATGTCACAACAAGGTTGACATATCTAAAGTTTTACACATGAGAAGATTGGCACGCAAACCAAAAAATAGAAATAAAAAATAATTAATTTAAAATAAATTTGATAAATTTAAAATTAGATAAAAAAATTATTTTAAGGGGATTTAAACATTGAAGCACTCTACATACAATTTTTTAATAAAACATTAACTACCAACTCAATTAGTAATTTAATTAGACTTTAATATGAAATAATTATTTTTTAATCCTTTTCAATTAATTTTAAAAATAAAATTATATATAGATATAGATATAGATATAGATATAGATATAGATATAGATATAGATATAGATATAGATAGATAGATACATTAAATCAATATTACAACAAGATTGATAGGGCTAAGGTATTGCATGTGAAAATATTGGTATGCAAATCAAAAAATTATAATATTAAATAATTAATTTGAAATAATTTTGATAAAGTTAAAAATGGATCAAAAAAGTATTTTAAATGAATTTAAATACTGACCACCCTGCCTACAAATTTTTAACAAAATGTTAACTACCAACTCAATAGTAATTTAACTAGATTTTAACATGAACTAATTTAATTTTAAGTCTACTTTTATTGATAATGTGTGTGAAAATGGTAAATTTTAAAAAATAAAATATTTTTTAAATATATTCGACAAATTATATATCAATAAATTTATTTTTAGTTGATAATGGCATAGATATAACACCTAAGTGGGAGTTTAAAACTCCACAACAACATGCACAAGCCACCAAATAGTCTGAAAATTTAAGAATCTTTTTGAATTTGATTTTTAATACCAAAAACACCTTAAAAAAAGAATTTTTAGTTCAAAAATATTATTTTTCAATTCACCAGTGTCTTACAAGAGCATCCAGATGGCTAAAAAAATACCAAAAGTCTCAATAAGCCTTCTCAAGCTCTACAAACTCCAAAACAACCTATTAATGGCCCTTGTAAGTATCTATAACAACTATCTAAATACTATGATTTGAAAAGGTATAAAAAATAAAATAGAAGGCTTTAAAAAAAATAGACCACATTAAAGCATTTAAAATATGTCAAAACCTATGAAATGACTAGTCACATGATTCTTTTCGAAAAAATATTTACTAATTTAAATGTCACAATAAAGTTGATAGATCTAGATTTTTACACATGAAAAGATTGGCACTCAAATAAAAAAAATAGAAATAAAAAATATTTAATTTAAAATAAATTTTATAAAGTCAAAATTAAATAAAAAAAATTATTTTAAGGGAATTTAAACACTGTACCACCCTCCATACAAATTTTTGATAAAATGTTAACTATGAACTCAACTAGTAATTTAATTAGATTTTGATATGAATTAATTATTTTTAAGTCATTTTCAACTCATTTACATATACACATATATTCACTAAGTCAAATATTGCAATAAAGTTAACCATTGTAAGGTTTTGTATGTGAGAAAATTGGCATGCAAATCAATAAAATAAAATAAAAATAATTAATTTGAAATAAATTTGACAAGCTTAAAATTAAATAAAAAAAAGTATTTTAAGGGAATTTAAACAATGACCACCCCATTTACAAATTTTTAACAAAATGTTAACTACCAATTTAATTAGACTTTAACATGAATTAATTTATTTTTAAGTCTTTTTGAACTGAATAAAAGTTATTTTTTGGTTTAAAACTTTTAAAATAAATTAAAGGTGGTGGATGGCACTAGAATTTTTGCATGAAAATTGTAGATTTTAATAAATAAATTATTTTTTAAATATATTTGACAAATTATATATTAATAAATTTCTCTATAGTTGATATATGGTATAGATATGGCACCCAAGTGGGAGTTTAAATCTCCACAACAACATGCACAATCCACCAAATAGTCTAAAATTTTAAGAATCTTTTTTAATTTCACCTTAAAAAAGATTCTTAAAATTTATGACTATTTGGTGGATTGTGCATCTGTATGCACCTCAAAAGGTTGACTGAAGTCCACCAAGGATAGAATAGGCTCCGTAGTCAGCGTCTTCTTCAAAAGCTCAAATGCCACCTGACATTTTTTGGACCACACCCACTTCACCTCCTTCTTCAGCAACTCAGTCAACAGACTTGCAATCTTCGAATACAGATTGACAAACCTTCTATAGTAGTTCGCCAACCCCAAAAATTGATACACTCTGTGTACATCTCTGGGTCGCTCCCAATCCTTGATCGCTTCAAGTTTCCTAGGGTCTGGCCTAATCTTGCCTTTCCCAATTACGTGCCCAAGGAAGTGCACTTCTTCTTGAGCAAAGGAACACTTTTCCTTCTTCACATACAAGTCATGCTCTCTCAGTAGCTTAAACACTTCTACAAGATGTGCCTTGTGTTCTTCCTGGTTCTTAGAAAATACCAAGATGTCGTCAAGGTAGACGACCACACAAATGTCCAAAAGGGACCTGAACACATTATTCATGAGTGTGCAAAACATTGTTGGCATGTTTCACAACCAAAGGGCATCATAAAAAAATCAAATGACTCGTACCTCATAACAATTGTCATTTTTTCTTCATCTCCTGGAGCAATTTGGACCTGATAGTATCCCAACCTTAGATCTAACTTTGTGAAGGCCATCGCCCCTGATAGGTGATCAAAGCAATCCTTGATTCAGGGTAGAAGATACCGGTTCTTGATGGTAAGCTTGTTCAAGGCTCTATAATCCACACAAAGCCTAAGCGACCCATTCGCCTTCCTCTGAAATAGTACTAGTGCTCCATACGGGGAGCATGACGGATGAAGATACCCTGTAGTCAGTAACTCCTTTAACTACTTTTTCAACTCAACCATCTCTGGCCTAGATAACCTGTAAGGCACCCTCACTGGGGTGCTCCCACCTTGGACTAACTCAATGCGATGGTCAATGGCTCTTCTCTGTGGCAAATAAGGTGGCAATGCGGCTGGCATATGATCTTGTTACTCGTGAAGAACCTTCTTCACCTCTACTGGAATAGGAGTCTATTTCCCATATTCTTCATCCCAACCACCAACAAGCACTGTCAAGAACATGGGTTTTGCCTTGTTCCTTGCAACCTTTCACATACTCATGGCCGTACACACATATGACCTTCCTATTTGTCTCCTCTGAACTATCTTCACCATGCACGTCTACCCTGGATCCAACATAAATAGAGCCTCCAAATGTGGAAAGATTGCCACTTTACTCTTTTGAATAAACTCTTGTCCCATTACTAAGTCAAAATCATCCATATGGATAATGGACATATCCAACATTCCCATCCACTCCCCGACTTTGATGTCTACACTCCTTACAGACCCGAGAGTAGATTGAGCTGGAGAATTAATTGCCTTAAACCTTCCTGTACCTCCAGAGGACTAGAGGCCAAGCTCTGTGGCTTTCTGGATTGTAATGTAATTGTGGGTCACGCTCGTATCCAGTAGCACTGTGATGACCTTTCCTTTGATCCCAACTTCCACAAAATTCAACCCATGCAGATTAATATCCCCACTTAGAGTTATAGATCCAAGCTTTTCCAAAGTGTTGAGACCCTCGAGCATACACATCATTTGCTCACTTTGTTCAGCAGGCTACTGTACTGACTGAACTGATATGACCCTCAACCATTCAGGGCAATCTCTATTATAATGATCCCCACTACATGTCCAACACTTCAACTGAGACTTTCCACCTGATTCTCCACTCTGTGACTTCTTCCCATCACCTTTATACATGTTACTAGACCTCTGAGACCCCACGAATGAATGTCGAGTAGCCTTCCCTCCTTGGTTGCCACCTGGCTTCTCAAAAAACTTACTCAAGCTCTTCTCAACACCCCTTACCTTCAGCGTGTTAGAGCTCTGGGCACGCTTGGATGGAGACTCTTCCCTAAAATTGAAGAGTTTATCAGCTATGGCAATTACTTCATTGACTTCTGACACTACATAGCAATGGAGCTCTACCTTAGCCCATGGTTGAAGATCATTTATGAACTGAAACAACCAATCTGCTTCAGACATATCCCTTATCTCCAACAGTAGGCTCTAGAAAGACTTGATGTACTCCCTTATCTTCCCCATCTGCTTCAACTGGTTTAACTCAATCCTCACCAACCATGCCACATTTCCTAGTCTAAACTGATCCCCAAGGGCCTTCTTCAGTTCTACCGAGGTGTCCAACCTCTTTGTGGACCCACCTGATGCGATGTCATTCACTAAGGTTCTATACCAAACCTTTACAGTACCTGTAAGATACCTTGCCATAGCACACACTTCTTGTGCATCTAATAATCCCCCTAAACCTACCAAATACTCCTCCATGTCCCAAAAGAAATTCTCCAATACACGGTCATCTCGTGCACCATTGTAGCAATTAGGTTCCTTCAAATTGGGGAGTTTTGAAAGCACTAGAGTGTTGGACGTAGGTGCTCTTGATAGGCTCAATATTGCCACCTGCCACATAGTCACCTCATCCTATAACTTAGCCTAAGCCGCACCACTCTCCTCCAACCTTTCCATCAAGATCTGAATCAGGACCACCTGATCCACTGATCTTTGGTCTAAAGACCTCACCATCTGATCCTGTGAATCAACTTTCTCCTCAAGCTCCGTAAATCTCGTGCCCATTGAAACTTCCCAATATTAGAACTGGGCATTCACTTGCTTGACAAAGTTCTTATCCACTTCAGACTAATTCTTGCTCTTGTGTCACTCTCCACCTTCACCTCTGTCTTTCACCCTGCCTCTACCAGCTATAGATTCCAGTGGTACCTTAGACAGTTCTCCTACCATACTGACTCAGATTCACAAGACTGACCCAACAGTGGAAGAGTGGATGACACCCAACAAGACCTAAACTTAGGCAAACACAATCCTAGGACACAAAACTTGTGCTCTGATACCAACTAATGGGTTAAGATTCAACATCCAAGATGATATCAGCCTTATATCACCAATATCAATTGAGGAGGCATACCAATTTGCCCTTAAAGTAGAGGATAAATTATCTAGGAAGCAAACTCAACATTCAAGAGGTAGAGGAAGAGCTTTTATAGGCAGAGGATAACATGGTGGAAAGATTCAACTGCAGATCCATAATTAAAAAGTTGTAGTTCACAAATTCAAATTCAAACCAAAATATGTGGTTACTCATTTATAGGTAGGATACCATTCACTAGAGGTAAATTAAGAGGCTTTATAAGTAGGTGTTTCAAATGCAACAAGTATGGTCATAAATATTATGAGTACCTAGAGAATCCTTCAACAATTCAAGGTAGTCCTCACATTATCCAAGATGATGAGGAGAGTGTGTGATCATATTCTCATGAAGATGCAACTAAAGGTGGAGAATCCTTGCTTATGAAAATGGTGTTGCTCAAGTCTAACAAGGAATTCAAGGAACCTGAACAAAGGAAGACATTATTTAGAACCACTTGCAATTCAAAAGATAAGTGATGCAAGGTAATTATAGATATTAGAAGTACTGATAATCTAGTATCATCATAAATGGTTGACAAATTAAGTTTTAAAAGAGTAACACACCCTATTCCTTATAAGGTGTCATGGTTGTAAAAAGGACATCAAGTATTGGTAAATAAATAATGTAAAGTGGAGTTTTAGATAGGCAACTACAAGGATGAGGTATTATGTGATGTTATTCATATGGGTGTTTGTCATGTCTTATTAGGCAACCTTGACAATTTGACATGAAATCCATACATGATGGGAGGAGAAATACCTACACTTTTGAGAAATATGGAAATAAGCACACATTCCTACCATTGATGGAGGAGAATGTAGCATTAGAAGGCAATCTTAAGGTTTTGTTAACAAGTGATAAAGAGTTCTTGTAGAAAATTAGAAAAGAAGAGGTAAGTTATGTAAGAGTGTCTACACGTATAATAGTTGTTACAATCATCAATTTGATTGATCTACCTCTGAAAATACATAATTTTTTGAATGAGTTTGTTTATATTATTTTGGATTACTTGAATAATGAACTACCTCCAATGAGGAGCATTAGTCATCATATAGATCTCATCCTAAGAGCTAATCTACCAATTAAGGTAGCATATAGGAGGACATCAAGAAAGAATAAGGAGATTAACAAGTAAATGTAATAATTTTTGGAAAAGGCCTAATTAGAGAAAGATTAAGTTCTTGTGTTGTTCCAATGTTTCTAACTCCTAAGAAGGATGGGGGTTAGAGAATGTGCACTGATTCAAGATATATAAACAAGATTACAATTAGGTATATATTTCATTTGCATATAATTGATGATTTAATGTATTGTTTAAGTGGTACAAAGTATTTCTTCAAGATATACTTGAAAAGTGGATACCATCAAATTAAAATCAGAAAAAGAGATGAATGGAAGACAACTTTTAAGACCAATTATGGACTATATAAATGGCTTGTAATGCCATTTAGAGTAGCTAACACTCTAAACACTTTAATGAGTCTCATGAATGTGATGCTTAAGGTTTTTACAAGTAAATTTTTCATTGTTCACCTAAATGATATTCTACTTTATATTCAGTCAAAGGAAGAACATCTTAGACATCTTAGAATGGTCTTAAACAAGCTACAAGAAGATAAGTTAGTAATCAATCTCAAGAAGTGTACTTTCATGAAGACAAAATTGGTCTATTTAGGATTTGTCATTTCCCAAGAAGGTTTGAAGATATACAAAGATAAGGTCAAATCCATAGTAGAATTGCCTACTTTAAGGAGTATATTTAAGGTAAGGAGTTTTCATGGTTTGGATAGTTTTTATATAAAATTTATAAGAAATTTTAGTGGCATTTGTGTTGCAATAGTGAAAATTATAAAAGGAAATAAAAATCAATTTCAATGGACTGAGGTAACTGAGATGAGTTTTTAGTTCTTAAATAAAAATATTATAGAGCAACTAATATTAGCCTTCCCTGATGTCACAAAGTTATTTCAAGTAAAGTATGTTGCTAGTGGGACTGTCATAAGAGCTATTTTGAGCCAAGAGGGAAAACCAAATACATACTTCAGTGAAAATTTTAATGAGGCAAAGAAGTAGGACTTAGTATATGACAAAGAGTTCTACACCATTGTTCAAGCATTAAATAAATGGAGGAAATATTTTATGCCTAAAAAGTTTGTATTATATTCAGATAACCTTGCCTTACAAGTCATTAGTAGTCAAACTAAACTAAGTCAAAGGCATATGAAATGGATTGAATTTTTACAAATATTTTATTTTATTATTAAGCATAAAAGTGAGCAAGCTAACAAAATTGTACATGCATTAAGCATGATAAGTCTAATTATGTAAGAGTTTCAAGTGAATATATTAGGTTTTGAAGCATTGAAAGACTTATATAAAAAAGTTGTGGATTTTAAGGAGGCTTATGAAGCATGTGAGAATCCAATAAATAAAGATAATATTTTATGGAAGGACTATATGTTGTAATAATGACTATTATTCAAGGGCAGTCAGTTATGAATACCAAGAGGATTAATGAGAGAGAATTTATTAAAAAATAAACATAGTGTTAGTTTGGTAGGACACTTTGGACAAACAAAGACACTTGATAAATTGAGTGCACACTATTACTACCCAAAAATTTAAAAGGATGTGCAGAGGTTTGTATAAAGGTGTAAAATATGTCAATCTTCTAAAGTTCAAAGTCAAAATTCAAACTTATATCAGTCATTGTCTATTCCTAGTAAGCTATGGGATTCAATGAGCATAGGCTTTGTACTTGGGCTGAAAAAGACTCAAAATAGTAATGAATCCATATTTTTAATAGTTGATAGGTTTTCTAAGATGACACACTTTATTCCTTATACCAAAACAAGTGATGCAACTAATATTTCTAACATATTATTTAAAGAAGTAGTGAGATTGTATGTGCTTCCTAGAAGCATTATGTCTGACATGATTACAAAGTTTATTGCCCATTTTTTAAGGAATATTTGGAAAATTTTAGATATAAATTTAATATTTATCTCAACTTATAATCCTCAAACTGATGGTCAAACTGAAGTGGTCAATAAGAGTCTTGAAAACATACTCAAGAGCTTAGTAAGTGATTATCCTAAACAGTGGGATCAAGCACTAACTCAAGTAGAATTTACATATAATGATTATTTAAATATAATTATAAGTTATATTCCATTTAAATTTGTGTATGCAATCCATCTAAGAGGCATTTATGAGCTGATAAACTTAGGAAAGTAAGAGAAAAGAAGTGCAGAAGGTGAAGATTTTACTATAGTTATGCATGAATTGCATGAATAGGTAAAACAACAACTAGAATTGAATTCAAGTGTAAAAAAAGTTTTGACATGAGAAGGAAGGAAGTGAATTTTTAGGTAGGTGATACAGTATTTTCACATATCAAAAAAAAATTATTAGGGGGGATGTAACAAGTTGAAGATGAAGAAAATTGGACCTTGTAAGATCATACCAAAATTTTATACTAATGCTTATGAATTAGAGATTCCATTTGAATTTGGAATCTCACCCATATTAAATTTATCAAACCTTTATCCTTTCATATGATAGGATAACTTATAAAATACACCTAAAGCCAAATATGATCAGACCATCAATTGGGAGTATTAATTACCAAAGACACCACCAGATCAGATGAAATCATTCTAAACAAAAAGGTGGTGAAGAAATCTAGAGAAAAAGAGTAATTTCAGTACTTAATCAAGTGGAAGAACCATCCAATTGAAGATTCAACTTGGATGACACCTTCATAGATAATCAAGCATGGTATCAGTGTTGAATAACTCATGAGCAAGAGTTTATGAACATTTTTTTTGTTCCATGGTAGTTTGATGTAGGTGCATGCTCGTAAATAGTTAAAATATTTTTGGTATTTTGAGGTATACGAGGTAATTATTTATCAATAATAATATATTTTCATGCCTTATTGGTCAAATTTAGTTTTTTTAGAGGTTTTTTTAGTTTTCCCACCAAAAATAGGAAATTTAAATTTTTTAATTTGTTTACAAGGTTTTTGATGAGTTTGTCATCTCTTGGTGTATGTAAAAGGATAGATCTTTGTGTAATGGGTATTAAATGTCTGATCATGTGTCATAAGTGTATTTTATTTATTTACTTAGTCTAAATATATCTTAAAACCTCAAACAAATTATATGCAATGTAGGAGCTTTGTTAAATCAAGTATGTTCTAATATAAGTCATAGATAGTTGAGAGAATCTTATGTATGTAACTGAAGAAGACCAAGTTTAGAAATTATTTAAGCAATTATATACCTTAAACCACAAAAAAAATAGGAATATAATTCTTGAAAACAAGAGGATAAGCTCAGCTAGTAGGTTGGTTTATGTATGTTGGTGTCATTCAAGAGGACTGCCTGTAGGTATGTGTATCTTTTCAAGTGTGTTATGAATGAATTAAAAATTTGTTAAAATTTATATATATTATCAAAAAATTTAAGGTGTGAATTAATTTTATTTATTTTATTCATAACTTGTTTCTTACATTGATGTTCTTTCTCAAGTTTTAGAGGTCTCAAAAAAGAGTTTCTTATGCTACAGTCCAAGAAAGATATGTCTTCATGATGTTTAAAGTTTATATTCAACTTGAAAGATTTTGATAAACATATAAAATATATAATATAATTTATATGGGTCTTATAACACTTTTAAAACAAGATATTTCATTAAATTTAGGCTCTCAAGTTCTACACAATCTTGAAACTCTAAATCAAGGTTTTAGGTCACAAAAAGCAGAATATCTTAGAAACAAACCCTTAGAATATTATAAAAATTGGTATATAGGTTAATCATATTTTTTTATAAATTATTCTAGTGGTTTTAAATCTTTAAGGTAATTATAATAAAATATATTAAGGATTGTGTGTCTATAGGCCTTAAAAAGGTCTAAAACAGAGCTAAAATGTAGTTTTTATATTTTTCTTGAGAAACTTATTTGTATAAGAGTCTAAACCTTGTTACTTATCATGAACAACATGAAAATTAATGTGTGAAGTATATTTAATGATACTCAATTTTTTTTGGTAATTTTTAGTATAAGAAAAGAATAATCAGGCCTATAAACAAGATTTTAATCCGTTAATATAGTCAACCTATTGAAGGATCCAAGATATTTAAGATCACCTTACACTAGAAATAAAATAAGAGAAGAGAGAAATATAAAAATAAAATGAAATAGAACATGATAATATAAACCTAAAATATGAGGAAATAATATGCCAGTAAGAGCTTAATCTAAAAAAAATCAACAAACACATGTACCCTATGAAAGAAAAGGCATAATGTGATAGAATTTAAAATTTAATAAATAGATTAGGATATTAAATTAATTAGTAAAGACATACAGATCATTTATACACATGGTTTAATGTGAAGAACCTCAAAAAGTTAAAAAACTATGGTGATTATTCATATAATTGAGAAACACCCCAATACATTATTCTTCTTATTCTAACTCCTTATCTGACAAGCCTTCACAAAAATGTTATTTAAACAATATTTTACACACACAAATACACATATTATTCAAAAAACTCATAAAAATCAATATAATTGAATGAAATTTATCAAGGATAAAATGTCTTTAAATATTAGGGTGTAAAAGTGGACCATTGTAACCAATGGGTCCAACCTCTCCTTAAGGAACTAATAAAAATATATATTTAATTTATTTACATGATTTTATCTTGTGTTGATAAATCAAATATTTTTATTTATGTTAAGGGTAAATGGCCTATTTAAACATTATTTGTTTTGGTAGTCTCCCTTAATGTTAAGTGGAGATATATATATCATAGTCACCTTAATAAAGGAATTATAATATGTAAAAATTTGAAGAAATTAAAAAATTTGATCATGCTAAAATCACTTTTTGAAATTAAAAAAATTCTAATTCATAAACTACATAAAGTAAATTTTAGGCTAGCATGATCATGAAACTACATCCCATAGTTTCTCATGAATAATCAACTAAACATATTTAGAACCTTTTATAACATAAAGAACTCTATTACAAAGTATGATTTTATGTATTGGGATACAAAAGTAAAACTTCCACACAAAGTTTACTCTAATAACATAACTTCCACACAAAATTTTATAATGCTTTACAATGAGAAGAATTATAGAGAAGAAGGAAGAACATGGTTGTTAAGAAATGACATTATCATACACATGACCCTTCAATGGCAACCCCAAGAGGCCCAACATTATACAAAACGTAAAAATCTAGGTAGTACTAATTAGTTTGGTATCTACCACTTGTTCATCTGTATCATAAAATTGAAGATCAATATCACCAATGAGGACTTTTTCTTGGATAAAATGTATTTGAACATTAATATATTTAGTTCATTATTGTTGCACTACATTTTTTTATAGAGCTATGCAACTTTGGTTATCATAAATAAGGATGGTACTATGAGAAACATCCAAATGAAGTTCTTCCAATAAATTTTATAGCTATATGGATTCTTTATTAGCTTTCATAACACTTTTTTACTTTACTTCAGTATACGAGATAAAGACAATAGGTTACTTTTTACTGGTCCAAGTGATATCACTTGTACCAAACTTAAATACATATCTAAAATTAGATTTTTTATCTATAATATCACTAGCATGGTCATCATCAAAATATCCATATATTTAGCATTATCAATAGAAGAATAAAATAAACCATAATTAATAGTTTCTTTGATATAACTAAGTATACATTTAACTAATTTTCAATGATCCAAATATGAATCCTACATGAATCTAGAAACAACACTAACATCATATAAAATATATGGCCTAGTAATAGTTAGATAAATCAAACTACCAATAAATTTCTTATGTAGAGTAAGATTATATTTTTCACATGTATGTTTAGGATCAGTTTTAACACCAACTTCAATAGGAATAGATGTAGATTTATAACTAATAATATTAAATTTAACAATAATATTTTATGCATACGAATATTATGATACAACAATAAAAAAATTATCTTAAACTATACATATTATTAAAAAATGATGCAAAATGTTTAAATTAATCATTTCAAATATTAGATTTAGGTTATTTTTATATTTATGAATTAAACTAATCAAATCATCAGTGAATAAAATATCTTCAATATATAATACAATCAAAATTAAATGATCATTTTCAACTTTAATAAAAAGATCATGATCATAATAGTAGTTAGACAAACCTAGTTCTTTAAAGAAAGAAATAATTTTAGAGTACCAAGTTCAAGGATCTTATTTTATTTTATATAAAGATTTCTTTAGCTTACATACATAATTTTATTTGTTAGGGTCAATGAAACTTTTAGGCTGAGTAATATAGATTTTATTTTTGAAATCATCATTTAGAAATGCATTTTTGACATCCATTTGGTAGATAATCTAGTCATTTTAGGATGCAAGAGCAATAAGTAATCTAACAATACTCATATTTGCTACAGGAGTAAATATTTCAACATAGTCAATCTCAATTTTTTGAATAAACCCACAAACAACTAATCTTGTTTTAAACTTATCAATTAAATTATACTTAATTTTATAAAGCCACCTATAACCAATAATATTATACTCAGCTTACATAGCAAATTTTTATCTATAATCCTGAGTGGCTTCCTCAAAAGGTTAAGATTCATATTCATACACAATCATTAAGGCATGATAAGAATGTTGACTCCTAGTTAACTTATCAAGATTATCAATATTAAAAGATTAAATTAAGGATGTTGTCCATTTAAGTCTTTAAATTAAATATAAAACTTAAAAGGTTTTTCAGCCGCTAAGTTATCTACAGATGGATCAAATTTATCTAGGACATCTATTTATTCATAAGGAGAAATATGAGATCTAGGTTTATCAAAATAAGAATATTGAGGAGGTTCCATAAAGGTTTTACAAAAAAAATTGAGAATAAGAATATTTGTATTCTCAATTATCTAACTTTTAGATGGATCATATACTCTTAATCATTTATTATTACCTCCATAACCTACAAAAATATAAGAATGGAAGGTAGGAGCAAGTTTCTTTCTTTTAACTTTAAGAACAAAGATTGAAGCAGGGCTACCAAATATCCTAATATTTTTTACACTAGGTTTATTTTTAGATCACATTTATAAAAGAGTATAAAAATGCAAAGATTTTATAGGGACTCTATTCAGAATATGCATAGTAATAATCATGACTTCAGTCCATAAAAATTTAGGAACATTTACATATTACAATATTGTTTTAGCCATCTCAATAATGGTACAATTTTTTTCAGTGATATCATTTTACTAAAGGGATTAGAGAGTTGTTATTTCCTTTTGAATACCACAACTAATATAAAAATAATCAAAAAATTATTAATTTATTCACCACTATTATAAGATCTTAATCTCTTAATTAAAAACTAGAAGCATTTTTAATAATAGCTTTAAATTTTTTGAATTTAGATAACACTTCATATATTTTTTAGTGAAATATGACCAAATCATTCTAATATAATCATCTATAAAAGTAATATCATATAAAATACCATTAAGAGATACAACTACAAGAGATCATGCAACATCACTATGAATTAATTTTAGAAAATTTAAGAAACTCACATCATGATTCTTGTGAAATGGATTAGTATGTTGCTTACCACATAAGCAACCTTTACAAGTTTTATGATGAGAAGAGATAGAAGTAAGACTGATAAATATATTATGAGAATATACGTCATATAAATTTCTAAAATTAACATATCCTAATCTGTTATGTCATAATTAAGATTCATTCTTACTATGCAATGAAAGAAAACACGTAGAAGAAGTAGTTAAAATATATAAAACATTATTTTAAATGCCTTTAGCAATCATATAATCATATTAATTTTTAATGGACCATTTATCTTTAATTAAAATTACAATTAAGTTATCATTCATAATTTGAGAACAAGATAACAAATTCTTCTTAAGTTTAAGTACATAGAAAATATCATTAATAATAACATTTATAATTTATATCTTTCCTTGCTTAGTTATTTCTAAGAATGAATTATCTCTTAAATAAATATTTTCAAAAATATATCTAGTATTAGATAAAATGTTAGATAATCAATTCATATGGTGTGATACACCACTATCTAAAATTTATTTATTTTCATTAGAAACAAATAATGCACAATATATAAAAAATATTAACATTATGTTCTTGATTGTTGTTATGATTAGAGTTTTTATTCTTCTGATAGTTTTTATTAGATTTCTTCCATTTGTTAGTTTTATTAGATTTATTGTTAATTATATCTTTGTTTTTATAAAAAAAATACTTTCTATGACCAAATTTATCACACAGATTACAAGTTTTTTTAAACATAGATTTATGATTATTATTACTAGATTTTTTCTATTTTGACCTTTAGAAAAATTAGGATTAGATTTCTATTTTGATTGTTCTCATAAATAGGGTTGAGAGCAAGAAATACATGAGTGGCATTCTCTATATAATTAAAATTAGACATCACTTACTCTTTTTTAATTAAAAGAGTTGATAGAGTAGTGAGGTCAGAGATATCTTACTCTGTTTGGTACTTTGAATTTAGAATTGAGATAAAATTATAATTTTTTCATAGATCTTAAGCTAAATCATGACATGTAACAACTAATCTTGAATTAAATTATAGTTACAACCATTTAACTGAGCTTTAATATTCTTAATTTTAATAAAAAAAATTAACAACCTTTTTATCACCTTTCATATGTGTTGTAAGCAATTCAAGGATCAACTTAATAGTTTTTTTAGAGATGAATGTCCTCATGTATATACTCAAAGAGTTTTCAAACATCTCTAGGATACTACTGATTATCAATATGGAGTAGGAATTCATCCTTAACACTCTACAATATAATTGACATAGCATCTTATGATTTATGTTAAAATGTATTTAAAAGCTCAGATGTCGCATGTCATCCTAATGATATTTTTTTAATATTGAAGATAATATTATACAACTTTAGGTCATAAATTATGCTTTAATACTAATTTTTAAAATATTATAGTTTGATCCATTAACATTTGAAATTTATCTAATACAAATTCAAGTGAAGCCACAACTTCCTTTTAAGAGTGATAGTATAACACACAATAATGTTTAAATGTGAACTCTTTTTAAATCTGAATTTATATTCTATTTGAAAAATAAATTAAATTAGAGTGTAAAAAATAATAATTATTTAAATTGATACTAGACAAAACAAGAAAATTATAAAAAAATTATAACAAAATAAAAACCAACCTTATTTAATGTGAACTTTAACTTTATTTGATATTAAAATAAATTACAGGAGTAAACAAGTGATAGTTGTTCAAATATATGTTAAATAATGTAAAAAAATAAAAGTAAAATACACTAATTTATGTGTCATGTCACACATAGAATAAATATCTAAAGACTATGATTTAAAAAGGTATAGAAACTATAATAGAAAGCTTTAAATAGACCACATCAAAGCATTTAAAATGTGTCAAAAATTATGAAACGACTAGTCACATGATTATGTTCGATAAAATATTTACTAATTCAAATGTCACAACAAGGTTGATATATCTAATTTTTACACATGAGAAGATTGACACCCAAACCAAAAATTAGAAATAAAAATAATTAATTTAAAATAAATTTGATAAATTTAAAATTAGATAGAAAAATTATTTTAAGGGGATTTAAACATTGAAGCACTCTACATACAATTTTTTAATAAAACATTAACTACCAACTCAATTAGTAATTTAATTAGACTTTAATATGAACTAATTTTTTTAATCCTTTTCAATTAATTTTAAAAATAAAACTAGATATAGATATAGATATAGATATAGATATAGATATAGATATAGATATAGATATAGATATAGATATAGATATAGATATAGATATAGATATAGATATAGATATAGATACATTAAATCAAATATTACAACAAGATTGATAGGGCTAAGGTATTGCATTTGAAAATATTGATATGCAAATCAAGAAATTATAATATTAAATAATTGATTTGAAATAAATTTGATAAAGTTAAAAATGGATCAAAAAAATATTTTAAATGAATTTAAATACTGACCACCTTGCTTACAAATTTTTAACAAAATGTTAACTACGAACTCAATAGTAATTTAACTAGATTTTAACATGAACTAATTTAATTTTAAGTCTACTTTTACTGATAATGTGTGTGAAAATGGTAAATTTTTAAAAATAAAATATTTTTTAAATATATTTGACAAATTATATATCAATAAATTTATTTTTAGTTGATAATGATATAGATATAACACCTAAGTGGGAGTTTAAAACTCCACAACAACATGCACAATCCACCAAATAGTTTGAAAATTTAAAAATCTTTTTGAATTTGCTTTTTAATACCAAAAACACCTTAAAAAAAGAATTTTTAGTTCAAAAATATTATTTTTCAATTCATCAGTGTCGTACAAGAGCATCCAAATGGCTTAAAAAATACCAAAATTCTCAATAAGCCTTCTCAAGCTCTACAAACTCCAAAACAACCTATTAATGGCCCTTGTAAGTATCTATAACAACTATTTAAATACTATGATTTGAAAAGGTATAAAAAATAAAATAGAAGGATTTAAAAAAAAATAGACCACATTAAAGCATTTAAAATATGTCAAAACCTATGAAATGACTAGTCACATGATTCTATTCTAAAAAATATTTACTAAGTTAAATGTCACAATAAAGTTGATAAATCTAGAGTTTTAGACATGAAAAGATTGGCACTCAAACAAAAAAATAGAAATAAAAAATATTTAATTTAAAATAAATTTTAGAAAGTCAAAATTAAATTAAAAAATTATTTTAAGGGAATTTAAACACTGTACCACCCTCCATACAAATTTTTGATAAAATGTTAACTATGATCTCAACTAGTAATTTAATTAAATTTTAATATGAATTAATTATTTTTAAGTCATTTTCAACTCATTTACATATACACATATATTCACTAAGTCAAATATTGCAACAAAGTTAACCATTATAAGGTTTTGTATGTGAGAAAATTGGCATGCAAATCAAAAAAATAAAATAAAAAAATAATTAATTTGAAATAAATTTGACAAACTTATAATTAAATAAAAAATTATTTTTAGGGAATTTAAACAATGATCACCCTATTTACAAATTTTTAACAAAATGTTAACTACCAATTTAATTAGACTTTAACATGAATTAATTTATTTTTAAGTTTTTTTGAACTGAATAAAAGTTATTTTTTGGTTTAAAACTTCTAAAATAAATTAAAGGTGGTGGATGGCACTAGAATTTTTGCATGAAAATTGTAGATTTTAAAAAATAAATTATTTTTTAAATATATTTGACAAATTATATATTAATAAATTTCTCTATAGATGATATATGGTATAGATATGGCACCCAAGTGGGAGTTTAAATCTCCACAACAACATGCACAATCCACCAAATAGTATAAAATTTTAAAAATCTTTTTTAATTTCACCTTAAAAAGAATTTTTAGTTCAAAAATATTATTTTTTGTGAACCATATGGTTAAAAATAGTTTGATTGCCAAAAAATAATTTTTTTGGTATAAACTCCAAAACAACCTAGCAATGGCCTTTCTAAGCATCTATAACAACTATAACTGAGTTTGGTCACCAAAAAATGAATTTTTTAGACAATACTACATATTGGAAAACCACAGGGGAGGAAGCAGCATTAGTATAAGAATGATCAAACCACCATCACATAGGTTGAGACTTGCTACACACTCCTCCAGACGGCTCTTGATGACCATATGTTATTCAAAAACCAATTTTGATGCACAAAATCTGATTTTTTTAATTCTTACAGTCCATAGAATCTACACAATGATGTCATGATTGAGTTTCGAAGGAAAAAATATAAATATAAGTAATTTTGAATGCTATATATCTTGTCTTGCCAATCAATCATTGTATCCCATGTTCTCGTACCATGATAGAATTTAAAATGTAATAAATAGATCTAGATAGGAAATTAATTAACAAAGACACATTGTACACAGAATTTAATATCGAAAACCACAGTGATTATTCATATAATTAAGAAACACCCCAATACATAATTCATCTTCTTCTCATTTCTTCTCTAACAAGCCTTCACAAAACTCTTTTGTGAATAACATTTGCCACATACAAATACACTTATATTTTTCACAAAGTTCAGAATCAATACAATTGAATGACATTTACTAAAAATAAAATGTCTTTCAATCTTAAAATTGAATCGTTGTAACTCGAACATTATTTGTTCCAACAGGATCTTGAAAGATGAAAAAAAATACTACCATTTCCATGATTTACTATTTCCATTAAAAAAAGGTTTGTATCTATCACAAGTTCAGTTTTTGAAAAAAAGAAAACAAATACCACTATTTCCATGATTTACTATTTCCGTAGTAAATCACAGCCAATTTCATATCATATCAGGTACATGTTGAAAGAAGAATTACTAAAGGAGATCCCTTGATGTATATTATGGCAGGAGTTGAGGTATATCCGGCGGAGGCACGTTGTATAGAGCCATCTTGTTGGTGGATGGAGGAGCAGGAGCAGAAGAAAGAGTGGCGGTGGCATCCTGCAGCGGCAGCCGCTCGTAACGGGCGTCGGAGGAGGAGAACGCATAGACAAAGACGGGACCAAGGGCCAGAAGTGGACCGTAAACCGAGCCGCCTACGACATGGCAGTGTACACCGGCCAAGTTGACGGTGAGGCCCGTCGCCCCGAGTGCCGCAGGGGCCGGCACAAAATACCCGCTCAGTGACAGTATCTCATATCGTCCGGACAGCGTCAGGACCGTCCCCCGCGGCGAGGGCTGGCGGAGCGAGACGTTTATTACGCTTCCACTGCCGCTGACAACATAGACGCCCCTCTGTTTTCTATGTGCAAAGGTCGCCACGCTTTCGGCCACGTCGCAGCCGGAGGACACTTCCAGGACGTGCGCGCATAACGCATTGGGGCTGTGGCTGTGGCTGTGGCTGTGGCTGTCGATGGGCTGCTTCAGCTTGTTTTTTGACCCGGCGGGTCGGCCCCTCGCCCGCTTCGTCGGCTGTCCGGGTCCTGCCTGCAACCCTAACCCTAATTCGTGCCTGTGCTCATGGGGTTTGGATATCTTGTGTTTATCGCCCTGCCTGCTGCTGGTGCCGCCGTTCTCGTCATTCTCGGAAGAGGCTGACGAGAGCGCAGCACCCGCGCCTGCACCGTACGGGTCAGGATCTGCCCTCCTCTTGGGGGATCGACTGCGTTTCCCAGATCCGCCTGATCCACCTGACATGTGTGCCATGCTTTTATTTTCCATTTTTTCTGGTTCGCCTGTCGCTCTTCTCTTCATGTAAACCAACTCCCGAAACTCCAAACTATTTTTTTTCCTCTGTCTAAGATCAGAAAATAAGATTAATATAGATTAAAAACTTATAACATGCAATTTATACATATTTATAAATTATAAAAAAATTAATATTAATAATTTTTTTTAATTGAAAAATGTAGTCACACCCTAAATATAGTTTGAACAATAAAAAATCTGGACAGAAACCAAAGTCTAAAAAATTGTATATATTTAAAAATATAAAAATTAAAGATTAATTTAAAATAAATTAAATTAAATAATTTTAAAATATTTTAATAAATAAAAATTATACATATTTAACAGTAGCAAATTTAGAATACAAACTTAACTAAAATAAGTATAATTGTATATAGTTTAACAAAACGAAAACAGGGAGTAATCTAAATTAATGAAATTGAACAAAAAATATTCTATAAACTTAATTAACAAAATTTATATTATACAAATTTAAAATTTAAAATAAACTAAAAAATAATATGTTTAACAATAAATTTAAAAAAATTAATATATTTGTTGATTGTAATCAACCAAAAATGAATTGTCGAATCTTTTATTACATTTTTCCATGCCTAGACTTTACAACGGTTTATTTATTAACACAACAAACTTATTGTTCTCGTTGTATATATTCACTTTTAAATAGACAGGGTTCTGAGATGGGTTGTCTGTTAACTCACACTCGCTATGATGATCACCTGTTATCAGTTTCAATAAAATCTATCTGGTCTAAGTTATTTAGATCAATGTTTTCAAGTTGTTTTGTAGAGGCATTCATATTATTCAAGATAATTTTTGTAAGCAGTCTCACTCTTGGTTATCTTGGGAAGAGGTGAAAACCAAATTTTAGTTAGCCAATGCTAATCGAGAATCCTTCCAATAAATTCTTAACATTGTTCCACCTTCAATGCTTCACAAAAAATTTATTCACTCCACTTGTCCTTGGTGGAAGGATTGGAAGTGGTATGTTGAAACTTTATTTTGTAATTACATCCCTCGACTTGGCTATGGGTGGCTTACTCCCCACATACCTATGGTGGACAAGCTTAACTCCCACTAGGGTCTGCACTCCTCTGTTCATACCTAGAGTTTTCATTTTTACATTGTCTTAGAGGCTTGCTTGGAGCCTAAGCTAGCTCATTTCACTTGGTGTATCTTATATCAAGGATTACCTATTGGTAGAAGGCTTGTACACTAAGGAATTTCCTTTCCCACTTGCCCTTTATGTGGCCATCTAGAAATGCTCCCTCATTTTCTATGGTATTGCTCCAAATATCAAAGGATTTGGACATGGATTCATGACCTCTTCAGGTCTTTCCATCTCGAATTCTTTCATTGGTAGCATATCCTTATTGGAGATAAACCTGCCTTGTCTTTTAAATATACCCAAGTCTAGTATACTTTCAGAGTGGAGATTTTATTTTGGTTATGAAAAGAAAGAAATAATGCAGTATTTAACAATGTTTTTTCATATTGTAATTTTTATGCTTTGAGCAAGTCCCCTCTTATTTTCAATATTTTTTTCAGATACAAGTGCAAGCAAACAAAGTTGCTATTGAGCTTGGCCATCTTCAAGACCTTCTCACTCATTGGGGAGATGCTCCTTGTGTTATGATAAGGGTTCCTCCATCTCTACCTAAGGAGCACAAACTTGATGACATAATTGCCTTAGCACCTCGAGGTGGACACTGACATAGCCGACCTCAACACCGCTCTCATAGTGGCACCCTGTATCAGTGTATGACCCCTCCTAAACAGCAGGGAGGATGGAAACCTTTGTCTCCTTCCCCTATTGGGCAGGATGGTTTGGATGTTCCTCCTTCTCCTTTACGTCTAAATTCTTGGGGGGCACCACTTAGAGGTTAGTCAAACGTGTTGGACAAGTTCCTCAAGATCTCTCTAGCCATTTCTTCTATTCAGACATAAGAATATGATAAAGACATTGTTTAGGCTTTTGGTTGGGAGCCAGTTTCAGATGGTAATGACTTGCCAAGCTTGGGTTGGGGCCTGATGATATGGATCCTCCACCTTCTGGCCTTACTCTAGCAGCATAATATTCTCTCTTATGATGTTCCAATGACTTGTTCCTAAGTAGGACCTAGTATTATTTTTGTTTTTGTTGTTTTTATTCCTAAACTTAACCTAGTCTAACATTGAAACGTGCTTCCATACCACCCTTTTTTTGTGAATTTTATATATATATATATATATATAATTAAAAAAAATATATCAAACATGTTATTTTTAAATAAACAACTCCATTGTCACTTTTAAGCATACAACTTCATTATTGCAATGTGACAACTATCATTATATCACTTCCAAAATTTTGATAAACCTTCCCCCTTACATTTTCGATTCTTCAAGTTTTAGATTAATTAGTTAAGATTATATTAATAAATTAATAGTTAGAAAAATTAAGTATACATAATATTTTTATTAAAAATTTATTTATTTATATTATATCTATAACATCATTAAATCAATTATAGATTTTGAAATGGCCTCTCCCGCTCCTCTTCCTGCCCTTGTGCCTTATTTGTAAGGTTCGGTTGCTATTGTTGGTGTACCATCTAGGTTTGTTGCTGCAAGGTCTACTATTTTTGTGTGTTGTCTGGTGTTGTTGTTGGTGGGTCATTCGTGCTAGAGGGATGTGATGCTGTTAGGCCATCATCTGGGGGTTTGTAAGGATCTCTAGCTACTAGGTCATTTCTTGTTATTGGGGTAGCTATTGTTGGTGCGACACCCATGTTTAGGGTTGTTATTATTAGGATTTTTGATGTTAATGGCATGTATTCTAATTATGTTGCTAGTTCATCTTCTACATTAAGGGGTTTTTTTGTAGTTGGGACATTGTCTGGGGGATTGTAGGGTTATCCTATTATTGGAATGCTACCTATGGTTGGGGTTGTTGTTGCTAGTACACTACCTATGTTTGGGGCTACTATTGCTCCTACTATTTTGGATTCTTCCACTATTGAGCCAGTCTCCTTTGCAAACATGGTTCGCACTACAGTTTCATCTCTTTAAAAGAAGATTGTCCATACTACTGCTCATGTTTCTCTTGGGAATGGGGGCAAGGTGAAACCTTCTGCTCTACCCTCTCCTATTTTGATTTTAGGGGATGAAGTGTTAAAAAATGAGGATTTTTTTTCTCATAAGGGTTTGATATGCAAATTTGATAGATTATGGACATGGCTCTAGGATCTAAACACTTAGATCATTGAGTAGTGGTGCCCCCTTACAAAAAGGAAAATATAAATTTACCCATGTGCTAAAGGATTCTTTATTATTACATTTGATTCAATCTCTGATTGAAATATTATTTTTGAGGGTCAGTCTTAGTTTTAGGGATAGCATGCACTGTTGCTAAAGCCTTGTGTTTCAACTTTTAACCCTCTCATAGAATCTTTCAATCGACTACAAGTATAGATTCGTCTACTAAATTTGCATCTTCATTTTTGGTGTGAATCTTTTTATAAAGGCATTAGTAACTCAGTGGGTCACTTTATAAATATGATGTGGTAAAATATATATATATATATATATATATATATATATATATATATATATATATATATATATAATTATTTAAAAATATAATGTGGTAATATGATTATTTATTTATTAATTATGATATTATAATATAATATAAATGATAAAGTAGAAGTCAATTTCATACTAAAAGCAATGAGGAAAGTTGTACATAGAAAACAAGATAAGCTATATATTAATTTTTATTCTCTCTTTACTCTAGATTTTTGTTTTGTTTTTTTAGTTTGAATTTGTTTATATTTATATATTTTTTATTTTTTTAAACTATCATATTTGTTATTTTATTTTTCTATTTAATCATTCAACTTTAAAATAATTAAATTGTTTTATGGTTGTTTTTAAATAATTAAATGCTAAGTTTTTCATACCATTACAACTCTTAACCTTTCCGTATCAACACACATGGATGTAATAATATAAATAAAATATAATTTATCAATTAATAATTTATATAATAATTCAAAAAAAACTAAGATGGTATGAAAGCACACCATCACACACTAGATAGAACCTAGGAACAAAAACAAAAGTATCATAGTCTAGGCAAAGTCTAGAAACAAGTCACTAAGTCACAAAGTTATAAAAAGAGATAACTTTTATGCAGCAAGAGCAAGGCTAGAAGGTGGAGGATCCATATCATCAGGACCCCAACCCAAGCTTGGTAAATCATTGCCATCTAGAATAGGCTCCCAGCCAGTAGCTTAGGTGTCTATATCATTATCTGCTTGTATTCAAATAAACAAAATAGCCAAATAGAGCTTGAACTTGTCTATCATGCCTCCAATTGGTACCCCCAAGCATCTCGGCACATAATAATACATATTTAAGAAAATTATAAATATTATTAATCAAATATACCCTCATTGTCTTTACATTTTATAACCCGATATATATACTCACATTCTCTTCATGGAACTTTTCATAGTTCACAAGAGCATCAGGTGGAGGGAAGATCAACCTAGAACACCATGTTTTCAAAATTCTTCAAATTATGAGGTGTTGACTTTGTTGGAATGTTGCATTATTATAATTATTTATAAATATATTATAGTAAAAGATATATATTACCTAAAAATTAATTATGATAATTCATTATTTATTATTACGTGGTAATATTTTTTATTTTTTATGATAATTATTTATTTATTTATTATTATGCGGTAATATTTTTTATGATAATTTATTTTTACAATTTTATTGTTATACTAATCTATAAATATAATAACTATATATTAATTTATTATGATAATATAATTAATTAGTTTTATATATAAATTATTAATTTATTTATTATCATGTGTTATATTTTTATGATAATTTATTTTTAAAATTTTATTGTTATGATTATTTATAAATATATTGCAATAAAATCTATATATTACCTAAAACTTAATTATGATTATCTATGATCTCTATATATAATCATGATGATATTTTTAATAATAAATTATTTTTAAAATTTTATTATTATGATTTTTAATAAATATGATTATTATTATCTATTTTTTATGATAATTTATTTTTATAATTCATTTTTATGATATGATTATTCATAAATATATTATTATAAAATTCATATATATTAATTTATTATTTATTTATTATGATTGTCTATTTATTTATTATGTAGTAATTTTTTTATGATAATTTATTGTTATGATATGATTATTTATAAAATCTATATATATTGCTTATAAATTAATTATTTTTACAATTTTATTATTATGATTATTTATAAATGTAATGAAATAAAATATATATTATTTATAAATTAATTATGATTATTTATTTTGTATGATAATTTATTTTACAATTCTATTGTTATAATTATTTATAAGTAAATTATATATTATCTATAAATTAGTTATGATTATTTATTTATTATGATGATGTAATATTTTTTAAGATAATTTATTTTTAAAATTTTATTGTTAATTACTATAAATTAATTATTTTTATAATTTTATTATTATGACTATTTATAAATATGATATGGTAAAATCTATATATTAACTATAAATTAATTATGATTATCTAAGTATTTATAAGTATAATGTAGTAGTGATAAATCTATATATTACCTATAAATTATTTATGATTATCTATATATTATTTATATATATATTATTATGTGATGATGTTTTTTATGATGTTTATGATATGATTATTTATAAATATGATGTGGTAAAATCTATATATTATCTACAAATTAATCATGATTATCTAATTATTTATAAATATAATAAGGTAATATGATTATTTATTTATTAATTATGATGTTGTAATATAATATAAGTGATTAAGTGGAAATCAATTTCACATTAAAATCAATGAGAAAAGTTGTACATGGAAAATAAGAGAAGTTGTATATAGAAAACAATAGAAAAAAAATGATCTTTAAAACATTAAAATATGGAATGATGATTCAACCTATCCCTTTTTTTAACTCTTCTTTAATTTTTCCTTTTTTTAAAACTTTTCTTTAATTAGATTTTTGTTTTTTCGTTTGAATTTTTTTTTATTTTTTTATTTTTTTAAACCATCATATTTGTTGTTTTATTTTTTATTTTATATAGGTTTTTAAATAATTTAATGCTAAGTTTTGCATACCATTACAACTCTTAACATGACATAGTAGCAGAGCTTAGGAGTAAAAACAAAAGTATCATAATCTAGGTAAACTTAGAAACAAGTCACAAAGTTATAAAAAGAGAATTTTTATGCAGCAAGAGCAAGGCTAGAAGGGGCCCCAGCCCAAGTTTGACAAATCATTGCCATCTAAAATAGGCTCTGAGCTAGTAGTCTGGACAATATTTGTATCATCATATGTTTGTGTCCGAGTGGGCAAGATAGCCAAAAAGAGTCTGGAAAACTTGTCTAGCATGCCTGCAAATAGTGCCTCCCAAGCATTTAGCCACGTAATAATTCATATTTTAAAAAATTATAAATATTATTAATCGAATATACCCTTATTGTATTTACATTTTATAACCCCATATATATATTGGCATTCTCTTCATAGAATTTTTCATAGTTCACAAGAGCATCAGGCGGAAGTAGGATCAACCTAGAACACCATGTTTTCAAAATTCTTCAAATTATGAGGTGTTAACTTTGTTGGACTGTTTCATTATTATAATTATTTATAAATATATTATAGTAAAATTTATATATTACTTAAAAATAAATTTTGATAATTCATTATTTATTATTATATGGTTATATTTTTTTATGATAATTTATTATTACGTGCTAATATTTTTTATAATAATTCATTTTTATAATTTTTATACTTATAATTTATAAATATAATGTGGTAAAATCTATATATTAAATATAAATTAGTTATGATTGTGTGTGTGTGTGTGTGTGTGTGTGTGTGTGTGTGTGTGTGTGTGTGTGTGTGTGTGTGTGTGTGTGTGTGTGTGTGTGAATGAATATGATATGATAAAATATATATATATTAAAAATATTAATTAGTTATGATTACATATAAAATTTATTTTTTTAATTATCATGGATTATATTTTTATGATAATTTATTTTTAAAATTTTATTGTTATGATTATATGTATGTATATATGTATGTATGTAAAATCTATATATTATTTAAAAATTAATTAGGATTATTTTATATTTATTTATATATAAATAAATAATATAATTATTTATTAATAATGGTGTAATGATATTTATGATTATTTATCTATTTAATAATTATGATTATTTATGATAATTCATTATTTATTTATTTTTTAAAAGGGGTAAAAACTTTATTTAAACTTAGAACAGCAAATTACAAAACCACCAACACAAGCCAAAGAATAGAACACCAAGAACAAAAGCCTCACGCTTCAACTACCCTGACATCTTCATCAAGAATGGACTCCATCTCCCAGTGTAAATTGCCTGGCAGCAACCCCCATTCGTCCACCTTTTAGCCCTCACCACCTTCTGAAGCCCATCTAGACAAGCAATCAGCCGTCCTATTCCATTCCCTTGGAATATGGGCAAAAGAAATTGAATCCATCAAAGAAAAAACTTGTAGAATTTGTTGCACTATCGTGGCCAGTTGCCAACTCACCTCAAAAAACTTCCTCTCTAGGAGCAAATTAATCAGGATTTGAGAGTTCACTTCATAGATCACCCTCCTCCATCCTAAGGCATAAGCATGCCTCAAGGCATAAAGGACTGCCAAACCTTCCATCTTGTTAACTGTCTAAACTCCCTGATAAGCTGAAAAAATAAAAATCGCAGAATTGGAAGAGTCCCTACCAATCTTGCCAATCCCAGCCGGCTCAGGATTGCCTCTGGAAGATCCATCCATGTTAATTTTCAAGAGTCCATCAAGCGGGGCCAGCCATTTCCCCAACTGCTAAACTTTCTGCTTCCCTCATATACCTCTCCTAACACACGTC
Source organism: Torreya grandis (assembly GCA_037957365.1). Classification (NCBI taxonomy): domain Eukaryota; kingdom Viridiplantae; phylum Streptophyta; class Pinopsida; order Cupressales; family Taxaceae; genus Torreya; species Torreya grandis. The sequence continues at coordinate 7,999,236 of JARHVA010000013.1, read as the reverse complement.
AAAACTGGAGATAACCCTCGTATGCCAATCCTCTCCACCATCTTCGCATCCTCTCTCTTTAGTGGCAAAGTAATCTCACTCTTTGCCTCTATAGATTCTTGGATCATGATTTTAATTCTATTCCAAACCTGCTGAATCTCCATCTTTTCATCCCTGAAAATCTTTCGATTTCTTTCTAGCCAAACTTGCCACAGCAAAAAAAAGGGGCCAGCGTACCACACGTCCTGCAAGAAGGGGGTTGATGAGGGTGGGCGTCCCATGCGAGACCAAAAATTGGCCAAGGAGACAGCATGAATACACTGGCACTTTCACATGTCCCACCATAAATGCCATAAATGAAGAGTGAAAGAACAGCAGAAGAATAGGTGAGAGGAGTCTTCCTCATCACGATTGCAAAGAACACATCTTGAAGGGCCAGCAAAGCCCCTCTTCTGAATATTATCCCAAGTTAGACATCTATTCCAAACTAAAGTCCAAATAAAATAGTTACATTTTAGCCAAGAGAAACCATTCCAGACTTTTTTACACCACAAAACTTCCTCTCTTCCCTCAAATTGCTGAGAAACTAGCTTCTGATAACCATAAGACACTGTATACTTCCCCTTGGGGTTCAGGGACCAGGCCAACACATCACTATCCAAAAGTGCATTATAACTTTGGTAGGACAGAATATTATGCAACTCCACACACTCTGCCTCCAAACCAATAATCAGCCACTCCTCAGGGGTCTTCCACTAGTGTCCATCACCTGCTCCTGAAGGGAAAGGGATTTATAATCACACACCCTAGACCAACCAGCCTCACCAAACCTCTGGGATAGAATACTCAGCTAAGGATATTAGATAATTAAGGGAGGGTAACTGTCCCAGGAGTCATGCCAAAATTGAGCCTCAGACCCCCTCCTGCAAATCCAAAATAGACCCTTCTTTATCAATGTTGCTCCTTTCTTGAGAGTCACCCAGATCACCGAGCCTTTCCCAATCACTTCATACCTCGAGATATCCCATCAGGGGATCCCAAAGAAGTACTTATGGGATAAGACTCGAGCCCACACCCTCTCCTATTCCACACACTAGCGCCAATATAGCTTGGCAGCCAAAGCAATACCAGAAAGAACAGATTACTGTAATTCAAGACCACCAAACCTCTTTGGACTATAAACTGCCTCCCACTTAATGAGGCTCCACTTAATAGAAGATAAATTACCTACCCATAAAAACTATCTGGTTAAGGAATCTAGTTCCTTAACAAAGCTCATCGAAGCCACCTAGATCATACACATATATATAGGTAGAGCCTATACCACAGATTGAATCAGTTGTATCTACCCAGCAAAAGATAACCAACGGTTGGTCCAATGATTCACTTTGCCTCTGAACTTGTCCAATATTGCCATCCATGACTCCTTCGACTGTCAGCCAGCAAAGATTGGAATTCCTAAATATAGCAATGGTAGACTCTCAATTTAGAACCTGAGGATATGCGGCACTCTTCATTGTATGGGAGGTGGGGTATTAAAGAAAAAAATTGAAGACTTACCCTCATTAATTACCCGTCTAGAGGTAGCCAGGTAGACTTTCAAAGTGTTGTGGATGTTAGATGCCTCCCTAATAGTAGCCATGCTCATCAACACCACATCATCCACAAATTGGAGGTGAGACTGTACTGGAAGGCCCCCTCCCCAATGCTAGCCCTAAATAGCACCATTATCCACATTCCTTTTAATCAACCATCCCAAGCCTTCCGCCAATAGAAGAAACAAGTAGGGAGAGAGAGGGTCGCCTTGTTGCAGACCATGAGAAGCCCCAAAGAGATTAGAGTGCTCGCCATTGACTAGAATAGAAAAGGAGGTCGAGTTCACACAACTCATAACCCACCATGTCCACTCCATATCAAAACCAAAGGCACCCATGACTTTCTGGAGGAAGGTCCATTGAACTCTATCATAAGCTTTGGACATGTCTAGCTTGATAAACATCGCCTTATCATTGGACTGGGTCATGGAATGGATAGTTTTTGTAGCCACCACTACCCCATCCAAAATTTGACGACCCTCCACAAAGCCTCCTCACTCCTCAGATATAACCACATGTAGCCACTTCTTTAATCTCTCCACAATCAGTTTAGAAATAATTTTACAAGTGACGTTGCATAGGGAGATGGGCCTGAAAAGACTCAACTGATCAGCACTCTCTCCCTTGGGAATGATAGCCAAAAAGGTAGAGTTTAGAGATCAAAGCATTTGCTTATTTCTTTGAGATTCTTGGACAACTACCATAAAATCTAGTTTGCTGATTTCCTAAAATTCCTAGAAGAACTCAGCTAGGAAGCCATCTGGGCTAGGTGCCTTGCCTTTCAGCATCATGAAAACAATTCTCTTTAACTCCTCCAATGATATATCCCTCATCAGTTGTACTCTCATCTCCTCGGTCACCAAGGAGGGAATGTAGGAAAGGACCTGATCTTCAGCCTCTAAGTTCCCTTGTGCCTCTTCCTTAAAAAGAGAAGCAAAATACTGCATTGTCTCATTAAGGATACCCTGCGTAGAAGAGACGGTCTCCTCGTTGTCTGTCACCAAAGAAGTTATCACATTACTATGTTGATGGGCTCAAACCGAATTGAAAAAGAAGGTAGTATTCCTATCCCCCTCTTAAAGCCATTTAATTCAGGGCTTTTATTTCCAAAAGATTTCCTCTCTTAGTTCCCATTCCTCCAATTCTTTTAAAGCCCTCACTTCCTCCCTCTACAAAACCTCAGTCATACCCTCCTCCCTAATGAATCTGGTGATGTCGTTCAACTCCTTCTAGGCCTCATCTCTCCTATGGAAGATGTTCCCAAAGCTTTGTCGGTTCCATCTTTTGAGCTGGTATTTGACGAATTGGAGTAACTTAGCGAAAGTATACATTGTTATTCCCACCTCAAGTCTGCCTATTTTCCACCAATCCACCACATGTCCAAATAGGTCCAGATCCCTGAACCACATGAGTTGAAACTTAAACGGTGGCTTCTGGGACAGCCGTGCTGAAGAAATTATCAATTTTATGGGCCAATGGTCTGAGCCTCTCCAATCAAGTATCTCCATGCTAGAAGACCATAAACCCCCAACCCAATAGCATGAGGTCAAGAATCTGTCTAAGCGCTCAGCAATGCATCTCTCCCCTATTCTTCTATTATTCCAAGTAAAGAAGCCATTATCAGGCTTGATATCCACTAGATTAAGTGTTGTAATATTATCCTGGAGCAAAAAAGAAGAAGGTTCCAGCCTTGCATTACCTCCTCTTTTCTCAATTAAATCTAAAATAGCGTTGAAGTCTCCAGCAAGTATCCAAGGTAGGTAAGGAAATAAACCACGAACAAAGTGGATATTTTTCCAAACCAGAAGTTTACCTTGAAAATTTGTAGGAGAGTAGATATTGGAAAAAAGGACTGATTCGCCTAACTCCATACACATGGCAAACATGGATAAAGAGGACTTGAAGGAGATCCAAGACACTGGTTGGATCTGTCAGGACCTAGGTTCACAAAGCTCTGACACCAATTGTCAGGATTAAGAGTACAATTGATTACCTTTGTATAAGCAACTAAACACAGAATTTAACCAGAATAATAAGTAACTAGAAATCAAAAATAACACAAAATATGAGAGACAATACACAATTGTATTCAACTCATCCAAAAGGAAATACAATAAAGAGATCACACTCTTCCCACACCTCTTGGGTGTACCAATAATCTTCCCTCAAGAGTTCTCTCTCTCAATTACAAACAAACTCAACTCAATAACCGAGTTGGTGTTTCAACCAGTCAGTATCAATACTACTAGTACCACCGAGTATACACACATACTCCAAGTCTGAGTACACCATGTACTCCAAGTAGATCTCACCTGATCTTGCTACCTATTGTATTGCTAATCTCCCTGATCTTGCACACCTGTAGATCAACCTGGTTTTGCACACTTGTAAACCTAGATCTTGCACACACATACACACACCTACAGATCAACAAACCTTACTTACCATGTAGATTTCACCTGATCTTGCTATACCGCAGATCAACCTGGCCTTGCACACCTACCGACCTAGATCTTACACACTCAAAAGAACCCTTGTCCTTGCCTCACCAAGTCCTTATGATTCTCCCTTAGATAGAACCCTTCTGATTCTACACACCAGCACCCCTGTGGATCTTCTACCAAATCTTGCTCTCCCATAGATCTACTTGATCATACACACTTGGCACTGTGGCACTATGAGGAGCTAACCTTGCTCTCTTCCCTCTGAAAGAGCTAACCTTGCTCTCTCTATCTAGCACACTTTACAATACAGCCCCATGAGTCTATTATATAGATCCCATACAAACAATAATTAGACTTCTAATTACTATAATTAGAAACGCAGCTGTAAGACTAAAATTAGTCTTTACATGCAAACAACCAATTCGTTAAACAAACTGTTCATGTAACTAACAGTTCTGAAACTGCACAGGTGACCGACATCAGTTGCTGTCTATCTGGAGATGACCGACATCGGTCGATCCATGACCGATATCGATAGATTCTTATGCACCTCTAACCAACGTTAGTTGGCCTGACCGACGTCAGTTACTGTGACACTCAACAACCTCCTCCATGTTTGCATCAATGAAGCTTTTAGCTCCACAGCCTAACAATCTCCCACTTGGAGATAAATATTTGCCCCTGTACCTGTACCTGTACATCATCTAATTTGTTTTCTGGCTTGTATCCCTCTTCAAGTTTAGTCTTGAAGACCAACCACCACACATCCTGTGGTGCTACGCCTGTCATCCAAGTCCCCTGCCACATCCAAATCTACATACCCATGTAGAGAAGTCCCTGACCCTACATCGCATGTATACCTACTGTTGGTCCCTCTCAGATACCTGAGAATCCACTGAACTACTTTTTAGTGCTTCTTTCCCAGATTGGCCACAAACTTGCTGACAGCTCCCACTGCTTGGGAAACATCAGGTCTAATAAACATGTACTTAACCTCATCATGTGAATTGGGACACTATTCTGTGAACTGTCCATCTATAGGTGTGTTAACCGATTCTACATCCTGCATAACGAACCTCGCCACTACCTTATTCACACAATCATCCTAAGACAACATCAACCTGTGATCTTCCCTGTCTCTAGGAATACTCATGCCAAAGAATTTTGCTACTCCCAAATTCTTCATGACATACCTCTGAACTAACTTTACCTTTAGCTCAGCGACTCCCTGCATGTGTGACCCTTCAATAAGCATACACACTACATACAGTAACAGGATAATGTAGCTAATATTATCCAACCTGGTAAAGGAAACACAATGGTTACATTGACATTGACTAAATCCATGCTTTGTCATACACCTGTCAAACCTCCATTGTCCTACAGCCTGCTCAAGACCATATACCCTAGCCTTTCGTCTCACGTGTCCATTCTCTCTCTTCTTTAACCTGGGAATCCGTTCGTCTTTCAGTGCTTTCTTTTTGGCTGGCAACTCTACCAAATCTCCCGTTTGGTTCTCATCCAAGGAATCAACTTCCTCATTCATGCCATGCTCCCACTGTTTCCTAGATTCTACCTGCTCTACTTCTTTAAAACTTCCTGGTTCTTGACCATCAGTGAGCAACAAGTAGTGTAAATAAGGTGAATAATGAATTTGAGGCTTACTTACCCTTTCAATCCTCCTCATGGGCGTTTGAGACTCCTTGACGGCTTGTTGTCTGCCCAAAATCTGTTCTCTAGTCAACCCTGGTCTGCACCCAATCGATGTCGAATCCACCTGATCGCCAATGCCGGTTCCCTACTTGTCAGTGTTATCACTTGGTGAACCAGCAACCTGGCTCTGATACCACTTGTCAGGACCTAGGCTCACAAAGCTTAGACACCAATTGTCAGGATTAAGAGCACAATTGATTACCTTTGTATAAGCAACTAAACATAGAATTTAACTAGAATAATAAGTAACTAGAAATCAGAAATAGTACAAAATATGAGACAATACACAATTGTATTCAACTCATCCAGAAGGAAATACAATAAAGAGATCACACTCTTCCCACACCTCTTGGGCATACCAGTAATCTTCCCTCAAGAGTTCTCTCTCTCTCAATTACAAACAAACTCAACTCAATAACCGAGTTGGTGTTCAACCAATCAGTATCAATACTGTCAGTACCACCGAGTATACACACATACTCCAAGTCTGAGTACACCACATACTCTAAGTAGATCTCACCTGATCTTACTACCTATTATGTTGTTGATCTCCCTGATCTTGCACACCTGTAGATCAACCTGGTTTTGCACACATGCAAACCTAGATCTCGCACACACACACACACACCTATAGATCAACTGACCTTACTTACCATGTAGATCTCACCTGATCTTGCTATACTGCAGAGCAATCTGGCCTTGCACACCTTTCGACCTAGATCTTAAACACTCAAAAGAACCCTTGTCCTTGCCTCACCAAGTCCTTATGATTCTCCCTTGCATAGAACCCTTCTGATTCTACACACCAGCACCCCTGTGGATCTTGTACTAGATCTTGCTCTCTCGTAGATCTACCTGATCATACACACTTGGCACTATGGCACTATGAGGAGCTAACCTTGCTCTCTTCCCTTTGAAGAAGCTAACCTTGCTCTCTCTATCTAGCACACTTTACAATACAGCCTCATGAGTCTATTATATAGATCCCATACAAATAATAATTAGACTTCTAATTACAATAATTAGAAACGCAACTCTAAGACTAAAATTAGTCTTTACATGCAAACAACCGATTCGTTAAACAAATTATTCGTGTAACTAACAGTTATGGAATTGCACAGGTGATCGATGTCAGTCGATGTCTGTCTAGAGATGACCGGCGTCGACCGATCCATGATCGATGTCAGCAGATTCCTATCCACCTCTGACCGACGTCGGTTGGCCTAACCGACGTCGGTTACTGTGACACTCAACAACCTCCTCCATGTTTTCATTAGTGAAGCTTTTAGCTCCACAACCTAACAGGATCTTTCACGGATTCTAGAAACATGCCACACGCCCTGAAGATACCTGAGCTCCAATGCACTAAGATAAACCCTACCTCCAATATTTCATTATTTATTATTTATGGTAATATTTTTTATTTTTTATAATAATTTATTTTTATAATTTTTATTGTTATGATTATCTATAAATATAATTTGATAAAATCTATATATATTAGATATAAATTAATTATGATAATATATATATATATGATATTGTAAAATTTATATATTAAAAATATTAATTAGTTATGATTTTATATATTATTTATTTATTTATTATCATAGATTATATTTTTTATAATAATTTATTTTTAAAATTTTATTGTTATGATTATATATATTATTTATTTATTAATTATCATAGACTATATATATTACAATAAAATCTATATATCATTTAAAAATTAATTATGATTATATAATTATATATGATTATTTATTATCTATTTATTAATTATGATATGATAATTTTTTTATAATTCAATTTATTATGATATGATTATTTATAAATATTATATTTTAAAATCATATATATTAATTTATTATCTATTTATTTATTATAATGTGATATAAATTGATTATGATTATTTATTATTTATTATTGTGATGTGATAATAATTTTTACAATAATTTATTTTTATAATTCATTATTATGATATAATTATTTATAAATATGATGTTGTAAAATCTATATATATTAATTTATTATTTATTTATTTTAATTTATTTTTTATTTATTATGATGTGATGATTTTTAATGATAATTTATTTTTACAATTTTATTGTTATGATTATTTATAAATATAATATGGTAAAATCTATATATTACTTATAAATTATTTATGATTATTTGTATATTTTTTATTTATTTATTATGATATAGTAATTTTATTTATAATTCATTGTTATGATATGATTATTTATAAATATGATATTATAAAATCTTATATATTATTTATAAATTATCTTGATAATTTTATTATTATGATTATTTATAAATATGATATGTAAAATATATATATTATTTATAAATTAATTTTAATTATCTATATTTATTTATTATGATATATGATAATATATATATATTATATATTTATTTATTATGATGTAGTAATATTAGTACGGTAATTTATTTCAACAATTTTATTATTATAATTATTTATAAGTAAAATGCATTAAAATTTATATATTATCTATCAATTAGTTATGATTCTTTATTTTTTATGATGTTATAATATTTTTTATGATAATTTATTATTAAAATTTTATTATTAATTACTTATAATATTTTTACAATTTCATTGTTAGACTATTTTTAAATATGATATAGTAATATATATATATATATATATATATATATATATATATATATATATATATATATATATATATATATATATATCATGCGATATATTATATGTTATTTGTAAATATAATGTAGTAGTGATAAATTATATATATTATCTATAAATATTATATATTATATATTATCTAATTATTTATAAATATAATGCGGTAATCACATGTAATGTAAATGATTAAGTGGAAATCAATTTCACACTAAAGCAATGACGGAAGTTGTATGTACATGGAAAGCAAAGAAGCTATACATGAAACATAATGAAAAAAATAATAATCTTTAAAATATTAAAGGTAAAAAATTTATATTTATCCGTGGAATGACTATTCATACTCTTCTTTAATTTTCCCTATTTTTTAACTCTTTTTTAATTTTAATTTTTCTCACTTTACTTTAAATTTTTGTTTGTTTTTTTATTTGAATTTGTTTATATTTTTTTATTTTTTATAATCCCATATATATACTCACATTCTCTGCATGGAACAAAAGCATCAGGCAGAGGGAAGATCAACCTACAACACCACAACGTTTTCTTTGTAATCAAATCTCTCCAAACGAGCCCTAAATTTATCAAGATTGACTGAGTTTTGTTGAAGCGAGCCCTAAATCTACCTTTCTAAACCTAAAATCACTATTCAAACCTAAATCCACCAACCTACCACTTGTATTGGAAAAGTCATTCAAGGTATGTAAAAGTATTTTTTAAACCTAAGTGCCAAGTTGAATTGTGATCTTAAATACCTTTTAAAATATTACTTACATCCAATATTAGATCATTTATCATAATGGTTAGATTATAGTTAGATGTGTAATAATTAGTATTTATTTATAATATTTGATTTGATTTAAGTTAGTATTTATTATTTTTTAGTTGGTATTTAATATTTTGTTAATTTTTATTAAATTTTTATTTTTTAATTTTTAATAGAAGTTTGAATGTTTGATGTCTATAAAATAGAGGTATGACTTGTTTCTGAAGAGAATATTGAATAGAATATGCTCAATAATATCGAAGACAACAATACGAACAAATGGCAGAGGAACAAAGACAATAATGTAATGAGAATTAAAGAGAAAGATGTGCAAAATGTATGGCAAAAATGTCACTTGAAGAGTTAGAAGCATAAATAAGACAACATGCCCAATAAATGATAGCATATCATGTATGAACATCTCACAATGATCAACAAATATTTTAAGAAGAATGCAAAGAGAAATGCATTTGAATCAATATACAAAGGAAGAAAGAAGCCAAGTACAAGAACATAATTGTGAATCGGTTCAAAGACATCATCAAACAAATATTAATGTGCTAACTCTGAAGAAGTGAACTCCATGACCATAAAATGTGTGTTAGACATGCTAGATAATAGAGAAATAATTGTCATGGATGATGATGTTGATAATAATATACGAAATACACATGATAACATATGGATAATGTTCCCCACTCTCATCTAGTTGATTGTTTACCACATTGAGGAGTACAAGGTCTTATTAGGTAAATATCCATACAGAATTAAGTGACATGTTACATCAAATTGAAACACTGATAATTGGCTCGATATGTATCCGTTAATTTTAGGAACACCACCAAAAAATCCTCAAGAATCCCAAAAATGGCGTCGACAAAATACTATTGACTATCCTCATGCACCTGTGACATATAATTTTCTAAAAGGAGATATGGCAAAAAAGAATGAAATTGAAATATCATTAGTATACATATGAATGTCAACATAGAGGTTCACCACATGTGCATGGGTTCATAAGGTTACAGGTATCACCAAACATGGATAACCTTGACTAGATAAATAATCATGATCTACAAAATGATCAAAAATATTTTGATTCTATTGTCCATGCATAGAATCTGCATGGAGATCCACATCAACAAAACATACAAGTATGATATCAATCATTTCCATATCTAATTTTTACATAATAATTAAGTTGTCTCCTACTTATAGATAAACTTTTATATGTGATCAATATAGGTATTAAAAAAATTTACACAACATCCATGTCTTCTAAATACACATCAACTAGCACAAGTGGATCTTGATCATGACAATGAAGAGATGTTCAATTGTGTAGAATGTCATATAATGTGTAGAGAGAGATCCTACCTATGTAAAAAATCAATAAAGATGGTTTGTAGGTAATATATTCATACGTTAATTTTTTCTATATAAAAAAATAACATAATATGCTTACAAAAACTAAAAATAATTTATGATTTATTATAGGTACAATGCACCATGGTGATTGAATTGAAGGGATCAAAATTATTTCAAGACCCAAAAATAGGAGATAAAAAATATAAGCCTAAAATAAATGATGATCGTGTAAATACACATTATTGAAACATACTACAATTATGGAGAATAAATGTAGATTGGCAACCTATGCTTTCTAAACATGTGGTAATCAATTATATTGCCAAATATGCAGTAAAAGTTGAGAAGAGTTATGAAACATATCATTAAATGTTAATGCATATTGTAAAAATTGAAAACCCTGATGAATTAATAGCTAGAGCATATAGAAGACTCCTAACTGAAACCCTTGTCAAAAGACACATCGAGGTGCAAGGAACATGTAATATGTTATTGGAACTTCTGTTGGTAGAAAGTAGTAGAGTGTATATCATTTGAATGTTTCATGTGAGGTGTTAAAACTAGAGATACAAACTACATGAGATTAAAATGACAAACACTTAAAATCTTTCATTTCTAGATACATGAATAGACCTTATGTAATGGAAAGTTTTTCACTTATCAAGACAACTAGATCCTGGTCATATAATCCCAAATGAAGGTGAGATAATAAATGGGAGGCTAGGAGTACAAAAATTATTGTGAGAGTATTCCCAATGTTTACTACAATACCTATGCAAGAATTAAAAACTGGGTTGAATTTTGTTGGTTGAAGTTATTGCTTTATAATCCATTTTGTAGTATACAAAGAGATATCACACTTGATGATAATATAATAACATCAAATTGGGAATCATTGAATTATAATTCTTGGCATGCAAAGTGGAGGACTATGCTAGATGACCATGAAAATCAAAGTGATGCTAAAGATGAGAATGTTAGAGTCATTCATTAAAATACAATGGAGCATGAGAGGAAAATCATCTCAAGGCTACATTGTGGGCAAACTATGAAAGTATCTGAAATAGATATGTTGGGAAGAAGATATCTTGATAGATAAACACCATGGAAGAATGAATATCAAGGAGAAGAATACATAATTTCAATTATAAAATTAATAAACACAATGAAATACAATGGGTTACTCATAACAAATGATATAACAAGAAATATTCCATATGGAACCTTAGGTGTCAAACAAAAAAAGGAAATTGACATAATCATGAGATATTTTATTCAAACTCAAAAATGTTTCACCACTATGCATGATAATTTAAGGAACAACAACAATAGGAAAATCATATCTAATTGACACCATTCATGAAGCTTTTAAAAATTAATCATCAATTATACAACATTGTCCACTTTTATTACTTGCATCAACTAGAGTTGTAGTGTTTAATATTGGTGCTTCAACAATCCACTCGACACTACAAATCCCAATCACATATTTTACTGAATTAGAAGGAACAAGACTCACAAGTTTCCAAGAATAAATTTGACTTATAAAATACACATTGATTGATGAAATGAGCTTCATTAGAGTAAAATGTTGCAAAACATAGATTCACAACTTTATCAAGCATTTCCTAAAAACACAAACATGAGTTTTGGAGGTAGATCAATCATTTTAGTAAGAGATTTGGGACAGCTACTTCTTGTGAATGATAAAGCACCATACACTACTAACAGACACAAAAAAATATTATGAAAATAATTCAAAATAGTTGTTACTATGGATAATTTAATCAAATAAGAAAGAGAAAGCGAGGACCAACAAAGGTTTCATCACCTGCTCAAAAATATTAAAGATGCACATCTGACTATTAATGATTGGAAATGATTGATGTTAAGAACCAATAATGCATTACATCCAAGCATCAGGGGAGAATTTAACAACGTTATTTATTTATTTACAAAAAATTATAATGTTAATAACCATAATAAAATGAAATTAAAATCAATAAAATGATTGATTGCATGGAGCATTGCAACTAGAATAGGGAGTACCAATCCATCACGATGTCATAATGATGAATTGGGTGTGGAGTTATTAATTATTATAGATACAAGGGTAATGTTAACCTCCAATATATGGATAGAATTAGGACTTATAAATGTAGCTTTCGGATATATTTGAAGTATAATATACATAGTTGGAAGCGTCCCACTAGAAACACCCACATATGTTATGGTGGAATTTGACAATTACTATAGAAGGCCATTTGAAGATGCAACTCCGTATATGATTCTAATTACACCAATACAAAGGGGATGAACATGACAACTACCCTTAAGATTGGCTTGGGGATTATCAATACATAAATCCATCAGAGTTATTGCCAGAATTCGAATAATGTGAATGCAATGGAGACGTGATCACACGAGATGAAGCTAGCGCACATCACATAGATGCTAAAGCAATTTAAAATTATACAAGAAGATAAATTGCATAAAACAAAATAGGAGAAAACTCAATATCTGATTAACATGAGATGGCCAAAAGTGAAGAATACATATAAGAGAGCACGTAAGTAACTCATCCACAAAAGGTGGTCAAGGCACCCCAAGAATAGACTGTAACTCCTCCATGAAAAGTGGTGACAAGGTGCTAAGAATAGAGAAGTAACTCCCATCAAGGGAGTTACTTATGACATTCTTATGACACCTATGACACATCTATGACACACATCTCCACATAAGCTAGCCTATCCCACAAATGTAGGAAAACTCCATGTATGCACAAATATATAATTTCCCTAATTAAAAAATAGGGAAAAATAAAAACCTACGCTAATACCCCCCCATAAGCGCAGCTTACATGGGTAGTGTGAAAATATAAAATGGGTCCTAGCAACTAGGCCTGATGAGGTACCCATGTACAAATTCAATCTCTCATAAGATAGAGAAAAGGAGAAAACCCGTAGGAAAAAACTCCCCCCCCAAAAGAGAGACATAAAAGAAATGAAGAGGCTAGAAGGCCCCCCTGAAGATGATGCTACTGCAGATGTAGACCGCACCCCAAGAAGAGCTCATAAATGAATGAACTTGCTCTCGGTGAAAGGTTTGGTAAAGATGTTTGCAACCTGCTCCGAAGAGTGGAAAAAGATTAAGTCAATGACCTAACTATGAATAAGCTCCCAAATGAAATGCATGTGAATCTCTATGTACTTAGTTCGCTGGTGCTGAACTAGATTCCTGCAAATCTGAATGGTACTCTAGTTGTCACAATAAATGATGGTGGGCTGCCTGATAGAAATGCCAAACTCAGAAAGAATCCCTTGAAGCCAAATAGCCTCAGTAGCTGCATTAACAACTCCCCTGTACTCTATCTCTGTGGATGATATAGCAATAGCATTCTGCTTCTTGCTAGACCAACTGATAGGACCAGAACCTAGAGAGAAATTGTAACTAAAAGTGGACTTGCGAGTCTGTCAATCGCCAGCCCAGTCTGAATCTGTATATCCAACCAAGTCAACCTATATGACAAATCTGTAATGAATCATGTATCTATGTGAACCCTGTATGTAATGCAAGATCCTCTTAGCTGCTTTCCAATGCAGCTCATGAGGTCCTATATAAATTTGGAGACAAGTCCCATTGTGTATGATATGTCAGGCCTGGTGTGAGTCAAGTAGAGGAGACTACCAACAAGTTGTCGATACCGAGTGGCATCAACCAATGGTGAAGAACATTCAGCCTCAAGCTTGACTCCTGATAGAAAGGGAGTTAGAGATGGCTTGCAATCAACCATGTGAAATCAAGCTAATAAGTCAAGAGCATACTTAGGCTATGCAAGAGAAATCCCTAAATCTGACTGTGAGATCTCAATGCCAAGGAAGTAGTGCAACAAACCCAAGTCTGTCATGTCAAATCTATCCTGGAGAAATGCCTTCACCACTGTAATAATCGATGAAGAACTCTCGGTGATCAAAAGGTCATCAACATATAGAACCAAAATTAGGAGTGAATCATCCTACCACAAGAAGTAGACATTGGGGTCAGAATGGCACCTAGTGAAACCCGTTGTGAGAAAGAAGGAATCCATCTTGGCGTACCATGCCTGAGGGGCCTATTTGAGGCCATAGATAGATTTCTTAAGTCTGCATACTAAGGAAGAATCTTGAACAAATCTTGGTGGCTGCTCCATGTAGATATCCTCCTCTAGGTCTCCGTGAAGAAAGGCACTCTTCACATCCATTTGGTGCACATCCCAACCATGTGTTGCGGCAAAAGCCAAGGTGAGTCAGATAGAAGTCATCTTTGCAATGGGTGCAACGGTCTTTGAGTAGTCAATGCCTCCCACCTGTGAGAAACCCTTGGCAACCAATCGCGCCTTGTACTTATCAACTGACCCATCTACTATAAACTTGGTCTGATATATCCACCTACATCGAACCATCTTTCTTCTCTTAGGAAGTGAAGTCAAATCCCAAGTGTGATTTTTGATTAAGGAAGAATATTCTTCCTCCATAGCATTATCCCACTCAGGTGCCCCTGATGCCTCTCAAAAAGTGTGTGGATCTGAAACTGAAGCAAAGAAGGCATGTGGATCTCTCTAAAAATCCCCCTAATATGTCTGTCATCTACGAGATCTCTTGCCCAAGTGCCATCACTCTCAAGTGTCTGTCTGGCCCAAAGTGGCCTAGAAGTGGGCGAGTTAGGTGCTAACTCCTCATCCTCTGACTAAGTACAGGTGGAGGACTTTGCATCACTATCCTCATTGTCTAAACTCAAAGAAGAAGAAGATGTCTCTGGCTCAAGAACTTGTTGTGGCTGATCTGAATCTGATGAGGAATCATCATGAAGAAGTAGATCCGATGAGGGAGAAGAAGTATCAAGTGTTGAGTCTCTAGGACTCTCCTAAAAATGGACACTTCTCTCAATGAACAACTCATGAGTGACTGGATCTAGAAGGTGATACCCCTTAATACCATCCAGATATCTTACAAAGATGAAAGGCTTGGACTGACATTCCATAGATTTGCATTTCTTCTTCAGAATGTGAGCCATCGCTGGGGATCTGAAAACCCTAAGGTGCTCAACATCACGTTTCCTTTTATGCCAAGCTTCAAAGGGTGTTATCCCTTTCAAAGCTTTGTGAGGAACCCTGTTTTGAATGTAGCAAGCATAATTGTGTCAGGATCCTACTCCTTAAGATTACACTTGATTACCTTTGTATAAGCAACTAAACACAGAATTAAATCAGAAGTAATATGTAACTAGAATTCAGAGACAGCATAGAATATGAGAAACAATACAATCTATATTAAACTCTTCCAGAAGGAAATACAATGAAGAAATCACACTCTTCCCACACCTCTTGGGTGTATTGTAATTCTCCCTCAAGAGTTCTCTCTCTCAATCAATTACAACCACAACTCAAACACAGAGTTGTTCCCTCCACCAGCCAGTGACAATCAACCCAATGGTTGTTATTGCCTACTGCCAGTCCACCAAGTACCACCGAGTACTCCAAGTAGATCTCCTTGATCTTGCACACCTACAAATCTAACTGATCTTACTTACCATGTAGATCTCCCTGATCTTGCTACCTGCAGATCAACTGATCTTACACTCGAAAGGATCTCTTCCTTGTCCTTAATCCTTGATCCTTGATTACAGTACAGCCCCATGGGTCTCTTAAATAGATCCCAAACCAAATAATAATTAGACTTCCCAATTACAATAATTAGAAATGCAGACTCAAGACTAAAATTAGTCTTTACATGCAAACTAATTGTCCATCTAAAATTAGACCAGTTCTAGAAACACACAGGTTGCCGACGTTGGTTCCTGTCTGACCGATGTCGACTGACCCCTAACCAATGTCGGTTGCTTTGTACACTAAATATGACAAATGTCAGTTGGCCTGACTGACATCAATTACTGTGACACTTAGCAACCTCCTCCATTTACATACCTGTGAAGCTTATAGCTCCACAACCTAACAATCTTCCACTTGGAGATAAATAGCTGCACCTGTACCTATACCTGTACATCCTCTAATTTTGTTTCTGGCTTGTATCTCTCTTCAAGTTTAATCTTGAAGACCAATAGAAGTTGAATGAAGATTCAACTTCTCCTTTGTTCCTGGCTTTGTTAACAAACTTGTAGGGTTCCTATCCATATGGATCCATTCCAACTTCAACTCACCATCCTTCAATACCTGTCTAATGAAGTGGTACCTAAATTGTATGGTTCTTGAATAAAAGGCTGAATCCTTTGCAAAATGAATTGCTCTTTGACTATCACTATACAATCTGCAACTCTCTTGCTCCTTTCCCAACTCTTCCATGAACCAAGTCATCCATATCATTTCCTTGCTAGCCTTTATGACTACAACAACCTTTTGCAACTCTAATATCTAGCTAACTGCCGTTCCACCAACAGTGAACACATATCCTGTGGTGCTTCTCCTGTCATCCAAGTCACATGCCATTTTCAAATCTACATACCCATGTAGAGAAGTGCTTGACCCTGCATAGCATAAATACCTACTGCTGGTCCCTCTCAAATGCCTGAGAATCCACTAAACTACTTTCCAGTGCTTCTTTCTTGGATTGGCCATAAACTTGCTGACAACTCCCACTGCTTGGGCAATATCAGGTCTAGTACATACCATGTACTCAACCTCATCATGTGATTTAGGACACTGTTCATAGCTCAACTTGAACTGTCTAACCATAGGTGTGCTTACCGATTTTGTATCCTGCAAATTGAACCTCTCCACTACCTCATTCACATAATCCTCTAGAGACAAAATCAACCTGTGATTTTCCCTATCTCTAGAAATACTCATGCCAAGGATTTCTACTAGTGAATCCTTCCTGGCACATGTCTGAGCTACTTTTACCTTTAGCTCAACAAATCCCTAAATGTGTGACTCTACAACAAGCATATACACAACATACAGTAATAGGATAATGTAGCGACCATTATCCAACCTGGTAAAATGAACACAGTGATTACATTGACATTGACTAAAGCCATGCTTTGTCATAAACCTGTCAAACCTATACCACTATCCTGGAGCTTGCTCAAGACCATATAACTTGGCCTTCTATCTCACCTGTCCATTCTCTCCTTTCTTTAACCTGTAAATCCATTCGTCTTTCAGTGCTTTCTTTTCAGCTGGCAACTCTACCAAATCTCTCATTTGGTTCTTCTTCAAGGAATCAATTTCCTCATTCATGGCATGCTCCCACTGTTTCCTGGATTCTACCTGCATTGCCTCTTTAAAACTTCCTAGTTTTCCACCATCAGTGAGCAACAAGTAGTATAAAGAAGGGGAATAATGAATTTGAGGCTTACTTACCCTTTCAGACCTCCTCATGGGTATTTGAGACTCCTTGACAGCTTAATATCCACCCAAAATTTGTCTTAACAGTGACCGATCGTAGTCATCTCTCAGTCTGCACCCGACCGAAGTTGGTTCCATGCGACTGACCTAACCGACATCGGTTTCCACCTGCCCGACATCACCAACTTTGGTCTCCACCAGATCGATGTCAGTTCCTACCTGATCGATGTCAGTTCCTGCCTGACTGACGTCCGTGTCTGTGATTTCTTGTGATTGATGATTTTTACCCGCAAGCTCATTTTGGATCATAACCTTGTCCATATCAACACTGCCCTACTCAAAATTATTCAGCCTCTTGAGCTGATCTCTATCCATCATCTTCTCCTTGAAAACCAAGGCTTTCCATGTCTTAAAAGTATCAAAAACATCCATTCCCTTCTCACTCATGTGACCAAGCCTACAGAGCCACATCTTTGCATCTACATTTGAAGTAGATAAAACAAAAGGAGAACCAGTAATACAAGTAGATAGATAAAGTGTACCTACTTTCTTACCTCTTGCTAATACAAGTGCACCCTTAGAAACTTTCCAAGATTCTATTGTGAGAGTTACCGTGCAACCCTCATCACCCAACTTTCCTACAAAAATTAGACTCCTCTTCAAGATGGGAACATGCATGACATCCTTCAACACCCATATGTTACCAGTCTGCAATTTCATATGCACTTTCCCTTTGCCAACAATTTGACAAGGCTTACCATCCCCTAAATAAACTTTTCCAAAGTCTCCATGGACATAATCATGGAAAAATTCTCTATTTGGGGTTGCATGGAAAGAGGCACCAGAATCTAAAACCCAAGATTCTACTTTATCCAAGGAACATATAAGAGCATCATGTGCAACAATACCTACATCTTTTACTTCTTTATTTCCTTCATGTTGATCTTCTACCAACCAACAATCTTTCTTTACATACCCTTTCTTTCCACAATTCTATCAGGTTATACTGCCATACCTGGATTTGGATCCACTGCCTATCTTTGACCTTGATTTCCCTTGCTTGACCTTCTCTCTTTGTTTTCCCATGCTTTCAACACTTAAAGCATTACCTGATGATTCTCCTGTGCTTTTCTTGCAAATTTCTTCATTCAAGATTACACTAACAACATCATCAACTTTTAAGATATTTGAAGAAGATGCAGTATTACTTACTGCCATTACCAAGCTATCCCAACTTTCAGGTAAAGAGCATAAGATTAAGAGAGCCTTAATTTCATCATTGAAAACTATTTTGACTGAATTTAACTAGTTTACCAAACCATGGAAATCACTAAGATGACTATATACTGATCCACCTTCCTGCATGTGCAAATTAAATAATTGCTTCATAAGAAATACCTTACTCAAAGCTGAGGGTTTTTCATATAAATTTGCCAAAGATTCCATTAACTCTATCGTTGTCCTTGCCTGAGATAATTTGGAAAACATAGAAGCTACCAAGGTTAGCTTTATAGCTTCTAGAGCCTTTCTGTCAAGAACCTTCCATTCTTCATCTTGCATACATGTGGGCTTACATGAAACCTCACCCAACGGTAAGTACAAATCTTTTTGATATAGATAATCCTCTATCTACATCCTCCATAATTGATAATTCTTGCCATTGAATTTCTCTATTCTTAGCATACTTTCTTCTGTCATTGCTATACTCCCAATCAAACAGAAACCACTGTGAGTGACATGTAATCAATAAAAACTTAACACACTCTGAAACCAAGGTGTTAGTGAACCAAGCTCTGATACCACTTGTCAAGATCCTACGCTTTAAGAGTACACTTGATTACCTTTGTATAAGCAACTAAACACGGAATTAAACCAGAAGTAATATGTAACTAGAATTCAGAGACAGCACAGAATATGAGAAACAATACAATCTATATTAAACTCTTCCAGAAGGAAATACAATGAAGAAATCACACTCTTCCCACACCTCTTGGGTGTACATTAATTCTCCCTCAAGAGTTCTCTCTCTCAATCAATTACAACCACAACTCAAACGCAGAGTTGTATCCTCCACCAGTCAGTGACAATCAACCCAATGGTTGTTGTTGCCTATTGCCAGTCCACCAAGTACCACTGAGTACTCCAAGTAGATCTCCTTGATCTTGCACACCTACAGATCTAACTGATTTTACTTACCATGTAGATCTCCCTAATCTTGCTACCTGCAGATCAACTGATCTTACACTCAGAAGGATCTCTTCCTTGTCTTTGATCATTGATCCTTGATCCTTGATTATAATACAGCCCCATGGGTCTCTTAAATAGATCCCAAACCAAACAATAATTAGACTTCCCAATTACAATAATTAGAAACGTAGACTCAAGACTAAAATTAGTCTTTACATGCAAACTAATTATCCGTCTAAAATTAGACCAGTTTTGGAAACACACAAGTTGCTGACGTCAGTTTCTGTTTGACCGATGCCGGCCGACCCCTAACCGATGTTGGTTGCTCTGTACACTAAATATGATCGACGTCAGTTGGCCTGACTGACATCAGTTATTGTGACACTCAGCAACCTCCTCCATTTGCATTCTTGTGAAGCTTTTAGCTCCATAACCTAACAAATTGATGGCTTCGGCTGAGTACTGTGGTGTTAAGGATTTGGAGTGAATCATACATCTACCTATTTCTTTTAAGAACCTATTTTTGCATTCTACAACCCCATTCTATGAAGGACTGTAAGTGACTGTGTGCTGCAAATCAATCCCCTTTGTGGTGCAAAATTGCTCAAACCTGTTGTTGACATACTCCCCTCCATTATCAGTTCAAAGAACCTTGATGGATTTCTCACTTTGTTTCTCAACAAGAGCCTTGAAGTCTAGAAATTTTTCAAACACTTCAGACTTTTCTTTGAGAAAATATATCCAAGTGTACCTAGAGAAATCATCAATGAAAGTGAGGATGTACTTAGCCCTTGTGAAAGATGGTTTGGAAAAGGGTCCCGATACATCACTGTGGACTAACTCCAAAGGTTGTGAAGCCCTCCAAGCTTTGCCTTTGTCAAATTTTGCTTCGGGATGTTTCCCAAGGGAGCACCCCTCGCAAAGTCCTTTTGAGAATTGGACACGAGGCAAGCCAATGACCATGTCATTTTTGCAAAGTTGTTCAAGGTAGCGATAGTTAAGGTGGCCAAACCGCTCATGCCATAGTTTGCTAACTCCATCTAAATGAGTTAGCAATGTTTTTGGAGAAGAATTAAGTGCAAAATGTGAAAAGGTGTATAACCTGGCTTGGTGATCTGCCCTACCCACTGCCATTGTAGTATCACTATGCAATTCCCTGATAGCCACTGAATCGGGTGAAAACTCAACTCTCATGCCCTGACCAATGTGAGTGATTTGGTACACTAATAGGAGATTGGTTGAAAGAGAAGGAACACTTAGAACATTATTGAATGTTCCTCCCTCCATTTCAACTGACCCTCTCCCTGTAATAGAAACTAATGTGTCATCACCCAAACTAATTGAAGTCATGCTACAAGGCTCTAAAGATGAAAACTCAACTAGTGAAGAGCCCATGTGGTGAGAAGCACCTGAATTAATGACCCATGATGTTGTAGAAGTTGCAGTTGCTACAAGGGCCTTGCCCTTTTATTTCTCCTTACCCTTGCCTTTTGCCTTGGTAGAATCTTGGGTAGATTAATTCTTCTTGATGGACTCAGGAACACCTATGTTGTGCTTCTCTAGAAGATGAGTTAGGTGATCTATTTGTTTCTTCATGCATTTGTGTTCATCATGCCCTATATTTTTACAATAGGCACACTTAACCTTCTCCTTCTTAGGTTTAGCATTGGAAGAGGAAGACTCAGTGTTGTTTTTGGCATGATTGTTGTTTTCTTTCTTCTTCTCATGGTCCTTGCTCTTTTTCTTCTTCTCCTTTGTTGAAGTCTTATCCTTACCATTTCTAGATATCAAGGCTTGGGGTTGAGTAGACTTCATTGTGCCCATTTTAATTAGCTTATCTTGCTCCCTAGTCAAGTCGGCAATGAATGGATCCAAAGAAGGCATTTTCCATGTAGTGCCAAGGGCACTTTTTGTGGCATGGAAAGTGGAGACAATGACGGAATAGCTTGGACCTAACTTTGCAAGAATAGAAAGGATGAGTTGATCATCTTTCTTCTCTATCCCACATTATTTCAATTGCAATCTAAGGGCCTTAAACTTAGTGAATAAGTCATGTAGGGTATCAAAGTTGCTAGGACTTAGACTTATGAGTTCGTTTTTGAGCTCATGACCTCTCATCTCATCAAGCTTCCCAAGTAAGAGTTCTAAGGTGTCCCGTATGTCTTTGGGAGTCTTGGAGGTTTCTAAATAGAAGAAAAGTTTTGGAGATACAAACAAGCTCATTAATCCATAGGCTTCATCACTATGGTTGTACCTGACCTTTTCAGCATCATGTTGGGTTCTATTTCAGTACCCATGGTGATCCTATACAACCCTTTGCTTCTAAGAATGATTGACATTTTAACCTTCCATTCATGATAGTTGAAGGGTGTTAGGGTTTTAAGCTTAAAATAATCTATTTTAAGCTGAATTTAGGTGAAGTTGTGTTGATTGCAAGTTGTGAAATTATGCAGAAAGGAGAATGAAAGCAAAGATTAGCAAGTTGTGAAAAGCAATCACACCCCCTTGAAATGTTGAGCCCCCCCCCCCAAAATATGAAAGTGCACACTCAAAATACGTTAGGTTCAGCTGAGAATGCATCTTAGAGCAATCATTGCAAGACTTTAAGCAAACAGGACGTCAGACTCAGCCGAAAATGCGTCCCGAGAGACCCAAATTTTAGGCACTTTATAAACTAGTGCATTTTTGACAAATAACAAGCCTACGCTATGGAGAATTGAATTATAAAAAAATTTGTAAAAAATGGCACCCAAATTTGAGCTACCATTTGCAAGATATTAAAGGTTTAATTTCCTGTAAACTAGTGTTTTTGCAAAAACATAGCACTAAAACATTTTTACAAATGCCTATTTTGAGAGAGAAAGTGGCCTTCCAACCACTCATTGGATTTGGTACAGAGTGAAAAATCCAAAGGAGGTCTTTGTGAGGGGGAATTAGCCTCCTTCCAACCCGGGCCTCACCCTTCGTCTTTGGCAGGCGAAGATACAAGTTTAAATTAAAACCCCCAAATTTTCAAATTGTCTAAAATACTTAATATTTAGTCAAATTGACTGATTTTTTTTTAACAACTCAATTTTAACTAAAAAATTAAAGTAACAGACAGAATGAAACTATTGGCCAAGTATCTAAGGGCCCACATGGGATGCCAAACAAGGAGAGGGCACCATTTTCAAGAAAAAATAGTCTGGCAAAATTTTCTTACAAAAAAATAGTGCAGTTCTAATTTTACTGGGAAAAAAAAATTGAATCTGCAAACTTATCAATGCACAGCAGCAGAGAAGAGAAGAGACAAGTTGAAATTTCAACACACAGTAGGGAAGAGACAGAGATTTAGTTTCAATGCACAGCAGATAGTATTAGTTACTACGCACATGCACGCTAGATGTCGTACAGCTGCATTTTGCCTTGTTGGAGTCCTACTCCACGCATATCTCACCCTACTAGATACCCCACATCGACCTCCACATGCAGATGTGCTTCTTGGAGAGCTGTCCCAAGCTGAAAGTGGCGTCCAAGAACAGAAACCAGATTGTGCAAAGATCTCTCTTTTCCTACAAAATGACCAAAAAAAAAGAATTTCACTACTTTTGTTGAAGCCACAACAGATCTATACAAGATGTCTTGGCAAATTTTAACTCAGATATCTAAAAGGATATCTGAATTAAACTCAACAGAAGTAATTTTTTTAATAGATTTCTATATGGATTTGCATGAGTTTTCAAGAAACTCTACCAAAACTCTCAAATGCAATGGAGTTAAACAAAAAAAACTACTGAGAAATCAAAGTAAGAATTTTAGAATAAACTACTAGCATAACCAAACACACAATTACCGGGTTGGCTCTGATACCATATTGGAGTTGTTGCCAGAATCTGGATAATATGAATGCAATGGAGACGTGATCACACGAGATGAAGCTAGTGCACATCACATAGATGCTAAAGCAATTTGAAATTACACAAGAAGATAAATTTCACAAGATAAAATAGGAGAAAACTCAATATCTGATTAACATGAGATGGCCAAAAGTGAAGAATACATATAGGAGAGCACGTAAGTAACTCCTCCACAAAAGGTGGTCAAGGCACCCCAAGAATAGACTGTAACTCCTCCATGAAAGGTGGTGACAAGCTGCTAAGAATAGAGAAGTAGCTCCCATCAAGGGAGTTACTTATGACACCTATGACACACATCTCCACATAAGCTAGCCTATCCCACAAATGTAGGAAAACTCCATGTATGCACAAATATATAATTTCCCTAATTAAAAAATAGGAAAAAATAAAAACCTACACTAATAAAATCACAAGGGTTGACTCTTTTTAAAATAACAATTGATATAGGGCATAAAGAAATAATGGTGTTAACATTTATGGTAATCTCATGTGTAAAATCTTTATAAGGTCTCAGAATTTTTTTTTCTAATTTCATATGACCGATATGAAAAGTTAGAAATAGGGAAATAACTTGCCAAACAAAAATTTGAAGAGGAGAGATTCAAGTGCTTGAAACTACAATAATGTTATATATTTAATATTTATTTATGAAATAATATTCTTTCACATATCTTATACTCCTTTTCACATTTCAATATATATGAAATTATTTTCTTTAATACTCATTTAATGTGATGTATATTACCCATTTGGATAAGTATAAAATGCTTCATTAATTATTATTTAAGGTGATATATATATATATATATATATATATATATATATATATATATATATATATATATATATATATATATATATATTTCTTATTTGGATGAATATGAAATGTTGCACTAATTAGTATTTAGTGTTAATTTTGCATGCCACACCTACAGATACTACTAGCATATATATCTTTAATACATCTATCTAAAAGAGGTCGAGAGATATCAATATCAAGGTGTCTATCTAACCTATGTCACAAGCCCAAGATAGGTGCCTTCAGATTGATATCTCTCAACGTCTTTTGGATATGTGTACTAAATATATATATGTTAGTAGTATATAACATATTATAATATAATATATTTGATTATTATACATATAATTAATATTAAATAATAGTATATAATAGTATAATAATAATAATATAAAGTAAATTGGGTATTTATTATGTTAAAGAGTGTAAATTGGTAGTTGTATTACACTCAAAACACATGACCACTAACCTTGTTTCACATTTTGTTCACAAAGCATTAAGAAATTTTTTTTTTTAAAATCTTTGAAGGTGACAGTGAAAATGAGGTTGTGTGTTTCTTCATATGGTGTGGCAATATGCTATGCTAAGAGGAGACATTTTTCTTACGGTGAACTTGATCAAAGGCAACTTATGGGGAAGACCCCATAGAAAAAATGAAAGTGGTTAAAGATATCAAGGTGAGATGGGTGGTGATGGTAGGGGTAAATGACAAGGTATTTCATTGAGAGACTCAAAGAAACCATGGAAAATACACGTATAAAGTTGAATGGTAGGTAACATCTAACAATCCAATCTATATCTTCCACCAAACGGTTTCAATTACATAATACACGATTAAAACAAGTGTGATATATCCAACAACTCTTTGAAAAACACATAAAATGTACCATGCGTCAATTTAGACAAGTCTAAAACTAAATTGACAAAAATTGCAACTGTGTTAATTATATAGAACCTAATTAGATGACTATAAAACTAATTAGACAAAAAATGGAAAAGGCTTCTTTAATGAATGATGCTTCTTACATAATCTAATTGAGTGATGCATGATTTCATATTAAAATATATATGTGTATAGATATTTATGAGCTTTTATATTCACATTCTTAGTAATACTAACAACTATTATTGTATTCGTAACAATAGTACTTATTTCTCTTTATTTGATGAATGAAATAAATGTACAAATTCTTCAAGGACCACAAGTATAACCAATTTTGGGTAGTTTATTGGATGAGGGTTCAAATCCCCACCAATTTATACATTCTCTCTCCAAACATTGTGATAGTCTCATCCCTCATAGCATAATCACACACAATCTGAAAAAAATGATTTTAAAAGGACTTTGGCAAACTCTTTGGCCCAATAAAACACTCTAAAACATATGGTCATCATGACAATATATGGATGAAAAATAACCTCAAAGATACATGTGTTAATTGATATGACACTTGTTTCAATCATGTATTGACGAACTTAAATAGTTTAGTGGAAATTACATATTGCATTCACATATGTGACATATTACTGAACTTTGTATGTGTGTCTGGTCAAGATTCTTTAAGTCCATATTTTGAAATACCCTATTGTTGCCCATCACCATCACCACCCACCTCATCTTAAAATGTTTCATTGATTTTTTGTTCTATATAGCTTTTCCCTTCCCCTCCAAATAGGGTCAGCGGCCGTGGGTTTTGCATGAGATGCAACTATCAGTTCATACTCTATTTTGTAATCCTTAAAGAATTTTTTACAATCATTCTATGTCTAATATCGATTGTGCCTAATGAGAATACGTATTTATCTCTCATAAGCCAAAATAATGAATTTTGTGAGTGTTCACCTGAGCTATGAGTTTCCAATGACCAATCTAATGGAGAAGGTGGATCCAATAATGATCATATTAGAGGAGGAAATTTAAATGGTAAAAATAATAGTCTATGTAGAGAAGGACACAATTGGGAGATGAACAAAAAAAGATATGTTCAAAGAGACTTTTGTTTCACACATGAGTATGAACTTGAAAATGTGAAATGAAAGATACAAGGTAGATGCATAAAATAATCTTTGGAGCTGTAATTATTGTCAATACAATAAATAATAATAATTAGCTCTCATGATGCCTTTGTCCACACTTGACTTTAATAAACAACCAATCAAATATTTTGAATTTGTGTAAGATATGGACCCTTATGCAATGGGTGAAGGGTATGTAAAGTATTAAATTTTTGTATTACAAATAAGATTCATGCACTTATGAAAGGTTCTATTTTATGATTTCTTTTTGTCAATTAAAAGAAAATTCAAGTAACAATTCACATGAATGAATCTAAGATGTAAATGAAAATGATAAACAAATTGTGCCTAAAAACATGGAAGATTACAAAAGGGTTTCTAGGTCCTACATATACCATTATGTCATTAATTAGTCTCATGAAGGACATATGCAATGATTTATATGTGATTTGAGAGTAGTTTGTTGGTAGTGAATCATGTTGTAAGTCATATGGATCATATTTTGTATGTAATTTAAGGTCTGATGTTTTGGGCTTTGAGTAGAATAAGGCCTTATAATGGAAAACATTAAATTTAATTTGTCCAAATGTGACATTTTTTTGCTACCTACATAACTTTTAACTAATACGTCTCACTCATGAGCTTTTGATGTGGAGAAACTTAAAAGCTTTATTACATGAAGATGACCCCTAAACTCCACATAATTAATGATGTGGTGATGGTCTTTCCTATGAGAGTCTTGACAAAGATGAATCTATAGTTTATTTTAATTGACATTAGGATTTCCCTCTTAATGGTAATGATGCATTTGTATTACTATATAGAATAGGTGTATGACTATTTAAAAGGTGAGCAAAATCATTGAAAGGTGAAAGATTAAATTTGTTCACCATATGAATGAGCTAACAGACAAACCAACAGAGCAATGTATATTTGTCAAATGTTATAGGATTTAGGCAGAATATGGCCTCTTAATTTAATCAACACTCATGATGTCCTCATCCACCCTTGACAATAAAAAATGACCTATTAAATATACTGACACCTTTTAAGTTATAGACCCCTCTATAATAGGTGTTTTCATGTAAATATATTAGTTACCTTGAATATGAATTGGATGTATGATATGGGCCCCGATGAGTGTCATTAATCCTTTCATTTACTCAACTTGATCTATTGATGACATTCAAACCAGGGGTAGTGTCCAAAGCTATATGTAGCAAGGCTTATGGTTGTAGGTCTTATAGATATGATTGGGGGGTTATTCTCTTTCTAAATATGTAATCTAATTTATCCTAGAAAGGATTTGTATATGCAATAAATAAATATACTTAAAAAATTAAGACACTTTGTAATCTAATTTGCTGAAATAAACACACTTGCTGAAAATAAACACACTTGTAAACAAATAATCTACTGATAATAAATACACTTGCTAGAAATAAACAATCTATTGAAAGTAAACACACTTTCTAGAAATAAACAATCTGCTAAAAGTAAACACACTGATTTGTAATCTTGAATTAACTCTTAGAACTGAAAGATAAATTCCTACAGGGTTTTAAGTCTATTTATAATTATTGTTGTGAGCATGAAATAGATTTATAACTATTAGAAACTGTAAATAAATAAAATACCATATAAAAATGCATTCCTGGTTTTTGAGGAGAGTGGGCCCTTGCTCACCTTGGGAATAGGAATGAAAGAAGACTCAGTACCTGGAAATTGAAGATTTCTTTATTAATCAAAGCAAATCACATAAATGTAATAGCAATTGTGCTGAAATATTAATTGAACAACAATATATTATTTGATTGTCAATCTATATCTATTTTTTTAAGACATGAAGATCTAATTATATAATGTTGTAGTAGGAGATCCATAGATCTTAGTAGTCAATCTTCTCTTATCAACACAAATCTCTTAATTTTAGTGATTCTTCAAAATAGGTAATTGATGGTTTGGAATAGAAAGATTTATCTATTACGAAATCCACTGCATATCTACTAAGAATGACTTCCTAGATCTAGTAGATCGATTTGTCTTGAAAAGACTATGGACATTTTTACATTGATTGATAGAAATATATAAATTTTATTTATAAATATCCTATTTATAGTAATCCTATAAATATTAAGTGACGAAAAGAATCTCCAAGTACAGATCTTTTAGTTTTACAAGCTCAAAAACTGGACTGGAAGAGTCTAGAGTGATCCTGGTAGAGTCTGAAGTAACTCTGTAGTAATTATGGTGGAGTCCAAAGCAACTCCGTAATAACTCTGGTAGAGCTAGAAGAAACTTCATAGTAATTATGTTGGAGTCCAAAGCAACTTCACAGCAACTTGTTTCAAAAAACCTATATGTTTGAATAAGTCCATAATGAGGTTGTTAGGCTAGGTAAAATGCTTTGGTGAATGAAATCAGATCTTGAATGAGTCTGTAGCTATGGATTGGGTGAGTTTTTAGCTACTAGATGAGTCCAAAGTAACATACTATGAGATTTTGTATCTTCTGGATAAGTCCATAGCTCAGTTAGGAGAAAACTTGAATAAACCAAAAGAGTGTCTATTGAGTTCTTAGCTTGCCAAAATGTTAGAATATTTTCTATAGGTTTCCTTAGAAGATCATCAAAAAGGGTTCTTATTCATTATAGACTATTATATCATATATGTATACACAAGATTTAGAGACTAAACATGCAAAGATTTTAATTAAATGACAAAATTAGTAACTTAAGATTTAGTTACATTAAGTAAGATAAAACATCTATTTACTACACTCGGATTAGATACAAGCTTAAGATCCTTACATTGTTAAATTTATAAGAGAGGTAATGAAAGAAAATTGAAGAAAATTTATAGTAATAATGAGCCATATTTTGGACTCATCATTTCCCCTACGCTCTACCTTTTACAAGTCCCTTTTAAAAATTTAGTTGTTGCTTGTTCCCTCATAATTTTGAATTATAGCTTATAAACATTGATTGAGGTCATATATGTAAAATTCATCAACCAGTGATTATCTAGGGGACTAGTAGAACCTTGATATGTTTACACCATTTGTTACCAATTTTGAAATTGTTTATCTGTTTGAGGACTCCATTTATGCCATGGTGGAATAGGAGTTAGAAGAAGTGGTAGCCTGAATCTCATGCCAACCCAAATTTGTTCTCCTTTTGAGTTAATGACATCAACAATCATGTCATTGATAGCTTGTGCTCTTCATAAACTCCATCTTAGATTAGTTGGATACATCACCTCTCTTATTTTTAATGAAACTATTAATGTGTCCTAATGCCTGACACTGGCTATAAAGATATCACTAAAATGTTATCTTATAGACAAATCAAAATAGATTTAATTTTTATATAAATCCTAAGAGTAACAATCCTTAATGTTTGGATTCATCAGATAGGCAGTTTCGAATTAATCAATAAATTCTTAACACTAACAAAAATAGGTCTAATACATAGTCCTGTAGTTTTATATTTTTCCACATATTCCTCATGTCTAGATTTACAAGCTATATGATTTTTATAAGTAGAAAAAAGAGATCTCAAGTGAACTTCTCCTACATATAGATTGACCATGAACTTATTATAGTCTCCTAATATCGAATTACATAAATAAAACTCACATAACAAATATTATTGTTCTTGAGTGGATTCCTAAAAAATGTTTAGAAACATAAGAGGATATTCAACATTATGAGTTAAATCACATGAAATTATCAGTAGCTACCATCTATAAAATTGTTCATGTAAATATAGGCTATAAGAAGGAGAGGGAGTTCAGCAAACTAGAAGGTTTTTTTGTCTATTTGACATGCAACCTGTAGATTTCCTTCAAGTTTTAGAATATGTTGTTTTTCTGGCTCCAAATTTTTTTTCATGGTTTATTTTTCATTTTATAAAACTTTATTTTATTCTTTGAATTCCCTGAAATCAAAACATACCTGATTCCATTTATCTAGGTAGTCAACATGAGAAATAATAGTTTGACATGCATGATCTACTAAAGTTTTAGAAGAAGATAAAGTTTGAATATAGAGTTGTTGTTGCTGAGAATTTTGGATTTGTTATTTTAACCAAAAAAATCTTCTTCTAATTCAGTGATATATATCCAAGAATTTACCATGTCTTCATCAAAATGAGTTATTTGTTTCTCAAGCCTTTTGTTCCTAGTCATGTGATCCAAAGCTTTGTCTTTGAAACTATATAATTCCTAATTCAAATAAGAGTTGATTAAATTATTACATTATAGCTGAGCTAAAATATCAACAATATTTGTAGCTTGTTGTTTGATGATGACCTCAACCTTTGACAGTGCAAGGATGAGCAACAACTCTAGATTTTCAGTGAAGCTAGATTATTTTTATTCTTCAGAGACTATAATAATTTTCCATTTATCTAATATTGGTCTTACATAAGGATTCAAAAAAGATGAATAATATTTTGCTTCTTGTACTAAAATTTATTAGGTGAATATGTTTTCTTTATGAATAGCTACCTCAGCAAGAATATCTAGGGGGATAGGTTTTTCATCAGGGACTATTGGTGATAACTCAGGAATCTCTATTGTGATATCTTTTTCATCAGGAGTTATTATTTCTAACTTATGAATCTTTGTTGTGACAACTTCTTCATCAATAGATACTTCTATTGTTTCTATTATTTTGAGGGAAGAGAACAATGATGAATGTCTAAGGTTGTCAAAAGTGGTAGCTACTTTTGTCTCCTCACCATCTTGTGTTAAAATTAATCTTCTACATCTTCTTTTTGTCTACACAAGGGAACTAAATTCCTTTACATAAATATCCTCAGCAACTTGTGATGCTTCAATTATTGAGTACCTGTGTTGTGCTTACTAAAGGGATATCCTTATATTCAAGGTTTACATGAGACTGTGAAACCATAGGTCTTAGTTTTTATTTTGTTGAAGTTTGATGAGAAGTTTGTGCAACATGTGTGGTTTTTGATCTAGTCTAAAGTATATCACTATAAAAAACCCTAACCCTAGAAGAGGAAGCCTCTTTTTTTTCTTGGGTATTAGTGTTTTTCTAGAGGATTTTGAAACAGATGTTGAGGATTGATTGAATCTATTATTCCAAAAATTCTTCCATGTTGATTTGCTTTGCTAAAGGAAATTATGTTAGATAATTAAATAAATAAGACCATGATGATGGAGATGAGTTAATCTATTAGTGCCTAGAATCTGAATGGTTCCATATAGGAATAACAGGAGGTTGACCCTATGTTGATTATGTTATTGGCCATACTTGAGGTGAAGAATGATACGCATTGCTTCACACCCCAAAACATTGTATTGTTCTTCACACATGAAATATTTTATTACCCAAAAAGAAACAGAGTTACAAGGTTTAAGTAAGATTTCCCTATTGATCCCTTTTACCTTTCCTTGATAGTTTTGTACACATGCAACATATAATTATTCATTTCCATTGAATTGTGTAATTAACTCAAAAGAAAAGTTCTTCTAAGTATAATCGTACCTTCTTCAACAATTCCAAAAATTTCACTGATGATTGAGTTGAAAACTAGAATGTTGATGTCTATCACTATAGTCGAGTCTCCTATTGAATTATAAATGAATTCCTTCTCCAGAGCTCTGTCATACCCTTCAAATTTCTACAAATAATTATAGCCATCAAACCTCCTCAAAAACTACTATAGAGATATAATATATCATCAATCTGGATGTAGACTCAGGTTCAGAATGTTTTTTGTATCCCATGGTGGCTCTGGTAAATCTCTAAAAGCTAGAGTGGTTTAACATGTGTAACAATTAGTGCCAATAAAAATAATAGTGTGTAATGAAAATGGAAAGAAGTGATTCAAATGGGTATTTGGTTTTTATGGCTACTGACATAATCTAAAGCAATCATCATACAATGTGGAAGTTAAATGAAATTATATTTGAGAAAGATTTAATTTACTTCTACACTTATGAAACTTGTGCATCGTCAAACTCATCAGCTTTATTTAAGGTACTTCAGTGTGAGTCAGTAGGCAGTTTGTACACATGAATAAAGTTGATATGACATTATTTTTACTTGTATGTTTTTTCACTTATGACCTCTTTGTGTCATCAAATGTTCTTATTAGTAAACATGACATTCTTTTTACTTATGTGTCCTCTCGCTTATGACTTTTTTATTTCATCAAAAGCTTTTGTTTGATTTTTACTTCGATGGCCTACAAGACATCTTCTTTCTAAACCTCCTCTTAAACATGAACATACATAAACCAAAAGACTTATATTAACCTAATGTAGATAAATAAAATGATTTACTTACCAAATCATACTCTTAGACTTCATTTATTTATTATCCCCTGATTCTAAACATAGAACATATGCATGAATTAGTCTTGTTAGGTTGTGGAGCTAAAAGCTTCACTGATGCAAATAGGGAGGAGGTTGCTAGAGAGGTTGCTGAAGTGTCACAGACACCGGCGTTGGTCAGTCCAACCGACGTCGATAGGATTAGATAGAAAGAGCAACCAACGTTGATCAGGGATCGACCAGCATCGGTCACCTCCAAGTAGACAAGGGCTGACGTCGGTCACCTGTGCAGTTTAAACTACGAGTGTTACGGGCAGTTAGTTAATGAACCAAGTGTTTGCATGTCAAGAGCCAAATTTAGACTAGAAGCTGCGGATCTAATTATTGTAATTAGATTTCTAATTATTGTTTGCATGAGATCTATTTAAGAGACTCATAGGCTGTATTGTAAAGTGTTCTAGTTTAAGTTGAGAAAATTTAGCTGCTTCTGTGTGTGAGGTGAGCAAGGGTGTTCCTCCTAGTTCCATAGCAGTGCCAAGGTGGGTGCTGGTTTTGGAGAATCAGCAGGATTCTTCATGTGTGTAAGATCTTGGTCAACAAGTGTGCATGGCTACTTTTGGAGATCTACATGGTAAGTAAGATCATTGATCTGCAGGTGTATGTGTGTGCATGATCCAAGTTTGCAGGTGTGCAAAATCAGGGAGGACAGCAACACAACAGGGAGTAGGATCAGGCAGGATCTACTTGGAGTACAGTGCGTACTCAGAAAGAGAGCAAAGAGGAAGGCAAAGAAGATCCTTCCATAAGTAAGATCAGATTTGGGTTGTAGGTTGTTGCAGTTTAGGGGAGATCTACTTGAAGTACATTTGTGTACTTGGAGTGCATGGAGCACTTGTGGAGTGCATGGAGCACTGGTGTACTGGCAGTAGTGGATACTGACTAGTTGGAGGTGAACACCAACTCTGTGTTTGAGTTGTGTGTTGGCACCATAAGAGAGAGAGATTTGAGGGAAGATTTATTATTTATGCCCTAGAGGTGTGGGAGCCCTAGAGGTGTGTAAGGAAGAAGAACTGTGGCAATCTTCTTTGTTGTATTTCCTTCTAGAAGAGTTTTAATACAAGTTGTGTATTGTCTCTCATATTCTGTGTTATTTCTAAATTCTAGTTACTTGTGATTCTAGTTTAATTCTGCATGTAAGTTGCTTGTATTTGGTAATTAATTGTGTGCTTCCATTATTTCTCAACAAGTGGTATCAGAGCTAAGGTTGTAAGGAGCAGGTTTTGTGTTTGGTTACAGGTCACTCTCAGGGGTTTCTGATTGAGTGGGAGTAGAGCAATGGTAGAAGAAAGTAAGCTAAGAATGGAGGAATTGAAAAGCACAGATGGTCACTTATGGTCCTATGGAAAGAAAGAGCAGGTAAAAGAAAATTGTTGGTTTGTGGAAGATCAGCATGAAAGAACTGAAGAAGCAGATGTTACAGGTGATGTGGCACAGGATGCTCTGGTATGTTTCTTGGATAAAGTATAATCTTGTTTTATAGATTTTGTTGCCTCTTTCCATGCAGTCTAAAATAGAGTATCTTTTCATGGTAAGGTCTTTGGAGACTTTGGAAAGATTTATTTAGGGGCTGGTGTGCCTTGCCAAAGAATTGGCAAAGGGGAAGTGAAGCTGAAATTGCAGGTGGCCAACACATGGGTGTTGAAAGAGGTCATGTAGGTCCCATTGTTGAAGATATGGCTAATTTCTTTTAAAAAGTTGGGTGATGAGAGATGCACAAGAACTCTCATAGCGGATGCACTTAAATTAGCTAGTGGTAAGAAAATAGGTACTCTTTATCTACCTGTTTATATTACTGATTCTTCTTCTATTGTAGAGAGATGGCTTTGTAGGCTTGGTCACATGAGCAAGAAGGAGATGCATGTTCTTAAGAGGAAGTTAGATGTGTTTGATAGACTTAAGAACTGGAAAGCCTTGGTGTTCTTGGAGGAGATGGCGGACAGAGACCACTGGATGGGGTTGGATACTTTTGAGCAGGGTAGTTTGGACATGGGTTTTGATTCAAAGGAGCTCACGGGTAAAAATTCATCACTCACAGGTGAACACAGGTATCGGCATCGGTCATGGGGAACTGACGTCGAACAGATAGGTGCCAATGTCAGTCATGTGTAGATCGAAGCCGGTGATGTCAGGCAGGGTAAGACCGATGTCGATCAGGAAGACCGACATCGGCAATAGGTAAGACCGATGTCGGTCAGGAGGACCGATGTTGGCAACAAGAGACATCGACGTCAGTAGAGTTGGTAGTCAGGACAGGCACATGGAAACTGATGTTGGTCGGATGCAGACTATGTAGTGACCGAGGTCAGTTACTGTAACAGATTTTGGGTGGACAGCAAGCTGTCAAGGAGTCTCAAATGCCCATATGGAGGACTGAAGGTGGTAAGTAAGCCTCAAATTCATTGTTCCTCTTCTTTATACTAGTTGTTGACTACATAGCAGGAAGGATCCAGGAAACAGTGGGAGCATGGCAGGGATATGATGCAGAACCAAGCGGGAGATTTGGTAGGATTGCCAGCTGGATGAAAGCACAGAGACAAATGGATACCTTTGTTAAAGAATAGAGAGAACGGACACATGAGATGGAAGACCAGGGCATATGGTCTTGAGGAAGCTGCAGGATAGTGGTACAGGTTTGACAAGTGGATGATAAAGCATGGCTTTAGTCAATGTCAGGGTAACTAATGTGGTTTGTCTTACCAGGGGGATGATGGTCATGACATTATCTTGTTACTGTATGTGGATAGTATGCTAGCTAGCAGGTTTATACATATAGGGTTTTGCTAAGCTAAGGGTAAGGTTAGTTCAGTGGCATGTCATGAGGAATTTGGAGCAGTGAAATTCTTTGGCATGAGAGACATGGAGATCACAGGTTGATTTTGTCTCCAGTGGGAGCTGATGTGAATCAGGTGTTGGCGAGGTTCATTACATTGGATGCAGAACCAGAGCACACTAAGGGCTAGATAGTTTAGTGTTTGAAATCACATGAGGTCTGTTATAGACCTGAGTTTTCCCAAGCAGTGGGAGCTATCAGAGAATTAGGAGCCAATTCAGGGAAGTGGGTTCTTAGGTATTTGAGAGGGACCAGTAGTAGGGATTCATGTTATGCAAGGTCAAGACTTCACTACATGGGTTTTCAGGTTCAGATGTGGCAGGGAACTTGGATGATAGGAGGTGCACCACAAGTTGTGTGGTGGGTGGTCTTCGGGGTTGAGCTTGAAGAGGGATACAAGCCAGGAAATAGATTAGATGGGGTATAGGTACAGGTACAGTACAGCTATTTATCTCCAAGTGGGAGATTGTTAGGTTTTGGAGCTAAAATATTCATTGATGCAAACAAGGAGGAGGTTGCTAGAGGAGTTGCTGAAGTGTCACAGACACTGGCATCGGTCAGGCCAACCAATGTCGACAGGATTAGACAGGAAGAGCAATCGACGTCAATCAGGGATCGGCTGGCGTCGATCACCTCCAGGTAGACAAGGACCGACGTTGGTCACCTATGTGGTTTGAACTATGAGTGTTACAGGCAGTTAGTTAATGAACCAAGTGTTTGCATGTCAAGAGCCAAATTTAGACTAGAAGTTGTGGATCTAATTATTGTAATTAGATGTCTAATTATTGTTTACATGAGATCTATTTAAGAGACTCATAGGTTGTATTGTAAAAGTGTTCTAGTTTGAGCTGAGAAAAGTTAGCTCCTTTTGTGTGTGAGGTGAGCAAGGGTGTTCCTTCTAGTTCCACAGCAGTGCCAAGGTGGGTGCTGGTTTTAGAGAATCAGCAGGATTCTTCATGTGTGTAGGATCTTGGTCAGCAGGTGTGCATGGCTACTTTTGGAGATCTACATGGTAAGTAATATCATTGATCTGTAGGTGTATGTGTGTGCATGATCCAGGTTTGCAAGTGTGCAGAACCAGATTGATTTGTAGGTGTGCAAGATCAGGGAGGACAGTAACACAACAGGGAGCAAGATCAGGCAGGATCTATTTGGAGTACAGTGTGTACTCAGAAAGAGAGCAAAGAGGAAGGCAAGGAAGATCCTTCCATAAGTAAGATCAGATTTGGGTTGCAGGTTGTTGTAGTTTAGGGGAAATCTACTTAAAGTATGTTTGTGTACTTGGAGTGCGTGGAGCACTTGTGGAGTGTGTGGAGCACTGGTGTACTGGCAGTAGTGGATACTGACTGGTTGGAGGTGAACACCAACTCTGTGTCTGAGTTGTGTGTTGAGACCGTAAGAGAGAGAGAGCTTTGAGAAAAGATTTACTATTTATGCCCTAGAGGTGTGGGAGCCCTAGAGGTGTGTAAGGAAGAAGAACTGTGGCAATCTTCTTTGTTGTATTTCCTTCTGGAAGAGTTTTAATACAAGTTGTGTATTGTCTCTCATATTCTGTGTTATTTTTGAATTCTAGTTACTTGTGATTCTGGTTTAATTCTGCATGTAAGTTGCTTGTATTTGGTAATCAATTGTGTGCTTCCGTTATTTCCCAATAATATGCATGAATTAGTCTTTATAGGGATGTATACAAACAAATACTTCAATGATTTGATTGCCTGAAATTACTGATCAATTTTTACTATTTTCCATGTTTTTTATATTTTTTTTTATTTGTTGGTATTTTGCCCTTGACCAACCATTTCTAGTTTTCAAGCCAATGTTCATTATTCAATGCATGACCAACCAACAAGTTGGTTTTTTTATCAGCACTGTCAATGGTGTCTAGAAAAGGATTTTCACTATTGAATTATTTTTATTTTTTTTACTTCCTTTTTTAATTTTTTTACTCCCTTTTTTTAATATTTTTTTTGGAATAAGGAAGACCAAAAAGTGATCTTTTTTTTTACAGAATATACCATCATGGAGTTATTGTCATGAAAGAAGTAAATCCTTCCATGAAAACTACTTCATGTTTGATATTTTTAACAAATTCTTCCTTATTGATAGGTTTATGATATAATTTGAGTCTATGTCCATTGACCAGTAAAGTTTTTTGATTCTCATTTATTGGAAATAATTACACTGATCCATTCTTAAATATATTTTCTATTTGAATGGGCCTAACCATCTTGTCCTCAACTTGCCTTTGAATTGCTGAAACTTGGAGGCAAATAAAAGTACCCAATCTCCTTTTTGAAATCTTCTTTCTTTGATGTGAGAATTATGCCATATTTCCCTTTGATGTTACATCGTCTCTATTTATTGTAAATCTTTTGTTCTCATCTCATCAATTTCATTTAATTTAATAATTCTATCTTGTTGTGCCTTATCCAAATCAATGCCTACTTTTATTGTTATTTTCAAAGTTTGTAATTCAAATTTAATGTAAAGTAAAGGTTTCTTACCGTATACTAACTCATAAGGTGAGAACCCAATGGTTATCTTCCAATTAGTGTTTTAGGCCCATACTATTTTTGGTATTTTGGTTACCTAATCTTTTCTGCTACTACTAACTATCTTGGTCAAAATATTCTTTGGCTCTCTATTAATAAATTCTACTTGGCCATTGGATTGTGGATGGTAAGGATAATATTTCATATGATTGATTTGGTAGACTTCCATGAAATGTTTAATCATATTAGACATAAATTATGGTACTTAATCTGAGAATATCTCCCTAGATGCACCAAACTATTGCATGATCTTAAAATACAAAAAATATGATACTACTTCTTATCTAGCAAAGGTCAAGGCTTGGACTTAAGTCCAAATAATGACATAATATGTACATACTAAAAGGTATCCCTTTCTTCGAGATGGAGGATCTATAAGACCAAAAAAAATTATTCCCCATTTTTGAAATGGTTCCAATACTACTTGTGGATGAAGAGGCATCAAGTTGTTGATAGTGTAGGTTACCCCAACCTTTAGCATGAATCACATTGTATAATATACTTCTTTACCTATCTATGAAGGGAAGGTTGGCAATATATTGTTCTTAAGATCGTGTGCATGGTTCTTTTTGTTGAATAATGTCCTCTTCTTAGTTCATCATGGTAAGCCCTAATGATATCATATGCTTCATTATCTGCTACACACCTATGAAAAATATGATCAAATCCATACTTAAATAACATGTCGTTAATCCATTTAAAAGAAAAAGTTTCTTTAATTAAACATATTCTTTCTTTCTAAGTAAAATGAGAAGGAAACTTCCATGTTCCTAAATGGTTGGCTATGTCGGTAAACCATGGATATTCTACTAAAACATAAAATAGTTGTTCATCTAAAAAGCTATCCTCAATTGGTTCTCACTACCTACATTATTTATTCTAGATAAAAATTATGCAACCACATTAAATTTTCTTGGTTTATCAATGATGGTTCTTTCAAATTCCTGCAAAAATAACAACCATCTTATGATTATCCTCCTATGATTGGTTTATTCATAAGATACCTTATGGATAAATGATATGTGTATATTAATATACTATAACCTATAATATAGTGTCTAAATTTGTTGATGGCATAGATTACAGAAAAAAAAAATTGGTTATATAATTCCTTTCATTTGGTGTGATATTTTTGTTGATATAATAAATAGCATACATATGATCATTCTCATATTTTTATCTTAAAATTACCCCCATTGCATTATTAGAAGCATCAGTGTAAATGTAAAAGGGCTTTCCCCAATTGGGTCCTCTTATCACTAGTGCAGAGCTCATTTTTTCTTTGATGGCTTTAAAGGCTTTTTGACAATCCTCACTCCACATAAATTCATTGTCCTTTGCCAAAAAAACAAGCATTAGAGAAATAATTTTACTGAAGTCTTATATAAAACATCTGTAAAAGCTATCATGACCAAAAAATCTCTTGATATCAGTTTGATTTTGTGGGATAGGTAGGTTGAAAATTATTTCAATTTTCTTAGGATCCACTTGGATTTCCTTTGCAGAGATGTGGTGTCCTAATACTATGCCTTGATCCATCATCATTAGACATTTCTCATAGATTAATGACAATTGGTGTTCTTCATAATGGTTAAGATCTTGTCAATATTGTGTAAGGCTTCATCAAATATATCTCCATGAGTAGTGAAGTAATTCATATATACTTACACATAATCATTAGTCAAATTAGAGAATATAGCTAAAAATGCTCATTAGAATGTGGTTGGGGCATTACAAAGACCAAATGGTAAGACTCTATAAGCAAATGTACCCCATGGATAAGTGAAAGTGGTTTTGTATTGATCTTCAACTACCACTTTTACCTGATTGTACCAACTAAATCCATCTAAGAAGGAAAAGTATTTCTTTCCTACCAGATTATCAAGCACTTGATCAATAAAAAGAAGAAGAAACTAATTCCTCATAGTGGCTTTGTTTAGCTCTTGATAATTTACACACACTCTCTATTTCCCATTTGTATTTGGTATGATTCCTAGTGGAAAAACCTATTAGCTATCTGAAATAGGGTAAATGAATCCTATGTCTAATAAGTTCTCAAATTCAATTTTTATTATATCCCTTAATGTTGGATTTATTCATCTTTCTGGTTGTCTAACTAGTTTGTCTTGGCTTGTGTAAATGTGATGGGTACAAACACTCATATGAATTCCTCTCATATTTGTATAATCCCTAGTAAATTCTTTGGTATGTTTTTCTAAGACATCAAAAACTTTCATTTTTTGATCATGAGTTAACCAGTTATTTATGTTCAATATTTTTCCTAGTAATACCATAACCTATTTAGTGTCAGGATGAATAGATTTTACTTATCTAAATTCACTCATCAATAAATTAAGAGGACATAGATGTGGTAATAATAGATGAAATGTAGTTATGTTTTTTACAAATCCATCTATAGGAATGATTATGGTTAATGGATAATGGAATGTAGTTAAAAAATTAGTTGGTGTGTCTTTTGCCCAATTCCAAATACTTTCTTTCAATGGTTTGTGGTCATATATTGAATTTTCAAAGATTGAGTCTATAGTAACAAGTTTGGTAGAGTCCGTAGCTGAGGGACTTGTAGAATCTATATCCAAGAATTAGATAGAGTCCATAGCAGACAAACTGGGAAAGTCCAAAGTAGATAGATTGATAGAATCTAAAATGGATAGACTGATAGAGTCTAAAGTACACAGACTAATACAGTATGAAGCAGATAGACTAACAAAGTCTGAATCTAGGCTCATGAAGTTAGTAGTTTCTTACATACTTTGTGTTAACTCATCAATTAATTATTGCATGTGTCTTTATATATTTATCATGGCCAAAGATGAAAGATTGTTCTTATTTTGTTCTGGTTCATCTACTCAAAGTGTTTCAATGTAATCTAATGATAGTTTTGTAGGGGATATAAGGATATTCATTTTGATTTTGAACCATTTGAAATAGTCATGTCCCCTGATCGGCAATCAATTAATGTTATTATAATAGTTAAACAAGGTATTTTCAAAAAGAGGGGGTATCCTAACTTCTTAGTTTTAAGTTACAACACCATAAAATCTATTGAATATTCCCATCATTCAATCATTACAACTATATCTTCTATAGTACCTTCTGGTTTAGCAACTAATTGATCAACCATTTGGATAATGGGGGAGGTAGGTTCAATCCCCATAAGGGATAATGTCTAGAGAGCTTTATTTGTCATGGCATTGATTTATGCACCCAAAACTAATAGAACATTGGGTATTTATTTCTTTCCTATGGTAACTATTATGATTGGACTTCTTGGGTCTGTATATTTAGGTAATAGTAATTTTCCTATTAAAAGATCAGCTAGTTTACCATCTTCATGTATAGTCTTTAGGTATTATTTCTTTCTTTTATGTGTCTTGACACATAGGGTTTTAATGGCTCTATTTCATTCTATAATATCCCTGATGGCTTGTAATAAGGGTAATTCAATGTTCAATTTTCTTAATTCTTTAATCAAATCAAACTCTTGCTTGGTCTCAATCTCCTTTAGTCTATTAGGAAAAGGAACAAGTGAAGGAGTAGTAATATGTTCCTCTATCTTTTCTAACACTTTTTTAGATTCCTCTTTTCTAACTATGGGTTGAGGTGTATCTATTTTTGGTTTTTTATTGGGCAGTTCAAAAATAGTGATAGGAGGTTCTTGAATTATTCTTTATATTCTAAGCTAAATGTTTGCAAGTTCAATAGCTCCTACATTCATAGTTTTTTTTAATTCATTTACATAGGTAGGTGCTGATGGTTTATTCTTGGGGTTAGCCATTGATTAAGTAGGTAATTGGGGCTTGTTAACTTGTTCTGTAGGTTGAGCTGTATGAGGTGCCATCAAAGCTTATTGTGGTGGAAACTTTCTGTGGGGGTTAAATTGTGGATTGATGTTCCACTGTGTATTTCCCCATTATTATGATTGTGATTGGGGTATCCATGGTTGTTGAGTCATTATCCATTATTGATTAGCCCATTATGATCGTGATTGTTCCCATATAGGCTAAATTTCTTGAGTAATCTAGGGTGTCATCCATGGATTAATAGGATTTCTTGGGATAAACTAGCCTCGGGTCTGGTTTTATGGAAATAGATTTTGTCTCTGGACATAATTCATATCTTATATGGGTTGATTATTTTATTTTAATTGATTTTTAAAAATATAAATATGACTACAATGATTTGTGTCATGTTATTTACTATTATATATCCCGCATATTTCTATTTTATCCAAAGGACAATCTCTGAGAGCGTGTTTCAATTTACATTTTGGACAATAGATGGCTAAAGGTTCTATGGTGGAGTTTATATTTTCTTGAAGGCCACCTAATGTAGTATTTATCTAAATCAAAATGTCAATTTTTAGATTGGTAAATTCTTACATCAATCAATTAACTTCATTATATTTGCCTAGTTTTCCTTTCCCAATGCTTGGTTTTATTTTGGAATAATTAGTACATAGATCTAAAATCTAATATAATGTTAATTTGACAATGTCTCATTTACCCATCAAATTCAAAGCATCCCTAAATTCATCATCTAATCACTTAATAAAGACCATTTTCACTACCTCTTTTGTCAGTGGATAACCACTACATTTGTGGGCAAATGTGAATATATCCAGATAATCTTCTAGAATTTCTTTTTCATTATGTTTGATCTTGAAAAAAAATTATTTCATGTACCTTACTCTACAGTAATATTAATATTTATCAATAAATGTAGTTTTCATGTCTCTCCATGTATTGATAGAATCACTTGAAAAACCCATGGACCATCTCATGGCTGCCTCCTTAAGTGTAGAAGGGAATAGTTTGAGTTTTTGACTATCAATTATATAATTATAAGTTTAGCATGGCACTTTGAATTCAAATAGGAATTAATCTCGATATTCTGAGAAATTTCCCCTAAAATTTGGTAGAATTGATGGGTAAATTTTTTTCATTGAGGTTTGATCTACTGGATCTATGACTATAGGAAAAGAAAAAGTTATGTCTTGTTGCAATTGCATTCTATTTTATTCAAGATTTTATATATTTCCTTGGTTATCATCCACGGTTTTTGTTTCTTCCCAACATATATTAAAGATCCAATTTATTATTTCTTCTTTATCTTGTAAAGATTGAGGTCCAAGACCTACTATTCCAAATAAATGATCCTCAAGATTAATTCTTCCTATAGGAGAAGATATCCCAAATGTGAGTCTTCTTATAGAATTTCATTGTGAGGATGATCCTGATTTAGGTGATGAATCTAAGCATGATTAAAGTGTTTTTATTTTACAAAATTTCCTCCTCATGTCCCAATTCAGGGTCTTTGGAGATGAACCTTCCTTTAGCATCTCTAGGTCGGTTCATAAATTGTTTTTGTTATTTTTTAATGGTTTTTCAATGTTTTTGGATTTTTTATTATAGAACAATAAGGATTGCCTTAATACCACCTTATATTTTCCTTGATAATGGTGCTAAAAATGATGGGTGTCGTTAACCCCTTCATTTAATCAATTTGATCTATTGATGTTAGTCAAAATATGGGCAGTGTCTAAAGTTGTTTGTAATAA
The DNA here is from genome assembly GCA_037957365.1 of Torreya grandis. Taxonomy (NCBI): domain Eukaryota; kingdom Viridiplantae; phylum Streptophyta; class Pinopsida; order Cupressales; family Taxaceae; genus Torreya; species Torreya grandis. The sequence continues at coordinate 7,955,132 of JARHVA010000013.1, read as the reverse complement.
GGCTTATGGTTGTAGGTATTACAAATATGATTGGGGGTTATTGTCTTTATAAATGTCTAATCTAATATATCTTAGAAAGGATTTTTTTATGCAATAAAGAAACATACTTACATAATTAAGAAACTTTATAATCCAATTTGTTGAAATAAACACACTTGCTGAAAATAAACATAATTGTTGTAAACAAACAATTTGCTAAAAATAAACACACTTATTGAAAACAAACAATCTACTAAAAGTAAATACACTTACTATAAATAAACAATCTACTAAAAGTAAACACGTTGATTTGCAATCTTGAATTAACTTTTAGAACTAAAAGATAATTTCTTACAGGGTTTTAAGTCTATTTATAATTATTGTTGTGAGGATGAAATAAATTTATAATTATTATAAACTGTAAATACATAAAATACCATATAAAAATGTGTTCCTAGCTTTTGAGGAGAGTGGGCCCTTACTTACCTTAGGAATGGGAATGAAAGAAGACTCAATACTTGTAAATTGAAGCTTTATTCATTAATCAAAGCAAATTACATAAATATAATAGTAACTACCTTAGAATATTAATTGAACAATAATATATTATCCATTTCTCAATATATATCTCTTTTTTAAATACATGAAGATATACTTATATAATGTTGTAGTAGAATATCCCTAGATATTAGTAGTCAATCTTCTCTTATCAAGACAAATCTCCTAATTTCAGTGGTTCTTCAAAATAGGCAATTGATGGTTTGGAATAGAAAGATGTGTCTATTATAAAATCTACTACATATCTACTAAGAATGACTTCCTAGATCCACTAGATCGATTTGTCTTGAAAAGACTATGGGCATATTTACATTGATTGATATAAATATAAAAAAGTCTATTTATAGATATACTACTTACAATAATCCTATAGATAGTAAGTGACCAAAATAATCTCTAAGTACAGATCTTTTAGTTTTTCAAGCTCAAAAGCTAGACTGGAAAGTCCAAAGTGATTTTGGTAAAGTCCAAAGCAACTCCATATAAATTTTGGTGGAGTCCAAAGTAACTCCATAGAAACTATGGTGGAGTTTGAAGCAACTCTGAGAAAGTCCAAAGCAACTTTGTAGCAACTTGTTTCAATAAACCTGAATGTTTGAAGAAGTCCATAATGAGGTTGCTAGACTAGGTGGAATGTTTTGGTGAATGAAATCAGATCTTGAATGAGTATGTATCTATAGACTAGGTGAGTATGTAGCTATTGAACGAGTTCTAAGCAGTGAACTATGAGAGTTTGTAGCTTCTGGACAAGTCTGTAGCTCGATTTAAAGAAGACTTGAATGCACAAGAAGATTGTCCAATGAGTTCATAGCTTGCCAAAATATCAAAATATTTTATATAGGTCACCTTAGAATATCATCAAAAAGGGTCCTTATTCCTTATAGAGTATTGTACCATCTATATATACATAAAATGGATAAATTAAACATACAAAGACTAAGAATTAAATGATAGAATCAGTAACTTAGGTTTTAGTTACATTAAGTAAGATAAAGCATCTATTTACTACACTAGAATTAGATACAATCCTAAGATACTTGTATTGTTCAGTCTAGAGGAGAGGTAATGGAATAAAAATGAAGAAAATTGATAGTAATAATGAGCCATATTTTGGACTTGTCAGGCCCTCTAGTGTATGATATCACTTGAAATGCCTTGTCATTGGCCCTCACCATCACCACTCAACTCACCTTAAAATATTTCACCACTTTAATGTTATTAACATATGGAGTTATTAAATAAAGCTTAACAACATATAAAAACACCAAATCATACCCCTGGAAGAAAGGACAAGGCAATAAAGAACATGAAAGATGTGAAATATTTAAATGTCCACTAGACAATGATGGTGATTGGCGATGACAAAGTATTTTAGGTGATATCATATGTTGTGGGAACCATATTATATACCAAACCTAGATTCAAGGTAGTGGTTATATTTACATGACTTGCATTGCCCATTGAAAATGGGTATGTAGCTTGCATTGTGGAGATATATTTGATTTGTCATTTTATATTGTTGAGGGTGAACAAGGATGTTGCGAGAGCTGATTTAATTGCAATAGGAATCCACATATAATGTGAGGATTGAATCAATGATGCAATGTTACTAATTTTGGGACAAGACATTGAGGTCTCAAAGTCTATCTTGTTGCTTCCATTCATCCATGTTGCCAATATATTACCATGTGAAAATTAAAAAAAAATCTCTTCAAGTGTTCCTTATACCATTGAGGCAACTGCTAGTTATAAAATCCTTATTGTAATTCCCTACCTAACGTGAATCTTGATTAATTTTATGATTAAATATTAATCTGGGTTAGACCCATTAATTAAGATTTTATATATAAGTGGGATCATGCTTTTCTTTATGTAACATTTACTTATTTTAGATTGAATCAAGGGAAAGAGATTTTTTTAGTGTTTAATAATAATTTGAATATTATTTATATCTCTTCATATCATATAAGTATTATGATGATTTTAGTTTGTGTGCATATAATATGGATTCCAAATTTAATTTCATCGATACATCAATGATGAGATGAGTTAGTGAGGGTTTGCATTAAGTCCACCAGGTGGTCATTTGAGTTGACAAGGTGCAAGAGAGAGATCTAGAAAACTATATCCATAGTGGGAATATATCCTGATAGTGGTATAATTATGAGAGTCATATTATGTGTAGTTGGTTAGATGGTACATTTTTCACATGGATACTTAGCATATTATGCATTGGATGCATAAGTAGAAGTGTAAATTTGTATAATATGGACCCTTGTCTATGTGAACATGTGATACCAATAAAATGAGATGAAAAGTTAAAAACTTCATGATAACTAAAGAATAAATTTGATTATGAATGATAAAAATGATATCCATTTAATAATGTGTGGATTATTATTATGTTGATCACAAGCCACATAGTAGTAGCCATGAGGACAAACTTTTAGTAGGAAAAAAAATAAAGTGAAGGACACAAGATAAAATGACTAATATGTTGATATAGGTTTACATGCCTACTCTAATAGGTGATGAGTTTTTAGCCTCTAATTTATGGTAGAAAACGTAACCCAAGATATGAGTTGTAGGTATGTTATTTTATAGGTAACTAAGTGGTTGAAATAGTAGTGCAAGTGATGCAGTTCCTAATATGTCTAATAAATTTCCTTGTAAATGTGCTATTAAAACTTACTAACAAACAAAATTATACTAAACATGAGTATTTAAAATGATTACCTTATAAAAATTTTGGTCCCAATAAAATAAACATCAAATAGAGAGAAAGAAAGGTAAGGCATAAAACAAATGTTTCTAAGTTAATAAAGATAATTTCTTAAATTAACAACCATTTAAACATCAATGTGTGTGTTTTAGCCAATAATTGCCCATTTTTATTGATTACTCAAACTTAAACAAATAAAGATAAGGATCTAAGGAATGGTAATTACAAATAATTTTTTATGTTATCACCTTAAAAAAGAATAGACTATGGGTAAATAGCTAACTAGGCACGTGCATCCACAAGATTAAAATGAAAACAATAGTTATAACCACTAGCACATCATTAGTTTAATACACTAGGCTCAATAGCTTCACCAACTTGTGCCAAAAAGGTGTCATTAAATTGAGTCCAATTAGTGATTGATTTTTCAAGTAGATTTAGGAATGAATCATATGCAACATCTTACAATGTAAATAGAAACAATCTACATGCAACATTTTTGTATCATATGTTTAAAATTCTCAAGGTATATTTTAATTATGTTATGTGTTTTTCTATAATATGCCCTCCATCATATGTGAATAGAGGAATATATATATATATATATATATATATATATATATATATATATATATATATATATATATGTGTGGTTAGATCATGGACATCTCCAATAATATTAATGGCATATCTTGTTAAGCAAGCCATGGGTCAGAATAAGTTAGGATTGTAATTATTTGGTGAATGTGCTTGGGTGTGTGAGATTACAAGTCTTACTTTAGTATATATATGCCTTTGGTCTACTTCAAATGGTCTGATAAAACACTATCCATATTTAGAGGTTGATCTAGGTACTCTTGCAAAGATCTCCAAATTAGTTTACCCAATTTTATATGAGGCTTAATAATTATCAAGAATTTCCTCTCCTTCTAATGCCAGGTAAATTTTAATCCAAGATTATGTGCCCACTCCATTAGGCAAAGTGTTTTCACCCTTCATTTAGGATAGAAAAATAACCCAAGGCATGAGTTACATGTATGTATTTTTACATGTAACCATGTGGTGGAAATAACAATTCCTAATCTAACTTATAAATTTCCATGTGAGCATGTGATTCAACCTTACTAATATAAATATATATATTTCACATGATATTAATAATGATGCTATTATAAAATATTTTATCCTAATAAAATAAACATCAAATAGAGAGAAATAAAGGTAAGGCATAAAACAAATTTTTCCAAATTAGTAGATATATTTTCTTAAATGAACCACATTTTTAAATTCATTGTATGTGTTTTAGCCAATAGTTTCCTAATTCTAATGATTACTCAAATCTCAAATAAATATATCTGAGGATCTAAGGAAAGGTAATTTCAAATAATTTCTTGTGATATCATCTTAAAATATAATTGACTTTAGGTAAATAGATACTAAGCACATTCACCCACAAAATCAAAATGAAAAAATAATTATTCCCAAGAAAATAGTTAAACGAGCCTAAGAGCTTGATTCTACTAATTTGAAAATCACACATATGAAATGCATATAAGGATTAATTCCATTGAATATATCATGAGTTACTTATAATTGAGAAAGAAAAATGAACACAAGCTCATTGAACATTCCAAAAAAAATTGTGCTTCTATTGTCTTGAAAAATCCCCCTCACCAAAAAAAGGTGAATTCAAAGAGAATAAGTAAGATAAGGATGGGCATTTCCACATCTAAAAGTAGAGTTTCACTTAAAAGAAAAAAGTGTTGTTCTAAAATTAAACTAAGACTATGTCATATAAAACTACACAATAACTAAAAAAATAAAATAAACATAAACACAACTATAAATCTCCTAGATCAAGGGGTTGATCCTAAGCTTTGGAGTTGGTTTCTTGTTGACTCTAAAAGGCTAGGGCACATACTTGATAATCATTATATATCTTGGAAATGTTAATAATAGGAACCCTAAATAAGGACTCTATTCTAGTCAATAAAAATGCATGATTTGAATGTGGAGTATGAAAAACTCATTTTACAATTGTAGCTCTTTAAACTTTTTCTTTGGAATAAGTGATTAAGTCAATAACTTCACTACTTCCTCTCATGTTTGTTTCTAATACCCTTTTCTTGAAATTTTTCATGAAAGTGACCAAATGAGTGATGAATGTTGTAGCATGTATAAGCTGATTATTTAGAGAAAATACTTAAGAAATATTGGATTCCCTGAACATATCCAAAATATTCTCTTATAAGTCATCAATTGTGTTTATCACATAGGTCATATCAACATGCCATTCATGGAGATAAGTTCACATGTGTATAAAAAAACTATGAAAAACAATAATGTCAAACGCATTAATAAGTTTGAGATGTGGAAACATCCCTTTCTTAATCACCTTGGATAGATTTCATAGTTTTGCCTCCATCTTAGTTATTTACTCTTGATATATTTTTACTCTTTAGTATAGAGCATTGATCTTATTGTTTGCTTCAAAAATAGTGACCAATATCTCAAATAATAACTCTAAATCCTTTTCAACAACTTCAATAATATTTTTTAGGAACAATAGATTTAGCTTGAATTTCTAATCTTCTTATTTTCTATTTCACACCTTGGACCATCTTATTATCATTTCACTAGTATCCCTCACTACAGATTTTGAATATTTTATGAATTATTCTCATTCATTGGCTTTGCCTTTCCTTTTCCTATTTAATGAGAATAATTATTTCTCGATCTCACATAAGGTGGGAATTTATCCTTTAGTGATCTATCTTCTTGTTACTCTCTTCAATTTATTAGTTGCTTATTTAAGCATTAGCTTGATCTAAGGTTCATCTATTATTATCATTTCCTACCTTTGATATTTAACTAATCATATATCCTCGATTCTAGTAATGGAATATAAAATGTATTAGGAGGTGTAGCCAAATTGGATGATATAGTTCTAAAGGGAGTGATTAATGGAATGGTGAAAGCAAGATTAGTGAGGATGAACATGATAACAGTGTAAGGTGTAGGATATGAAATGGTAGTGGTAAAAATAGAAGGTGTGACTTAAGTGACTATTTATTTTCAATGGCTGAGTAGTTTTTATTGCTTCATCATGTGAAAAATCCTTTTCCTAAATAACTATTTAGGAAACTATAACAAACAATCTTTGTTTCCCTTTTGGATATTTTAGTCCGGACTTTTCTTGGCCAATAATACTAGGCAATCTAATCATGATAGTGACCTTATAAGTATGCAATATTTTCCAAAGGTCCATTGTTGTGAATGGATCTTGAGGGTAAAATTGTATGTCCTTAGGAAATACTTATCTATCTAATGTTTTTATAGCAACCAAAATAAGATAAATAATTGATGTATCACTAAGAAATGAATCAAATTTTAAATGAATAATAATCTTAATTTGACTTGTAACAAGCACAATGGAAGCTTGAGGGATCTTAATTACTACTCTAGAGACCATTCTCCTAGTATATACCTTGACAACTTAGGTAATCATTTTTATCAGAGTAGAAAAAGTTAAGACTTCCATTTCGTTCATTGGGGTGTGAGTCTCAAATGGCGTATCCTCCAAATGTGGCATCTAAACTAAAGAGTAATGGATCATAATAATGGTAGAACATGAGGGAATTGTAACATGAGTTTCTCATAATTCCTCTATATGTCTTGAAATAGATAATTAGACTCGAACCATGTCAATAATTTTAAACAAATTATATGAAGAGGGAGACTACCTGAAGAAATTTATTAGTCCTTAGAGATAATTTTGGTTGAGGAAACCCTTGAAATAATTTACTTTTGATATAAATGTCTATACAAGGTGATCCATCAAAATAATTTGGAGAAACTGGTCTCACTTCCATCTCTTGAGTTTGAGCTTGTTTGATTGGTGTACTAGCCTCTCCTATAAATCTTATCTTCTTACTCACTTCCTCATAATTTTATAAATTCATATATACTTTATCATTGGGATGAATATTATGGTTATATATCCCTAATACATTTCCTTCAATGTCCATAGATGTGTTATTGTATTTCCCATTAGGTCCCAGAGATTGAGGTCATTGTCATCTGAATTAAATAACGACTTGTGTGTTGTCAATGCCTATTATGCCATCCATGTCCTAAAATTTATCCTCCCTATTGTGAGAGGCATAGCAGGTAATGGATATTTATTATTTTCCTTACAATGACTACCAACTCCATTACCTACTTCTCTGCTAATTATTGAGAAAGGGTGACACAGACTTTCTAATAGTGCAATATAATTAACCTCTAATATTGACTTATTCATTCTGGGCATTTTTTTTATTAATGGCAGGATACATTGGGGGATAGAAATAATTATGAATTTCCTTAATGAAATGTAGATTTTTGTGCACATATAACTATAAAAAATTACATATTTACAATAGTCCCAAAAGTATGAGTTTATTTATGAATGTGATCAAATATCATTGTGGCTCATGTAAAATCCACAAAATAAGACATCATATACAAATTTTTCCCTTCCCTCACTTCTAAGACTTGTTTCCTTATATTATAAGAAATTTTCTCTCCTAAGGCAGGGATTTGTTCATCATTAATGCTCATTGAGAGTAGGAGAATGCATTAGTTATCATCATGGATAATGTATGAAACACCATATGTCCTATTCATTAATTACATCTAGGTTTGAATAACATAATGGGAATATTATTAACCTCTTATCTATTCATTTAATTATCTAGGTCTTCAGTCTAGTCCTTGAGAACTTCTTCAAACTATGGCTATATAGTCATTCCAATCCCATGGCTTGATTGTAGACCACTAGAGGAAGTGGTAGCTGATAGTATTTTTTAAATTCCATTATGTGAGAAATGTTGTTTAACTCTTATGTTTACCAAATAGAACCATATCTTCATAATATATAGTCTAATAAAGACATTGAAAAAGAGGCCTCTACATGAAAATATCATTGGCTTAGGTTGCTTCTTGATGAACTCTATCATTTTATTGGGAAATAAAAACTTATAAATAATTTATATTGGCTTGAAGGGCACCCACATCATTTGGTATCACCATCATTTATTCAACTTCCTTGAAAATAGAATTGTAGTGCTTGAAGCCTAAACCCATTATCTTTACAAAAGTTGCATATATATAAATTTATGACATCCCATAGGAAAAATGAGATGAAACCATGCTAGTTACTCTTTTATGTCCCTTGTCAATAATTTAAATGTTTGATGTTTCAACAATCATGTGAGTGAATATAATATCAAATATGAAGAAAGATTACATTATTTAGAGGGAAACAAACTTCTCTCTCTACTACTTTGAACAATGACCAATATAGAAACCAATGCAAATATTAAAGTCATGACTCTTAATAAATTTTCTTGATATTTTTTAGTTGAAAACTTCAGTCATGTCATTAATGTGTATTAATTATGAAGGATGGCCTTTCATAACTTTTTTTTTGGGTAAGGGCTAAAATTTTGGTTCTCCCCTTTTTCATGACTTTGTTTTAAAAAATAATTTTTAGTTGTCTGTGTGGCATCATCTCACATCCTTTGTATTTTTTAGGGGAGTGGATTTTAATTGATATAATCCATGTAGACTATGTGACATTTTTGATGATATAAGTCATGATCATGATGCTTATATCCTAAGCACCTTCCTCAAACTAGGCAAAAACTTGTACAGCTCATCTCAAGCCACGTCAAACCCTCTGACTAGCTCAATGTTATGAAATGCAAAAAAATTAACCTCATTCGTATTTTTTTACAACCTACCAAACTTTTATTATAAGGACACATTATATGTCCTAATTATTTAGTGTCACACAAAGTGAAGGATCACATAGAGCTCTTGAAATTGGTATAATGAAATAGCAGGTTGATTAATCAATCATAACATAACACATGGACTTTTATTATTGATTTAGAGTCATGGAATATGAAAATTTGAAAGTAATAAAGTCCAAGTTATGTGATAAATGATATTTTAAAAAATTAAAATATCTTATAAACTTAGAGTTTCACAATGCAAAATATATTCATGAAACTTTTTTAACCTCAGTAGAGGTGTGAGATTTGTTGGATGGTGGAACCTGATCTTATTTTAATGCCCAGTTCTTAACAAGGGGGTGTGGGGTGGAAATGCCCCCCCCCCCAATATGGTCTCCATGAGGGTCCAGGGAGGGTGATGACCTATTTTGGATCCCCCCTAGTGGGGGTTCGGTGGCAGTGCCCTCGAATCAAAATTTTATGGAAAATGCATTATAAAATATTGTAATTTCATAGTTAATCTGGACCATTTACTATTAGGTTTTAGATCTAACGGTAGAAATTAAGTTAGTGCATTTTTGCCCTAATTTTTAACCCTCCTTTGATATGAGGGCATTGTAATCAGGTGGAAGTGTGTGAGTGAAGAGGATATTGCAGGTTTTTCCCTTCATTTGTTAGACTAAATAATAAGGACTGGCATTTTCTATGTGGACGTAGCCCATATTGGGTGAACCATGTTAAATCTGTGTCTCTATTCTGTTATATCTTTTGAATTTTAATTTTGTGTTTATTTCATTATTATTGCTTTGCATTCTATATTTATAACAACATTTTATTTTATTTTAAATGACTCATGGAATCCTTTAGTTTATTTAGAGTCATTCAATTCAATAATTTGGGTGTGAGATTGTGAGTTCTTAAAAAAATGACTCATGGAATCCTTTAGTTTATTTAGAGTCATTCAATTCAATAATCTAGGTGTGAAATGTCTGAATATTGTGAGTTATATGATGAAAAGATAAGATATAAATGGTGCCTTCTAATTGGATCAAAGTTGCATAACCTACATAACTATTTATAACCAAGTGTGTGAAAAATATAATCTATGCATGTCTCCTTCTAACTGGCTTGGAGTTACGTAATGTATGAAAACTCTTTATAGTGAAGTGTAGAACTATGAGGTCCATGAAAATACTTGCATGTTGAAAGTTAAACATAACATAGACTTAGAATAATATTTTATTATGCATATTAAATATAAATTATTGAAAGAATAATGTATAACAGTAAATAAAATAGCTATGGGGTCTCAATATTATCAATTTGTGGGAACTCAAACTATATTGATGTGAAGTGTGAGACTATGTTAGAACAAAGTGTGTTAAGTTATATTTTATAACAAATGCTTACTATATCTTTGATATGCTCAAATGGAATAGTAACATCCTCTCCTATGAAGTATGGGATGCTCTTGAGCGTAGTGACTAGGATGTCATCGTAGTGAGTAAGGGCTACCTCCATTGAATGGTATAAACATGTGGTTCTTTGGGACAACCATTGATTATCATAAGAGTTAAACTTCCTATTGGTTAAATGCATAGGGATGGTCTTCTGAAACTCGAGATAGATGGAGTTTTTAGGTGCTTGGAAAATGTCTTCAATGCTATAACTACTAAGGATCACACCAATTTCTTAATTAAACTCTTAAATGTGTCCCACCAGGCATACCATAAACTATTATCATGTTAAGTTGTACCCTTTAAGTAGGTGTTTCATGTCTCCTCACCCAATCGACACAATGGGAACACTCTAAGGCTATGGATCACCTATAGTTGGAGTGAACCTCTGGAGAAGGTTGGCTTCCCTTGATGGTTCAACTAAGACTAACACTGATGCTACTACACTTGCAAGGATAAGGGAGAAGGAGTGCATAAAAACTAATAAATTGAAATCAAAAGGGGTGATACACTATAATATTATAATACCCTTTACTTGCTTAAGCATACAAAATGAACATAAAAGAGTTAACAACATGCACAAATCAAAATCTAAAAACCCTTCTACATAAGTGTTTTATAGGGAGGTAAGGAACTCAAGAAAACACTTAGAAGGGAGACACTCCATATCCAAACACTACTTGAACTCAATATCACACAACATACAACCTACACATGAGTATATTCTTGTATAAAGGTGAGGGAACTAGACAACAAATCAAAGAGAAATAAACTTCTTCACAAGATAAGATCGACAATTCATGAATTCACACAAGATAAATGGATATGAGAAGGCAAAATCAACTCTATTATTCATTCAAAGACATAAAAACAAGGTATAAGGATCAAGGATGGGCCAATTTTTGTAGCATTTATATGCTAAAAAGGGTTCTCGTATAATGATAGTTCTACTTATTTTTATAGGCAATAAATCTAGAGCTCAAGGTCTTAATTCAGTCATACCCACTATTAGTGCCCAAATCTATTCTAATCAATTTGTGCCCTTTCCCAAAAAGTGGGTGTCTAAAATTCTAATTGTTTCCCCTAAAGGAAATCCACAAGAAATGTTCATCCAAAAAAAAAAAATCCCACTTTAGCAATTGTGTTGTGCAAACCTCATAAAATTTAGTTTCACTAATACTTAATGTTTTCATGTTTTTAAACCATGCTTTGATTGTAAGATCCATGGTGGAATCAATTTTTGAAGGGTATAAAATGACTAAGTATCAAAAATACTTAGTCTAAAATTTCCTTCATAAAATAACAGAGCTTTGGGGCTTCGAGAGGAAATTATAATATTACATCACAACTTGCTTAGTGAAAAAATACAAGTGAGGCTCGAAGACCTAAAAGAGACAGAATTGAACATGTGGTGGCATGACATGCCCCCATAGATTTCAAAGGGATGTCCTAGATAAGGAAAAATGATTTAGGTGTTTCAGGGAATCAGGATGTGGATGCACTTTTGCATCATTTTGATGTTAAGTGCAAATGAGGATCTAAACCTTGAATGCACTAAAGCATCAATGGACACATGGCAAAAGCTCAAGAGTTTGGGGTAGGATTACAAAATTTCATGGTTATGACTCTCTGAGAGGAAAGTGCAACATTACACCATAGCATGTTTCATGAAAATTTTCAAAGTGAAAATGAAAGTCCAAAGCTCATGGCCTGTGTCATCAAAAAGAAGCCTCAAATATTCTAAGCCGATGTTAATGCCTTGGGTCAAGGTCATGAAAAATTTTGTGCTCCAATTACAAGAAAAATTTCAAATGACATTGACTCAATGAATAAATGTAGAGATGTGGGGAAGATTAGCACTTTTTAATCAAGTGAAAAAGTACATGTGAGGCCTAAAGACCCTCAAGAATGCAAAAGTGTAGGTGATGCCCAAAAACCCACAGGATGGAAAAGTACAAGTGAGGTCCAAAAACCTATATAAGGTAAAATAGTACAAATTCCATTATCATATTTAGGGTTCTCCTGTATATGGATATTGTTCTCATGTTTGGAATCCAAGTACCTATTATCAAGGTTAGACGTATGGCTGGATAATTTGCCAAACTAAGATCAGATGAATTTGGAGTGATTGATGGTGTAATTCATCATTATACAAAAAGCTTCAGAGGGTTATTGGTAATGCTAACTCTGGATGAAGTTAATTTCATAAAATAAATAGATGAGGTGGTTTCCATGTTTGAAATCAAAACATAAGTCATTCACATGACATACTCATGGCATTTCCTTGACATAAATCAGATGAATTCCATAAGTAATAATGCTCAATCAGATGTTTGATATCGATATTTAGATAAAATCAAAGAGATTCATTGATGTAGGTTTGGAACTAGTTCTAAGTAACTTAAAAATAATATGTCAGTCCAGTGATAAGTTTAATGCCTTAAATTGTAATAGGAAAATAATCACTATGTGTTTTTATTCAAAGGGTTTTGATGCAAAAAATGGGACATTATAAGCATACTATAAAGGGAAGTTCTTTCATTCTCCATGTGATTCAAATGGCCATGGATCCCACACTGCCTCTATTACAGCTAGAGTAATCGTGCAAAATGGAAATGTATTTAGTATTGGGGAGAGGACCTGGTAACTAGATGGAGCTCATGTGGAATTCTTGAGAGGGTGCCAAAAATTTGAGGATAAAGTTGCCACATCTGATAAGAGTAGTATGAAAATTAGGTTTGATAGTGACTTGGGTTAGTGACCCTATACATGGAAATACAATCAAGGCACCATCTAGATTGAAGACATGACCATTTGATGCTATCATGGCAGAGCTAAAGGCATTCTTTGATGTGCACAAAAAGGAAGGTATCCATCCTAGAGTCATGCATTTAGAAATGACTGGTCATAATGTAACATAATATGTTGGTGTTTATAGAATGGCAACAGTTGATTATTTGCATTCTATAAATCACACTCATTATGACCCTAGATTGAATGCATCACAGTCTTTAGAACTATCATTTGTTGTTGCTAGAAGATTAAGCAACAATTTTGTATTCTTTATTCTTCCATCCATTCTTTCATTCTTTATTCTTTGTAGGGAAAGTGGTAATTGTATCAATAGCTAGCACATCATTTTAGTTCGGTTGGGTAAATTATTTTTTGAAGAAAGGGATAAAAATGTTACACATAAAGACAAAATTTGTTTGCACCCAAGAAGAATATTCTCCCACGAGCTCAACTACATCAAATCTCTAGTCAAGCATATCAAATTTCATCGTCACTTGGATAATTAAATTACCAAAATCATTACCTTGTAGAGCACGAGAGTCTCCAGGCATATGCAAAGACATCTTCTAGATTGAGCATCTTTTAGGAATATTCTAGGTGAGAAAATTTTGTATAAGTAAATAGGACATGTCATTTGTATGGGGGATTTTTAATTTTCAAGAATTCTTATTGTGTATTTGTTTTATGTCGCTAAGGTGATTGATTTGTACAGTCATTAGCAAACTCTAAGAGCATTTATGTATCAAATCCACTATGCTTTTCACCATGCTAAGATTTTGAACATAGATGTATGTTGATTTACTTTCAAGTTAGTGGAAATTATCTATGATTTCTACCCTTTCTTGTCAATGAAAGTGCAATAGCACATTCTTCATGCATTATTTATTGGGTATCAGATCTTATGTCTCTTAATGGTAGTTATTTTGGGCATGAACTTTTATTATAAAGTCCTTTCTACATTATGATTTGGAAATGTTTTGTTGATAATATTTTAAGGATATCTTGGATTTATGGAGTTGATAGGAGAAGGTGCTTGAGACTTTACTGGCAGTATATTCTTTGGAGACTTCAAGGATCATATAAATTCTTGCATTGAATTGGTATCAGTGAATGCAAATCATTCCTAATAGTTTTCTTTATCTTGTTTCTCGGTCTTTTACATCCTAGAATGAATGATAGCATGGCAGTTTAAGGAATTCCCAATGTTGAAATCCACCACAACTCTTTTAAATATACATAAGTCATTCTACCTGTCTTACCTCTGTAAATTATACATGTTGTTGAAGATTTTAAGTGTTATTTGCTTACAAATGCATAAGTATTGTAAATCTAGAATGTATATGTGATTGATCTTTTAAGATTAGCACTGTAATTTTCCATTTAGCTCTTAATTGTCAAGAGTTTCTATATAAATGAAGATTACAATCACATTCTATCTATCTTTATAAGCTTGTATTTGATTTAAAAGCATTTTCTCAGACTATGTGACAATTTTTATCGAGTGGATTATGTAAATTTGTTTATGTTTTGATTAGATCTATATGTGTGTCAATAATTCCCTAAAGATCAAACTGAAGTATCCCTCTTTGTGACCAAGCTACCCCATAGGTTCTCTCATCTTGGTTCAAGCATATCCAGAAGTAGCAGGGAACTAACCATACCCTTCATCAGTGCCTTCCAATCATTATTTATGTTTAGTTCATCCATATGTTAAACCCTTCCTTAGATATAACAACATAGCTGAGGTTTATCATCTTTGTTTGCCATCTTTCCAAATATGCAAGGTTGAATTCTAGAGGTGTACAACTAGGAGCCAACACCCAACTGGCACCGTTGTTGGGGATAGATCCTTGGAACCTATGTTGCTAAGGACTCTTGTAGAGAATTATTATTTTTTCATGTTCTTGGGTTCTCTATCTAAAGTTTTTCACTGATATGCTCTTTTGAATGTGAATCTAAATTTTTTAGTGTCTTTGTTTTTCTACCTCATCATTGATTACCATAAATTGTAATTTTAGAGTGTATCATTGTATGTTTGTGATCTATTTTATCCTAGAAGATTTATTCTAGTGGTGACTCTGATGTTTTATCTAATTTTTTAAAAGATCAGTGCCCACTTAAATTGATTAAGTTTTGAGTGTTCTCTTGTTTGCAAAACTGGAAGGACTGAGATCCTCCTTTAAAGTTGATTCATTAAATAAGCTTGTCTTTGATTTAAATGTTCATCATAAAAGAAGGAGATGGGTTTGGAGGCCAATTAAAGGACAAAGTTCTAGAGGAAAGGAGTATCTGGACCATCATATTTTTGTTACACCTGATCTTTTTTTTAAAATTCCCTTGGTTGAATATTAATCCAGTTCTCTTGATAACCCAGAGTCTTATAGTCTTGTTCATTACATAAGACCTTCTTGACAAGTTGAATTTCTTTCTCATTTTGGTCCCTCAAGTCCACCTCACTCACCCCCTCATAAGCCTTTGTCATCTAATCTTAAGCCAACCATAGAACCAATCATGAGGCATAGAGATCAAGAAGAAAATGAACATCCTGCATTCAAGATTCCTAGATTTAGACTAATTAAATTTAATGAAATGGAGGGTTAACCCAATGAAGTTACAAATGATTTAAGGAATCGACTCCCTAAGTTTCAAGGGAATAATGTAGTGACTAGAGAACAGCATTTGAGGGATTTTCACATTATAATTGAAGACTATAAGGTTGAGCATGAGGATGTTTGTATTAAAAATTTTGTGCACACACTAGAAGAAGATGCACGTGAATGGTTCAACTCTTTTCCCCATGGATGCATAGATTCATCAGAATAAATGAAGAATGTTTTTAAAATATAGTATGGTGATAGAGTTGATCCTCAATTTCTTTTGGCAAAATTTGAAAACAAATGTAAGAACCCAAATTAATGTGTGCAAGACTTTAATACAAGGTTTAATAAGACTATGATGATATTTCCTGATAATATCAAGCCAAGTGATATTGTTTGTTTGATTAAATATTGTGATGCATTTGATAAGAAGGCAACATATTACTTGAGAGATAAGGCTTACACAAATATAGGGTTGGCATTCAACATGGCCATTCAAATTAAAAATAATAAAAAGGCTATGGGGAAGCCTCTGAACAAAAGGGGTAATGTAAAGTTGACTAATCCTGAGAAGTCTCAGTCCAATAAGACTGCCAACCTTGAGGAAACTATAAAAACCTTGGCCACTGTTATCAAGGAGATGTCATACAAGTTGACCAGAGCTAAGAGGGGGACTTCTCATGGATCCTCTAGTTAGGAGAGATCTCAAAATCAGAATCAAGCACAAGGGAGATCCTCTTTCCACAACAAAGATAATGATAGAGGGAAGAGACCTATCTGAGATGAGAGAAATGATAAAAATCAGAATAGAGGAGCTGAGAAGGAGATTCCTAATTCGTTGAATGCCAAGGTTAATGTTGTAAACTATGATTTTGATATTTATTGGTGTGATAAATGCTTCCTCCCCCATACTCCTTGTGATACTACTAAAAGAGTTGATGAAGATGTCGAGGAACCTAAGTCTACATTTGAAAGTGATGAGATTATGGTGTTTGAGTGTCAAATCTCTGAAAGTGAAATGTCTACCTCCATAGAATTGTTGAATGTTACTATTGTTGATCAATTTTAGAGTGTAGTGAAAGAGGTACATGTCCCAACTCCTAAATTTTTGTGTGAGATAAACATGACACAAGCATATGAGTTGCCCAATCATAACTTTGAGTTTTTAAAGACTATGATGATTAAAAAATATGATGGGGGAACTCCTTTAGTTGAGGATAGGCAACTGTTAATTAATGTTGGAGTTACCCAAGAGAAATAATACAATCTAAGAAGCAAGAAACAAGGTGATTCTCCACAAGAGACTACCCCTATAGAT
The DNA here is from genome assembly GCA_037957365.1 of Torreya grandis. NCBI lineage: Eukaryota > Viridiplantae > Streptophyta > Pinopsida > Cupressales > Taxaceae > Torreya > Torreya grandis. The sequence goes on along the minus strand of JARHVA010000013.1, from coordinate 7,937,928 downwards.
CCAAAGGCATGGGATAAAAATAAAGAAGTTAAGAAAAATAAATAAGTCCCTAGTTCTTTCAAACTAGCACCTACTTCCCAAACTATCAAACAGAAAGGTGCTCTAGCCAAGAATAGAGAACCTTTGTTGTCTAGTATTCCTAAGGGTGTAAATGATGTAAGAATAAACCCACCCTTCAAAAATGTTGTTAAAAATTTTAGTTCACCCCATCCTATTCCCCCTCTAATTTTAAATTATTATATTCCTACTAAAAATATTGTCACCGTTCCTCCAAATACTCCCCTTCCTCAATACACAGTGTGTGATATGGCCCAAGTATCGAGTTAATTAAAAATCATTGTCCTAGTTGTTGATCTGCTAAGAATACTAGAACATAGAAGGAGGGCATTTAAGTATTTGGAATTTAATGATATTACTTCACCCCCAACACCCCTAGATGATAATGAAGAGTCACATGAGGTTATTGAACAAGCCTCAGAGCTTTATTTGGGAACTGCATTGATAGAAATTTAGCTAGATGTTGACCCTTTTATACTACCTTATTGATTAATGGTTTAATTATTCACAATTGTATGTTGATTCAGGATCCTCTTGCAATATGATGCCCCTAGGTGTCCTTAATGAGCTTGGAGTAATAATAACATTTGATTTTGGCAAGTGTTATGTCATGGACTCAAGATAAATACTAGTTGTTGGACTAGTTAAAGGATTGGTAGTGCAATTTATGGTACATCCAAGTAAATTTTTTAACATGGATGTGGTAATTGTGGATTGTCCTCCTAAGTGGGGGATGTTATTGTCAAGAAAATGGGCTGCCAGCATGGGTGGTAATGTTTAGATGGGCATTTATTATGCCACCATTCCTTTGGAGGTTAAGATGGTGAAACTTCATAGAGAGCCTAGAATGTTACATGTGCTTGAAGATCCAAGATGTTCTCTAAATTAGGTTTTGTACACCGATGTGGCACTCGGTAATTTTGTTGAAAAGATAGATTTTGTTGAACAATCTACTATTCTTGATGTTGGATCTAAAAAATAAAGTGATGATGTTTGGAGAATGTGTTTTGATGGGGCTTACTCTAATATTGGAAATGGAAATGGAGTTGGGGTTGTCTTTTATACCTCTAATAAAAAATCTCTTAAATTTTCTTTCAAGCTATCTTTTGAGTGTACTAGCAACATTGTAAAAATGAGGCACTCTAGCTTGGTTTGAGGATTGCCCAAGAACATGGAGTTACAAGTCTAATTGTAAAGGGTGATTCAGAGTTAGTGATTAAGTAGGTCTGAAATGCTTATGCCACCAAAAATAAAAGGTTAAAACAATATAGAAATTTTTTATGGGATTTGCTAGAATTTTTTGTTATTTTCAAAATTTGGCATCATGATAGAAGTTTAAATGAGGAAGTTAACAAACTTATAGGGTTAGGTACTCAATTTTAAAGTGAGAATATGAACCCTCATTGTCAGTATCAAGTGGAGGTACTTGTCAGACCTTAAGTCCCAAATAACATTCATCATTGGCAAGTCTTTGATGATGATGATCAAATCAAAAGGTTTCTTAATTGTGAAGTGGAATTCCAGGGTTAGATCACAAACTTGGAATCAATGGTTCAAATATAAGATCAGAAATAAACCTTGTTTGGGAAAGATATCATTCAGTTGAAGACAAACACTATCCCAAGAGGATTATTAAGTTTAGAGGCATCTTTTGATGGAGCAGACAAAATTAAAAGTAGAGATCTCTTTCTTTTAAAAGATGTGACTAAATTCAACTTGGGCACTAAATAAAATCCAATAAAAGTTTAGCTTGTTACTCACTTGGGTGAAAAAGAGAAGAAAACCTACATGAAATTGTTAAATAAGTATAATGATTGCATGGCTTGGTCTTATTCTAAACTGAAAGCATATAGAGAGGATCTGTTTCAACACGTCATCCCATTATATCTTGGTAGCAAACCTTTCAGGCAAAAGCAGAGACCTATTAACCCCACCTTGGCCACCAAGATACAAGAAGATTTAAATAAATTAAGGGATGGTGGGATTATTCAACCCATTAGGTATTCATTATGGGTGGCAAATTTAGTCCCTATAAGAAAGAATAATGGTGGCATCCACTTGTGCGTGGATTTTATAAATTTCAATAAATCTTATCTAAAGGATAATTACCCCTTACCTAATATGGATAACATGTTGTAGAGTGTTACAGGATTAGATATGTTGTCCACATTAGATGGTTTCTTGAGATATAACCAGGTTATAGTAAAAGAATTTGAGAGATCCAAAACTGCATTTACAATGCCTTGGGGCACTTATGTCTATATGAGAATGCCTTTTAGGTTAATGAATGCCAGTGCAACATTTTAGAGAGCTATGGATGTCATTTTTTTAGGGGTAATTAACAATTTTATTGTTGTGTATCAAGATGACATTACAGTGTACTCTAAAAAGAAAAGAGCATTTGGTGCATCTAGAAAAGGTGTTACTTAGATGTAGAGAGTTTGGCATTTCCCTTAATCCAAAGAAATATCACTTCAAATTAAAAAAGGCCAAGTTAATGGGACACATATTGTCTAAGGATGGTGTCATGATTGATCCAAAGAGAGTGAAATCCATTGGCAAAGTGCCTATCCCATAATTCAAGAAGGGAATTCAGTCCTTCTTTGGACAAATCAACTTTGTAAAAAGGTTTGTGTCTAATTTTATAGATATCACTTTGCCTATTAATTCCATGTTAAAAATGACCAAACCATCAAGTGGGAGGAGAAGGCCATACAAAATTTCAATGATATCAAGGGAGCCTTGAAGTCTACCCCTATCTTGGCCAGTCCTAATTACACTAGGGAGTTTCAAATATTTTCTTTTGCATCATGAAATATTGTAGTTGTTATTCTATTGCAAAATAATGATGATGGTCATGAACAACCCATATCTTTATTTAGTATAGATATGAAAGGATCTAAACCAAACTACACTATCATAGAGAAGCAAGCTTTTGCCCTCTGAAAAGTTGTTGAAATGTTCAGACCTTATATTTTAAGTTTAAATATTATTGCATGTGTCTCACATACAATGGTCAAGGACATATTTACTTATATTGAAGTATCAAACAAGAGGTTTTGATGGGTAAACAAGTTACAAGAGTATGAAATGGAGATCCGAACTACTAAGTTAGTAAGGGGGATGGGCGTAGCCAAGATCATGGTTGGGACCAATTTGCAAGCTATGGAGGTAAACACTACTATTTTTAATATTGATGATTCTTTGAGTAAATTTAGCATTTCTCCATGGTATAAGTACATCATTTATTACTTGTATATTTTGAATTATCCCCCTAACTTGTAAAAAAATCAAAGGATAACTCTTAAGCTTGTATCCCAAAAGTATCTCTTGATTGAAACTAGACTAGCATGGAAGAATCCAAATGGGGTTCTCTTAAGATGCCTAGTAGAAGAATAAGTTGTTGATTTAATTGAAGAATTTAATAGTGGGGTATGTGGTGGTCACTTTGTACCTAAATTCACAACTCATAATATTTTGAAAGCTAGTTATTGTTGGTCATCACTATTCAAGGATGTTACATAGAAAGTAAGAAAATGTGAAAATTGTCAACACTTTGCTAGAAGATTGAAAGCTTCTCGCTCTCTCCCATTGCAACCTATATCGATTAAAGGCCCATTTAAACAATGGGGCATGGATTTTATTAGGGATATCACTAATACATTAAGCATTGGCCATAGGTGGATATTGATTGCAATTGACTACTTCATAAAATGGGTTAAGGCAATCCCTACAAAGAAGGCCACACATCAGGTGATCATGGACTTTCTATTGAATCACATTATTTGTAGATTTGGTGTACCTGTCAAGATAATTATTGATAATACCATGAGTTTTAAAGATAAACCTTTGATGGCATTGTGTGATTAATATGGGATCACATTAACTTATGCTTCTAATTATAACCCTTAGGGGAAGGGGTAAGTAGATTCCAGTAATAAAAACTTGCTCAAAATCATTAGGAGGACTCTGGAATTTAATAAGAAAAATTAGGGTCAACAATTAAAATTTACTTTATGGGTTGATAGGATCACACCTAAGAGAGCTATAGGTAAGAGTCTTTTTGAGCTTGTTTATGGATCTCCAGTAATTTTACCTATGAATCTACAATTGTCAACCTACTAGTTCATACAACAACTAGAAGGAGCTGATTAAATTAACCACTATGAAGGCAAAATAAACTAGATTATTAAGTTTGATGAAACTAGAAGACAAGCTTGTGAAAGACACATAAAGTTCAAGGAAATATTCAAAAGGATATTTGACAAAAATGTCACTTCAAGAACTTTTTAATTAGGAGATTTGGTTTTACTTTAAGATAACAGACATGAAGAGAAAGGCAAACATGGCAAATTTGATGCCTTATGGATGGGCCCTTATTCTATTGATTACAAAATTGGGGTGCATACTTTTTTCTTAAGATATTTGGATGGTGAAATACTATAATTTCTAGTTAATAGAACACATCTGAAGCATTTCCTTGACTAAGTCCATGATTGTGAAAAATAATATATAGTGTATAGTCTTGTTATTTTGCTTCCCTTCTACATTGGGATTTGTTTATACAATTTTTTTGTTATTTTTCATTGTGTGTTTGTTCTCAGATCCTCCTGATCTATTTTTGTTGCTCTACCCTTGTTTTGTTGAGCTTTCAAATGTGTTTGTTAATAAATTGTAAAAATTTTGACTCCATGGCCTAAGGGATAGGAATCTGGGCTTATTTTCTAGTATTCTTCATACACCTGTATGGGGTGTACAACCTCGAGTGAGAGCCAATGTTAGTGCCCAAATCTATTCTAATCAATTTGTGCCCTTTCCCAAAAAGTGAGTGTTTAAAATTCTAACTATTGCCTCCTAAAGTAAATCTATAAGAAATGTTCATCTGAAAATAAATCCCACTTTAGCAATTGTGTTGTGCGAACCTCATAAATTTTGGTTTCACTAATATTTAATGTTTTCATGTTTTTAAAGCATGCTTTGATTGTAGGATCCACAATAGAATCAAGTTGTAAAGGGTAGAAAATGACTAATTATCAAAAATACTTAGTCTAAAAATACTTAGTCTAATAGAGCTTCAGGGCTTTAGGAGGAAATTATAATATTACATTACAACTTGATTAGTACAAAAATGCAAGTGAGGCCCGAAGACCTAAAGGAGACAAAATTGAACACATAGTGGCATCACATACCCCCATAGATTTCAAAGGGATAACCTAGATAAGGAAAAATGATTTAAGTGTTTCAGGGAATCAAGATGTGGATGCACTTTTGCGCCACTTTGATGTTAAGTGCAAATGAGGTTCCAAACCCCAAATACACTAAGGCATTAATAGACACATGGAAAAAGATCAGGAGTTTACGGTAGGATTGAAAAATTATATGGTTATGACTCTCTGGGCGGAAAGTGTAGCATCACACCACACCGTGTTTCCTTAAAAATTAAAAAATGCAAATGAAAGTTTGAAGCCTACAGCTCATGTCATCAAAAATAAGCCTCAAATGTTCTAAGTCCACACTAAAGCCTTGGGTCAAAGTCACATGAAAGTCAGTGGCCAATCACAAGTAAATATTCAAAGGGCATTGACTTAATGAATAAATGTAGAGATGTGTGGAAGCTTTGCACTTTTACATCAAGTGCAAAAGTGCAGGTGAGGCCTGAGACCTAAAAAAATGCAAAAGTATAGGTGATGCCTAAAAACTTGTAGGATGCAAAAGTGCAGGCAAGGTCTAAAAACCCACAAAAGGTAGAATGGTACACATACCATCATCATATTTAAGGTTCTCCTAAAAATGGTTATTATTCTCATGTTTGGAATCCAAGTGCCTACTGTCAAGGTAGGACGTATAGCAGGACAATTTACAAAACCAAGATTGAATGACTTTGGAGTGATTGATGGTGTAATTCATCATTACACAAAAATATTCATAAGGTTATTGGTAATGCTAACTCTGGATGAAACTACTTCCATAACAAAAATGGATGAGGTGGTTTTTGTGTTTGAAACTAAAACATGAACCATTCACATGACACACTCATGGTAGTTCCTCAGCATAAATCAGATGAATTCCATAAGTAATAATATTTAATCAGATTTTTAATATAGGTATTTATCTAGAATCAAAGAGATTCATTGATGTAGGTTTGGCTCCAGTTCAAAGTCACTTTAAAATAATATGTTAGTATGGTGATAAGTTTAATGCCTCAAACTATAATAGGAAAATAATTGTTGCACATTTTTATTCCAAGGGTTTTGAGGCAAAAATGGGCCAATAAAATTGTAATTTAAAGGGAAGTCCTTTCATTCTTCACATGATTAAAATGGACATGGATCCCACACTACCTCCACTATAGTTAGAGCAGTCATCCAAAACGTAAGTATATTTGGTATTGGGGAGAGGACCCAGCAGCTGGACAAAGCTCATGTGGAATTCTTGAGAGGCATTTTTAATCCTCTAGGCCTTAAGGGGTGCCTAAAAAATTAAGGATAAATTTTCCATATCTGATAAGAGCAGTATGACAAGTAGGTTTGATAGTGACTTGGGTTAGTGACCCTATGCATAAAAATACAATCAAGGAACCATCTAGATTAAATACATGGCCATTTGATACTATCAATGGCAAAGCTAAAGGCATTCTTTGATGTGCACAAAGAGGAAGGCATCCACCCTAGAGGCATGCATATAGAAATGATCAGTCAAAATGTAATAGAATGTAATAGAATGTAATAGAATGTGTTTATGGTTCTAGAATGGTAACACTTGATGATTTTCATTCTAGATATCACACTCATTGTGACCCTAGATTGAATGCATCATAGTCTCTATAACTAGAATTTATTATTTTTAGAAGATTGAGGAGCAATTTTATATTCTTTATTCCTCCCTCCATTCTTTCATTCTTTATTATTTTTAGGGAAAGTGCTAATCAGATCACTAGCTGGCACATCATTCTCAGTTCAGGTGGGTAAATGATTTGTTGAAAAACTAAACAAAATTGTTACACATAAAAACAAATTTTGTATTCACCTAGGAAGAATACTCTCCCACGAGCTCAAATACATAAAATATCCAATCGATCATATCAAATGATCTAAAACTTGAAATTCTTGGTTGAATAATATTTCAATAACATACAAATAATAATGCTAACTCTGAGAAGAGATGTTTTATTACTTAAAATTGTAGATACAACATATGCCCGTCTCTGGAAAGAGATGTCTGATTGCCTTTTTGAGCTACATCTATTTTTATACATAGTTTGAAGTTAGGAGGAGGATGTGGAAGGTCACCAATCTGAAGGGAAATGAAGTGGTTTAACTTCCTCAATTTACAATATTACAAAATTTGAGAAATTACTATTTTTAGAAACTTACTATTTTTAGACTACACTATTAAAATTAAAATTTTAGAAACTTTCATTGGTATTTTGAGGTTCAAAATATATCAATCATATCTCCATGTTATCTTATCACATTCTCCTCATTCTTATCTTTCCAATGGTTCAAACGAGGAGTCAAATAGAGCTATGGTGCAAAAGTTATGGCTCCTAAAAGTTCTGCCACCAATTAGGGTAGAACCGTCACCTAAATTATCACCTGAAATTTTTCTTAGATCATTCCTCCCTCTTTGAGAATCAATGGTCCCCATTGCATCAATATTTGTCATCAAGGGTGGCAGTTATGTTTTGATTTGATTCTCGATGCATACTTAGAATGGACTGTGCTTTGTGGAGCTGCGCTTTATTGAGTTGTGCAGGGCCCGATTGTTCACCATTTCTATCTGACCATCAGTATGTGGATGGAATATCATGAACTTCCTCATCTTGGTATTTATTTTCTTTTATTATTGTATTGTTTATGTAGTTGAGGCTATAGCATTGACCTTTTTGAATTTTTGTGGCTTGACCACCATGAGAACAAATTTCTTGGCATTAATCAGGGAGATAGATGTTGAATGTGGTGCCTCTTGTACCCTATAGCATCATGTTCCAAGAGTGAGGGTGACCCTTAAATTTATTGATTCATACATGCCATGTTGATCATATATGAATGGTTAACTAAGGAGTATATCTCAAACATCTAGATTGACCATATCACATAAGACCTCATCTTGGAAAGGTTTTATTGCATATGAGAGAAGACATTGGTGGGTGACACAGAGGTTTCTCCTTGGAATCAACCATCCAATACTATATGGCTTTGGGTGAGGCTTCATGGATAGATTTAGGATTTTCACAACATTAGTAGAGATTAAATTCTTTTGAATCCCACTATCAAGAATGAAATGCAGAGGCTTATCTTTCACACATAACTTAAAGTGAAATAGCATTTCCTTGTCATCTAGTCTCTTCTTGTGGGTCTATGATGAAGCAGTGATGGCATCAGGCTTGGCATCTACAATCTCTTCTTCATCCGCTTTGACATCAGGGTATGTATGAGGTAGAGCAGTAGATGTTAAAGATTATGAATCAGAATATAGGGACTTGATGACTCAACATTCTTTATTGAAATGAGTTCTGGATTTGTGGTAATCACACAATTTCCTAGTCTTCCCTTCCTTTTACTTCTAATTTTGACCTTGTGTTTGACTTTTTTTTATCATTTTTTTATTTTGAAGTCTAACTCTTCGTATTCATTCTTTTTTGTTTCTACTCAATCTTCACCATAAACTTATACACCTCATCAAGGGTTTATAAATTGAGAGAGTTCCATTTCTTCCCATATATACCATTACAGTCCACCACAACATTTGATAACCTTGTGTTTCTCACTTTTCTAGATACCCAATCTCGCAGATAGAGAATGAAAAATGTCAGTGTAATCTTGAACAGATTGTTCCTTATCTTGGTGAATTTGTTACCACTCTATATACAGATCATCATATGCTCCAATGTGATAGTATTCTTCCTTTACAATTTTTATAAAATTACCCCAGATAAGTTCTACCTCAAGGCCAATATCATCTATACTGAATCTCTTCTTGTACACTTCCCACTAATTTTTTATAAACAATGATGCTTTCAAAAGATCAAAAGTGATATTCTATTTATCAATGAATTTATTTATAGAAAAATAGGATGATAATTGATCCAACCAATTTTCTACTACATCAGCATTGATTTTGCCTTAAAACATAGGGATATCAAAATTCACCTGAACCTTGAAGGGTGTTGGGACACTAAAAAAATGTGGAGTTGCAAATGTTAAGCCAAAATTTCCCATTAGCATTTGTTAGAGAATTTAGGTGAATTGTTGTTGTAGCATCTTTGTTTGTTGCTGTTAGAGAGCTTCATTCACCATTTTCTTGAAAGGATCAGATGTCTCGATGTTATCTACCATTTGAGGTCATTTGAAGCGAATAGGTGGACATTTTGTTGGTTCTATTATTTTCCACCCAAGCTTCATGTAATTTGACCTCGTCCTTGGGATAATACACTCTAAAGACAAATTGCTCTGATACCACTGATCCAAAACTCAAAATTCTTAGTTGAAGAATATTTCAAGAACACACAAATAACAATGTTATTTGTGAGAAGAGATATTTTGTTGCTCAAAATTGTAGATACAACATATGCTTATCTCTGGGAAGAGACGTCTAATTGCCTTTTTGGGATACATCTATTTTTATACATACTTTGAAGGTGGGACAAGGATGTAGAAGGTCACCAATCTTGAGAAAGATGAAGTGGTTTGACTTCCATGATTTACAACATTACAAAATTCAATAAATTACTATTTTTAGAAACTTATTATTTTTAAACTGCACTATTAAAACTAAAATTTTGGACACTTCCATTGGGATTTTAAGGTTCAAAAACTATTGAGCACAATTCCATGCCATCTCCTCATGTTCTCCTCATTCTTAGCTTTCTAATAATTTAAACGAGGAGTCAAACAAAGCTATGGTACAAAAGTTATGGCTCCCAAAAGTTTTACCATCAATTGGTGTAGAACTGTCACCCAAATTGTCACTGAAATGTTACTCAGATCATTCTTCCCTCCTTGAGAAGTAATGGTCCCTATTGCATCAAGATTTGTCATTAAGGGTGGTAATTGTGTTTTGATTTGATTCCTGATGCATGCTTAGAATGGATTGTGTTTTGTGGAGCTATACTTTTTTGAGCTATGTAGGGTCTGATTGTTCACCATTTCTATCTAACCATCAGTCTGTAGATGGAAGGTCATGAACTTCCTCAGCTTGGTATCTGTTTTCTTCTATTATTATATTATTTGTGTAGTTAGGGTTGTAACATCGACTATTTTAGATTTCTTTGGCTTGACCACCATGAGAACAAATTTTTTGACACTAATCAGGGAGACAGATGTAGAAGGTGGTGCCTCTGGTACATTGTAGCGTTGTGTTCCAAGAGTGAAGGTGATCCTTTGATTTCTTGATTCATAAATTCTATGTTGATCATACATGAATGTTTGACCAAAGATTACATCATAAACATCCATATTGACCACATCACATAAGACCTCATCTTAGAAAGGTTTTATCACATATAAGAGAAGACATTGGTGGGTGAAACAAAGGTTTCTCCCTAGACTCAACCATCAAATACTCTATGGCTTTGGGTGAGGCTTCATGGATAGATTTAGGATTTTCACAACATTAGTAGAGATTAAATTCTTTTGACTCCCAATATCAAGAATGAAATATAGAGGCTTACCTTTCACCTATAACTTAGAGTGAAATAACATTTCCTTGTCATCTAGCCTCTCCTCATGGGTCTGTGATGAAGCAATGATGGCATCAGGCTCAACATCTACAATCTTTTATTCATCTTTTTTGATAGTAAGGTGTGTATGAGATAGAGTAGTAGATGTTAAGGATTGTGACTCAAAAAGTAGGGACTTGATGGCTTGACATTATTTTTTGGAGTGAGTTTTATATTTGTGGTAATCACACAATTTTTCATTCTTCCCTTCCTATTACTTCTAATTTTGACCTCGTGTTTGACCTTCTTTATCACTTTTCTATTTTGAAGGCTGACTCTTTGTATTCATTCTTCCATGCTTCTGCTCAATCTTCATCATAAAATTGTACACCTCCTTGAGGGTTTCTAAATTAAGAGTTCCATTTCCCCTTGTATATACCATTATAGTCCACCACGATATTTGAGAACCTTGTGTTTCTCACTTTTCTAGATGTCCAATCTCATAAATAGAGAATAAAAAATGTCACTGTAATCTTAAATAGACTTTTCTTTACTTTGGCAAAGTTTTTTCCACTCTATATACATATCATTATATGCTCCAATGGGGTAGTATTCTTCATTTGCAACTTCTATGAAATCATCTCAAGTAGGTTCTACCTCAAGGCTAATATCATTCGTACTGAATCTCTTTTTTAACACTTTCCACTAATTTTAGACAATCAATGATGCTTTCAAAAGAGCAAAAGTGATATTCTCTTTATCGGTGAATTTATTTATGAAAAAATAGGATGACAATTGATCCAACCTATTTTTTACTTCATTAGCATTGATTTTTCTTTCAAATGTAGGGATATCAAAATTAACTTGAACCTTGAAGGGTGTTGGGACACTAAAAAAATGTGAGGTTGCAGATGAAGACCCAAAATTTTCCATTGAGATTTGTTGAAGAATTTGGGTGAATTATTGTAGCATCTATGTATGTTATTATTGGAGGGCTTTATTCACCATTTTATTGAAAAGATCAGATGTCTTGATGTTGTCTACCATTTGAGGTCATTTGGAGTGAACAAGTGGATAATCTATTGGTTCTATTATTTTTCATCCAAGCTACTTGTAATCTAACCTCATTCTTGGGATGATACACTCTAAAGACAAACTGCTCTGATATCACTAATCCAAAACTTGAAAGTCCTGGTTGAAAAATATTTTAAAAGAACACAAATAATAATGTTATCTCTGAGAAGAGATATTTTATTGCTCAAAATTGTAGATACAACATATGCCTATCTCTGGGAAGAGATGTCTGATTGCCTTTTTGAGCTACATCTATTTTTATACATGCTTTAAATAAAGGAAGATGTGGAAGGTCACCAATCTTGAGGGAGATGAAGTGGTTTAACTTATATGATTTACAACATTAAAGAATTTGAAAAATTACTATTTTTAGAAACTTACTATTTTTAGATTGCACTATTAAAACTAAAATTTAGGACACTTATATTAATATTTTAAGGGTAAAAACTATCAAGCATAGCTCCATGCCATCTTATCATGTTCTCCTCATTCTTATCTTTTCAACAGTTTAAATGGGGAGTCAAACGAAGCTATGGTGAAAAAGTTATGGCTCTTGGAATTTCTACCATCAATTGGGTTAGAATCATCACCCAAATTGTCACCTGAAAATGTTGCTCAGGTCATTCCTTCTTCCTTGAGAAGTAATGGTCCCCATTACATCAGGATTTTTCATAAAGGGTGGTAGTTATGTTTTGATTTGATTCTTGATGCATAATTGGAATAGACTGTGTTTTACAGAGCTGTGCTTTATTAAGCTATGCAGGGCCCAATTATTCACCATATTTTTCTACCATCAGTCTGTAGATAAAAGTTCATGAACTTCCTCAGATTGGTATCTATTTTCTTTTATTGTTGTCTTGTTTGTGTAGTTTGGGTTGCAATATTAGTGCTTTTGGATTTTTGTGGTTTTACCACCATGAGAACAAAAAATTTGGCACTAATCAAGGAGATAAATATAAAAGGCGGTACCTCTGGTACGCTATCACACCATGTTAAAAGAGTGAAGGTGATCCTTTGAGTTCTTGATTCATAGATTTCATATCGATCATACATGAATAGTTGACCAAGGAGTACATTGCAAACATCCAAATTGATCACATAACACAAGACCTCATCTTGGAAAGGTTTTATCACATATGAGAGAAGACATTGGTGGGTGACACAGAGATTTATCCATAAATTCAACCATCCAATACTATATGGATTTAGGTGAGGATTCATAGATAGATTTAGGGTTTTCACAACATTAGTAGAGATTAAATTATTTTGACTCCCACTATCAAGAATGAAATGCAGAGTCTTACCTTTCACCCATAACTTAGAATGAAACAACCTTTTACTATCATCTGACCTCTCCTCATGGGTTTGTGATGAAGCAACAATGGCATCAAGCTCAGCATCTATAATCTCTTCTTCATCCTCTTCGATAACAGGGTGTGTGTGAGGCAAAAAAGTAGATTTCAAGGATTATGACTCAAAAAGTAGGGACTTAATGGCTCAACATTTTTTTTTTAGAGTGAGTTCCAGATTTATGGTAATCACACCATTTTCCAGTCTTACCTTCCTTTTGCTTCCAATTTTGAGCTCGTATTTGACCTTCTTTATCACTTTTCCATTTTGAAGGTTGACTCTTCATATTCATTCTTCCATGTTTCTGCTCAATCTTCACCACAAACTTGTATGTGTAATTGAGGGTTTCTAAATTGGAGAGTTTTATTTCCCCTTGTATTTACTATTATAGTCTACCATGATATTTTATAACCTTTTATTTCTTACTTTTCTAGATGCCCAATCTTGTAGATAGAGATAAAAAATATCAGTGTAATCTTAAACAGATTGTTCTTTACCTTGGTGAAGTTGTTGCTACTCTATATACAAATCATCATATGTTCTAATGGGGTAGTATTCTTCTTTTATATCCTTTATAAAATTGTCTCAAGTAGGTTCTACATCAAGGCCAATATCATCTGTATTGAATCTCTTTTTGTACACTTTCCACCAATTTTTGACAAGCAATGATGATTTCAAAAGAGTAAAAGTGATCTTCTCTTTATCAATGAATTTATTTATAAAAAAAAGGATGACAATTGATCCAACCAATTTTTTATTACATTAGCATTAATTTTTCCTTCAAATGTAGGGATATCAAAATTCACCTGAACCATGAAAAGTGTAGGGAAATTGAAAAGATGTGGGGTTGTAGATGAGGATCCAAAATATCCCATCAAAATTTTTTAGAGAATTTGAATGAATTATTGTAGCATATGTGCTTGTTGTTATTGGAGATCTTCAATCACCATTTCTTTGAAAGGATTGGATGTCTCGATGTTGTCTACTATTTGAGGTCATTTGGATCAAATAGATAGATAGTCTGTTGGTTTTATTATTTTTCACCCAAGCTTCCGATAATTTGACCTTGTCTTTGAGATCATACACTTTAAATACAAACCACTCTGATACCATTGATCCAAAACTTGAAAGTCTTGATTGAAGAATATTTTAAGAACACATAAATAATAATGTTATCTCTAAAAAGAGATATTTTATTACTCAAAATTATAGATACAGCATATGCCTATCTCTAGGAAGAAATGTCTGATTATCTTTTTGGGTTACATTTATTTTTATACATACCTTGAAGGTAGGAGGAGGATGTATAAGGTCACTAATCTCGAGGGAGATGAAGTGGTTTGACTTTCATGATTTACAACATTATAGAATTCAAAAAATTACTATTTTTAGATTACACTATTAAAACTAAAATTTAAGACACTTTCATTAGAATTTATAAGGTCAAAAACTATCAATCATAGCTCTATGCCATTTCATCGTGTTCTCCTCATTCTTATCCTTCCAACGGTTCAAACAGAGAGTCTAACGAAGCTACAGTGGAAAAGTTATGGCTCTTGAAAGTTCTGCCACCAATTAGGGTAGAACTGTCACCCAAATCATCACCTCAAATGTTGCTTAAATCATTCCTCCCTTTTTGAGAAGCAATGGTCCCCATTACATCAAGATTTATCATCAAGGGTGGCAGTTATGTTTTGATTTAATTTTTGATGCATACCTGGAACGGATTGTGCTTTATGGAGATATGCTTTTTTGAGTTGTGCAAGGCCTAATTATTCACCATTTCTATTTGACCATAAATCTATAGATGGAAGGCCATGAACTTTCTCAGTTTGGTATTTATTTGCTTCTATTGTTGTGTTGTTTGTGTATTTTGAGCTACAACATCAGCCCTTTTGGATTTATGTGGCTTGGCCACCATGAGAACAAATTTCTTGTCACTAATCAGGGAGATAGATGTAGAAGGTGGTACCTCTAGTACCTTATAGCATCATATTTCAAGAGTGAGGGTGATCCTTCTAGTTCTTGATTTATTGATGCCATGTTGATCATACATGAATGGTTGACTAAGGAGTACATTGCAAACATCTAGATTGACCACATCACATAAGACCTTATCTTAGAAAAGTTTTATCATATATGAGAGAAGACATTGGTGGATGACACAGAGGTTTCTCTATGGACTCAAACATCCAATATTTTATGGCTTTGGGTGAGGCTTCATGGATAGACTTATGCTTTTCACAATATTAGCAAAGATTAAATTCTTTTGACTCCTACTATCAAGAATAACATGTAGAGGCTTACCTTTCACCTATAACTTAAAGTGAAATAATATTTCCTTGTCATTTGGCTTCTCCTTATAGGTCTATGATGAAGCAATGATGGCATCGGGCTCAACGTCTATAATCTCTTCTTCCTCTTCGATAGTAGAATGTGCATGAGGTAGAGTAGTAGATGTTGAGGATTGTGATTCAGAAAGTAAGGACTTGATGTTTTGATATTCTTCTTTAGAGTGAGTTTTAGATTTGTGGTAATCACATCATTTCACAGTCTTTCCTTCCTTTTAATTTTAATTTTGGCCTCGTGTTTGACCTTCTTTTTCACTTTTTCATTTTGAAAGCTGACTCTTTGTATTCATTTTCTATGCTTCTACTTAATCTTCACCGTGAACATGTATACCTCACTGAGGGTTTCTAAATTGAAGATTTATATTTCCCCTCGTATATACCATTATAGTCCACCATGATATTTGAGAACCTTGTGTTTCTCACTTTCTTGGATGCTCAATCTTACAGATATAAAATGAAAAATGTTAATGTAATCTTGAACAAACTATTTCTTACCTTAGCGAAGTTGTTACCACTCTATATATAGATCATTATATGCTCTAATAGGGTAGTATTCTTCCTTTACAGCTTCTATGAAATCATCCTAGGTAAGATCTATCTCAAGGCCAATATCATCCGTACTGAATCTTTTTTGGTACACTTCCCACTAATTTTTAGCAAGCAATGATGCTTTCAAAAGAGAAAGTGATCTCTTTATCGATGAATTTATTTACAAAAATATAGGATGACAATTTATCTAACTAATGTTTTACTGTATTAGCATTAATTTTGCCTTCGAATGTAGGGATATCAAAATTCACCTGAACCTTGAAAGATGTTAGGACACTGAAAAGATATGGGGTTACATATGAGAAGCCAAAATTTCTCATTGAAATTTGTTGAAAAATATGGGTGAATTGTTGTAGCATCTGTGTTTTCTGTTGTTGGAGGGATTTATTCACCATTTTCTTGAAAGGATCAGATGTCTCAATGTTATCCACCATTTGAGGCCATTTAGAGCGAATAGGTGGATACTCTATTGGTTATATTATTTTCCACCCAAGCTTCTTATAATCTGACCTCATCCTTAGAATCATACACTTTAAAAACAAATAGCTCTGATACCACTAATCCAAAACTCAAAAGTTTTGGTTGAAGAATATTTTAAGAATACACAAATAATAATGCTATCTCTAAAAAGAGATATTTTATTGCTCAAAAGTGTAGATAGAACATATGCCTATCTCTAAGAAGACATGTTTGATTGTCTTTTCATGCTACAATTATGTTTATACATACATTGAAGGTAGGAAGAGGATGTATAAAGTTACCAATCTCAAGGAAGATGAAGTGGTTTGACTTCTATGATTTATAATATTACAAAATTCAAAAAATTACTATTTTTAGAAACTTAATATTTTTAGACTACATTATTAAAACTAAAATTTAGGGCACTTCTATTAGTTTTTTAGGGTCAAAAACTATCAAGCATATCTCCTTGCTATCTTATCATATTATCCTTAATCTTAGTTTTTCAACAATTTAAATGGATAGTCAAATGGAGCTATAGTGCAAAAGTTATGGCTCCTAGAATTTCTACCACCAATTGGGGTAGAACCGTCCCCTAAATTATCACCTTAAATGTTACTCAGATCATTATTCCCTCCTTGAGAAATAATTATCCCCATTACATCAATATTTGTCATCAAGAGTGGTAGTTGTGTTTTGATTTGATTTTTGATACATATTTAGAATGCATTGTGCTTTGTGGAGATTTGCTTTATTGAGCTATGCAGGACCTAATTGTTCACTATTTTTGTCTGACCATCAGTCTATAGATGGAAGGCCCTGAACTTCCTTAGCTTGGTATCTATTTGCTTTTGTTGTTATGTTGTTTGTGTAGTTAGGGCTATAATATCAACCTTTTTGAATTTTTGTGGCTTGACCACCATGAGAACAAATTTCTTAGCATTAATCAGAGAGACAAATTTAGAAGGTGGCACCTCTGGTACCCTATAGCATCATGTTCCAATAGTGAGAGTGATCCTTCAAGTTCTTGATTTATAGATGCCATGTCTATCATACATGAATGGTTGACCAAAGAGTGCATCGTAAACATCTAGATTGACCACATCACAAAAGACCTCATTTTGAAAAGGTTTTATCACATATGAGAGACGACATTGGTGGGTGACATGGAGGTTTCTCCCTAGACTCAATCATCCAATAATGTATGGCTTTGGGTGAGGCTTCATGGATAGATTTAGATTTTTCACAACATTAGTAAAGATTAAATTTTTTTAACTTCCACTATCAAGAATGAAATGTAGAGACTTATCTTTCACCCATAACTTAGAGTGAAATAAGTTTTTCTTGTCATCTAGCCTCTCCTCATGGGTCTATGATAAAGCAATGATGGTATCGAGCTCAACATCTATAATCTCTTCTTCATCCTCTTCAATAGTAGGGTGTGTATGAGGTAGAGCAGTAAATGTTGAGGATTGTGACTCAAAAAATAAGGACTTGATGGCTTGACATTCTTCTTTGGAGTGAGTTTTATATTTATGGTAATCACACCATTTTTTAATCTTCCCTTCCTTTTTATTTAATTTTGGCCTCGTGTTTGACCTTCTTTGTCATTTTTTTTTATTTTGAACGCTAACTTTTTGTATTCATTCTTTCATGCTTCTGCTCAATTTTCATAATGAACTTGTACGTCTTCCCAAGAGTTTCTAAAATAAAGAGTTCTATTTCCCCCTGTATATACCATTATAGTTCACCATGATATTTGAAAACCTTGTGTTTCTCACATTTCTAAATGTCTAATCTTACAGATAAAAATTGAAAAATGTCAATGTAATCTTAAACAAAGTATTTCTTATCTTGGCAAAGTTGTTGCCACTCTATATACAGATCATCATATACTACAATGGGGTAGTATTCTTCCTTTACAACTTATATAAAATCATCCTCGGTAGGCTCTACCTCAAAGCCAATATCATCCATACAAAATCTCTTCTTGTACACTTCCCACCAATTTTTGATAGGTAATGATGCTTTTAAAAGAGCAAAAATGATCTTTTTATCAATGAATTTATTTATAGAAAAATAGGATGACAATTGATCCAATTAATTTTTTACTATATCAGTATTGATTTTTCCTTCAAATGTAGAGATATCAAAATTTACTTGAACTTTAAAGGGTGTTGGGACATTGAAAAGATGTGAGGTTGCAGATGAGGAGCTAGAATTTTCCATCGAGATTTATTAAAAAATTTGGGTGAATTATTTTAGCATCTATGCTTGTTTTTGTTGGAAAGCTTCATTCATCATTTCCTTGAAAAGATTGGATGTCTCGATGTTATCTATCATTTGAGGTCATTTAGAGTGAACAGGTGGATAGTCTATTGGTTCTATTATTTTCCACCTAAGCTTCATGTAATCTAATCTTGTCCTTATGATCATACACTCTAAATAAAAACCACTCTGATACCATTGATCCAAAACTTGAAAGTCTTGGTTGAAAAAAAAATCAAGAACAAACAAATAATAATGTTATCTCTGAGGAGATTTTTTATTGCTCAAAATTGTAGATACAACATATGCCTATCTTTGGGAAGAGATGTTTGATTGTCTTTTTGAGCTACATCTATTTTTATACATAATTTGAAGGTAGGAAAAGGATGTATAAGGTCACCAATCTCGAGGGAGATGAAGTGGTTCAACTTTCATGATTTACAACATTACAAAATTTAAGAAATTACTATTTTTAGAAAATTACTTTTTTTAGACTGTATTATTAAAATTAAATTTTAGAATATTTATATTAGTATTTTGAGATTAAAAAACCATAAAACATATTTCCATGCCATCTCATCATGTTCTCTTCATTCTTAGCTTTCCAATAGTTCAAACGGGGAGTCAAATAGAGTTATAGTGCAAAAGTTATGGATCCCATAAGTTTTGCCACCAATTGGGGTAGAACCGTCACCTAGATTATCACCTGAAATGTTGCTCAGATCATTCCTCCCTTCTTGAGAATCTATTGTCCCTATTGCATCAATATTTTTCATTAAGAGTGGCAGTTGTGTTTTGATTTGATTCTTGATACATACTTAGAATGGATTGTGCTTTGTGGAGTTGTGCTTTATTGAGCTGTGTAGGGCTTAATTATTCACCATTTCTATCTGACCACCAATTTGTACATGGAAGGCCATGAACTTCCTATCCTTAGTATCTATTTTCTTCTGTTATTGTGTTGTTTGTGTAGTCAGGGCTATAATATTGGCCTTTTAAAAAATTTATGGCTTGAGCACTATCAGAACAATTTTTTTGGCACTAATCAAGAAGACAAATGTAGAAGGTGGTGCCTTTGGTACCTTATATTGCCATGTCACAAGAGTGAAGGTGATCCTTAGAGTTCTTGATTCATAGATTTCATGTCAATCATACATGAATGGTTGACCAAGGAGTACATCACAAACATCTAGATTGACCACATCACACAAGACCTCATCTTAGAAATATTTTATCTTATATGAGAGAAGACATTGGTGGGTGACACGGAGGTTTCTCCTTGGACTCAACTATTCAATATTGTATGGCTTTAGGTGAGGCTTCATGGACAAATTTAGGCTTTTCATAATATTATTAAAGATTAAATTTTTTTGACTCTCACTATCAAGAATGAAATGCAAAGGCTTACCTTTCACCCATAACTTAGAGTGAAAAAGTCTTTCCTTATCATTTGGCCTCTCCTCGTGGGTCTGTCATGAAGCAATGATGGCATCGTGCTCAGTATCTATAATCTCTTCTTCATCTTCTTCAATAGTAAGGTGTGTATGAGGTAGAGCAGTAGATGTTGAAGATTGTGACTCAGAAAGTTGGGACTTGATGGCTTGACATTCTTCTTTAGACTAAGTTCTAGATTTTTTGTAATCACACCATTTTCCAGTCTTCCTTTCCTTTTGCTTCGAATTTTGGCCTCGTGTTTGACCTTCTTTATCACTTTTCCATTTTGAAGGTTGACTCTTTATATTCATTCTTCCATGCTTCTGCTCAATCTTCACCATGAACTTGTACGCCTCACCAAGGGTTTCTCAATTAAAGAGTTTCATTTCTATCTGTATATATCATTGTAGTCCACCATGATATTTGAGAACCTTGTGTTTTTCACTTTCCTAGATGCCTAATCTCACAGATAGAGAATAAAAATGTCAATGTAATTTTGATTAGACTATTCTTTGCTTTGACAAAGTTGTTGCCACTCTATATACAGATCATCATATGCTCTAATGGGGTAGTATTCTTTTTTTACATATTTTATGAAATCATCTCAAGTAGGTTCTACCTCAAGACCAATATCATCCATACTAAATCTCTTTTTGTACACTTCCTACCAATTTTTGATAGATAATAATGCTTTAAAAAGAGCAAAAGTGATCTTCTCTTTATCGATAATTTATTTATAGAAAAATAAGATGACAATTGATCCAACTAATGTTCTACTAGATTAGCATTGATTTTTCTTTCAAATGTAGGGATATCAAAATTCACCTAAACTTTGAAGGGTGTTGAGACACTGAAAAGATGTGGGGTTGCAGATGAGTAACTAGAATTTCTCATTGAGATTTGTTGAAAATTTTGGGTAAATTATCGTAGCATCTATGCTTGCTATTCCTAGAGAGCTTCATTCACCATTTTTTTGAAAAGATTATATGTCTCAATGTTGTTCATCATTTGAGGTCATTTGTAGTGAATAGGTGTATAGTCTACTAGTTTTATTATTTTCCACCCAAACTTCCTATAATCTGACCTCATTCTTGAGATCACACACTCTAAATACAAACTGCTCTGATGCCATTGATCTAAAACTCCAAAGTCTTAGTTGAAAAATATTTCAAGAACACACAAATAATAATGGTATCTTTAAGAAGAGATGTTTTATTGCTCAAAATTATAGATACAACATATTCATATCTCTGGGAATAGATGTATGATTATTTTTTGGGGATACATATATTTTTATACATACTTTGAAGGTATGAGGAGGATGTGGAAGGTCACCAATATCTAAGGAGATGAAGTGGTTTGACTTCCATGATTTTTAATATTATAGAATTTAAGAAATTACTATTTTTAAAAATTTGTTATTTTTAGACTACACTATTAAAATTAAAATTTATAACACTTCTATTTGTATTTATAATGTCAAAAACCATTTAGAATAGCTCCATTCCATCTTATTGTATTCTCCTCATTTTTATCTTTCTAACAATTCAAACAGGAAGTCAAACGGAGCTATGGTGTAAAAGTTATGGCTCATAGAAGTTCTGCCATCAATTGGGGTAGAACAATCACCCGAATTATCACCTAAAATGTTGTTCAGATCATTCCTTCATGTTTGAGAATCAACGGTCCCTATTACATCAATATTTATTATCAAGGGTGGCAGTTGTGTTTTGATTTGATACATGATGCATACTTGAAATGGACTATGCTTTTTAGAGATGTGCTTTGTTGAGCTATGTAAGGCCCAATTATTCACCATTTCTATCTGACCATCAGTCTATAGATGCAAGGTCATGAACTTCCTCAGCTTGGTATCTTTTTACTTATATTATTGTGTTATTTATGTAGTTAGGGATACAACATCATCCCTTTTGAATTTTTATGGCTTGACCACCATGAAAATAAATTTCTTGGCACTAATCAGGAAGATAGATATAGAAGATGGTGCCGCTAGTACCCTAGAACACCATGTTTCAATAGTGAGGGTGATCCTTCGAGTTCTTGATTTATAGATTCCATGTTTATCATATATAAAAGGTTGACCAAGGAGTACATTGTAAACATCTAGATTGACCAAATCACACATGACTTTATTTTGGAAATATTTTATCGCATATTAGCGAAGACATTGGTAGGTGACATGAAGGTTTCTCCCTAGACTCAACCATCCATTATTATATGGCTTTAGATGAGGCTTCATGGACATATTTAGGCTTTTCATAATATTAGCAGATATTAAATTATTTTGACTCCCACTATCAAAAATGATATGCAGAGGCTTACCTTTCACCCATAACTTAGAGTGAAATAACATTTCCTTGTTATCTAGACTTTTCTCATGGGTCTATGATGAAGCAATGATGGCATCAAGCTCAACACCTACAATCTCTTCTTCATTCTTTTTGATAACAAGGTGTGTATGAGGCAGAGCAGTAGATGTTGAAGATTGTGACTCAGAAATTAGGGACTTGATGGCTCGACATTCTTCTTTAGAGTGAGTTATAGATTTGTGGTAATCACATCATTTCTCAGTCTTCCCTTCTTTTTTATTCTAATTTTGGCCTCGTATTTGACCTTTTTTATCACTTTTCTATTTTGAAGGCTAACTCTTCATATTCATTCTTCCATGCTTCTACTCAATCTTCACCACGAACTTGTACACCTCACCAAGGGTTTTTAAATTGAAGAGTTTCATTTTTCCCCATATATACCATTATAGTCCACCATGATTTTTGAGAACCTTGTGTTTCTCACTTTCCTGAATATCTAATCTCACAAATATAGAATTAGAAATGTCAGTGTAATTTTGAACAGACTATTCCTTACCTTGGTGAAGTTGTTGTCACTCTATATACATATATCATCATATGCTTCAATGGGGTAGTATTCTTCCTTTACAGATTCTATGAAATCATCTCAAATAAGTTCTACCTCAAGGTCAATATCATTTGTACTGAATCTCTTCTTGTACACTTCCCACTAATTTTTGACAGGCAATGATGCTTTCAAAAGAGCAAAAGTGATCTTCTCTTTATCGATGAATTTATTTATAGAAAAATAGGATGATAATTGATCCAACCAATTTTATACTACATCAGCATTGATTTTGCCTTTAAATTTAGGGATATCAAAATTCACCTAAACCTTGAAGGGTGTTGGGACACTAAAAAGATGTGGGTTTGTAGATGAGGAGCCAAAATTTTCCATCAAAATTTGTTAGTGAATTTGGGTAAATTATTATAGCATCTATGCTTGTTGCTATTGGAGGGATTTATTTACCATTTCTTTAAAAGGATTGGATGTCTCGATGTTGTCTACCATTTGAGGTCATTTGGAGTGAACAGGTAAATAGTCTGTTGATTCTATTATTTTCTACCCAAGCTTCCTATAATCTGACCTTGTCTTTAGGATCATACACTCTAAAGATAAATTGCTTTGATACCATTGATCCAAAACTCAAAAGTCTTGATTAAAGAATATTTCAAGAACACACAAATAATAATGTTATATTTGAGTTTAGATGTTTTATTGTTCAAAATTATAGATATAATATATGCCTATCTCTGAGAAGAGCTATCTGATTTCTTTTTTGGGCTACATCTATTTTTATACTTAATTTTAAGGTAAGAGGAGGATGTGAAAGGTCACCAATCTTGAAGGAGATGAATTGGTTTGACTTCCATGATTTACAACATTACATAATTTGAAAAAATATATATTTTTAAAAACTTACTATTTTTCAACTACACTATTAAAACTATACTTTTAGACACATCCATTGAAATTTAGATGATTAAAAACCATTAAACATATCTCCATACCATCTCATCTCGTTATCCTTATTCTTAGCTTTCCAATAGTTCAAACGGAGAGTCAAATGGAGCTATAATGCAAAAATGATGGCTTTCAAAAGTTTTGCCACCAATTGAGGTAAATTTGTCACCTGAATTATCCCTTGAAATGTTACTCAGGTTATTCCTCCCTCTTTGAGAAGAAATGGTCCCATTTCATCAATATTTGTCATCAAAGGTGGTAGTTATGTTTTGATTTGATTCTCGATACATACTTGGAATGGACTGTGCTTTATGGAGTTGTGCTTTGTTAAGCTATGTAGGGCCTGATTGTTCACCATTTTTATTTGACCATCAGTCTATGGATAGAAAGCTGTGAACTTCCTCAGCTTGGTATCTATTTTCTTCTATTATTGTGTTATTTGTGTAGTCAAGGCTGTAATATTGGTCCTTTTAGATTTTTATGGTTTGACCACTATGAGAAAAAAAATTGGCACTAATTAGGGAGACAGATGTAGAAGGTGGTGCCTCTAATACCTTATAACATCATGTTTTAAGAATGAGGGTGATCCTTCAAGTTCTTGATTCATAGATGCCATGTCGATCATACGTGAATAGTTAACTAATGAGTACATCGTAATCATCTAGATTGACCACATCACACAAGATTTCATCTTAAAAAGGTTTTATTGCATATGAGAAAAGACATTGGTGGGTGACACAGGTTTCTCCTTAGACTAAACCATCCAATATTGTATGTCTTTAGATGAGATGTCATGAATAGATTTAGGTTTCACAATATTAGCAGAGATGAAATTCTTTTGACTCTCACTATCAACAATAAAATGCAGAGACTTATCTTTAACCCATAACTTAGAGTGAAATAACCTTTTCTTGTCATTTGGCCTCTTTTCATGGGTCTGTGATGAAGCAACGATGGCATCAAGCTCAGCATCTACAATCTCTTCTTCATCCTCTTTGATAGCAGGGTGTGTATGAGGCAGAGTAGTAGATGTTGAGGATTGTGACTCTGAAAATAGGGACTTCATGGCTTGACATTCTTCTTTGAAGTGAGTTCTAGATTTGTGGTAATCACATTATTTCCTAGTCTTCTATTCCTTTTACTTCTAATTTTCACCTTGTGTTTGACCTTTGTCACTTTTTCATTTTGAAAGCTAACTTTTCATATTTATTCTTTCATGTTTCTTCTCAATCTTCATGGTGAACTTGTACATCTCATCGAGGGTTCATAAATTGAAGACTTCCATTTTCCCCCATATATACCATTGTAGTCCACCATGATATTTTATAACCTTGTGTTTCTCACTTTCCTAGATACCCAATCTTACAAATACAGAATGAAAAATGTCAGTGTAATCTTGAACAGACTGTTCCTTACCTTGATGAAGTTGTTGCCACTCTATCATATGCTCCAATGTGGTAGTATTCTTCTTTTACAATTTCTACCTTAAGGCCAATATCATTCATAATGTATCTCTTCTGGTAAACTTCCCACCAATTTTTGACAGGCAATGATGCTTTCAAAAGAGCAAAAGTGATCTTCTCTGTATCAGTGAATTTATTTACAAAAACATAGGATGACAATTAATCCAACCAATTTTTTACTGCATTAGCATTGATTTTACCTTCAAATGTAGGGATATCAAAATTCACATGAACCTTGAAAGGTGTTAGGACACTAAAAAGATATGGTGTTACAAATGAGGATCCAAAATTTTCCATCGAGATTTGTTAGAGAATTTGAAAGAATTATTGTATCATTTGTGCTTATTGTTGTTAGAAGACTTCATTCACCATTTCCTTGAAAATATCAGATGTCTTAGTAGTGTCTACCATTTAAGGTCATTTGGAGTGAACAAGTGGATAGTCTATTGGTTCTATTATTTCCACCTAAGCTTTTTGTAATTTGACCTCACCCTTAGGATCATACACTCTAAATACAAACCACTATGATACCACTGATCTAAAACTTGAAAGTCTTGGCTGAATAATATTTCAAGAACACATAAATAATAATGCTATCTCTGAGAAGAGATATTTTATTGCTCAAAATTATAGATATAACATATTGCTATCTCTTAAAAGAGATGTCTGATTGCCTTTTTAGGTTACATTTATTTTTCTACATACTTTGAAGGTAGGAGGAGGATGTGGAAGGTTACCAATCTCGAGGGAGATGAAGTGGTTCAACTTCCATGACTTACAACATTACAAAATTTGAGAAATTATTATTTTTAAAATCTTATTATTTTTAAACTACACTATTAAAAATATAATTTAACACACTTTCATTAGGATTTAAAAAGTAAAAAACTATTAATCATAAATATATGCCATCTTATCACATTCTCCTCATTCTTAGCTTTCTAATGATTCAAACGGGGAGTCAAATGGAGCTATGATGCAAAATTTATGGCTCTCAGAAGTTCTACCACCAATTAAGGTAGAACCATCACCCGAATAGTCACCTAAAATGTTGATTAGATCATTCCTCCTTGATTGAAAAGCAATGGTTCCCATTGCATTAATATTTGTCATCAAGGGTGGAAATTATATTTTGATTTGATTTTCAATGCATAATTTGAATGGACTTTGCTTTGTGGAGTTGTGCTTTATGTAGCTATCTAGGGCCCGATTGTTCACCATTTCTGTTTGACCATCAGTTTGTAGATGGAAGGCTATGAACTTTCTGATCTTGATATCTATTTACTTCTTTTGTTATGTTGTTTATGTAGTCAAAGCTGTAACATTGACCATTTTAGATTTCTGTAGCTTGACCACCATGAGAAAAAATTCTTGGCACTAATCAAAGAGACAAATGTAGAAGGTGGTGCCTTTGGACCCTATTACATCGTGTTTTAAGAGTGAAGGTAATATTTTAATTTATTTATTCATAGATGCCATGTCGATCATATATGAATGGTTAATCAAGGAGTACATCGTAAATATCTAAATTGACCACATCACACAAGACCTCATCTTGGAAAGGTTTTATCGTATATAAGAGAAGATATTAGTGGGTGACATGGAGGTTTCTCTTTGAACTCAATCATCCAATAATTGTATGGCTTTGGATGAGGCTTCATGGACATATTTAAATTTTTCACAACATTAGTAGAGTTTAAATTCTTTTGACTCCCACTATCAAGAATTAAATACAAAGGCTTACCTTTTACCTATAGCTTAGAGTTAACAACTTTTATTTTTCATATGGCCTCTCCTCATGGGTCTGTGAAGAAGTAATGATGGCATCAAGCTCAGCATCTACAATCTTTTCTTAATACTCTTCGACAGCAAGATGTGTATGAAGCAAAGTAGTGGATGTTGAGGATTATGACTCAGAAAGTAGGGACTTCATGGTTCAATATTCTTCTTTAGAGTGAGTTTCAGATTTTTGGTAATCAGATCATTTCTTAGTCTTCTCTTCCTTTTACTTATAATTTGGGTCTCGTGTTCTACCTTCTTTGTCACTTTTTTTTTTTTAAAGGCTGACTCTTTGTATTCATTCTTTCATGTTTCTCCTCAATCTTCACCATGAACTTCTACACCTCGTGAAGGGTTTTTAAATTGAAGAGTTTCATTTTCTCTCTGTATATACCATTGTAGTCCACCATGATATTTGAGAACCTTGAATTTATCACTTTCTTGGATGCCTAATCTCATAGATAGAAAATGAAAAAGTCAATGTAATCTTAAAAATACTGTTCCTTTGATAAATTTGTTTCCACTCTATATACAGATCATCATATGCTCCAATGGGGTAGTATTCTTCCTTTATAGCTTCTATGAAATTGTCCCAGGTAGGTTTAGCCTCAAGGCCAATATCATTCGTACTGAATCTCTTCTTGTATACTTCTCACTAATTTTTTATAGGCAATGATGCTTTCAAAAGAGAAAAAGTTATTTTATCTTCATTAATTAATTTATTTATATAAAAATAGGATGACAATTGATCAAACTAATTTTCTATTGCATCAGCATTGATTTTGCCTTCAAATATAGGGATATCAAAATTCACCTAAACCTTGAAGGATGTTGGGACACTAAAAATATGTGGGGTTGTAGATGAGGAACTAAAATTTTCCATCGAGATTTGTTGGGAAAATTTAGGTAAATTGTTATAGCAAATGTGCTTATTACTGCTAGAGGGCTTCATTCACCATTTCCTTGAAAGGATCAGATGTTTCAGTGTTGTCTGTCATTTGAGATCATTTAAAGTGAATAGGTGGATAGTCTGTTGGTTCTATTATTTTCCACCCAAGCTTCCTATAATCTGACCTCATCTTTGGAATCACAAACTCTAAAGATAAAATACTATGATACCACTGATCCAAAACTTGAAAGTCTTGGTTGAAGAATATTTCAAGAACACACATATAATAATGCTATCTTGAGAAGAGATGTTTTATTGCTCAAAATTGTAGAGATAACATATGCTTATTTTTTAGAAGAGATGTTTGATTGCTTTTTCAGGTTACATCTAATTTTATACATACTTTGAAGGTAGGAATAGGATGTGGAAGGCCATCAATCTTGAGGGAGATGAAGTGGTTCAACTTCCATGATTTACAACATTATAGAATTTGAGAAATTACTAATTTAAAAAATTTACTATTTTTTAAATTACACTATTAAAACTAAAATTTAAGACACTTTCATTGATATTTCTAGGGTCAAAATCCATTCAGCATAGCTCATGCCATCTCATCGCATTCTCCTCATTCTTAACTTTTTAATGATTCAAACAGATAGTCAAATGGAGCTATGGTGCAAATTTTATGGTTCCCAAAAGTTCTATCCCCAATTGGGATGAAACCATCACCTGAATTATTGCCTAAAATGTTGCTCAAATCATTCCTCCCTCCTTGAGAAAAAATAGTCTCCATTGAATCAATATTTGTCATCAAGGGTAGTAGTGGTGTTTTGATTTGATTTTTGATGCATACTTAGAATGGACCGTGCTTTTGGAACTATGCTTTGTTGAGCTATGCAATGCTTGATTGTTCACCATTTCTATCTAACCATCAGTCTATGTATGGAAGGCCATGAACTTCCTCAGCTTGGTATCTATTTGTTTCTATTGTTATGTTGTTTGTATAGTCAAGACTGCAACATCAACCCTTTTGGATTTATGTGGCTTGACCACCATGAGAACAAATTTATTATCACTAATCAAGGAGACAGATGTAGAAGGTGGTGCCTTTGGTACTCTGTAGCATCATATTCCAAGAGTGAGGGTGATCCTTCAAATTCTTGATTTATAGATGCCATGTCAATCATACATGAATTATTGACGAAAGAGTATATCACAAATATCCAGATTGACCACATCACATAAGACCTCATCTTGAAAAGGTTTTATCACATATGAGAGAAGACATTGGTGGGTGACACAAATGTTTCTTCCTTTACTCAACCATCCAATATTGTATGGATTTGGATGAGGCTTCATGGATAGATTTAAGCTCTTCATAACATTAATAGAGATTAAATTATTTTGACTCTCACTATCAATAATGAAATGTAGAGGCTTACCTTTCACCCATAACTTAGAGTGAAATAATATTTCCTTATCATCTAGCCTATCCTTATGGGTCTATGTTGAAGCAACAATGGCTTTGAGCTCAACATCTAGAATCTCTTCTTCAGGCTCTTCGATAGTAGGGTGTGTATGAGGCAAAGTAGTAGATGTTGAGGATTGTGACTCAAAAAGTAAGGACTTGATGGCTCGATATTTTTTTTAAAGTGAATTCTAAAGTTATTGTAATCACACCATTTCCCAGTCTTTCTTTCTTTTTGCTTCTGATTTTGACCTTGTATTGGACCTTCTTTATCACTTTTCTATTTTAAAGGTTGACTCTTCATATTTATTCTTCCATGTTTCTATTCAATCTTCACCGTGAACTTGTACACCTCATCAAAGATTTCTAAATTGAAGAGTTCCATTTCCCTCTGTATATACCATTGTATTCCACCATGATATTTAAAAACCTTATGTTTTTCACTTTTTTGGATGCTTAATCTCATAGATAGAGAATGAAAAATATCAATCTAATCTTGAACAAATTATCCTTTACCTTGGCAAAGTTATTGTCACTATATATATATCATCATCTGCTCTAATGGGGTAGTATTCTTCTTTTACAGCTTCTATGAAATCATCTCAGGTAGGTTCTGCCTCAAGACCAATATCATCCATACTGAATCTCTTTTTGTAAACTTCCTACCAATTTTTGATAAACATTAATGCTTTCAAAAGAACAAAAGTGATCTTTTCTTTATCGATGAATTTGTTTACAGAAAAATAGGATGACAATTGATCCAACTAATTTTCTACTATATCAACATTGATTTTATCTTTAAATGTAGGGATATCAAAATTCATCTAAATTTTGAAGGGTGTTGGAACACTAAAAAGATGTGGGGTTGCAGATGAGGAGCCAAAATTTCTCATCAAGATTTGTTGGAAAATTTGAGAAAATTGTTGTAGCATTTGTACTTTTTGCTATTGGAGGGCTTCATTTACTATTTCCTTAAAAAGATCAGATATTTCAGTGTTGTCTACCATTTGAAGTCATTTAGAGCGAACAGGTGGATAGTCTGTTGGTTTTATTATTTTCTACTCAAGCTTCCTATAATCTGACCTCATCCTTAGGATCATATACTCTAAAGATAAACTGCTTTAATACCATAGATCCAAAACTCAAAATTTTTGATTGAAGAATATTTTAAGAACACACAAATAATAATGTTATCTCTCAAAAGAAATGTTTTATTGCTCAAAATTGTAGATACAACATATGCCTATCTCTTGGAAGAGATATATGATTACCTTTTTAGGATACATCTATTTTTATACATACTTTGAAGGCAAGAGGAGGATGTGGAAGGTCACCAATCTTGAAGGAGATGAAGTGGTTTGACTTCTATAATTTATAACATTACAAAATTCAAAAAATTACTATTTTTAAAAACTTATTATTTTAGATTGCACTATTAAAAATAAAAATTTAGCACACTTCTATTAGAATTTCAAGGGTTAAAAAATCTCAATCATATATATATGCCATCTCATTGCATTCTCTTCATTCTTAGATTTTCAACAATTCAAATAGGGAGTCAAATAGAGCTATGGTGCAAATTTTATGGCTCTCAAAAATTTTATCGTCAATTGGGATAGAACTGTCACTTAAATTATCTCTTGAAATTTTGTTTGAATCATTCTTCTCTCCTTGAGAATCAATGGTCCCCATTACATCAATATTTGTTATCAAGGGTGAAAGTTGCATTTTAATTTGATTCTTGATGCATACTTTGAATGGACTATGCTTTGTGGAGCTATGCCTTATTGAGTTGTATAGAGCTCGATTGTTCACCATTTCTATCTGACCATCAGTCTATGGATAGAAGGCCATGAATTTCCTCAGCTTGATATCTATTTTATTCTATTATTGTGTTGTTTATGTAGTCAGAGCTGTAACATCAACCTTTTTAGATTTCTATAGCTTGACCACCATGAGAACAAATTTCTTGGTACTAATTAGGGAGACAGATATAGAAGGTGGTGCTTTTGGTACCCTATCATTTGGCCTCTCCTCATGGGTCTGTGATGAAGCAATGATGGCATCATGCTTAGCATCTACAATCTCTTCTTCATCTTTTTTGATAGTAAGGTGTGTATGAGGTAAAGCAATAGATGTTAAAGATTGTGACTCAGAAAATTAGGACTTGATGGCTTGACATTCTTCTTTAGAGTGAGTTCTAAATTTATTGTAATCACACCATTTCTCAATGTTTTTTTCCTTTTGCTTCCAATTTTGGCCTCGTATTGACCTTATTTGTCACTTTTCTATTTTGAAGGTTGACTCTTCTTATCCATTCTTCCATGCTTTTTCTCAATCTTCACCATGAACTTGTACGCTTCATCGAGGGTTTCTCAATTAAAGAGTTCATTTTCCATCTATATATACCATTATAGTCTACCATGATATTTGATAACCTTGTGTTTTTCACTTTCCTAGATGTCTAATCTCACAGATAGAGAATGAAAAATGTCAATGTAATTTTGAATAGACTGTTCTTTCCTTGACAAAGTTGTTCCTACTCTATAAACATATCATCATATGCTCTAATGGGGTAGCATTCTTTCTTTACAACTTCTATAAAATCATCTCAGGTAGGTTCTATCTCAAGGCCAATATCATCTATATTGAATCTCTTCTTATATACTTCCCACCAATTTTGGATAGGCAATGATGCTTTCAAAAGAGCAAAAGTGATCTTCTCTTTATTGGTGAATTTATTTACAGAAAAATAAGATGAAAATGATCCAACTAATTTTTTATTGTATTAGCATTGATTTTTCCTTCAAATATAGGGACATAAAAAATCACCTAAATCTTGAAGGGTGTTGGAACACTAAAAATATGTGGGGTTGCAAATGAGGAGCCAAAAAAATTTATCAAAATTTGTTGGATAATTTGGGTGAATTGTTGTAGCATATGTGCTTACTACTATTGGAATGCTTCATTCACTATTTTTTTGAAAGGATTGGATGTCTTGGTGTTGTCTGTCATTTGAGGTCATTTAGAGCGAATAGATGGATAGTCTGTTGGTTCTATTATTTTTCACCCATGTTTCTTGTAATCTGACCTCGTCTTTAGGATCATACACTCTAAAGACAAACCGCTCTAATACCACTGATCCAAAACTTAGAAGTCTTGGTTGAAGAATATTTCATGAACACACAAATAATAATGCTATCTCTGAGAAGAGATGTTTTATTACTCAAAATTATAGATACAGCATATGCCTATTTCTGAAAAGAGATGTTTGATCGTCTTTTCTAGTTACATCTATTTTTATACATACTTTGAAGTTAGGAAGAGGATGTGAAAGGTCAGCAATCTCAAGGGAGATGAAGTGGTTCAACTTCCATGATTTATAACATTACAAAATTTGAAAAATTACTATTTTTAGAAACTTGTTGTTTTTAGATTGCACTATTAAAATAAAAATTTAGGACACTACCATTAGAATTTCAAAGATCAAAAACCGTCAATCATAGTACCATGTTATCTCATCATGTTTTCCTCGTTCTTTAATTTTCAACAGTTTAAACGGGAAGTCAAACAGAGCTATGGTGCAAAAGTTATGGCTCCCACAAGTTCTACCACTAATTGAGGTAGAACTGTCACCTGAATTATCACTTGAAATGTTGTTCGAATCATTCCTCCCTCCTTGAAAATAAATGGCCCCCATTACATTAAGCTTTGTCTTTAAAGGTAGTAGTTGTGTTTTGATTTGATTTTTGATGCATACTTTCAATGGACTATGCTTTGTGGAGCTGTGTTTTGTTGAGCTATGCAAGGCCTGATAATTCACCATTTCTATTTGACCATTAGTCTATGGATGAAGGGCCATGAACTTTTCTATCTTGGTATTTATTTGCTTAGTGTAGTCAAGGTTGCAACATTGTTCCTTTTGGATTTTTGTGACTTGACCACCATGAGAACAAATTTCTTGGTACTAATCAGGGAGATAAATGTATAAGGTGGTGTCTCTGGTACCCTATAGCATTGTGTTCTAAGAGTGAGGGTGATACTTCAATTTTTTGATTCATAGATACCATGACGATCATACATGAATGATTGACCAAGGACTACATCACAAACATTCAGATTGACCACATCACACAAGACCTCATCTTGGAAAGATTTTATCGTATATGAGAGAAGACATTGGTAGGTGACACAAAGGTTTCTCCCTAGACCTAACTATCTAATATTGTATGGCTTTGGGTGAGGCTTCATGGATAGATTTAGGCTTTTCACAACATTAGTAGAGATTAAATTCTTTTGACTCCCACTATCAAGAATAAAATACAGAGGCTTACTTTTCACCCATAACTTAGAGTGAAACAACATTTTCTTATCATCTAGCCTCTCCTCATGCGTCTGTGATGAAGTGATGATGGCATCAAGCTCAACATCTACAATCACTTCTTCATCCTCTTCAATAGTAGGATGTGTATGAGGAAGAGCAATAGATGTTGAGGATTATGACTTAGAAAGTAGGAAGTTGATAGCTTGACATTCTTCTTTGGAGTGAGTTCCAAATTTGTGGTAATCACACCATTTTCTAGTCTTTTTTTTTCCTTTTGCTTCCAATTTTAGCCTTGTGTTTGACCTTCTTTATCACTTTTCCATTTTAAAGGCTAACTTTTTGTATTCATTCTTCCATGCTTCTATTCAATTTTCACCACAAACTTATACGTCTTGCTGAAGGTTTCTAAATTAAAGAGTTCTATTTCCCCTCGTATATACCATTGTAGTCCACCACGATATTTGAGAACCTTGTTTTTCTCACTTTTTTGGATGCTCAATCTCATAGATAGAGATTGAAAAATGTCAATGTAATCTTGAACAAACTGTTCCTTACTTTGGTGAAGTTGTTGCCACTCTATATACAGATCATAATATGCTCCAATGGGGTAGTATTTTTCTTTTATATCTTCTATGAAATCATCCCAAGTAGGTTCTACTTCAAGGCCAATATCATTCATACTGAATCTCTTCTTGTACACTTCTCACCAATTTTTGACAGGCAATGATACTTTCAAAAGAGCAAAACTGATCTTCTCTTTATTGGTGAATTTATTTACAAAAAAATAGGATGACAATTAATCCAACCAATTTTTTACTGCATCAGTATTTATTTTGCCTTCAAATGTAGGGATATCAAAATTCACTTGAGCTTTGAAAGGTGTTGGGACATTGAAAAGATGTGAGATTGTAGATGAGGAGCTAGAATTTTCCATTGAGATTTGTTGGAAATTTTGAGAAAATTGTTATAGCATATGTGCTTGCTACTGTTAAAGGGCTTTATTCATCATTTCCTTGAAAGGATTAGATGTCTTAGTGTTGTCCACCATTTTAGGTCATTTGGGGCGAATAGGTGGATAGTCTGTTGGTTCTATTATTTTGCACTCAAGCTTCATATAATTTGACCTCATCCTTGGGATCATACACTTTAAAGACAAACCATTTTGATACCACTGATCCAAAATTCAAAAGTCTTTTTTTTTTAATATTTCAAGAGCACAAATAATAATACTATCTCTGAGAAGGGATATTTTATTCCTTAAAATTGTAGATACAATATATGCCTATCTCTGAAAAGAGATGCCTGATTACCTTTTGGAGCTACATCTATTTTTATAGATACTTTGAAGGTAGGAGGATGTGGAAGGTCACCAATCTTGAGATAAATAAAGTGGTTCAACTTCCATGATTTATAACATTACAGAATTTGAGAAATTACTATTTTTAGACTACATTATTAAAACTAAAATTTAAGAAACTTCTATTGGGATTTTGAGGGTTAAAAACTAGTAAGCATAGCTCCATGATATCTCGTCACTTTCTTCTCATTCTTAGCTTTCCAACGGTTCAAATAGGGAGTCAAACGAAGTTATGATGCAAAATTTATGGCTCCCAAAAGTTCTATCACCAATTGGGGTAGAATCATCACTCAAATTGTCACCTAAAATGTTGCTGGATCATTCTTCCCTCCTTGAGAAGTAATGGTCCCCATAGCATCAAGAATTTTCATCAAGAGTGGTAGTTGTGTTTTGATTTGATTCTCGATGCATACTTGGAATAGACTATAGACTG
Source organism: Torreya grandis (assembly GCA_037957365.1). Taxonomy (NCBI): domain Eukaryota; kingdom Viridiplantae; phylum Streptophyta; class Pinopsida; order Cupressales; family Taxaceae; genus Torreya; species Torreya grandis. Next base: position 7,902,179 of record JARHVA010000013.1, on the reverse strand, counting down.
TGCTTTGTGGATCTTGTAAACACCTAAATCTGACCATCGATAATCTCTAATCAAGCTTTTCATTAATTTACACCATAAATGCACAATTTGGCCTAAAAACACTAAAATATGCTAAATGATGTGAAACTGACATATTCAAGTGTTGATTTTAGCTAAAGTATCCCTAAATGAGGTAATGCAATTTATGAGCCAACTAACATTGATCAGTTCATTCTGAGTCAAAATGTTAAATTTGCATTTGGGTGCTCTGGATTACTCTTTTATATCAAATCTTTTACATAAGACATATGCCTTTGTTATTTGTTATTAGCAACATTCTAAATGGGAATACGGTTCCAATGCATCTGACATCACCTTCTAATTCCAATCCAATCAGATTTTAGATCAATAATAAGACATTCTGATCAATTTGGGTAATTTATGCACAAGGTGCTTAATCATGCTTAAGAGATAATTAACCTAAATCAATTCCTAATTAATAATTTTGTATAAAATTTTTGAATACTTATTTTTAGAAATGAATATTGAATATCTACATCATCGAGTGACCTCATTTCTTGAGAAGACATCTCTAAGCCATAAATGCCACAAATATCAAGATTCATGCCCTCTATGCCTCATCAATACTTCCATGATACCCTCCATGCCTCTTAATTTCCCCTTATTCCAATTCCATGATGAAGATAATTACAAACTTAAGTCCAAAAATTAAATTAATCCTCAACCATACATCTCAATCTTGAGATAGATAGTTCAAGTTGATTCTAATCAAATCCAAAAATCTATAAATAAGAGGCCTCACCACATCATTTCTAAGCTTAATTAGTGCAAATTTATAATGTAAGATTGGTTCCAAAAGCTTTAAGCAATTAGTGTTACCATGTCAAATTAATTCTAATCCAAACCAAGCCACAAGCCAAAGGTGCCAAGAAGAGATGGAGGTTGTCAAACTTCCATTGTCAAGGACTTCATGAGCACAAGTCGAGCAAGCCACCACTACAAAGGCATTTAGATTATCCAAGGAAGGTGAAAGAATTTTTGTGTTTGATTTCTTTCTTTTTTGTTGTGTTTGTCATTTTCTTTTGTTAACTAAGCTCTCCCTAGTGTCTAGGCCTAGAGATGTTATGCTATTAGTGTGTTTGTTTTATTTTGTTTTTATTTTGGAACTAACACCATACTAACCATCCTCTCTTGAGTCAAATTCCTAGATCACATAATGGCACGTCCAATGAGACCAGATGCATCTCACACCTAAAGGAGATCCTTTTGCAACTTTAAAATATTTATTTGAGCCTTTAAAACTCTTACAAATTGATTTTCTAACTTTATTTTGCCATATTTGGTTGTCATGGTTTTTACATAGTAACTGACATTGATAGAAATACTAACATCAGTTACTTGACCTAACCAACATCGATTAGAAAAACTAACATCAGTTAGATCTCGGTTATCCATATTTGACGTTAGTGGTATTAACCAATGTCGATCGTTGTGTTTTTATAAAAACACAGACCTAAGAGCTACTTTTCTAAAGTTTATTGTTTCAAACTCAAAAGAGTTTTATAGTTAAAGTACATGCTAACAATTTTACTATAGGACCAAGTTTAAAATTTGCTCAAAATATGTTTAAATCACCTTTGCATGCTTAAAAATCGATTAGGAACTTTGTTTTGGGTGTTTAACAAAGAATGTAGATGTTTTTGGTGAATGTTTTTTCAAAGTTTGCAATTAAGACCAAGGGGTCAAATGAACACCACCAAAAATTTCATTTTGGGTTTAAAATTGAACACACTTGTTAATTTTTATTAGCAATAGTTGTTTAATCAAATCTTGTTTGACAAAAAAGGTATATAACATGTATACTCTTTCATTTGTCCTCTATAAGGAACCCTTAGAAACTCATCAAAGTTTGGGTGATCTTGAAAATGACCCTAAAGTCTTTCTACTTTAATGTTTTCTTTATTTTATGTATCTTGGCTTACGAGGGGGACTTCATCACCTCCCACAAGTTCTTTAGGGAAGCTTCGACCTGGGGTTTCATCTATTGACATTGACTTCATTTGGCTCCTTTTGAGTTGCACATGATATGTAGTGGCACTTTGGACATCGCACTACACTTAGTGAACAATAAGATGTAATGGTTGTAAAAAAGACTAGACCTTTTTGCAACAAGCAAAGTGATACGGACCCAAAATCCATGCTTTTTTTTTGCATTATTTGGCATGAAATTCATTATGCAATTGATTCCCCTAGATCATTCGAAAACTTGTTAGATTTTAGACAAATCCCCACTTACCATGGAAGATTGTTGGTGCAAGGTGTGCCTCAAGGTCTATGTTGCAATACTATCATCTGAGAGAAGGGGGGTGTAAAAACCCTACTATATAATGTGCATTTACTTTTGGATGAACACTTAAAATCCTCTCAAATGGCATATATTGATCGATTCCAACAATACCAAGAAACCTTGTCAGTTTAGGATCTAAGGGTGATTAATTAGTTGGTTTTATCCTAGATTAAAGTCTTGTTTAGAGTCAAAACTTGGTGTAAACAAATAATCCCAAATGAAACACATGGTCCTCATTTTCCTTTGAACAAAAAGGGGTTATGCTACCCACGTAGGATCATTAATTTGCCTTGTTCAAATTTTATCAAAATATTGAGAGTCATATCATCTACTTTGGCGTAGTTATGCTGCCCAATTGACTTTAGACCTTGATCAAAGTTGTTTAAGTCCTTCACTTGTAATCTAAATTTAGAATTACACCTTTATAAGTTCATAGGGTTGATGTATTAAGTGGGTTCACCATTTGCACTAAACTTGAGGGAACTTAGGTTTAATTTCCAAATTGGGTTGAAGGCCATTTAAGACTCATAATAATTTTTATCATTTGATAGATTTAAGCCATTTTGTGCTAAACACTTGCACTTTGAGTCTATACTCCACGACATTTTGAGTCAAGAAAGGTAGTGTTATGCTATCAAAATTATGGAAAAATGTCTTTGCTTTAGAGAGTCTTTGAAACAAACTTTTTTATCACACCTTTTAGGTAGTATAGCATTTTTATGCTACCCAAAATATTTTAAATATTATTACAAAGAGTTCAAATTTGTTCCTACAGTTTCAGACCAATCCAAGTGTACTTTTGGTCTTTTATCTAAAATACAGTTATACTGTTCACCTTTGTCTTTGTCAAAAGAACCAAGTTTTATACCATTATTTATGAGATATAAAATTATTGCTAAAGTGCCTTTTGTTTCATACCTTATACCTAGTTGATCAAGTTCATGACTAAGAATCAAATGCCTAGTTTTTTTTAGAAGTGTTTAAAATCGGTTACATTAAAACTTTCATCTATTTTTAAAGTCTAGATTTTGACTTTGTTTGGCCAAGATTCCTAGCACATGCCTTTTTTGAGCTTAGATTTTGACATCACATTTGGCCAAAAGACCTAAAAAATTTTAAATTCTTAGATTAGATTGATTTAAAACACTTCGACTTTAGAGTTTGGCATTTCAATTTTTTGGTCCATTTAATTGCTTATCTTTATGTAAATAATGAAACATTAGATACTTTACGCTATCTTGTTTCCTCACAAATATTTGCATAAACCTTTTGATCCTTTCGACAAATCTAGACCAAGTTGAAAGCATCATTTGTTTTAGATTCTATCCTTTTTAGAGTTTTTAGAACTCTTTGACCTTTTATCGCAAAGTATAAACTATGGATCCTAACATGTATTCCTACACTCATAGTGGATTCATGTACAATATAGAGATTGGTAATGTAGTTACGCAAGAAGAAATGGTGCAAGACCCCTATACAGATAATATTACTTATGAGATGGATTCTTATCCCTATTATAATACTCAATCAGGGGCACAAAGCAAGATCCATTGGCTAACTATATGGTTAACACACCACCTTATTCAAAATAAGACCAAGAACAAACCACACAATATCTAGCTACAATACCCATAGTGGACAAGTCAATTCTTCAACAGTTATACTCTACCAATACGGCTTTCACATATGATCCATTTTTGTTTGAGCAATATCTGTTAGAGAACAAAGATGAGATTTTGGGTAGAGCCATAGAGGTAAGGTCCAAGTTTTCAATAGACTTCCCCCATGAAAAGTTACCAAGTCTAGTAAGAATGCCCCACAATATCATTTACGATCAACAGGTTTCTTCTAGCAATCCTATGGCTCTAGTCCAAACAACATATCAAGACCCTAATATATCTAATCAAGGAAAAAATGTCATGGTAGATCAGTTTAACCAAATGTAAATAACATATCAAACATACCTGAATTTAGCACATGATTTCAATCAAATGAACATGGTAAGTAAGCCTCTTATTGATCTATTACCTTCAACAAGAGTGTTGATAAAATTAACTGGACAAGAGAATCTGAGTTTTGACCCATTCATACAAATCACTTTGATAGATAACTTGATGCATATGCCAGTTATTGAAGAAGTGTCTTCAAACTTTACACTGAATAGTGAGCCAAACATAGTGGACAATGTGTAAATAGTATCCAATCTTGATCAAAGCGGTACTAATGCACAAACAACTAGCCAACAACATGTGCTTGTAGTTAATCCCATGAGTAGATTGTCATACCAAGGAATAGGAGTTTATACATCCCAACCACAACTAGTTGCTTTCTCAAGTGTATAACCTACAAGATTAGGTAATCAAACAATAGCCAATGCCATGTCTCAATGATAAAATGTTATGAATCCTACTCCTCCTCAACAAGCGACAAGAAGTATTCCACAATAACAAATACAGTCTAGTGTATCAACACAATAGAGGAAAAATATAGTGTCACCTCAATTAGGGGTAATTAATGTTCCTCCTCACCAGGTAATGACAAACATACCTTTTCAATCAGAAACTAATATGCCAATTGAAAACCATGCAATGACTAATCAACAACATGCAAATATTGGTCAATGTAAGATGTCAAATATGCAATTTGCTTTCACTTCTTCACAAAGATTCATGCAACAAGGAGGTCCCCATGTTTCTCAAGTACCTATTAGACAACTGATGGTTCAAAATGTGCCATATATTCAAAGGTAAAGTCTTGGTCCACAAGTTCCCACTCAATAGTAAGGTTTGATTAGTCAGTAGCATGTCCCTTTTCAACCACAATAGGCACAGTATAGTTATATCCCCTCATCCCAACCACAAAATCTTATAAGTCAAACCTTTAACACCAACCCAAACCAAAATATCATACAACCAAATGTGCAATTTCTAGTACATCCTAATCCACGTATGCATATTATTGGTCTTTTCCCCAACCAAGTCAATATACCTCAATATGTATCTTCATCATACCCTGGTTAAAGTGTCCCATTTGTGACCTCTTAATGATTTACCCAAACCAACATTCTCTCTCAAACCAATATCCCTTCCAATTTCCTATCCCAAGAATTGCAACAGATGAAGGATGCAATTACAGCCATTCAAGTTGAGAAGTAGACTAAAAAGTTCAAATTGGATGACGTGTGTTCTAATCCATTCAACATGGAGTATTTATAGATACCATTTCCTTCAAGATACGAACCACCCAAAACTAATAAATACAAAGGCAAAGGTGACCCTAAGTCTCATTTGATCAAATTCTTTATCGGATGTCAACCAGTGGCATATAATGACATATACCTTTTGATGTTGTTTCCAAGGAGCTTGGATGGACAAGCCTTGGAGTGGTTTTTAAAGTTTCCCAAGAATTTATTAATGGACTTTGATGATCATTTTGATAAATTTGTGCAGCACTTTTCCTACAATCTTGAGCATGAGATTTCCTTAGTGTACCTGACACAAGTAAAGCAAAAAGTTGGTGAGATTTTTGCAAGTTATTTGCAGTGATGGAGACCCCTTGCAAATCATTTCACCCATAGTTTAACACATAAATAATTAATTATTGTGTTTACCAAAAAAATTCATAGTGAGATGGCTTACCATCTAAAGTTACAATGTGCACATACATTCAAAGAGATCATTGATAAAGGTTTATTGATCGAGTAAGCACTCATTAATAAAGGAGTCATCAAACTTAATTCTACTAATCAAGGAAATATCCAATAGTAAGATCCTAATCAAATTCAAGCATCACAACCAACACAGGCCAATAACTAAGAAAGATTGAAGCAATTCAACCAAAATAGGAATGGTGTGGGAAATAGAGTAATTGAATCCTGTCATGTGCAAATTGTGCAAACCTCATCTGCATAAATTTTTCAACTTAATACTATCCAAAAACCTCTCTAACTAATACTATAAGCATAACAACCAAAACTTATACAACAAATACAACAGCCTTTACCATTACAAACCCTTAATCCTAAGAGAACTGTGCCTGCACATCATGTCTTTAGTGACCTAGGAGAGCCCATTAAATCTATATTTTGCAAGCTTTCTACTATTGATCTAATTAGTTGGTCTATATCAAAGCATTATCTATAAGTCATTCCTTATCCTAATTGGTATCGCAAAAATGAATTATGTGGCTACCATCAAATCAATGGGCATAATTTACGAAGATGTGTCCAAATCAGGCATTTAATTGAAAATATGTTGGAGAATGGGGAGATAACATTGGATAATGTTGCTTCTACTTCCAATCAAACTCTGGGGATTTATCAAAACCCCTTTCCCTAACATATCTATTAACAATAGTAAAATAATTAGTGACAACAACAACAACCAGTGCAGCAACAAAATCAACAGTATCAAAGTCAAAGGCTAAACAATCAGAATCGACAAAATCAGTAGCAAAATTCATAATGAAAAAATAATGGACAAAACTAAGGTCAAAATAGTAACAACCAATAAACCTATCATGCAGTTGCACATGACTATAATAGGGTTGTAGGCCATATTATAAGAGGTACCATTAATACCATCTCCATTAATCCTAGACCAAGCACTAATCACCTAGACCATTACTAAACAATACTATCCAACCAAATTATATGGATAATCTTTCTTTGACTTGGGAGTGCATACAGACAAACCACCAAACTAGGACTTCCACTTTTAGATCTTATAACAACTCATTCTTACCATGTGACCACATGCAAGTGCACCGGCAACTAAGACTTATCTGATCTGGTCCCACACCATTTCTAATAGTAGTTAGCAATAATGGTCTAGTATTTAATCATGATTATGCAATCATAACTTAGAGGTCAAAGATTAATATCCCAAGCCTACAACCATCTACCACTTTACCTATCATCCAACCAGCCATTCAGCCTCGAAATAAACCATTCACTATTGACCAAGATAAGAAGTTTGATATTATGGAACAATTATAGAAGACACCAACACAAATTTCTATTTTGGATTTGCTATGAATGTCAATAATCCACAAGAATATTTTGAATGAGTTTTTAACCTAATCTATTATTGCTAGCGAAATATCCCCTGATAAATTTCAATCTTTGGTTGGACACCTAGCTCCAGCCCAACAAGTCACATTCAATCAAAGTGATATGTCTTCCCTTGGTCCACTCCATAACAATCCATTATACATAGAAGTTTATATAAGATGACATAAAGTGCAATGTGTCCTTGTAGATAATAGACCCAGCTTCAACATAGTGTCTCTCAAGCTCATCAAGCTTCTTAGGTACACAATGGCAAATCTCCAACCAGAAATAATAACTATCAAAGCTTATGATAATCAGGAAAGAGAATCATAAGGTACCATTAGTTTTCTAGTTATCATTGGGCCTTTGAACCATGATACACTTTGTCATGTGCTTGATTTGGAGTTATCATATAATATGTTTTTAGGCAGGCCTTGGTTACATGAGATTCATGTAGTCTTGTCAACATTGCACCAATGTATCAAGTTTTTCCACTCAAGGATGGAAGTGAATATTTCAGAAGATTTACACCCATATGAATACTACAAGCATCTTGAGGCCAAATTTCAAAGTTATAATTATCAGTACGACATGAATCTAAGTTCAAAGCATGATAAAGGAAAGGCTATACTTATTGATCCTTCACCAGATAATTGCATAGATCCTAATACCTTGGATTCTCTTTCTCATATGTCGCCTCCTAAAGCTTCTAATCATTTCACCATTTCAGATAATGGACATGGAGAGTATGTGACCCATGACACATTTCATATTGCCAATCTTCCTTAGAATCCAAAAACCTTTGGGTGACCTAAGGTCATCCCACATAGGCATTGACAACAAAAGAGCAAAGATACGAGACCTGTCACATTTGTACTAGCATTTGGCTAAGAACTTGACCCTCTTGAAGGAGATGAATCATGGTTATATAATGACAACTAGGTTAATTGTTATAAAAGTGCAAAGTATCATATTCCTAATAGAATCATGGATCATCAAAAATATGAAGGAAGTGGCCTCAAATCGAATCAACAAGGGACCATCGAGCCAATTTCCATGACCAAGTATGAAAGACCTTATGGACTTAGATTTAAACCACCTGAGGGTGACCCCACATATCTTATTCAAACTCCATCACTAGTGACTAGTGATGATGATGTTGATAGAAAAGTAGAGTCCGATCATAGCCTCACCTTTGATGACCTAGCTAAAACCAATCTATTTGATAATAATGACATTTGTACCCTTACCCTGACCATTCATCATAACCCATTACCATTATATTATCCCCAACTGATAGATTGGGACTAACAAGAATCTAGTCTGTCAATTGATGAGTTCCAGATTGATGAGGCATTCTATGATTTTTTAGGCCTTAGAGATAATGTTTCATTGGGAGATCACAAATTAGGATTCTCAGTCACATTAGATCGTACAACCTATTTTAGAGAGTGAGTAAACACCCTTAGCCAAAAACAAATAAGTAAAACATTGAGGTCCCAAAGTGAAAACCTCTTTGAGACACTTTTTAACTAGGGAAAAAGTAAAGATAAAGGCCAGTCTAGTGGTGAAAACCTATTTCAAGCACCATTAGATGGGGGCGTTCATTCTTCTATGAGTTTAGACCAGGAGACCCCCAATGATGAACTTACAGATTTGAGTTCATTTTTGAGCAACCATAAGTATTTAATCAAATTTTCCAAGAATTTTTGACTATTTTTGTCACATGGCCAAATCTCCCATTAGGTAATTTAGATTCATCATGCCTAGGATAAGTTGAAGAGCAAGTCCTAACAAAGGACCTTGACATAATCTAATAGTTCAAGTCATTGCCTATTATCCTAGAAGATGGTTCAACCCTTCTAGTCGAAGATACAACCAAGGTAAACATCAGACCTAAAATGGATAAAATTAGTCACATCCTTCATTGAAGAGAAATATGACATCTTTACATCTATGTTTAGATAATTTGTAGATATCTTTGCATGTGCTTATTTTGACATGCCAAGTTTATACCTTGCCTTGGTTTTGAACCACTTTGTGGTTAATCCTAATGCCAAACTAGTAAAACAAAAGCTACATAAGATGCATCCTCACATTGTTGTATTAGTAAATAAAGAGTTGGAAAAACTCTTAAAAGCAGGATGTATCTGATCCATTGATTACTCAAAATGGATCTCTAATCTGGTACTTGTCAACAAAAAGCTTGAAAGAATCAGAATTTGTATTGATTTTTGAGACATCAACAAAGTTTGTCCTAAAGATGATTTTCCATTGCCTAATATTCACATGATCATCAATTCCATGATAGGTTATGAAATGCTTTCACTCATGGATGGATTTTCAAAATACAATTAGATCAAAATGGTGCCAGAGGATCAGCATAAAATAGCATTCACCACTCCATGAGGAACATTTTGCTATCAGGTGATGCCATTTGGTCTTAAGGATTTTGGAGCTACATATCAAAGGGCCATGACTGTCATATTTCATGAAATGATGCATAATATTATTGAATATTATGTCGATGATATATTAGGAAAATCCAAGACCAGGGTCGACCATACAATAGTGTTACATAAGATATTTGAAAGACTATGAGAGTATAAAGTCAAACTCAATCTAAATAAATGTGTTTGGAGTAACCTCAAGAAAGTTACTTGGCTTTATTGTGTCTCATAAGGGCATTTAATTTGATCCAACCAAATTCTATGATATAACCAAGATGCCACCACTAACTAATTTAAAGCAACTTCATAGTTTGTAGGGTAAAATCCAGTCAATCAGACATTTCATCTCTTAGTTATCAAACAAGTGCCATCCATTTACACACCTTTTGAAGAAGGGAGTTGCATTTCACTAGATGATCACTACCAAGAAGCTTTTCAACAACTCAAAGACTATCTTATTAATTTGCCTATTTTATTACCTCCTATGCTAGGAAAGCCATTTTTTTTATACCTATCAGCTATTGATCACGCCTTGGGGGCACTCTTGGCTCAACATGATGACAATGGAAAAGAGCATGTTGTATACTACCTAAGTTGTACCTTGGTTACATATGAACATAACTATGCACCTATTGAAAAATCTTATTTAGCCATGGTTTTTTTAGATCGAAAATTCTGACATTACATGATGAATAATAAAACTATGGTCATTTCAAAAGTAGATCCACTCAAGTATCTACTATCTAAAACAAATTTACAAGGTAGAATGGCTAAATGGATCATGCTTCTTAGTGAGTTTCACATAGCGTATGTCAATTAGAAGGAAATCAAGGGATAAGTTCTTGCATATCAACATGTTAAAGCACCTCTCATGGACACATAGCCACTCACATTCCAATTTTCTGATGAATCCATAATGACTGTCATTGACACACCCCTTGAGGAGTAACCTTGAAAGCTATATTTTGATGGTTCATTCACTGCACATGGATCGAGGGTAGGCCTATTGTTTATTACACCATAGGGGGATCTAATCCCTAAATCATTTAAAATCAGCTTTCTTTATACAAACAACATGGCCGAATATGAAGCACTTATTGCAGGACTTCAACAAGTAGTGTAGTGGAATATATCTCAAGTTTATGGTGATTCTCAGTTAATCATCAATCAGGTTATAAATCATTTCTAGACTAAAGATGATAAGCTAGTTCCATATAAAGCCATAATTAACACTCTTAAATAGCAAATTATCAACATTTAGTTTGAGCATATACCAAGGGCAAGTAACAAAACTGTAGATGCCATAGCTACTATTGGTTCTCTGATTTGACAAATAGACAAGCTAGAGAGTATTAGTTCCTCATCGAGAATTTATCAGAACCAGCTCATGAACCTTCAACTGTTGCCATGATTTGTGATATTATTGGTCCTAATTCTATTTGGTACTCAGACCTTTATAACTACCTTTATGACCAAGTTCGACCACCTAATCTTTCTCAAAAAAACCAAAGTCTTCATTCATCATTTTACTCATTATACTTTACTTGGATCCACCCTTTACCATCGTAGTTTTGATGAAACTCTGCTTCATTATTTAACTTCGATAGAGTCTACATTAGCATTGAGATATGTTCACAAAAGAGTATGTGGAGCCTATTCTAGCAGGGCAGTCATATCTAAAAAGATCTTACATGTTAGTTATTATTGGCCCATAATGGATGTAGATGCCACTATATATGTAAAGAAGTGTGACAAATGTCAATGACATGTTAATCTGATTCATGCCTCAGCAAAAACTCTAAAACCGATGTTGACACCATAGCCATTTTTGACATAAGGACTTGACCTCATTGGGAAGATTAACCCAACTTCATCTAATACCCATAAACATATCCTTACCACCACCGAATATTTCACTAAGTGCGTTAAAGCCATACCCCTCACTTACATTATTGGAAAATAAATTTCCAAATTCATTTTCAACCATCTCATCTACTGCTATGATATCCCTTCTGACATTATATATGATAATGGAGGATCAATCAAGAATAAGGATGTAAATCAGTTATGTATTGAATATAACATCATGCAACACTTTTCTATAACATATTACCCTCAAGGTAATGGCCAAGTTGAGGCATCCAACAAAACCATTGTCAATATTCTCAAAAAAATTGTCAATGATGTCGGTCATGATTGGCACCTCTAGATATTCTCCACCTTTTGGTCATACTGTACTAATCATCATACCCCCACAGGAGCCACTCCATATTCACTTGTTTATGGTACTGAGGCCATCCTTCCCATTGAGGTTGAATTACCTTCACTATGCATCTCTTTCAAGCATGTCCTAGATGATCATGACTATCGAGTAGTTTACCTATAAGAGCCATACCTACTAGATGAGAAACGCATGACTGCACTCAATAATCTTCAATAATATCATAATTGACTCAAAGGCCACTATAATCAGCATGTTAAGTATAGAACACTTGAACTTGGTGATCTCATTCTTAAATAAATCCAAAAAAATACCATGGCCAAGAATAAACATAAAAGGAAATTCAAACCAAACTAGATAGGGACTTTCATCATCACTACAAATTATGGATTAGGAGCATACAGGCTCACCACACTAGAGAGAGAGAAACTTCTAGAGCTGATGAATATTATTCATCTCAAGTAGTACTATACTTGAACGCTAAGGTGTATTATCTATAAGGATCATTTCAATCATTCCTTTTTGTCACTATTCTTCCTTGTATAAATACCATCCTCTTTGCCATTTCCACTTTGTATTCTTGATTTATCGACCCAACATGTTCTAAAGCCTAGCCCATTTGACCTTGGTTTTTTTCATCCATTCTATATTTTTAGCATCAAGGTATCTAATCAGTTTCATCAATTGGTTCAAGAACTTTAGATAGAGATCGTATTTTGGGACAGTGTGACAGAAGTTTTGGTAATTGCATCCTTTGTTTGTTATTTTTTCTTACCATCGATCTTGCTACTAATTATAAATACCTATAGGAAAATTAGTATTATTGACATATGCCATTATATCCTAGTTATAATCCTCTATAGGCAAACTAGGGGCAACACTTGTTTATCATGCATTGTCACATCACCTTGCCATTACTATTTTCATCTAACTAGTCATTTGCCAGATTTGAGAACTTGTTGGGACCTAGTTGGTTTTTCTCTGCCTTTTGTGTGGATGGAATTACTATGAATTGAAGGTTATTTAAGGACTATGTAAGTAACACTCAATACTTATTGAGGTCAGCTCAGTCACCCTCTTCCCATACACTCTCATTGTTTTATGAGCAGTTTAAGCCATGCTCTCACCATTCTGTGAGCAACCTAAGTGTGAACACTCTTCCCATTTTTTAAGCAACTTAAGCCATGTTCTCACTATTTTACAAGTTTAAACCATTTAGTGTCTCAACATCCTTGATTGAGTTGAGATACTTTAAAAAATTCCAAAAAATGTTTTAAAAATCATTAGAAAAGAACAAAAATAGTGACCGCTTCTTTGCCTTAAGGATTTTGGGAACCCTTACTAAGTTACAAGAAAATCACTTGTCATCTAGTTTCTCCTTCCTTTTTGGCCTTTTTCTCTCATGCACTTGCCATTTTGCAAGACCATTCATATTCTTCTATTACATTCATTCTATTTATTTTCCTCGGTTATCATATTTTTCCCATTTTCTAGGAGAACTACATTTGGCCTGAAGTTTTTTATTGAATATTACATCCTTGGAACTATGTAGGCAGCATCCACTTGCCTAATGCATATGGAGATAGCTCGACCACCCCCTTTCTTTTCTTCTATTCTCCCACTTTGTTTATTTGTTAAGTTGTCACCTATTTTCTATGGGAAATGTTCTTAGGGTTTCTATTGTATTGTTTGTTTGTTTGTTTTTGCTTGCTTTATTTGTTTATTTGCCTGTTTGTTTGATTTTAGCACTATTGCCTCAATTCTATTTATGTGTGTTCATTGGGTGATTCTTTATCCACACTTATACTTGAATCCATCCATATTCATATGTTTACATTGTCATTATGGTTTCTATCATTGGTGCATTATTTTCTATTGTGTATTAGATTACGGGAGTTAGTCCTCATGCATATTTCAGCCAAGTCTTCATGATGTTATATCATGATCCCTACTAACACGTGCTATAAAAAACCTTAGCTTCAAGAAGTCTATTCAATAATGGTGGTATCTCTTTGATATTGACAACTCGATTCAATCCTAATCATATCCCAAATAGAGTAATTAACCACAAAAGAATTTCAACCTTTATTATTTAAGATGAGCATCTCCCTACTAGTAGGTTGTTCCAATTCATCATTACCCTCTATGTTAATTTATCATCATCCTCAGCCAAGTTTATCATGTTTTCCATAATTGGGGTTCAATGATTATAATCACCTATGGGCAAATCATTATGTTGTCACCACTTTACTTTTTATGCCCATATAGGGGCATGTTATTATCTTGTTTGTCTGTCCTAACTAGGGTAGTGCCACCTTCTCAGTGATTATAACCACCTTTGGGCAAATTATTATGTTATCATACCACGTTACTAGTATCAAGGTACAATGCTTATAACCACCTTTGGGAAAACTAGTGTACACCATCCCACTTGTATTCTCAATAATTTTGACTACTTTTTCAATATCATTATGTTTTTACCCCATCACCTTTCCTTTCTTTGGTCCTCTCATTTCACTTCATATCAAGGGGTTGTTTATCGACCTACTTATGCCAACCATTCACTTGAGGGGGCATCATACAGTTAGTTTATCATTTTTGCAGTTGTAGGCATACAGGACCTTTTCATTATTTGAGAAGATGCTACTATGCTTATAACTTGCAATGCCTTCCCAAATAAGGGCAAACTGTAGACACCTAAATCTGGCCACCAATAACCTCTAATCAAGCTTTTGACCAATTTGCACCCAAAATTCATAATTTGGCCTAAAAACACTAAAACATGCTAAATAATATGAAACTAACATATTCAAGTGTTGATTTTAGCTAAGGTATTCTTAAATGGGGTAATGCAATTTATGGGTCAGCTAACTTTGATCAATTCATTCTAAGTCAAAATGCCAAATTTTTACCTGAGTGCTCTAGATTGCTCTTTCCTATCAAATCTTCTACACAAGATATGTGCCTTTGTTATTTCTTGTTGGAAACATCCTAAATGGGAATACAGTTCTAATGCATTTGACATCACCTTCTAATTCCAATCCAGTCAAATTTTAAACCAATAACAAGACATTCTGATCAATTTAGGTAATTTGTGCACAAGGTGCTTAATCATGCTTAAGAGCTAATTAACCCAAATCAAGGCCTAATTAATAATTCCATAAAGACTTGTTGAATACTTATTTTTAGAAATGAATATTAAATATATGCATCATCAAGTGACCTCATATCTTGAGAAGACATCCCTAGGCCATAAATGCCACAAATATCAGGAATCATGCCCTCCATGCCTCATCAATGTCTTCCATGATGCCTTCCATGCCTCTTATTTACTTATAATTTTAATGCCATGATGAGGATAATTACAAACTCAATTCCAATAATTGGATTAATCTTCAACCACACATCTCAATCTTGAGATGGATGGTTTAGGTTGATTTTGATCAAATCCAAAAATATATAAATAGGAGGCCTCACCACATCATTTCTAACCTTAATTAGTTCAAAGTTATAATGCAAGATTGGTTCCAAAATCTTCAATTTATTAGTGTTACCATGCCAAATTGATTCTAAGCCAAGCTAAGCCATAATCCAAAGGTGCCAAGGAGAGATGGAGGTTGTTAAGCTTCCATTGTCAAGGACTTCATGAGCACAAGCCAAGTAAGCCACCACTACAAAGGCATTTAGAGCATCCAAAGAAGGTGAAGGAATTTTTATTTTTGATTCTTTGCTTTTTTGTTATGTTTATCAATTGCTTTTGTTAACTAAGCTCTCCCTAGTGTCTAGGCCTAGAGATGTTATGCTATTAGTGTGTTTGTTTCATTTTATTTTCATTTTGGAACTAACACTATACTAACCATCCTCTCTTGAGTAAAATTTATAGATCACATAGCTGTGCTTTGTTGAGCTATGCAGGGCCTGATTGTTCACCATTTTTGTTTGACCATCAGTCTATGGATGGAAAGCCATGAACTTCCTTAGCTTGGTATCTTTTTACTTCTATTGTATTGTTTATATGGTTAGGATTGCAACATCTACCCTTTTGGATTTTTATGGCTTGACCACCATGAGAACAAATTTATTGGCACTAATCAGGGAGATAGATGTAGAAGGTAGTGCCTCTGGTACCCTATAGTGTTGTGTTCCAATAGTGAGGGTGATCCTTCAAGTTTTTGATTCATAGATTCCATGCCAATCATACATGAATGGTTGACCAAAGAGTACATCACAAACATCTAGATTGACCACATCACACAAAAACTCATCTTGGAAAGGTTTTATCACATATGAGAGAAGACATTGGTGGGTGACATGGAGGTTTCTCCCTGGACTCAACCATCCAATATTGTATGGCTTTGGGTGAGGCTTCATGGACAAATTTAGGTTTTTTACAACATTAGCAAAGATTAAATTATTTTCACTCCCACTATCAAGAATGAAATGTAGAGGCTTACCTTTCACCCATAACTTAGATTGAAACAACCTTTTCTTGTCATCTGGCCTCTCATCATGGGTCTGTAATAAAGCAATGATGGCATCAGGCTCAGCATCTAAAATATCTTCTTCTTCCTCTTTGACAGCAGGGTGTGTATGACGCAGAGCAATAGATGTTGAGGATTGTGACTCAAAAATTAGGGACTTGATGGCTCGACATTCTTCTTTGGATTGAGTTATAAATTATTGGTAATCACACCATTTCCCAGTCTTCCTTTCCCTTTGTTTTCAATTTTAGCCTCGTGTTTGACCTTCTTTGTCAATTTTCCATTTTGAACGCTGACTCTTCGTATTCATTCTTCCATGCTTCTGCTTAATCTTCACCATGAACTTGTACACCTCATTTAGGGTTTCTAAATTGAAGAGTTCCATTTCCCCCCGTATATAATATTATAGTCCATAATGATATTTAAGAACCTTATGTTTTTCACTTTCCTAGATGCCCAATCTCGTAGATAGAGAATGAAAAATGTCAGTGTAATCTTGAATTGACTATTCCTTACCTTGGTGAAGTTGTTGCCACACTATATACAAATCATTATATGCTCCAATGGGGTAGTATTATTCATTTATAACTTATATGAAATCATCCCAGGTAGGTTATATCTCAAGGCCAATATCATCCATACTAAATATCTTCTTGTACACTTCCCACCAATTTTTGACAGGCAATGATGCTTTCTAAAGAGCAAAAGTGATCTTCTCTTTATCGATGAATTTATTTTTAGAAAAATAGGATGAAAATTGATCCAACCAATTTTCTATTGCATCAACATTGGTTTTGCCTTCAAATGTATGGATATCAAAATTCATCTAAACCTTGAAGGGTGTTGGGACACTGAAAAGATGTGGGGTTATAAATGAGGAGCCAGAATTTCCCATCAAGATTTATTGAAGAATTTGGATGAATTATTATAGCATATATGCTTGCTACTATTGTAGGGCTTCATTCACCATTTCCTTGAAAGGATCAGATGTCTCAGTGTTGTCCACCATTTGAGGTCATTCGAAATGAACAGATGGACAATCTATTGGTTCTATTATTTTCCATCCAAGCTTCCTATAATCTGACCTTGTCCTTGGGATCATACACTCTAAAGACAAACTACTTTGATACCACTGATCTAAAACATGAAAGTCTTGTTTGAATAATATTTTAAGAACACACAAATAATAATGCTATCTTTGAGAAGAGATGTTTTATTGCTCAAAATTATAGATACAACATATGCCTATCTCTGGGAAGAGATGTATGATTGCCTTTTCAGGATACATATATTTTTATACATACTTTGAAGGCAATAGGAGGATGTGAAAGGTCACCAATCTCAAGGGAGATGAAGTGGTTCGACTTCCATGATTTAAAACATTATAGAATTTGAGAAATTACTATTTTTAGAAACTTACTATTTTTAGATTGCACTATTAAAACTAAAATTTAGGACACTTATATTGAGATTTTAATGTTCAAAAACCATGTATCATAGCTCAATGACATCTCATTATGTTCACCTCATTCTTATCTTTCCAAATGTTCAAACAAGGAGTCAAACGGAGTTATGGTGCAAAAGTTATAGCTCTCGAAAGTTCTGCCACCAATTGGGATAGAACCATCACCCGAATTATCACCTGAAATGTTGCTCAGATCATCAAATTTAATCATCACATGGATAACAAAATTACAAGAATCATTACCTTACATATCATGAGAGTCTCCAACCATATGCAAAGACATCTTCTATATGGAGCATATTTTAGGAATATTTTGGGAGAGAAAATTTTGTATAAGTAAAGAGGATGTGTCCTCTTTATGGGGGATTTTTAATTTTAAATAATTCTTATTGTGTATTTGTTTTCTGTCACTAAGGTGATTGATTTGTACAGTCATTAGCAAACTCTGAGAGCATTTATGTATATGTCTCCCCTATTTCAGAGCAAATCCACTTTATTTTTTGCCATGTTAGCATTCTGAACATAGATGAATGTTGATTTACTTTGAAGTTAGTAGAAATTATCTATGATTTCTACTCTTTATTGTCAATGAAAGTGAAATATCACATTCTTCATGCATTATTGATTGTGTATCAAGCCTTATGTCTCTTAATGGTAGTCATTCTAGGCATGAACTTTGATTAGAAATTCCTTTCTACATTGTGATTTTGGAATGTTTTATTGATAATATTTTAAGGATATCCTGGATCTCTAGAGTTTATAGGAGAAGGTGATTGAGACCTTACTTGTAATATATGCTTTGGAGACTTCAAAGATCATTTGAATGCTTACATTGAATTGGTATCAATGAATGCAAATCATTCCTGATAGTTTTCTTTATCTTGTTTCTCAATCTTTTGCATCCTAGAATGGATGATGGCATGGCAATTTAAGTAATTCCCAGTGTTGAAATCCACCACAACTCTTTTAAATATACATAATTCATTCTACATATCCTACCCCCGCAAATAATACATGTTGTTGAAGATTTTAAGGGTTATATGCTTATAGATGCATAAGTATTCTAAATCTAGAATATGTTTGTGATTGATATTTGAAGATTAGCATTGTAATTTTCCATTTAGATCTTAATTTTTAATATTTTATGTAGAAATGAAGATTAAAATCACATTATATCTATCTTTAGTAGTTTGTATTTGACTTAAAAGCATTTGCTCAATCTATGTGACAACTCTTCTCAAGTGGACTGTGCAAATGTGTTTATGCTTTGATTAGATCTATATGTGTGTCAATAATTCCTTGGAGATTAAAATGAAGTATCCCTCCTTATGACCAATCTACCCCCTAAGTCCTTTCACTTTAGTTTAGGTAGATCCAGAAGGAGTAGGGAACTAGCCATACCCTTTATCGATGCCTTCCAGTCATTATTTGTGTTTAGTCTATCCATATGTTAAACCCTTCCTCAGCAATAATGACATAACTAAGGTTCATCATCTTTGTTTGCAATCTTTTCAAATGTATAAGGCTGAATTATAGAGATGTACAACTAGGAGCCAACACCCGCCTATCGTGGTAATTACAAAATTTAATGATGATCAGGGAAGGGGGGTCAGGGAAGTGAGAATATCCTTGGGATCACCATGGCCATGCCTGCATAACTACCTACCATGTTCCCTTAATCCTATAGTTCTTATTCTACTTGCACTTACTTTTGATCTTCATGTACTCATTTTCATGATGACTAAGGCCAAATTCTATCACCTTTTCCCCCACTCTACTAGTTTGAGTTGAGTTACACTATGATTTGCATGTTGAGCTGCTCCAATGTTAATTCCAAGAATTAATGCAGTCACACAGCCTACTTATGAGTTGATAACTAAATGGGAGGAATGGAACATCAAATTAGTTTTGGTCAGTGTCAACATAATGCCAACAAACTCTTTAGTGGTGGGCAACCATGTGGCTTCTCTCTCAGCTTCTCCTTCCTTTACCTTCATTGCACAATTGGTTTTGCCTATACAAGGGCCCTACCATGTGGCTTCTCTCTCAAAACCCATGGGATTTAGATTTGCCATTAACTTTCATCATTTCCATGGCTATGTGGCCTTTTATTATCCTCTCGATCCTTTTATGTCTTTGTATTCAATCATCACCATGTGTCATGGTCTGATAGGTCAAGATTTCTTAGGCTTGACACTTCTAACATCATGTCAACCTAGGAGTTTGAATCTAGAACTAACACAATGCACATGTCATGCATTGATTGGTTCCTGACCTCTAGTAAATTTTGAAGATTCTACCACATGGATTTTTCTCATTTTTTTGTTGCTCAACTTGGGGTTTTGAGTGCAAAGTTGACTGTTCTTTCCATAGTGAAGCAAGATTTTTCCATATAGTAACATCTCATTCACCTATTTCCCTAACATATTACTATATTTGTATAGACTACCTTACGGCTGTAGAGTAGTGAGAGTGTGTCATGTGGTGTCATCCCACTCACCTACTTGCCTAGGGTTTTGACATCATGTCTAGACTGCATAAAAATCTTTGAGAGTGTGGAGCAACAATATTATGCCATGTGGCATCATCCCACTAACCCGCTAGCTAGCCAGAAAGGGTTTTAAACTTATACAGATGGATTTTGGGACTCCGTATGTCACTAGGATTGTGATACATGGAAGCATCATATTTAACCACTTACCCATTACCTTACTAACATGGAGATTGTCATAAAACTTCTGATGAGAAAATCCTTAATCTAAAACATGGACTAAGTGTCAAAAGTGTCATTTAAAAAGGGCCCCAAACTAATGGGATATTGACACATAGTACTAAGTAAATTTTGAAAAATTAGCTAAGTGTCAAAAGTCTTTTGAAAGAGGCACAAGTCACCAGGAGATGTGAATGATTATCGTGTGGTGTTCTTAAATTGGACCAGAG
Source organism: Torreya grandis (assembly GCA_037957365.1). NCBI lineage: Eukaryota > Viridiplantae > Streptophyta > Pinopsida > Cupressales > Taxaceae > Torreya > Torreya grandis. Next base: position 7,881,225 of record JARHVA010000013.1, on the reverse strand, counting down.
TCCTACTGTGACTAAAAAACTAAGAAGCTATCAAGACATTGTTGGGGGATGTCAAATTTAATCTCATCACCTCTTGAAACCATCACTAAGAGAAAAAAATAACACTAAAATGGCTATTACCAAAGTGCTTTAGTAAAAAAATGGAGCTATTAGGATACCACAACTCGTATATATTCTAAGTGTATAACTTCCCTTTGGACTTACAAGTGATTGTGTAGAATCAATTAAGTCTTGAGAAGCCTGTGAGTGATCCCAAAGCTTTGAATAAAACTCATATTTTACTCTTCCATGGTGATAAAAAATAGTCAACAATCTGGTGACCTATGTGTTTAGGTATGATACTTCATTACTTAGGTGCAAGAAGCTTTCAAAAGAAGAGTGCATAGAAAAATGGTCACCCTGGTTGTGTGCTTATAAATTTGAATCTGCACCTTACCCACACACATTTCAAACTTGAGATGTTATACAAATAAGTGTGCATGTGACATTACTGTGGAAGTCCAAATACTACAATATAATATTATAGAAATGTTTGAGAGTTGTGAACCTACACAAGGAGCAATACACAATCCAAAGTGTGGTCTATAAATAATGGAAACATAGTTATAAATATTTTCATTTAAGTGTGGGGCCTCATCTTTTAGACTTAAGAAGTCCCCCAAAGAAGAGCATGTAGATGAAACAAAAATCTCACATGCGCATGCACAATTGGGATATACACTCTATGCACTTCCTTTCTTACCACTGTCTAAAGTCTGAGGACCTTACGTATACAGTTTGTGAACTTGTTTAATTGTGTGTTTAGCATAAGGGTGAGAAAATATTTGTATGGGGTGCATAATGAGGCTCTACTCATATAATCACATAGATACTTGGTTGACGTGTGGATTTGCATCAATTTTGTTGACCTCGGGCATTTACGAGGAACTTCTACATGTAAGCTTACTCCTGAAAAACCTGATATTGTACAAGTATGAAGAACTTCTACATAGGTTCCTACGATATCTACTTAGGTTGGGGTGACATAAAGGGTCAACAGTTTTATTAAAACGCATAGAGAAGGCAACTTGACCTTGACAAGAAGAATGGCCTTAGTACCATAAACTAGGGAATAGGGTGTGGCTCTTATGAGAGTAAGGAAATTGGTTTGGTTAGATAATAGGGCATGGAAGAGTTAAAAGTGACAATCATAAGCTACATCATTAATGATCTTCTTGAGGATCTTGATAATGGTTTTTTTGGATGCCTTTGATCGGCCATTACCTTACAGGTAATATAGAGTGGAAAAATGTTAGGAAATAGTATATTCATCACAAAGGGATTTGACATTCTTGTTCTTTAATGAACCTTCATTAATGGATATAATGTCAGAGGGGATACCATAGTGAAAAATGAGGTGATTGAAAATGAATTTGAATATTTGTTTACATGTTACGTAAGTGAGGGGAATGGATTCCACCCACTTAGTGAAGTACTCAGTGGTGGTAAGAATATGTTTATGGCCATATGAGGAGGTAGGGTTGATATTTCTTATGAGGTTGAGTCCCCACATTGAAAATAGCCATGTTGTAGTTAGTGGTTTGAGTGTTTGATCTAGAGCATGTATCAAATTAGCATGCTTATGACATTTTTTACACCTTTTAACATACGTAATTGCATATGCTTCTATGGTCAGCCAATAATAAATAATATATAGTAACTTTTTAGGAAGAACAATCACACTATTATGGGCCCAATAAACCCCTTCATTTAATTTCCTTAATGTTCATCTACTTTCTATCGAGGTTAAACAACGAAGTAGAGTTACATCAAAGCTTCTATGATAGAGTATAGGTCCAAGTAAGGTATAAAGAGATGCTTGGTGTATGAAGGATTTTTGTCTTTTTTGAGATAGGTTAAGTGGAATAACTTAGCCATGAAGGTAATTATATAGTTCATTATACTGGGTAGAGTTGGGACCAACAATATCATAAATAATTTCAATGGTCGAAGGTTCGTGAGCTAGTGTAAGAAGATATTCAATGAGGAACTAATAATCTTTGGCCTTATCTGTAAGTTGGATTATATAACCAATTATGGCCATGGTATCTATTGTTTTGTTTCTGGCCTAATGTATTTGTTCAAACTGAAGATGAATGATTTGTTATTTGAGGGTGTCCACCATATCTTTATACGGCATAAGCTTCTCATTTTTTGTCCAAAATTGGTTTGTAACCTGATTAATGATAAGTTGAGAATACCCATAAACTAATAGATATTGAATATTCCATTTTATCACTATATGAAGCCCTACAATGAGTGTTTCATATTCATCCATGTTATTGGTACAAGAAAAGTTGATTTGAAAGGACTTTGGAATGAGATCCTCTTGAGATGTGATAAACAATAATCATGTCCTCAATCGATGGGTCATGAAGGAACCATCAAAATAAATTTTCCACTGCTACTCTTCTGGAGGTAATTCTAGGATGGTCATGATAGACTCATCTAGATATCTAAAAATGAGTGGTTAAGTGTCAGCAATGGGAACATCGACAAGATAGTCTGTAATTACCTATACCTTGATAGCCTTTTGGTTGACATATTCAATCTTTAACTCACTTAGAAGCACGATCAATTTATCCATGTAGCCCTATAAATCTATTTTTGATAGTAGATACTTGAGTGGATCTACATTGGTAATGACAAATGTCTTATTTTTAAGCATGTAATGTCATAGTTTTCAAACTACAAAGACTGTAGCTAAACAAGATTTCTCTATTAGCATATAATTATGTTCATACACAACCAATGTGTGGATTAGGTAATTCACAACATGTTCCTTTCCCTGCTCATTGTGATGGGATAAAAGTGTCCCCTTTACATTTTTAGTTATAGATAAGTAGAGTAGTAACAACTTTTCTAACATAAATGGCAATAGAATAGGTGGATTGGCTAAGTATTCTTTCAAATGTTCAAAGGCCTTATAGCAATAATCATTCCATGAAAAGGTTGTTCCCTTCTTTATCAAGAAAGCAAATATATGGCATTTTTCAACCAGTTGAGAAATGAAGTGCCTAATGGATTATATCTTTCCCTGCAAACTACAAAGTTGTTTTAAAGTAGATGGTTACGACATCTTAGTAATGGCCTTAACCTTCGTTGGATCAACTTTAATGCCCCTAAAAGAGATAATGAAGCCTATAAATTTGCCTAAAGTGATGCCAAAGAGCAATTTTTGGGGTTAATCCTTCCTTTATACTCATAGAGGCATTCAAATATTCTATACAACACCTCTAGATGGCCTACTCTGGTCTTAAATTTACCCAATATATCATCAACATAATCTTTGACAATATCATGCATCATGTCATGAAAAATAACAATAATTTCATGTTGATATGTGGCACTGACCTTCTTTAGGTTGAAAGGCATTACCTGATAATAAAACATTCCCTAAGGAGTGGTGAATGGTGTCTTGTGTTGGTCTTATAGTGAGATATCGATCTGATTATACCCTAAAAACCATCCATCAGAGAACATCTCATACGTAGTTGTATAATCGATAATCATGTCAATATTTGGTAGAGGAAATTCATCCTTTGGGTAGGCTTTGTTGATGTCTCAAAAATTGGTAAATAGTCTAATACCTTTTGGTTTCTTGCTAACTAGCACAATATTTTAAATCCACCATGAATAGCCAATGGGACGAATGCATCCTACCTCTAGAAGTTTTTTTAGTTATTTCTTAACTAATACAACAATTTGAGGATGCATTTTCCTTAGCTTCTATTTGATTGGCTTGGCATCAAGGTATACTACAAGGTGAAGTATAACCAATGAAGGATCTTATATACACATAATATTTGTAACTTTTATCACATACTGACACTTTATATCTTATAGGAACCCATTGAGACTTAATCTCTCTAAGTACATGCCCTAAGGAGTACACTGAGAAAGGGGTGGGCATACCTTTGGTGCTTCATAGGATTGTTGCCCCTTCTTGCCACATTATTACCAATCCAACTAGATCCTAAAACCATTCCCTAAGCTACTTATCCTCCCTTGAGTGTTCCTCCAATATTTTCCTCTTTCCATTCCTCCTTTTCTTGCCTTAAACTCCTTTTTGACTATCATTTGTATTGGGTTAAATGGATCAAACCAGTACAGTTTAGGGGTATTCTTTACTTTCTTAGTTTGTTAGCCTTTTGGTCGACCTAACACAAACTTAGTAAATTGTCCCCAAAAACACATTGGGTCGACTGGGTCGACCCTATAAAGCTGACATTCTTGGAATTATTTAGGGTAAGATTCACCTATAAATCCAAGATCATTTTGGTCATTATTCATATGTGCAATCAAGAGTTATTATTTGCTTGTGCTTCTTCACAATATGCTCTTCCACCATTCTACTTGAGGAGACTTAGCTTAAGTTCTTTATTTTGGAGAATCTAGTCTTATGGATAAATCTTGGATACTTTGCCCTTTCTTAGTGATCCTTACAAACCACAACAACCTCTTATGAAGCCCATTTGGCCAAGGGATAAATTGAGTCTCTATGGGTTCACATTCATGTAAGTATATTCTAACTTTGTTCTCCTCTATTTTAGTAGATAGAAGTAGCATCAGTGTTGACTCAAATAATACTATCTTTCATATTTTATATATTAGGGTGTTACTCATACTTACTTTAATTGAAGTTTCTTATACATTTTTTTTTTATTGATTCTAACCCCCACTTTATAACACAAGCTTTGGTGTACACTGGATTAGATTTTACTTTCTTGCTATTAGTATAAGTGAACGTTTAAAACATTAAGACTCCATTAGGGTTGTTATGTGATTGTGTTAGACTGTAGACTTTATAACCCTTTCTAGCATGATATGTTGTGACAAGTGATATAAGTGATCCCCTAATTAGGTCTAGTGGATCCCCTTATTGGTCATGCTCCCGCTTAACAAGTGTGTCCCCAATCAGAAGTGTAGGTATGATCTATATTATCTTATATAGGATTAATTCATAGACATGATGTATTTTCGATTGCATAAATTCTGGTGAACCCAATGTGAAATAACCCTTGTAGGATTTTTTCACTTTTATCTTAATTTATTTCATTTATTTTGATCATCATTTTTATCATATATTTTGACATTTTGAATCAATTCTATTGACCCAAATTTTTATCTTTATGCGTAGATTTTAGGAAAAGACAATTGGATCAACCTAGTCAACTCAGTATAGGTTTCTAGCCTTTCAAATACCCAGTTCAACCTACTAGTCGACCCAGTTGACCCCTTACAATTTTTGCACTTTTTTAGCAAGTTCTTGTACAACTTGATCGATCTTGTTGACCTAGTTTGCAGGTTTCTCAAGCATACTTCAAGGTTATTCATCAAAAATATTCTGGCATTGCATCTCTGATCCACCAAGGTTCCTTTTTACTTCTCTATTTCTTTCTTTCCTTTCTCTCTTTCCTTTCATAGTTTGTAATCTTCAAAACTACACTTAGATTGATATTGTCGACTCAATTCTGTGTTCTGTGTGTTGTCTAAAATAACTTGATTAACATTGCCAACCCAATTCATTTTTAGACTTTGATTTTGTAGTACAAGTTTGACCCTATTTTTTATTTTGTGTATATAGTGTCAACACTATACCTTGTTTCAAGTTGGAACTAACATCACATATGTTAGTAATTAGTTCACACATTTCTTTTCTTGTTGTTTGCATGCTTAAAATAGTTCACATAGTTTAATTAGGGGTTTTCAAGTAATCATTTAGTTTCACTATTTCTATTTTATGCACACATGGCCAAATCACATAACATATGACAAGCACTTTAACATCTTGTCTACCCTAAGCCAACCTACTTGTATTTCATCATGAAGGGGGAAGTCAACTTGATGCTTTGGTCAATCATAAAGCATGGTTAGTGGTATATTTTGGCTAAGCACCCGACACTTATCATTATGGTGTGTGAAGTGATGGGGGTAAGCCCCAATACCAAGCATCTATCATTACCAGTAAAAACTCTTTTAGCCCAAACTACCTAAAACCATCCTTAGATTTTTATCTAGTACCTTACTTATAGCCAACATCCAATCACATTTAAAAATCATTCTTAATAATTTAATTTATAATCAGGTTGACCAACTAGTTAGCTTTACTTTTTAAATTGTTTGCTTGCTCTTTTTTCAATTGTGTGTGTAAAAACTTACATTAGCCAATGTTAGTGCAAGGTTTTGTTTTGTGTGTCTCAATTGGATTGCCTAGTGCTAATCCAATTGATTATTTGTTTCCTTTCAACTCTTACTTTTCTATATTAGCTACAAAAACTATTTTTTTTTAATTTATAACTTGTTATCATCTTGCTCTTTCTCCTTGTTTGTTGTACTAGATCGACCTAGTCGACCCTGTATCTTTTTCAGCCCCTATTCACTGTACTAGATCAACCCAGTCGACCTTGTACAGTCTACATCTCCTTTTCCATATTTTTCTTGCCTCTATTTATTGTATTGGATTGACCTAGTCAACCCTATATAATTTATAGACCCTATTTTTTGTACTGGATTGACCCAGTCGACCTCATACTATTTTCTACTTTCCCTGTTTATCAATCTAACTCATTATCTTTCCAATTTTATATTGTGTTCATCTCTCTTCAGTGAAAATGAAATATTCTATCATAATATTCTTGGATAGCTTGAATCATTTAGGTACTATATGGGATTTTCATTTCTCCCTCTATTTTCCTCCCAAGAGCACCATCACTCTTGGGGCACCTCTTCTCCTCCTTCATCTATGAACTACAATATAGTGTAAATAACTCCACAAGATGAAGTTGATGTATCTGATCCTTTCAATACTTACAAAGAAACTTCTCAAATTATTCAAACTAAATTTGGAGTGATTGATACAAGTTTACTTAACAATCCCACTAGTAATCCTTCTTATAGCAATCCTCTCTCTAATACCAATATGGGGAGTGCTCCTAAAAACACCAACCCACCTCACAATACAACCCAACTTTTAGCCCAAGTCATTCAACAAATGAACATTATGCAAAATTCTAATACCAACCAAATGATGCAACTTCAACAACACTTAATCAATGTGGCAATCAACTCTAACTATTCATCCTCAAGTTAATCCTAATTATATCAACCTCTTAGGGATGCCTTGGGTAATGTTATTCCTGAATAACAAGATGCTTCAAACCATTCAAAATGAGGCTTTATCTCCCTTAATTATTTTCATTGATATTAGCTAACTATCAAATATGATGGGACTAAGGACCCTGCCTCATTTCTTAAAGCCTTTGGCAACTTTTAAAAAGAGCAGATCCAAACTAATACATTCACCACTACTAAACTCTTAGTCAAAACTTTCACCAATGATGTATTAGAATGGTATACTCAACTTCCCCAACATTCTATTTGGCAACTTGAAGACTTGGTTAATACTTTGGTGAAAGAGTTTTAACATAATGATCTTCCTAAAAACTGTGTTAGCCACTTTGTCAATGCTAAGCAATCTCCAACTAAATCAGCTCATGACTTTATAAAAAGATGGAAATCTTTAGCTCATAAAACTAATCATAACATGAATGATGATAACTTATTCAAACTCTTTATCATGGCTTTAACTCCTACTCTCCAATATAAGGTTTGAACCTTTGCTCCTCAAACACTTAATGAAGCTCTTGATCAAGCTAAGCTTTAAGATTTTGTTATGATGCAATTCAAACCTAATCCTAAACTTTTAAAAGGATATTTCCAAACATCTAATGATATCACTAGTAATACTCCACAAACCAAATAAGGAGTTGCCAAAACTGATATTCATTCACTTTCTCATACACCTCTGTTGGTTCAGCAAATGAAATAATTTTTACCATTCTCAAAACCTTTCATCTATCCCAGTGTTCCTCCTAAATGGTATGACCCTAATCTATTTTGTTGGTTCCATGTCAACATTGGGCATTCTCATGAATCTTGTAAAGGGCTCAATAATTTTTTTGTCTCCTATATGCTTGGTGATTCATTCAATCATGAAGCTATGATCAATCTTTATCATCAAGAATATATTGTTGCTTCCCAAAAATGACAAACGTTCAAAGATTCTACCTCCAATAACCAAAAATATTCTTTTAATAATCAATCTAATGTCAAAGATGTTTGTGCCATCAATGTCAATTATGGTCAATATTATAACAATTCTCAATATGTCAACACTGCCAAGGTCAATTATCATCATAAACCAGCTCACAAAGATCCCGTTACCAAGCCTAAAGAGCCATCTTTCGAAGAACAACTTCTTAAAGATACTACCACCACCAATATTGATTTGGAAGTACCTGAAGAACAACTTCCTCCTTCTAATCTTCCAACCACATGTATACCTTACAATACTAATTTACCTTCTAAAACTCATGCTGGTTCTTCTAAACCTCATTGGAATTTTCCTGAAAAACTCGACTCTATGCCTTATAAGATTCCTCTTATGGAGTTGGTTCAAATTTAATCCTATCATCATAAATTCTTTATGTAATAACTTCAATAAATTGAAGATATATCCTTCATTGATGAAGAACCACCTTATATTGACTCTCAACATACTAATATCAATGTCATTGAAACCTCATGTCCTTCTTCCAAGCCTTCTATTACATTTCTTGAAGAGGATATGATTAATGATGATATTATTTTTCATGCTAATGATCCACCACCCTTTATTAAAATAGCCATTAACACCACTCTTATCCAAAAAGTCTTAGTTGATGAAGGCTCTGGTATTAATGTGACATCTTTATGGCTGATAAAACAACTTGGTTATAACAAGGATCATCTCAAGAAAACTTGCCTTACTTTCCATGGTTTTTATAAGACTAATCAAAATCCACTTGGTTGTATTTGGCTTCCCTTAACCATAAGACCTGAGACTATTCAAACAAAGTTTATGGTCCTTGATCTACCTTTGTCTTACAATATCCTTCTTGGTCATCCATGGACTCATCGAATGTGAGCCATTATTTCTTCTGGTAGTCAATGTATTAAATTATTACATAATGGAAAATGATACAAGCATAAAGCTAATCCCAATCCATGGAGTATCCAACTTCCTAATCCTCAACCTCAATATCGTATTCCTACAAATCCTAAGAATAACAATGCTCCTTTACCTAAATTCATCAACATAAATCCTGATTTACACATTACTCTTGCAGATTTCAATGATGATGAGCCCAATGAATTGCAACACACTTGTAATACTACCAAGTTGCCTTCATATATTTCATAATGGCTTTTTCCTTCTCTATTACCAAGATATTGTATTGTTCCTCTTATTGATGAGATTACCGACTTGCCCCCTTTATGCAATGCTCAAGAACTTTTTTTACTAGAAGATGCCTTCACTTGCAATGATTTTGGAGTGGCTAAATTATTTCAAGATCCTCTCATCATGTCTCCCCATACATTAAACAATATTTGGATTTCACCTTTTGAAACTCCCCCTGATTCTCAAGCTTGTATGATTTCTCCAACATATGACGATAACTATATCATGACCCAAGCTCAATCTATAGATTTGGATGTCCAGCACTACTAGAAAACTTTATCCCAAATCCATGCTTTTAATAAGTATGTGCATACCATTTCTATGGATCGTACCTTAGATCTTGAGGGTCATATGCCTCCCATTAATCCTCCTCTTATTGATATGCCTTGGGTGGTAGAATAATTTATACCTTCCAAACCTCCATAAGTTGTTACACCTTTGGATCCAATCATTGCATCCAATCCTTCTCCCATCATTGAAACCACTAATATTCCAATCTCTTCTATTCCATCTACTTCTTTTTCTCCTAAAATTACACTACATGCCAAGGCAACTGATGTCCATCAGATTCTTTCTAAGTATGATAACCATGGCAATCAAATTCTTGATCTTGAAGTAGATGTTGAATACTATGGTCCTCTTCCTACTTTGCCTAGCGATTTAGCTTTTCTTGAGTTACTCCAAGGCTAGAACCTCAACTTCCTCAGTAACATCATAAGCTTGGAAATTTCAAAACTAAAACTCTTTGCTTCAACAACTTCGTTGCTAACATTGATCCTAAAAAAAATCCAATTTCAGCATTGCCTAATGCACCAAATCACTTTCAAGATGGTAATAACATGATTATTGAAGAAACCACTTGCATTGAATATGGTACACCATCTTGTCCTCAACTAATTACAATTTCTTGAGAGCTTTCACTTATAGAATATGATAATTTTAGCTTATTCTTTGACAAATATCATGAAGCTTTCACTTGGTCCTATGAGGAAATGCCTAACATTAACCCTAGCATAATGGTGCATAATATCATTACTTATCCTGATGCCAAGCATATGCATCAATAGAAAAGAAAATTTCCACTTAAAGTTTCAAACTTATGTCATAAGGAAATTATAAAATTACTCGATGCTAAATTTATTAAACCAGTGGATTATTCTGAATGGGTGTCGAATATTGTTCCCATTCAGAAGAAAGTCACTATGGTTATTCGCATTTATATTGATTTCCACAATCTTAATCTTGCTAGTCCCAAGGACAACTTCCCTTTACCTTCAATAGATGCCATCATCAATTCCATGACTAGTTACGAAATGTTATCTCTTATGGATGGTTTCTTGGGATACAATCAAATTCATATCGTTCTTGAGGACCAATATAAGACTACTTTCACCATCGAATAGGGAACCTCTTGCTATGTCAAAATTCCTTTTGGTCTCAAAAATGTCAGAGCCACATACCAAGTGAAATGACTCATAACTTTCATGATCTCATTCATAAAATTGTTTAAACCTATATGGATAATCTTATTGTTAAATCCAAGCATCGTAAGAATCATCTTTCCAATTTTGCTATCATATTTTATCATCTCCTTAAATATAATGTTAGCCTTAATCCTTACAAATGTGTATTTGGAGTCACATCTAGCAAATTATTAGGATTCTAAGTATCTCTTCATGGAATTAACATTGATCCTACCAAAATTAGTGCTATCATCAACATGCTTATTCCTCATTATATTCCCAAAATTTTTACTTATTTAGGCAAGCTTGGGGTAATTAGATGATTCATCCCATAAATGGCATATCGAATTTACTCTATCAACTCCCTTCTCAAGAAAAGTATTGATTTAAAATATATGAATCCATGTCAAAAAGCCTTTGATAACATGAAAGAGTCTTTGCTTCATCCACCTACACTTCATCCTCCTTCCAATGATAAACCTTTGATTCTACATACTTCTTCCACACCTATTTCAATTGGGGCAATGCTTACCCAACAAGATGATACATGAAAAGAGTATGTTATCTACTACATTAGCTGAGGCCTCACCGATTATGAAACACATTGTACCAAAATTGAGGGTGATTGCCTTGCCATCTATTTTACAACTAAAAAGCTTCATCACTATATGCTTTACCAAACTACTTATGTCATTATTCATTCTGACACCTTCGTCATTTCTTCTTCAAAGCCTTTCTTCCTAGAAACAAAATTGGCAAATGGATGGTCCTCCTTATGGAATTTGATCTTCACATCATCACTTAAAAATTTATTAAATGGCAAGTCATAGCTAACCAACTTGCTACAGTTCCCATTCCAACCACTTCTTCCCTTCAAGATGACCTTCCAGATGATAATATTCTTTACATTGAAGGTCTTAATCAAGCTATCTCTCTTGAAGATTATTTTCATAGCTTTACCATTGATCTTCAAGCCAATAATCTTAAAGAATATTCCACTCCCTCTAGTACTACTAAACCAAAGATAGTTATCGAGGAGTTCCCTGAAATCAATGTTGACCTACATGAGGATACTTGGACCCTCCACTTTAATGGTGCTAAATGCCTTCCAGGAGCTGGGGCGGGTTGTATTCTCATAAGTCCTCTTGGAAAAATCATAGCTTTAGATTTTTTATTCACCTTTGATGTCACCAATAATATGGCTAAGTATGAAGCTCTTATCTTAGGCATGAGAGTTACTCTTGATTTAGACATTAAATACATTCATGATTTAGGTTACTCTCAACTTATTTATCATCAAGTTAATGGTGATTATCAATGTAAAAGTGAAAACCTCATTACCTATCATCAAATTGTAACCATTCTTGCTAAGGACTTTATCTCTTTCACTATTGAGCTTATTCTTAGAGATAAAAGTTCCATTATTGACTCTCTTGCCTCTTCAGCTTCTCTATTTCATCCAAATCAAGTATTTTCTGATCCTTCTTTTCTTATACAAATAAGAAAATCTCCATCTTCAACTCAACCACTGAATTCACTTATTTGTGATATTGAGGCTATTACCATTAGACAAAGCCCTTGGTATAAAGACATCATTCACTTATTAGAACACCAAACTTATCCTCCTAATTTAGACTCTAGTGAAAAGACATGTATTCATAAACAAGCTTTTGAGTATGTATTTCGACACAACATCCTTTACTACCACAATTTTGAAGGTACCTTACTCCATTGTGTTATGCAAGATGAGGTCCCTCCTCTTCTTGATCAAACATAAGGGGGAATTTGTGGTGGTCACTATAGCAAACATGCTACAACACACAAATGTCTATGTATGGGTTACTTTTGGCCTACTCTTGAAAAGGATGTAATTGAATATGCTAAAAAGTGCACTCTTTGTCAACTTTATGATGATATTATCCATTCACCTCCTATCTAACTTCAAAAAATCAAGTCTCCGTGGCCATTTTCCACATGGGTATTCAATCTCATTGGTAAATTTCCTTGCTCCCAAGATGGGCATATCTTTATCATTACCGCTACTGAATATTTTACTAAGTGGGTAAAAGCCATGCCCCTTGTTAATGTCACCAGTCTTACCAATTCCAAATTTATTCTTAACCAAATCATTTGTCACTTTGGCATTCCTCATACCATCATTTTTGACAATGGTGGTAATTTCAAAAACAAACATGTTAAACAACTTTGTAACAAATATAAAATCAATCACAAGTTTTCCACACCTTATTATCCATAATGCAATGGTTAAGCTAAGGCCACCAATAAAATTCTCAACAAAATTCTTCAAAATATAGTTCATGAAACCCACATAGATTTTCATATTCATCTTTACCCTGCACTTTGGGCCTATTGGACTAGCATACGCATTACCACTAGGGCAACTCCATTTTCTCTAGTTTATGGTTTTGAGTCAGTTCTTTCTTTATATTTTAAGCTTCCCTCTCTTCGTATATCTCTTCATGGCATTATTCTTGATAAATAATTATGTGAATCTCACCTTCATGCCTTTGATATTCTTGATGAATGTCATCTTTCTGTCTTACAACATAACCACCAATACAAGGCTTGCATCATCTGACAACATAACAAATGTGTTAAAATTGACAATTTTAATGTTGGTGATCTTGTCCTTAAATTAGATTACACCCATCATAAATAAGGTAAATATGCCCAAAAATGGTGGGGCCCATATTTAGTTAAAGACATTGTTGGTCCAAGTACCTACCATCTTCAAACCAATGAAGGCCATGTTTTCAAAGAGTCCACCAATGCTCAATTCCTTAAAAAGTACTTTGCCTAAACATTTACTTATTGTCATGTTTTCTATCTACACATATCTAAAAAAATATGTAGGTTACCTAAGCACAAGTCTCTCCCTCTACAGCAAGTTCCTTATTTTCACAAACCTTTAGCCCTCCCTTTTGGTCTTTTGGTTTCTTGATGTACCATAGTCTTCTTTATCTTCTTGCATTTTCTCTTAGTTTTTGCACCCTTTGGGTTTTTATTTTGTGACTTGCTTTATAAGACCATGGATAGGACCTGACATTCCTCACAAAACCACCATATTTTAATCATTTCTTTTTTTTTTTTTTGTTTTCCAATGTTGTTTTGGCATCGTTTGGGTTTTCTTTTGGTGAGGTGCTTTGTAAGAAGGCTCCATCATTTTGTTTTTTCTTGTTTATCAACACCCTCATGGGTCTCTATTTTATGAGTTACTTTGTAAGACTGTGGATAAGACCTGACCATCCTCATAAAATTACCAACTATTCATGTTCTTAATCTTTGTTATCAAACTTTAGCTTTTGCTTCTTTTGCTAGATGAAACTTGCACAACAATATATGCTAGCATGTTTTCCTCCATTTCCTCATTCTTATGATAAGGAATCACACTTTAATGTTATTGTATCCCTTTTTTTTCCCTTTGTCATATTTTTTTACAATTTGAAGTAATTCAAATTGTTTCATGTGTCACTCTTTTTTATTTCCCCTTCCTTTCATCTCCGCATTGGATAAAACAAGGTCAAAGTTAAGATAGCATTTTCATTTCACCTAGATTTATGAGATTCGTAAAACCCATGATCTTTGAAGTTCTCTCTCTTATCAACCTTGTCCCAAGTATTCAAATAAAAGTCATCTTTAGCACCCATGTTTGGTTTTCCAAATCTGTATGGAGGAGGAATAGAAAAATCCATCAAGAAAGTTAAAATCCAAATCATTTAAACAAAAGGCAATGATATCTAAAAGGTAATGTACAAGTTTCAAAAAGTCTATTCACACTAAAATAAGTGATTAAAAGTAGATATCCTTCTTATAGTCGAAGCTCAAACTCCATAGTTGGCCTCATGGTAGAGCCAAGGTCCTTTGGGGTGCAGTAGGCCAGTAGGTTTAAAGAGAAGAATAAAAAAAATCTTTTAGTGTTACCTACTTTCTCACGCAAGTACCCAATCTTCGCAGTAGACCAATAACTCTGTAAGGGATCTTGAAGAATGGGGAACAAATTGTGGGGAGGTAGGTCCATTTTATTTTTCATACATATAGCATTCATGGATGATCTATATACTCCATTTGTTTACCCAATACTTGTGTGGCTAAGATAAGTTCTTCATAGCCCTTAAAGTCGAAAGTCCTCTTGTTTTGACAAACCTAATTTGAGTGTATTGACTTTGGTAAAGAGTTCTTCTACCTTGGTTTTGCCTTCATTCTCCCCTCCACCCATTTCATTTCTCCCCCCTTGATAGACAAATTGTGATTCCAAATTTGTTTTCCCTTCTTCTTTAATTCCGTCTTCTTCACCTCTTAAAAACATGCTAGCACTACTTTATTTTAGTTTTATCTATCCTTAAAGCGAAACAACATGTTTGATCAACTACAGATTCTTCTTTATTTACACCATCATTTTAAATTTAATAAACTTACTTTACTTTTATTTTTCCATATATCATGATTTTGTTGTCTTGTTGTTATAGATACTTGAGTTAGCACCCTTTTTCCATTGTTGAGTGAGGTTGGCTTGTTACTTCTTACTCAATAATGTTGTTTTTCCTTTTATTCATCCCCTTTTTCCATTATTGAGTGAGGTTGGCTTGTTACTTCTAACTCATCAATGATGTTTTCCCTTTTTATGCACCTTTTTCCATTATTGAGTGAGATGTGGATTGTTATTGCTCACTCATCAATGTTGTTTTACCATTTTGTTTCATCTTTTACCATCCAATTATTTTGTTTTACCATCCTGTTTGACATGTATCCTTGGTTTGATTTGGCTTGTATTTATTACTTAAGGATAGCTTGTTTGATTTTTTTGATCTTTAGTAGCCTTGGCTTTTTGGTTACCCGATTTACTCTTGTTTTTGACCAGGTCATTTAGTCTAACACAACACCTGTCACCTTAGCTTACCAAATTTCCCAAGTACATCCCATCCTCATAGCACTAGTGATCTTGGCTTTTATTGTATTTGTTTGTTTTTGCTCTTTAGTTTTGTATTCTTAGGTTTGTTGAAAGTAGTCTCTGTGCCCTACACAATCAAAATTAACAACATAGCAGACAACCATCCCATAATAAAGGTAAGTCAAGGTACACATTGCACTTACTTTTCAGCTATTTACTTTTTAGATTAGTTTTCCTTTCAGTCATTTTCTTTTAGTTATTTTATGCTTTTAAAATACTATAATTTTTGTTTAGCATTAGTGTTGTGTGTTACTATTTTATTTCTTGAAGCACCATCCCCTGTTGCACCTTAGTGACACATGATGAGCTTTGAGTGGGGCATATGTATACACATAATATTTTTAACTTTTATCACATATTGATGTTTTACATCTTGTAAGAACTCTTTGAGACTCAATCTCTCTAAGTGTACACCCTAAGGGGTGCACCGAGAAAGGGGTGGGCAGACCTTTGGTGCTTTGAAGGATTATTTTCCCTTTTTGCCACATTATTACCAATCCAACCAGATCCCAAAACCATTCCCTAAGCTATTTATCCTCCCTTGAATATTCTTCTAGTATTTTCCTCATTTCATTCCTCTTTTTCTTGCCTTAAACTCCTTTTTGACTATATATTGTACTGGGTCAACTGGGTCGACCCATAGTTTAGGGGTATTCTTTACTTTCTTGCATTGTTAGCCTTTTAGCTGACCTAACACAAACCTAGTAAATTATCCCTAAAAACACATTGGGTCAACTGGGTTGACCCTATACAACCAACATTCTCAAAGGAATTTAGGGTAAGATCTGCTTATAAATACAATATCATTTTGGTCATTATTCATATGTGAAATCAAGATTTATTATTCATTCATGCTTCTTCACAATCTGCTCTTTTATCATTCTACTTGAGGAGACGTAGCTTAGGTTTCTTATTTTGGAGAATTTAGTCTTGTGGATAAGTCTTGGATGTTTTGGCCTTTCTTAATGATCCTTACAAACCACAACAACCTCTTGCAAAGCCCCTTTTTCCAAGGGAGATATTGAGTCTCGATGGGTTCATATTTAGGTAAGTATATTCTAACTTTGTTCTCCTCTCTTTTAGTAGACAAAAGTAGCATAAGTGTTGGCTCGAATAATACTATCTTTCATATTTTATGTATTATGGCATTACTCATACTTACTTTAATTGAAACTCCCTATATATGTTTGTTTTATTGCTTCTAACCCACACTTTGTGCCACAAGCTTTGGTGTGCACTAGATTTTATTGTCTTGCTATTGGTATAAGTGAATGTTTTAAACCTTAGGACTCTATTAGGTTTATTATGAAATTGTGTTAGAATTTAGGCTTTAGAACCCTTCCTAGCATGATATGTTGTGACAAGTGATCCCCTAATCAGTTATAGTGGATCCCCATATTGGTCATGTTCTCTCTTAACAAGTGTATCTCAAATCGAAAGTGTAGGTATGATCTATCTTATCTGATCTAGGATTGATTCATAGACATGATGCATTTCCAATTGCATATAAATCCAATCCTAGCATATCAAAATAGGCCCATGCAAAGATATCAATGAACTCCATCATAAGATCAATACACACTTCACATTCCTCCTCAATGAGGACACACCTAGTTTGAATGACTATGGATTAGCCAGTGTTCCAATGTTAACTTCAGAAGTTTCCTCCATAAGAGCTGTTGAACCATATTCCAAGAGAGTTAGAAAAGATGTAAATTGGTTGGCAACATCAAAGTCCTCTATTCAGACAAACTCATCTAATTCTACTAAATAGGGTGAATCAAAATCACCCAATGGTGGCAAGGGCCATGTTACAAACACTTTTGGACATTCTTGGACAATCTGTTCAAAGGCCCATTGTTCTTCTTCAATAATTTTAGACCCAAAATTGATTTTGGCATTGGTGGCATCCTAAGCTTTATCCAAGGAAGAGTGAACATCCCTGTCTAATGGCACCTAAAACAGGTTTTCACTAAGAGTTTGGCCTTTTTCTTTACTTTTTTCTTGGTTCAAAAGAACCTCAAAGCTGTTTTCACTTCAGGACCTTAATGTTTGATTATTATTTTTTTGGTAAAGGAAGTTCACTTGCTCTCTGAAATAGGTGACAGGATCTAATATGGTAGAAAACCCTTGCTTGTGATCTCCAAGTGGAATATGGTCTCTTAGGCCTAGAAATTCGCAAATAGCCTCATCATTTTTGAACCCATGAAGTGATATTATGGATTCTTGTTGGTCCCAGTCAATGAGTGGTGGATGATGAAGGAATGGTTAGGAATGATGAATGATACATGTAATGTTACATATGACATGAAGGTCAAATAGGTTGGTATTAGCTAAGCATTGTATACACTGTAATTAGACTCTGTGTTGTTTTCAGTATCACCATCGCTAGTTGTTGGTGTGAGAACATGGATAAGATATACAAGGTCACCCTTAGGTGGTTTAAATCCAATGTCATAAGTTCCTTTATGTTTGGTCATAGCTATGGACTCAAGAGTGCCTTGTTAATTTTCCCCCAAGCTACTGCCTTCATAGGCTTGATTATCCATTATTTGATTAGGGATGGGATACTTTTTGCTTTGGTAACAATCAACCAAGTCTTCATTATAAATCAATGATTCATCTTTAACAAGTGAGTCTTCTTCTTGAATAGTGACTGATGAGAAAATAATAGGCATTTGGCTATTGAGCTTTCCTTGTTATCATCATTTCATGTGAATGGACTTGGCTTTGGGTCTTCCATAGGATTTAGGGGCTTGTGGAAGTTTGGTTATGTGTAAGGCACTATGGCTGAGGTATTCTCCTAGACCTTCATCAAAGATGATGAAATGATTGGATATCTTAGGAGGGGGTGCAGAGGACGTAGAGTCAAGGATTTATAATTCAACATAATTGGAATCTATAAATTCAACAAGTAAATCTTTATCTTTATTTGGAACAGGGTATAGGCTGAAGCGATAATTATAACTTTTATACTCAGCTTCTAAATTCTTATAAAACTAATATGGTTATAAATTTCTAGAAATAATCACCTCTATCCCTGAATAGGGGAATTTGATGCATTGGTGTAATGTGGAAGGTATTTCATGAATCTCATGTATCCATGGTTGACCCAGTAATAAGTTATATGATAAATCAAGATCTAGAACATGGTAAAGCCTGTTGTGGGTCAAGGACCCAATGACAACCGATAAAGAAATGGTTCCCTGTGATTCCCTTTCCTCATTATCATATGCCTTGATGGTAATGGTATATGGCTGAAGATCAATTACCATGTATCTAAGATGTTTGACTAACCTTCGGGACATAATATAAATGCATGACCCATTGTCTATGAGGACACATTTAACCTTGTGTTGGGATATGACAAATTTGATATATAACGGGTTACTCTAGAGAGTGCCAAGGGATGACATATCACTTTGGTTGAAGGTAAGTTATTGGCTAGGAGCCAAATGTCTTACCAAAACTTAGAATTTATTTGACATAATATGATTTGGCACTTGGGATTAGATCAGGAGTTTAATAAAGATATTCATTGTGGATAGTAGAGGTATGCAACAAATCTAAAATAGAGATTTGAGTAGATGTCTTTTGTAATTATTCCATAATATCATATGTCTTCTCCTTGGCATAGTTAATTGGCTTATTTTGGACTAACATGGGAGCTTGGATAGGCTCATTAGTAGAAGGAGGTTATGGTCTTAGAATGGTAACTTTTTTCCACTGAGTTGTGATTGCATAATCCAGATTAGGCAATGGACTACTAGAATTAGAAAAGGGTCATAAGATGTTAAATCTTGGGTATTGGTTAGCTCGGTTGCCCATACAAACCACATGAGGATTACTAACATAAAGAAGTGGTTGGGTACTATTTAGTACTAGTCATTGGCAATTAACTATTAGTCTTAGGTTGATCATAATAATGGCTATATGACCACCCATGATATGTCCTACAACTTTGATGTAGTCATGGGCAACAACATGATTGGCTCCTTGGTTATCATTATGACCTTGGTTCTATCCATTATGTGGTTATTGTTGTTATCATTATTATTGTTGGTGTTGGTGTTGCTGATGTTATGGCTAAGGTGGTGGTTTATGTTGTTGTTGATTCTATTGTTGGTTCCAGTTTTTGGCATTATGCTATGGAAAAGGGTTTTGATAAATGCCCACGTTCTGATTAGAGGTAGGGGTCCTATTATCCAACTCAATTTGTCAATTTTTTAGCATGTTCTTAATGAAATGCCTTAGTTGCACACATCGACAAATAGAATGTCCTTTGACTCGGTGATAGTCACAAAATGTGTGCTCTTTATACCAGTCAGGGAAAGGAATAACCTTGAGGAGTAATTTAGGAATGGGCCAACTAATCAGATTGGCATTAACTAGTTTTCAAAACATAGATTCACTAGGCTCTCCTATGTCACTAAAAAATCTCTTTATAAGTGGTCCTCTTCTTGGTTGAGGCATCTGAAAAGGAGGAAGCTGGAGTGCCTGCAATTATGGAATTGGCTACATATGTGGAGTGGGTTGAGAATATTGCTTTTGCACCATTTGGACATGACATGACTTAGTAGTTCCATTGCCCATAACATTCTTGTTATAGTAAAAGGCTTTGGAATTTTTGAAAGTATTTTCCTGGGCTAGCACAGGAGTTTTCTAAATTGGGCTTTAGTTTTGATGTTGGCTTTGAGTCTAGTTTTGACTTTGATCTTGGTCATGGTACTAGTTTTGGTTTTGATTAGGTGTATACAACTTGATTACTCCTTTGTTGATGAGAACTTTCTCAATTTTTAAGCCCTTGTAAATGATCTACTCAAATGTGTGGGCACATTGCAACTCCAAGTGATAGGATATATCACTTTATAGATTACAAGTAAACACTACGACAAACTATTTATTTGATAAATTATGCATGAAATGACTAGTAAGTGCCCTCTATCATTGTAAATAACTCAAAAAGCTCTCACCAGGTCTCTATTTTGTTTAGCCTAAATCCACCATAGTAATCTTATGCTCAAGATTGTAGGAAAAATGTTGCACAAATTTTTCTAAGAGATCATCAAAGTCTGACACAAAGTTATTCGGTAGTTAGAGTAGCCACTCTTAGGCTTGTCCCACTAGACTCTGTGGGAAAATAAGAAGTAGGTAGATATCACTAAATGCCACTAGCTAGAAAGTAACAAAGAACTCCTTCAAATGTTCCTTTGGGTTGCCTTTGTCTTTATACTTATTAAACTTTGGTGGCTTAAAACCCAGAGGAAATGGTATCTGAAGATAGTGCATATGGTATGTTAAATGTTCTTATGGGTCGCTAATATGGTATGTTAAATGTTCTTTTGGGTCACCTTTGCAACAAATAAAGGATGCAATTATAGTCATATTTGTCTACTTTCTAGTCCAAATAGTTTTAATTACATCTTTCATTTGTTATAGTTATTAGGCTAAAAATGTAGATGGTACAGATGGTTAAGGTTAGGTGATCCAAGGTGAATTACCTTGATGAGGGTATAATGGAGGAATGGAGGACTGAGGGATGTTTACTTGGTTGGTCCCCTGACCAAGAATATGCATTCATTGGTTAGGGTTATATTTTTGGTATGGTATTTTTTGTTGTTGCATATTTGGGTTAGGATTGGTGGTGTGACTTTGACTTGGAGGGAATTATGGCCTTAGCAAAGGAATTGGGTTTTGGGAAACTAACTACATAATATGGGATTAAAAGGGACCTTACTGGCAGATAATCAAACCTTATTGTATAAAATGCACCTATTGTTGGAGGTGTTGTGTGTTATGCCCTTGATGTATGTGAAGTATATGTTGGGTATGAAACAATTGTTTCCTAGTGGGTATTTGTTGTATGTTGGGTCCTCATTGTGGAATGTTAGGCACTTGTTGAATGTTGGGCACTTGTTATTGACTAGCAACCAACTACTATTGACTAATAAGGATACGTTGTTGATTAGAAAACATTTAAAATGAAGGATTTACCACTTTTTATGGTGGCACATTAGTCTGTATTTGTTATTGTGGAATGTTGGTCACCACCTGTTGGGGTGGAATAGTGTTCACCACTTGTTGGGGTGGAATAGTGTTCACCACCTGTTGGGGTGGAGTGTTTGCCTATGTTTGGTTGTCTATCCCCTATCATGTGTTTGAGGAAGTGGTTGGTTGAAGTGGAGTATCCTTATGTTGTGTTTATGAACTAAATGCTCATGCCCCCTATTCTTGTGAACTACTGATGGTGTTTATAAGAAGAACCTATTGTGAATTACTTCTTTGAACATTCGACTAAACTTGGTTCATATTGAGATACACTTGTGTGTTACCCACTGTGTTTTTAGAAGAGATTTATAATGAAGCTACAAATGTTTCTTTAATTATTGGGATATTAAACATGTTTGTAACATAGGTAGTTTGAACAAATGGGTCTGTGTTTGGATTAGCCTGACTCGACAAATCAATTTGTTTTCCAGTTAAAGGAGTTAACTCTATGAGTGGTGTATTATAAATGGTCATGGCATTTAGATTTATGGCTATATTAAGGTATGTTTGATATGCTTGTTGCATTTGTGCCAATTGGTGAATAATTTAACCTTTTCCTTTTACTAGTGTGGTAAGCTCTTGGTTATGCACCAGTACAAGGGTATGGTTTTGGCTAGACGAGGCCTACTCAAATGGTTTGATAAGAGGCATGTTACTAGGTGCTCTAACTAAGCTAGGTATACTTTCATGTGGGAAGTCTGATGGGAACTTAGCACCTACCTCTACCACTCTATCAAGAATTTCATCTCTATACTCTAAGTGATGGTGATCAAACAAATAAGAATCATAATTGGTATTGGTTAATTCAATCCCATAATAAGGTTATTTTTGTTGGACCTATTCTACATTAATTGGTACATTAACAAGGTATTGGGTACTTTGGTCTTGTTCTCATCTTGAATAGGAAGGTGTGCTAGCAAGGTATTGTGTTAATGGGTCTTGCCCTTATTTTATATGGTGAGTAACATACGAGGGATAAAAATCATCTTGTAAGCTACATTATCTCCATAAGTCTCTTTAACAAAGGAGTCACTCAAGACAAAGTTCTCATATGGTAGGTTATACATGGTTTCACTACATGTATAGCGAGGCATGGTTGAATTAATGGTTAAACATCTCATGAAAATTTGATCTATTTTTGTAAACATTTGGAACTTGGCCTAAAAGTAGCTCTTGAAAACTTATTTTTGATCTAACTTAGCTCTTGGAAAGAGGTCTAAACGTAAACCTAGTTTTTGGCAAAGGTCGATCCTAAATCTATTTCTAAGGAAAATTAGAATGAAAACGTGAAAGTGATCCTGACAAAGGTCTTGAACTATATAAATGCAAAACAAACTTGGTCTATATCTAAGAATGAAATTGTGCTAGGTCTTTGGCAAAAGTTAGAAAGCTAGTCTTAGAACCGAAACCACACTAGGTCTTTGGTAAAATTCCTCAAAGCTAGTTTTGGAAATGAACTTAATCTAGGCACAAAACTTGAAATAAACTTAAATCTAAGGTGGTTTGTTTGAAATAAAGAGTACACTTGGTTGAGCTAAACTTGGAAACTAGGTCAAAAGTGAACTCAGTCTAAAAGGAACTTGCAATCTAAAAATGAAGGTATAAACTTGTTCTAGGCATATGTCTTAAACCAATTGGAAATCCAACTCAAGTACCACAAACTAAGTGCAAAAAGTAAAACATTCAAGCCCAAGTAGTAGGCAAGACCCATATTTAAACTAATTGTCCTTATACACACACACAAACACTTGAAAGTGGGTTTCGGACTTGGTTTGAGAAGGTAACTTAACTCTTGGCAAAAGGGTCATAAGTCTATGTGAACACCATAACCATGCTATATTTGAAACTGGCTCCACACTTTTAGGATGTTTGAAACTTGGTTAAGAATAACTCCAACTAATCTAAGTAAAAGTGACTAGTGTAATAATGTTATTTTAGAAATAAGGGCACAAATGGTTTTGATCTCGTTTGAACAAGGCAAATAGTTTGGAACAATTTTGGTAGCATAACACTTCTTTTTGAAAAGTGGTGTATGTAACATGTGTTTGTTTGACTCATTTGTTTTGGAAAAGTGATTTTAGACTCAAACAATACAAGTAAAAGGAGAAGTAACACCTAAGTACATGCTCATGTTAAAACTGACACAAGGTGTGCATAGTATTTGCCAACCTTCTGTCGATATACTAGTTCCTGAAATGAATTATTTATTAATCTAAAAAGTAAAGAATGCATATAGGTAGAGTTTTTTAAGCCACCCTCTTTCTCTCAATAACTGATACATGGCAAGGAACTTAGAGTGCCTACTATCCAAAATTTGGCTATCATGAATGAGGATCATTCAAAACTTTAATTAAATTGATCTTAACTTTTTTGATAGCCATTATGAGGGTTTTGTATTAGTCATTAATGATCTATGTTTATATTTAATGTGTTTCACTTGACAACATGTAAGGTCATTGAGGATGGTCTAGTTGGTAGCTGAGTCAATTTATGTTTTCATACTCGATTTTTGCATGACTAAAACACACCAAAACATGTAAAAAAATTAGACAAAAACAACAACATTACTACTCACTTGTGACTTGAAGAAATGTATGTTTCATTTCATAGCTTCTCATGTGTATAACACATACTAGCACAAACCAAGATATGAAATAATCTCTCTCACATGAGAGTAATATAAAGGTCGTGACCGGCTAATCAAGGTGTCATTGCACCAGCTACCTTGACAAAAAGGACCTAATATATCCTTAGATCTTCAAGAATAATAAAAACATTCAATTAAGACAAAAGTGATGTCAAATCACTTTAGGTGATGAAATGCAAACCCACTCAAAATTAATTTACACCAAGGTAAAATGATTCTCCATCAATACAACTATTTAAGTAGGAATAGTCCAATGAACACTTGGACACAAACAAAACTAAAAAGGTCCACAAGATGATTCTAAATTAAATACGTGGATAAATTAATATACTTTTCTAAAGCCAAAAATCAATTTTTAAATCTAATACCATCTCAAAAGGATCATTGTTTAAGTTTTAGGGTGAACAAGATGAAGAAACAAACTGCTAATCCAAACCACACTCAACGATGGAAACTGACTCACCTAGGAAAACTATGACAAACAAGGTTCAAGGAGGCCTTATTAAAAATATCAAACAGGGTTGAAAACTAAATACAAAATGTTAAACATAAATATAAAACTCAATATAAGAGATTACAACTTATGGATCACAACCTTAGAGAAAGAGACACCAAAATAAGCCAGCAATCCAAACAGGTTTTGGCAATAAAAAAGGGCTAAAAACACTCAGAATTGCAAAACAAACAGGGTTTGGAATGAGCTTACCAAAAATAGAAAATGATTCCAAAAGAACCAAAACAAAGTTCTAGAGATAATATAAAGTTAAAAATAATCGGGATCAACTTTTATTTTTGAATAAAAAAGACTTTAACTATTTTTAGTTAGTCAATTTCAAACTGACTTCACACAACCAAACTATTCTACCTAGTAATTTTTTGAATAAAACATGTTCCAAATTGAACCACTAAAACTAGTAAAAGTATTTGGAACTGATAAAAAAATTTGATGTACAAATTTAAAGGTAAAATAAAATGCTAACAATGTTTGGATTTACTAAAATACTTAATTAGCTATTATTGGCAAACTGATTTTGTAATGACTTTGCACAGTCAAGATAAAACCGCACAAGCAAAAACCAACCAACATCACTCAAAAATGGGTTTCCAAATCGACATAGGATCAATCAATAAAATAAATGATTGATGTTTTGTTCTCTCTTATGATAGGTAAGCAGATTCTAATATCAAGTTTTTTAAATTTGATAGTTCATTACCTTAGTCAAGTCCGTTTCACATCCAACTTACTTAGATTTGGACAGAATAATGAAATAAATTATCTTAGAAAAAGGATCACTAAAAATATGAAACAATCAATTAGAAACTAAAATAAGGCCTCTTGCATAAAATAATACTAAGGAAGACCTAATACAAAACTTGGTTTCAAATAAAATCCACCTTTGGATAATAATAATTAAAGGATTTCAAATTAATTTTTATTTGACTGAAATCAATCGACCCAAGACTAGATTTGAATCGTTTCTCTTACAGAGGTTAAAATAATTTTCAACAAGATAAGATTTACTACATGAAAATCATATAAAATAAGTATAAATTAATTACAAGGTAAATCCAAAATTGAGATACCATCTCAAGGATGAATCATTACTTTTAAAATGTTACAGAGGATTAAAATCATAATAATATTCATGTATCAAGTTACATTAAAATATAACTCTTTTCAAGGTTATTCATTCCACTTGTGGCCAAAGATTTCATATTTCGTTATACCCCACATTAAAAAAACCTGAAGACAAGTGTCAGCTTAACATTGAGAAAGTGAAAACCTGTAGCAATCTTCCAAGTTAACCGGATAATTAACATATCAAACAAGATAAAACAATAATAATTTATACTTTAACTTACATTAATAACTCATTAAAATGGGAGACTAACTTCTAAGTTAAACCTATACACACATAAATACGACTATGTATTCAATATACACATTCATTCAATCATCTCAAAGATGAAATAATTGCCTCTTCCAAAGCAAATAAGGAGATACAAACAAGAGATAAATGGTTAAGAAGTAACTTTAAGGTATAATTAAAAATTATGCTTGTTACACTACATCTCAACCAACAACTGGTCCAATAGAGGTACTAGGATAAATAATATAGTCTTATTTTTGTAACTTATGGAACAAAGGAACTATACAAGTAATATATGTTTTTATATATAAAATAATACACATTTTGGGTTCAATAATTTACTAGAGCAAAGGAATTCCATCCTATCATCATATGCCTCCAAAGGAATGCAAACGAACCAAATTATGATGTTAAAAATAAAATGGCAGAATATAAAACCGAAAAATACAACTATCACCTGAGATTCTCTCATGTTTAGGAATGTTTACCATAAGTACTTAGATAATTCTAGAGATTCAGAATATACCTAATCCAATATGATGCCAACCAGGGACTAGCATAATACATTGATAATCTTCAAATTTAATACATTGCATGATATAATTTTACCTCCCATACCAAGAAAAGATAATAAAATACCTTACACAATGGAATTCAATTATGTAGAATGCTACATGTATGTTTAAGAATAAATAAGTTTATATATGCATTAATATATAACAATGTACATTTATAAATACATACCTTTAGACACTGACTATTGTGGCATTTTGGGATAATATCTAAATGCTATTAGATCAATTTTACTATAATAGTGCCATATACCATTGTAGCACCATACCTAGCCATACTTAATAACACTAAAAATTAATTTCTCTTTTAATAATTTGCCACACCCCACCAATGACAAATATTTCATTTCTACTTTATTGTTTTGCTCTTTCCAGTAGATAACAAAAAGTTTTTTTTCCAAATCTATTACAATCTTATTCTAATACCATTTGGGACTATCAACCAAAGACATTTATTTCCATTAAATAGTATAGAGAATCCATATCATTCAGATGGAAATTATATTTCACTCTTCACTTTTGTAGTGCCAAATTCAGATCTCCAGCAATGATAAATATTATTATCATTTTTTTTAATCTACTCTAGTGCTACACTATATTCCACTATGGCATCATTATTAGAACACAACATCATACACATATAAAATATACAATTTGTATATCTTAGAAGAATGAATGAGTAAATAAAAACCACTCAACAATTGATGATTGACACGCGATAATTGATAAGAGCAAGAATAAAATAAGATATCCATTTGTCCTACACCCCATACAGGCTATGCAACCAAATAAGAATGAAAAAAGCCAAATAAAATGAAAGTTCTAAATTAGAATGGAATGTATTAGATTACGGAGCATCTTAATAACCATTATCAAATCTAATTGCAATATGTAGATAGAAATAAAAACCAAAATGTATTAGGAGATGCTCTGGTACACCTACGTAAATCAAGATGTAAGATAAGCTAAAACATTATTATTTATCCATTCAATCATTCATTATCAGAATAACATGATAGAGGCATCATAAAAATGCTTGCCTACAAATTGTCTTAGTTTCTCTATTGTCCCAGGTGTGGCACCCTCCTTCTTCAGCTCTCCCTTCTTCTCCTCCATCTCTTCTACCTCTTCCCATTCAACATGGTGTACCATTTGATCCACTAGTAATTTGCATGGGAAAGGATCCATTTACTGATATGACAAATCTTAAGGTGAGATAATTAAATTACCTCCATTAACTTTGACAGCCATTCAACTCCAAATGGGTACCTCACTCAAAAGGATGTCCCACCCCCATGTGGGTTTGCCTTCCACCCAGGTTAAACAATTGGTCCACTTTCTCAAGGCAATAATAAATGCCACCTAATCTTATAAGTTAATTAGTTTGTTTATATATATATATATAATGTAATTCCAGCTAATAATCATAAGTTTAGAATAATTCTTTTAAGAAAAATGAAAACAAATAAAATAAAACTGAAATTGAAGGATGATGACAAGTACACGTTGAATGTAAGGTCAACCTCTAGTTCATTGACAGCCCCAAATGACACATTTACGTAAAATAAAAAACACGAGACAAAACATATTCAGATGTATTGACATCCTTTATTATAAACTTTTATGATATCAAAGCTCATTAATATTTACACTATATTAATATTCTAAAGATATTAAAATGTTATCAAAACATCGAAAAGATTACGAGATGAAAGACCCATACCAAAAGCCAAAACACGACTAAAAGATAGATAAAAAGCAGTTGATACAAATATGATCCTATGGATGAACATGACTAAAGTAACTTATCGACAAGAAAACCCCTCTAGGATGTAAACAAGATATACAAAGCACCTGAAAGAACAAAGTGTCGTATGTTAATGAATTATCAATTAATGAAAAGATCAAGAGGGAAGAATAATTGTTAAAATAATGACAACTATGCTAAACATTGAAATCAAGACACTGCCAATGTATCTATAAGAACCCCAAAAAAGTAAGACATCATGCTAAGTGTTAAATTGCATTAACAAAACATTGAACACCCACACAGACACACTCCCTAGGGTGATCCTATTTTATTTGCAGCTGACCAGGTCCTTTACTTCCTCTCTTGTAAGGGTAACTGAAAGAAAGCTTAAATAAACATATTGTCAAAGGATACTTACATGGTTACACTCAAGATCTATGAGCAAGATGGAGGTATACTTAATACATTTAAAACACAAAGACACCTAGCCCACATGAAGACACTACTAAGTTGAGGAAGGGTATTACATTTTTTCCCTCTTATAAAAGCATCAACCTCAATGCAGGGCTCTAGCCAACATGTACAACAACAATTTGAGTTTAGCATTATTCAAGCTTTCACTAATTAATTGTCATAATTTTTTACATCTTTTCATATTAATAACTTTTTATTCTTTTTTTTAAGGATTAATGTTTGTTTAAAATCAATAATTGAGATGACACCCATGTAATTAATCCCCATAGTGTTAAACAACCATACTAGCATCCACTTTGTTTCCCTCTCAACTGAATCCCAAGGATATTCTGCCATAAAATAATGTTAATTAGTGTAAGGTATATAAATGATGTTGTCCTACTATGAATCATAGTGACAATCTAGGTGCCAATTAGAGTGAACATACAAGTGAATTATCGAGATTGAACCAATATTGATCCATATTTCCTTACTGAACCACAAACAACTGATAACCTCCAATAAATTGTTATATGATCATACTGAGCAAACTATTAATCATATAATGTAACTAGTGAATGCCAAATCATGATATAATCCAATCCTGCCAAACTGAATCATCCTCCACAATACTGAACCATGGGCTACACAAGCCAAGTAAACATAGGATACCCAAGCCAAATAATCATGGGATACACAAGCCAAATAATCATGGCATACACAAACCAAATAATCATGGGCTACACAAGCCAAGATCTTAATGGGCTACACAAGCCTAAATCATAATGGGCTACACAAGCCTAGATCATAATGGGCTACACAAGCCAAATTCTTATACCTCTCAATAATTATACTTAGACCTCCAGGTAGGATAACAACCTACATTCACCATGTTTCATGGGTGGGAAGGATGGTATTATGAACCTGCATGACATGTTCCCCTCATGACCCATTAGCCATTTTTAGGCTACTTATTCTCCCCCATACTATGCACACTACACCACATTGCGAACATAGAAAGAAAATACAAACAAACCAGCAATTATGATGGTAAATATTTCCATAATTTGTACTATGACAAATAAAATTCCAAGTGGCTCAAATAATTAGTAATAAGTATTAAAATAAAGGAACATATTGGTTCTATTAAATATAAATGTAAAAAGTCACATTATAGAACTATGTGGCTAAAGAAGCCACACCAAGGGAGAAGGAATAAATAAAAAATATATCATCATTACTCTTATTAGGCCTCCCAAATGGTTTCAAAAGGTTGCATCAAGGCTATTCACGAGGGTTATTTTTGCACAACCATAAAAGGGGTGGGTGAGAGAATAAAACACTCATAGTGTGGCCATTATGTATGAAGAGCCCATGGTGCTCGTGGAACTCATGGTACACGCACTAGAAGATCTAGTCGGCTACCTCATTCAAAGGGGAGAAGTGGCTTTAAATCCCACAAGGAGCTCCACTTCCTTACCCATAACCCAACATGGGTCACTATGAGTATGGTTTTATTCTACCCTCAAAAACCCACTCTAGCAATCATGCTCACATATTATATCATAGATGTAGTGTACACAACACCATACTACACTACACCATGACAATTTACGAATACCATTATTGATTTCAAGGGGTAGAAGTTACATTACACTGCATTACATAAGTAATTTAGGATTCTATTACCATTTACAAGTATCATAGGCTTAACAACATAGGGTCACACTTATTTCATGACATATTTTGGAAACAACTACACATAATACAATAATGTTGGTAAAAAAGATAGACCCAGGGCTCACATGATTTAATACATTCACACTTGATGGAGGATTTTACACAACGTACAATGATATCACAAGTACATAAGAAACCACATAGGACAACAATCCATGTGCTTAACTCAGATGTCATGCTTATGTTAGCTCACAATAAATATACATTCACATCACAACACAATAACACATTTACTAGTAAAGCAAAAGGGTCTAAAAATCTCATTGATCCAACCCAAGCACTTCTATCATCCATAATAGCATAAATAACCATCCACATCAGTAACCACATAATATCTTCCTATCACTACATCACCTCTACCAATCATCACTCCCTGCTACTGCCAAGAGAAGCATAATCGTAACTATACATATCTGTCACCAATCATTAATCCCATCTATGAAACTGAGTAAAATGTTTGTTATCCATCACAAAATTATTACCGAAGAAGTATCACAAGCCATTATAACCATCCCAGACCATCTAAAAATATACTTCCAAAAGGATATTCTTTTGTCAAACTAGTCTATATATCTTTACATTTAATATACTTTCCTGGGTCCCATAGTTTTGACCACCTATGAATGTTTAATTTACATTAAGGGTTTTATAATTTTATTTGGGTTTAATGTTGTTCTTATTTTCTACTAATATATTTGATCTTTTTTAAACAAAAATTATGATTAATTTTTTTTAAAGGATGTACTTTCAATATAACACGATAGGTTACTACCCAGGGAGGAGATACAAAAATCAAGAGGAACAACTTTTATTATTAACCATAAATAAAAACACCCAAAAAATAATTATGTTTCACACTCTCCTATATACAAGATTAGCATCCAGTGCCTTATAACAACACATAAAAATAGCTAAACATAACAACTTACTACAATGATAAATTGACACAAGACTCTAAAGTTAATCTATCTCAGGGCCTCGATGGCCCAGGTCTATCAGCTCGATCATCATTATCTTAATCTCCAACTGAATTAGATTTACCCTCTAGCCATCCACCATGTAGGTTTCCAATGAAACCTTCTTTTATAGGTTCCCTTCATGAACAAAGGTGGTACATATGGATAGTAAATCCACAACAGCCACACACAACTGAAGGTTGACTTCCTTCAGGCTATGTTTCCAAAACTCTATTCAGTCCTACACTTGTAGTCTCAATAGAATACATACATGTATTTTGTTGAACTAGGGCAGTTAATGCTTGTTGGTGCCTAATTGCACACCTTTTAGGACAATGAAATTTTTTCCAATGAGAAAAATGGGGATGTTATTATTTTTCCTGCATTTGTGCTTGAAGACTAGCTCAACATCTCGAGCAATGAAATCAATGTACCCTACATTGTGCTTATTGTGTCAGCTCCACAGGTTGTTGTTAATGCAATAATACCTCCAAGAGGTCCATAACCTAATAGAGGGTTTCAAATATGCACATGTTTACTTAATAAATCTGAGTTGGATGAGGTAGTAGATGAACATCTTGATCAAAATTACTAACGCTCTCATTTTGTGACATCCTGGAGCACCTACAAGGGAAATAAGGGTTTAGAGAACAAAATGAAAATCTAATTATCCTAGATCTCCCAGAGTTATAACTATGATTTAATACCAAAATGTCATGCTCGATTTTTGCATGACTAAAACACACCAAAACATTCATTTTGTTTTGGACAACAACAACAACGTTACTACTCACTTGTGATTTGAAAAAATGTATGTTGCACTTCACAACTTCTTGTGTGCACAACTCTGAATAGCACAAATCAAGATATGAAACAACCTCTCTCACATGAGAGTAATATAATGGTCATGACTGGCTAATCATGGTGTCATTACACCAACTACCTCGATAAAAAGGATTTAATATATCCTTAGATCTTTAGGAATAGTAAAAACATTCAATCAAGATAAAAGTGATGTCAAATCACTTTCGGCAAGGAAACATGGACCCCACTCAAAATTAATTTACATCAAGGTAAAATAATTCTCTCTCGATACAACTATTTAAGTAGGAATACTCCAATAAACACTCAGACATAAACAAAACTAAAAAGGTCCACAAGACGATTCTAAATTAAATACTGAGATAAATTAATATACTTTTTTAAACCCAAGATTAAATTTTGTAATCTAAGATCATCTCAAAAGGATCATTGTTTGATTTCTAGGGTGAAAAGGATGAGGAATGCCAATCCAAATGGCACTTGATGATGAAAATTGACTCACCCAAGAAAACTATGACAAACAGGATTCATTCAAGGAGGCCTTATTAAAAATATCAAACGGGGTTGAAAACTAAATACAAAAGGTTAAACATAAATATGAAACTCAAGATAAAATATTATAAATTATAGAACATTACCTCAAAGAAGGAGACACCAAAATAAGCTAGCAATCCAAAAGGGTTTTGGCAACAAAAATGGCTAAAAAAACTCAGAATTGCATAACAAACAGGGTTTGGAATGAGCTTACCAAAAATAGAAAACGATTCCAAAAGAACCAAAACAAAGATATAGAGATAATATAAAGATAAAAAATAATATAGATCAACTTTTATTTTTTCATAAAAATGGCTCTAACTATTTTTAGTCAATCGATTTCAAACTAACTTCGTGCAGCCAAATTGTTCTGCTTGGTAATTTTTTGAATAAAACAAGTTCAAAATTGAACTACTAAAAATAGTAAAAGTATTCAAAATTGATAAAACAAAGTTGATAATAAATTTAAAGGTAAATTAAAACACTAACAACATTAAATTTTACTAAAAGACTCAATTAGATATTATTGGCAAAATAATTTTATGATAACTTTGCACAGTCAAGACAGAACAACACAGGGAAAAACCAGCCAGCATCACCCAAAAATGGGTTTCCAAATCAACAACAGATCAATCAATAAAAAAAATGATAGATGTTTTATGTTCTCCTATGATAGGTAAGTGGATTCGAATATCAAGATTTTTGAATTCAATAGTTCATTGCCTTAGTCAAGTCTGTTTTAGAGCCAACTTACTTAGATTTACATAGAATTATGAAATAAATTGTCTTAGAAAAGGATCACTAAAAATATGAAGCAATCAAATAGAAACTAAAATAAGGCATTTCGCATAATATAAGACTAAGGAAGACCTAATACAACACTTGGTTTCAAATAAAATCCACCTCTGGATAATAATAATCGATGGCTTTCAAAATAATTTTTATTTGGTTGAAATAGATCGACCCAAGACTAGATTTGAACTGTTTCTCTTAAAGAGGTTAAAATAATTTTCAATTTTCAACAAGATAAGATTTGATACCTAACATGACAATCATATAAAACAAGTACAAATTGATTTCAAGGTAAATCCATAATTGATGTACCATTCTCAAGGATGAATCATTACTTTTAAAATGTTATAGAGGATTAAAATCTTAATAATATTCATTTATCAAGTTACATTAAAAGACAACTCTTTGCAAAGTTCTTCATTCTGGCTTGTAGCCAATGATTTCATGTTTCATTACACCCTGCATTAAAACAACCTGAAGACAAGTGCTAGCTTAACACTGAGCAAGTGAAAACTTGTAACAATCTTCCAAGTTAACTAAATAATGAACATATCAAATAAGATAAAAAAACAATAATTTCTACTTTTGCTTACATCAGTAACTCATTAAAATGTGACACTAACTCCTGAGTTAAACCTATACACACATAAATATGACTATGTATTCAATATCCACATTCATTCAATCATCTCAAAGATGAAACAATTGCTCTTCCAAAGTAAATAAGGATATACAAACAAGAGATAAATGATTAAGAAGTACCTTTAAGGTATATGTAAAAATTACACTTGTTACACTACATCTCAACCAACAACTGGTCTAATAGATGTACAGGATAAATAATATAATCTTATTTCCATAAGTATCTTATGGCATAAAGGAATTATACAAGCAACATATGTTTATTTGTATAAAATAATACACATTTTGTGTTCAACAATCTTGTTAGTGTAGGCTTTTTCCCACCTAGTGGTTTTATTAACATGTCTTTTCAGCTTACTTAGGTTAGTTAATTAAGTAATTAGGGGTCATTTACTTTTAAGTCTTTTTCTTCATTAAATTTCACCTAAAATTTGGGTCATTGAATCTGTGCTTCACATCACATGGCCTCTTCAGAGATTGAGTTCAGTTCTTTGGAACCATGTGACATGTCTTTTATACAACTAGGTGACAACACTTCTAAAAAAGTTCTCGAGAGAGGGTCTGTTGAAGTGAGTGGTAGAACATTCAATAATGTTCTAAGTGTGCACTCACTCTCAACTAATCTTTGTCCGTCTACCAGATCACTCACTTTGGTCTAGGCATTTGAGTTGAATTCACTCTAGATTCATTGTACATCAAGGAGTTATACAGTGATACTATTTTGGCTATGGGAATGGTCGATCATCAAACTCGACTATATAAATTCTCACACTTTTCTCTTGACTCTCCTTCAGATTCTTCTTTAGACTCACCTATACCTATTGACACTTCTGAGCCTGAGCTTTTTTCTGATATTGATAACTCTTCTTCTGAAGATGACTACAACAATGAGGTGGATACACCTCCACCATCTCCATGTCACCTTACAGATATTCAAGAGTTATTTCTTGACCCACCTACCTCTGGTCTACTTTTGACATTATAGGGTAATGATCTACTGATCCAAGATACATTAAATATCGAGCAGTCTATTCCATAATTACAGAGGATTCTACAGACCTTCTTTGCCTCTGCTTCTATTGTACCACCTTGGCATAGAGCAGTTGGGCCACCTACCTCACAGTATGTGGATCATTCCTTTCATAGGAATTACACCTTGGTTGAAGATCCATCAAACACTTGGTGGACAAACTCATTGTTCTAGGGTAATCCACTCTTCATTGCATCTACTTCTGATTGACAATCACTTTCAAGCATTCCTGTAGGGGACACTGGATGGCTACAGTCAATTATAGACCTTAGTGGAGATTTTCATCCCTCTTCTCTTCTTTTATCTCTTTTGGGGAGGAGTTTTTTTTCCTATGGGTTTTCTCCTTAACCCCAGTTTATGGGAGTTGCATTATACTTGGGTACCTTATCAAGCCTTGTTGTCGGGACCCAATTCTTCTACGCACCTAAGCTACGCTTCAGGGGCGTGTTAGTGTAGTATTTTTCCCACATATTAGTTTTATCTACATGTCTTTTTAGCTTACTTAGATTAGTTAATTAAGTCATTAGGGGTCATTTACATTTAAGTGGGTTCTAATTGTGAGTTAGGTTTTTACCTTTTTGGTGACCTAATCTCATCTTATATGTACTTTATTTTTGCCTAAAGTGGCTAATGCAAACATTTCCTTTGTGGAATTTTCTTATTTTTGGAGCTCTCATTCTACCTCTACAAGAATTTGACAT
Source organism: Torreya grandis (assembly GCA_037957365.1). Lineage (NCBI taxonomy): Eukaryota > Viridiplantae > Streptophyta > Pinopsida > Cupressales > Taxaceae > Torreya > Torreya grandis. Next base: position 7,844,913 of record JARHVA010000013.1, on the reverse strand, counting down.
TTATTGTGTGGCCGCTATTCAGAGATCTTGGTGAAATCTATCAAATCTACTAGAGCAAAAGAATTTTGTCCTATCACTAGATGCCTCCAAAGGAATGCAAACGAACCAAATTACGTTGTTAAAAAAAAATGGTAGAATATAAAACCATAAAATAAACCTATCACCTAAGATTATCTCATGTTCAGGATTGTTTACCATAAGTATTTAGATAATGCTAGAGATTCAGAATATACCTAGTCTAGTATGACACCAACCACGGACTAGCATAATACATTGATAATCTTCAAATTTAATACATTGTCTAATATTGTTTTACCTCCCATACCAAGAAAAGACAATAAAATACCTTGCACATTGGAATTTTATTATGCAAAACACTACATGTACATTTAATAATAGATGAGTTTATATATACATTAATATATAACAGTGTACATTTATAAATACATACCTTTAAGCATTGACTATTGTGCCATTTTTGGATAATATATAAATGTTATTAGATCATTTTTACCATTATAGCACAATATACCATTGTAGCACCATACCTGGCCATACTTAATAACACTATAAAATAATTTCTCCTTTAATAATTTGCCACACCCCACCAGTGACAAATATTTCATTTCCACTTTACTGTTTTGCTCTTTCCAACATATAACAAAAAAGATTTTTTTTTTCTAGATCTATTGCACTCTTATTCTAACATCATTCCAGGCTATTATCCAAAGACATTTATTTCCATTAAATAGTATAGAGAAGCCATATCATTCAGATGGAAATTATATTCCACTCTTCTCTACAGTCGTGCCAAATTCATATCTCTAGCAGTGATAAATATTATTATCAATTTTTTTTATCTACTCTAGTGCAATGCTATATTCCATTGTAGCACCATTATCAGAGCACAACATCATACACAGATAAAAAAATATAGTTTTTAGATCTTGGAAGAATGAATAGGTGAATCAAAACTATTGAATAGTTGATGATTGGCACACAACAATTGACAAGAGCAAGAATAAAACAAGAGATCCATTTATTCTACACCCCATACAGGCTATGCAACCAAACAAGAACAATACAAACTAAATAAAATGAAAGTTATACATTGGAATGGGATGTATTAGATTACGGAGCATTTTAATAACCACTATCAAACCTAATCGCAACATGTAAATAGAAAGGAAAACCAAAATGTATTAGGAGTTGCTCTGCTACACCTACATATTTCAAGATGCAAGACAAGCTAAAACATTATTGTTTATCCATTCAATAATTCATTATTAGAATAACACGAGAGAGTCACCACAGAATTACACTTGCCTACAAATTGTCTTAGTTTCTTTGTTGTCCCAAGTGTGGCACCCTCCTTCAGCTTTCCCTTCTTCTCCTCCATATCTTTTATCTCTTCCCATTCAACACGGCATACTATTTGGTCCACTAGCAATTTGCATGGGAAAGCATCCATTTACTAATCTGACAAATCTTAAGGTGAGATAATTAATAACCTCCATTGACTTTGTTAGCCATTAAACTCTAAATGGGTACCTCCACTCAAAAGGACGTCCCACCCCCATGTGGGTTTGCCTTCCACCCAAATTAAATAATTAGTCACTTTCCCAAGGTAATAATAAATGCCATCGACTCTTAGAAGTTAATTATTTTGTTTATATACATCTAAATCTCTCTCTCTCTCTCTCTCTCTCTCTATATATATATATATATATATATATATATATATAGAGAGAGAGAGAGAGAGATTTAGATATATATAAACAATCACTTTCCCAAGGTAATAATAAATGCCATCGACTCTTAGAAGTTAATTATTTTGTTTATATATATCTAAATATCTCTCTCTCTCTATATATATATATATATATAATGTACTCCTGAATAATAATCCTAAGCTTAGAATAATTCTTTTAATAAAAATGAAAACAAATAAAATAAAATTGAGATCAAAGGATGATGACAAGTACATGTTGAATGCAAGGTCAACATCTAGTTCATCGACGGCCCTAAATGACACATTTATGTAAAACAAAACATTCAAGACAAAACATATTTAGATGTCTTGACATCCTTTATTATCAATTTTTATGATATCAAAGATCGTTAATATTTACACTATATTAAATTAAAATGTTATCAAAACATCAAAAAGATTGTGAGATGAAAGATCAGTAGCAAAATCCAAGACATGGCTAAAAGATAGCTCAAAAGCAATTAATAAAAATACAATCTTATGGATGAACCTAACTTAAGCAACTTACCGACAAGAAAAACCCTCTAAGAGGTAAACAAGTTATACAAAGCACCTGAGAGAACAAGGTGTCGTATATTGATGAATTACTGATTAATGGAAAGATCAAGAGGGAAGAGTAATTGTTAAAATAATGACAACTATGCCAAACACTAAAATCAAGACACTATCAATGTGTCTGTGAGAACCCTAAAAAAATTAAGACATCATGTTAAGCGATAAATTGCATTGATAAAACACTAAACACCCACATGCACACACTCCCTAGGGTGACCTTATTTTATGTGCAATTAACCAGGTCCTTTACTGTCTCTCTTGTAAGGGTAATTGAAAGCAAAATTAAATAAACATACCATCAATGGATCTTTACATGGTTATGCTCAAGAACCATGAACAAGACAAAGGTATACTTAATATATTCAAAACAAAAAGACACCTAGCCCACATGAAGACACTACTAAGTTGAGAAAGGGTGTTACACATGTTGTCTTGTCATCAAGTGGTCATTTTTTATGGTCTTCATTTTGTGTTTGGCATTTTTTAAGGTAAGTTTGACAAAGATAAGGTGAGTGGTAACCTTGCAAGGAACAAACATGGTCAAATGCTAATAAAATTGGTCAAGGAAGCATAACTAGTAAGTTGATCACATTATTTCTAACATTATTTAGAGAGTTTAAGGTAATTTTGATAAGATTAAGGTATTTTATTACTTAGTATTTTTATGCTTTTCAATGATAAAAATGACACTTACTAATCATGAGAAAATGTAAATGTTTTGCCTTTGGAAAAGGAAGGTTATAAATCATTTAATACCTATATGATGACATCATGTTGTACATGACCATCCACCTCCTCCAAAGGCCTTATATAACTAATTTTCAACATTGAAAGTCCTTTTTTAACTGCCATTTATCATTCTCTAGCACGTAAATGAAGATTTTTTAAGAAAGCTAAAGGAAAATAAGGTTATTGTTGACAAGTTTGACCTCACATGTCAAATTGTCACCCCTACAATTCAAAATGTTGCTTGTCATGCTTCTACAACCCTATTCATAGCTTTGTCATGCCTTTGGTAGTCTTCAAGTGATGATTTGTTGGTTTTGTTAACATTATTCAAGGTAATAACTTGGCTAAGCTTTCCAATGCCTTCAGAGTTAGTCTAGTGGGTCTTAGGGGTTTGTCATGTTGTGTCAAAAGGGTACATAGTCTTTCAAGTCAAGTCCTTTCACTTGGTCACTTGATTTAAGGCCCATTAGTTTTATTTGATGAAATTAAGGTATTTTAGTAAAGTTTAAGGTTTTTGTAGAAACCTAGGCTTGTATTGTGGCCAAATTAAGCCTTCTCAAGGCACTATCTTTGCATGGAACATTGAATTAGATGGTGAATAGGTCATCTAAAGTCCTAGAAGGTCTTGTATTGATATAGTTACTTTACATGAGATCATCTATTTTACACTATATTTCTATGTATTTAGAGATGTTTTTAAGGGATTTAAAGATGGTCAAGATATAATACACTTTCTATTACACTTGTCAAATTTTGAAAATGATTTTTCAAAAAATAAGTCATTATAAGGTCTACATGTCTAAAGTAACTCAGTTTTTGCTCAAAAAAGGTAGTTTTATGGGTTTGTACGAACTTGAGAAGCCCACCTATAGGTAAAAATGACTTCAAGGTGTATTTTGGTCTTATATAGGTTATATACATGAATTTAAAGCTCTCATAGGTTTTAAAAGTCCAAACTTGTTTCTTCTCCTCCCTCACTCCATTGGCAAGCTTCTAAAGCCAGTTTTCATATGTTTAGTACATTTAGGAAATAGAAAGTTAGGTCAAAATATATTGTGAAATTATATGTACCCTAATGACCTTAAATTTAGTTATCATTGGTTGTCATATTCACTCCCCCCCCATATATATGAATAATCACTAAGAGTGTAAGGGGGTCATTATGTCCTAGTCATCTAGACAGGGTCTAGGTTTGTCTTTGTTTCTTCACTTCAGAACTCGATTGGGAAAAATGTTTATAGTGGGATGATATAAAGGTAAAATAAGACCTTTTTCATATTGGACTCATCAGATACTTTGTCTTGATAAATATTCTTTTGATAGGAAACTAGTTGCGTATATTGATTGTTAAAGTTAACAATTTTTAAACATGTTTGATATATCAGTTGAGTGTATTCATCTTCAGGGGTTCTCAAGTTCATGTTTAAATTATAGTAAACATATTACTTTAAAACAAAAGGCTCATGCACCTTCACCTTGAAGAGGGTCTTCCTTGAGGTAGCTTGAGTGAGATGGTGTTGTTTATCATGTATAGTTGCAGGTCTAAGGAGCCTTTAATGTATGATAATATCTTAGTAAGGTTAGTATGATCTTGGAGGGTTTACAAAATATGAGATAGTCTTAATTTACCTTGGGAAGACAATCCATATGACATCCTAAGTCCATGCTCTCTTAAAGCTCAAAAGAAACACTTGTAGGCCTAATGAGCAAGTTAGAATAATGTCATGACAAGTGACAGGAATATATAACATTTTCATAAGGAGTCATGAAGATAAAGAACTTAGCTTGGAGGGCATGAAGTTGCTTCTCAGTGTTCATAAGGTCTTCAAGGTGACTAGTTCCATTCAAGAGAGTTTTAGGATCTAATTAGGCCTCGAATGCCTAAATAACACAATCAAGTTTGTGTATTTATTACTGACTAAGAGAGGCATCTAAAGGACTGTGTGCTCTTAAGAATGTGTTATGAGGGTGTTAGATGGATTTTCATGGATGATATAACAATTATAAAGGGATGAAAATGATCCAAGTATCACCAAGGTAAAAGCCAATGTCATAAAAGAAGACCTTAAAGTATTATTTATTAGAGATTAAGGTACTTTAGTAGTTTTTAAGGTAAAATCATGTTTTGGTTTCCATGTTTATCAAGCTCTTTGAATGCTTTTCTAAGTTGGTAAGGTGAGTTAGATTCAGTAGAGTGTTTTGGAATCCTATTTGTCATATCACCAACCATGTTACATATTTTCCCTCTGTCCATACAGAGGCCAAAAAGGGCAAAATGTGCACCTACAATAGTCATCCATTTTAAGGATATTTTAAGAAAGCATTATGTTGAATCATGGAGGTAAATGGTTTTCATTAAGAATCCTAAATGAGTTAAATGATAAGAATTTGATATTTTGGAATCTTTAGAGCAATAAGGAAAGTGGAGTGGCTTTCTACACCTACAGTCAAGTACAAAATGTGTACCTACAACCATGATATCTTGGCTCAGTCAGTTAAGTTGTTATGTAGCATAAACTTTTGTAAAGGTCAAGAAGGTAAGGAGAAGATGGATATGATGGTTGAGTAGGGTATAGATAATGACTTGAATATTCTCCATTTAAGACCAAAGGAATTTGGTGCCAATGAAATCAAAGTGACTTTTAAGGTCTACAATCATAGTCAATTAAGATGGCTTATATGTTATCACGTGAAGACATGTGTGTGAGAGGAAGAAGTTAAATTATCACACTTTTATAAGGTGTTAAGAGGTGAAATAGGTCTGTGTAGACCTATTCAAGCCCTTAATTATATTCACCTTCCTCCCTAAATTCTAATAACTCTAAAATCACCGCCTACAACTGAGCCTAACTAAGCTTGAAGGGCAATAAGATGGATATGAAGCACAATGGTGAAATTAGATGTTTGGATGAATAGGAAGTTTGCATAAGAGATTGTAAAATTATACATAAGATTATAAAGAGTATTTAAAATCAAGGAGTCCTCTCAAAATTTTACTCATAGGTCTAGTGAACCTAAAATCAAGCAAGGTGAAGTTATAATCAGCCTATGTATTGAGTGCATGAGAAATCTTGTGCGAGAGGGGGAAGTGAGGGGTTTATAACTTTCACAAGGTGTTAAGGAGTTTTGAATGGTGTGAATGACCTACTCAAGGCCTTATTATAGTTACTTTCTCCAAATAGGCTAAGGATATAACCACATCACCTACAACCCATAGAGTACCCTACATGCAGTCTTTGCAATGAGTGAGAATGATGGATAGAGGTCACAATTATGATAGTACAATTAGTGTTATAATGTTTTTTGATGATTCTAATATAATCTCAAGGAGTGTAAAATATATCTATTAAGGGTGTTTAAGAATATCACATTCATAAAGGATAAGGCTTAGGCCAAACTAATATAGTCTATTAGAGACCTACAAGCCCACTCACAAGCAAAGTGAAGAGAACATGTTTATTACAAAAAGTTGGAAGTATAACAGTGGAAAGGTAGTGTATACAACCTTAATTAAGACCTTCATCAAGTTTGGATCTAGTGAATGAGGATAAAAACTCAGGGAATAGACCTCTAGGGACAACAAGTTTAGTTTGCATAGAAACCCTCAAATGGTGAAAATTCAAGGTTTCAGGTTGTTTGAAGGGTCAGTGATATGGAGTATCATGTTGAATCATTTAACATATATTTAAAAACCTATTTAGAGCCTCATTTGATATAAAAGTGTGTTTTGCGGTCTTAATACTCCAAAATACCTTTCTTGACCTTCATACACAGTCACCTCAGCCCGAGAGGTAAGTTTGTAGATGTTGGTACTTCTTACAAGAGCTACATGGTAACTTGATGTTATTTGAGGTATTTTAGGGGGTCCCATACTTCAAACATCTGGAGTTGGTTCGGTCCTTGGGTCTTGTAATTGTATTAATAATCAACAAGAAGGTTAAAAACCTTGTTTTACATGACAAAGAGCTCGAGTGGGTCATATTTTTGCTTAGACTTTCATTAGGTTTTTCATGGGAACTCAAGATCAGAAGGATGTTATAAGAGTCCCCTTGTTACAAATTCTTGGAATTGGTTTTTAGAATGGACCCCTATCCTTTATGAACCATTGTTAAGACCATAAGCCTCTCTAAACCCTTCTTAAACCCTAAAACTGACCCAATAGAGAATATATGTTTCTTAATACCCTCAAATGCCATTATTTGACCTCGAAATGATCCTAATGTTATTCAAAACTCTCTTCATCTCTACTTCAAGGTGTTTGTTCACATGTGTAGATACAATACTATATGGTATAGGGTAAAATATGTATTTTAAAGCTTGTTGGTGAGGGTATAAGTTGTGGAGTGACATCTAAACCATTTATAAAGGCTTATAGTGGCTTGATAGAGGTTTTATAATCATTCAAACTCCTCTAAAAGTCTCACAAAGTGTTACACCATCTGTGCAAGTTGGCCACTCGATCAAAAGGTGAGAAAACTCAGTTTTGCAAGCCAAAAATCAATTATGAAGGCCTATGAGTGCAACGAGAGACTTCAATATAAAGGAATAGGTTGCATAATGGTTTTAGATATCTCAACAAGTCATGTTCAAACACCAAAACTAACAAGTTTCATGAAAAACATCTCAAACTACCCCTCAAGCATACATAAGCATCTATGCTTGCCAATGGACATTCCAGGGTTTGCCCATCTACACAAGGACCTAGAACTTAAAATTTGGCATGGAGAAGGTTGAAAGTTAATAAAACATTTTTGGTATGTTTCACATGTGTGGGTGGCCATTTGGGCCAAATATTTGTTTCTAGACCTAATTAGAGAGACAAATGGCAAAAAAGAGATACTTTCACTCAGAGTTAGATCCTAAAACTTGGGATGGAGTTTTAAGGGGATGGAGGATCCTAAAAATGTGTTTATTTTTTAAGTAAAATTTGTACACTCTTATGCACAAGGAGCTTTATTGGTTTTTAGGGCTATAAGGAATGGGTGAAAAAACAAGGAAATGGAACAAAATTGCATCTTTTAGAGGGTTTGATGGCTCCAAGTGCATTGTTTTAGGTTTAAAATGATGTTTAGGATCCATATATGGAGGAAATTTTCCTAATTCAAAGCAAATCCAAGTTTTCTCTTTCCTACGCCTCATTGCAAAAAGAGGAGTCAAGTGGTCAAATCACCAAATTGATGCATAAAACTCTTCAACAAGATTTATTAATGATACCACTTATCCTATATTCCATTTATAGAGAAATAAAAAGTAAAGGGTTTGACTGGAAGAAGGATTCAAAGGTTTAAAGGTCTCTAACACTCCTAACAAGACATTATTTCCCTCCAACGCCTAGTCAAGGAGACAAAGTCAAACAAGCTTTAAGGAGTCTTCTAACATACCTTTCAAGGTGGAGAGACCCCATAAATATATGAGGAAAAGGTTTATCCTAAAGACTTTATCAAGACATGAAGACCTATTTTTAAGGAAGAATACTCATTCAGCAAGGAAGACAAGCAAGCTAAAATATAGGATGTGCAAGCAAGAATGTAGGCAATTCAACTGATCATACTCCTCCAATAAATACTAAGACTTATTCTAAGCTTTCAATACAAGTCCTTCGCTACCCCTTTGCTTGAAGGAGGAAATAAAGATAAAATGAACAAACTACTATGTAGGATTTGGAGGACCTAGTGGATGTCACATTTCCTAGTTTTTAGGCTTTTACTTTATCTCTTTCTCTCCTTTCTCATTTTCTCTTTATGTATGCTTAGTTTTGGCATTTGTAATCATCCTTAACCTGAGTTATGGCAAATCCTTACTCATAAAAACATGTTTACTTACCTCTTTAGAATGCATAAGATTGAATTCATGCTTCCTCAATGCTTGTGACTAGTGTATGTTCATGGTTAGTTTATGAATGACAATGATAGTGCATATTTCCTTTCATTTTGTCCTCTCATGTTTACCTATTTGAAAGTGATTGTTCATCCTTTTAGGTTACATAGTGTGCTTGAATAACCTTTTATGTTTGGCAAGTGTAATCTTCATCAGTGTTCTTTATATACCTCATGATTAGTTACCTTAGACCATGCATCAAGCTAGTGACCTCTATGTGAAATAATAATGTTTATAGAACCTTTACTTGAGTAATGAAATTAGGTTCATGTCATGATTCAACATTATTAGTGCATGTTAGGTAGGTGAAGGACACATTTTGGTGTATCACCTTAGTTAGATAGGTTTTCTTTCAGTTTATCTTCCTCCCTTTTCTCTAGCAAGCTGGTAGTGTAGAGTAAAGAGCCTAACTGATACATCAAAGGGAACTAGCCATTAGAATCTAGAGTTTCAATCCATCTATTAGGCCACCCACAATATAGGATTGTCTCCATACTATTCCAAACTATGAAATATTGAAACTACCTTCACAAGGATACAATTCTAATAGATAACAATTATCAAACATTTTGGCACTCTCTTCCACATCTTACAGGTCAAGGGAAGGTGAAGAGTCACCTAGTTCATCATCCCCAGCAATTCCAAAGGATAAAATAGTTAGAATCTTGAGAAAAACATGATTTTAGTGGTCTTTTGTAGAGGGTTTCTGATGATTGACAAGTTAAAAACTCCTCTAAGGGTCCCCATGGTCTTAAACCCAAATCCATGTAGGAAATGGAGCTAGAAATCCAAATAGTGCGAAAACCCACGCCATTTCTCCATCGGTCTTCTTGGTAGCTCAAGATAAGTAATAGGTTTTCACTCGATACTTGGAGCAGAGAGAGAGTTGGATTCCAAGATCTTATCCATAGGATGGTACCCTAATTCCCTTCCACTTTGTGGCATTGGTTGTCTGGTTAAACTCCTTAACTCTATGAACAATAGTTATGAAGTTAAGGGTGTACAAAGGTGACTCAAAACCCCATCAAGGTCAATTTTTTCCAAATGGAGGGATTTGAAGTTGAATGAATGCATGAAAATGTTTGTGTAAGGTCTTTAAAACACCCCTATACTCATGAAACATCATATTTTCTCAATGTTTTTCATGTTCATGCTTGGAGTGGTGCCAAATAGCCTTAAATGGCTAGTTTGAACATGATAGTCTAGTTCACAAAGAACTATGAGTTTTTTTGTTGCATATAGTGAATAAATTAGGTGTTTTATATATTTTTTCAACCTCATGAGGATTTTTTAGACCATTGTAGACAACATTAGAGGCATAAACCTCAAGAGAGATAGGCAACCAGGCATACACAATTAGATAGTTGAAACTTGTTGCCATGAAGGAGACAATCTTGATCAAGTGTGAGTGTGTTTCCACTATCCAAGGTCCCTGAAAGAAAGAATAATATTTATATATCATTGGAACCATTATCGATGGGATACTTTAAGTGTGAAATCATGGGAAACAAGGTTCTTAGTCTCTTCTCCAAGCCAAATTCAAGAACATAAGTGAACCTATATATCTACAGACCTGTAGGTCACTATTGGCATCAAAGGTCTGTTAAATGGAATAATATGAAATTTTAGAATCCATATTCAATGTTATCTTCTTGATATCAAATTCCTCTAAATACCTTGAACACTTGTGCGACTCAAGCTCAACCCATTTTGCACTCAAGAGGACTATATAGACTAAGTTGGGCTGTGTAGGCCTAGAGGAGGATTGTAAGATTTACAAATGAGTGATCCAAGTATCTTGATTCTATTGAAGTGACGGTGAATACCTAAAAAATAATTTTTAATTTACTCCACTTTCCACCACTGGTAAATTCAAACTCAAGATGAACCAAATAGGGTAAACGAGAGTTTTAAGCCTAAAAGATAACCTATAGGTTTGTAGCAGGTAGTAAGAATGAAAGCTTATTTGTGTTGGTTATTTTAGGGTTAGGAAATATATTTAAAGGTAAATAATAATATGAAAAAAACCACTAATAGTGGTTTATATCACCAAGTCACCAAAATACAAGTGTAAGAAGACCACCTTCAAGTTGTAATTAAGAACCCAAATGGAGACCTATAGGTGTGTGTTCAAATTATGAAGATAATATGCAGTTTTAGTTGAGAATGAGTCTGTAGAGTAGAAATATGAAGCATTATAAAAATATCCAACATTTTTTTATAGAACTAAAAATTTACACATGAAGAATACAACCTTCATACTTGCCAAGAGGCCTAAATATAAACCCACAGACCTGTGTCAAGCAAAAATGAGGATAAAAACATGTATAAGGTGAATTTGAAGGTCAATAGGTATATAGGGAGGTTATAAATAACATGATGTGACTTAAATTTTTTTATCAAATACCACCAAAGTTCCAAGAGAACAAATGAAGAAGGCATACCCTTAGTTTGAAGTCATGAAGCTTACATACAAACCTACAGGTTTGCCATAGACCTAAATAGGAAAATCATTGATTGTGTGGTGTTGGATGGAGAAATTAAGAGGTTAAATATAATTTTATTAAGGTTTTTATGTTTAAAATATACCATTAATAATACTATACCAACTTATAAGGAGCTCAATTTCAAACACCTACTCAAGAAGCCTAAATCACCACCTACATGTATGTGCTCAGTTTGAAGAGAACATCCATATGTTTTATATTAAGAATTGGGTATATATGGTTAGGATAGATTTTTGGGGTCCTGTTAGAATCTTATACAATGGTTGGAACATTTGTAAGAGAGATATAACCTCAATGAAGGACAACTAGGGCTAAAATGTCAAATTGGCTCTCAAATCCTCATGGGTGCTCAGATCAGACTTCAAGACATTTGAGAGGGGAAATGACTTGGATAAGTGTTATAAGATGTAATTTAGGATCTATAAAACCTATTAGAACCTTTTCCAATAAAAAAACTAACATTTGAGTGACGTTTTGGGCCAAAACATTATCTCAAGCTTCTCAATAGGCCTAAACAGCGATGAAAGTGAATCTTACTCACGTGTGAAGTACAAGGAGAAAGTGCATGTGACTCTGAGCTCATTGGGGAAGGTGAAGAGTTTTTAAACATTAAATTAATAACATTTTTTCTCAATTTAAGGCCCATAGGTTTATGAACCATCATTAAGAAGGTTGCACACTCCTAAACCTTGCTTAAACCCTCTAAAGAGACCCGATGGAGGAGGTTGACTTCCTAAGTGCTTAAAATCAACTAATATACCCTATAAACTCCTTGTATGATACCCACACACCTATAGTCACCTAAAAATGTCACTTTTATAGCATGTGTGAGGGATTTTTGTACACAATTTGGCCTAAAGATGAATGTTGTATGCCTAAAAAGGCAGTTTTTAAGGATTTTCATGGAGTTTGACTAATTATTAAACTAATGGATCATCTTGGAACCATATATGACCTTGATAAGGTAAGGAAAAATTCTTATATAGAATCATGAGGAAGGTTTCCAATGACTACAACACCATAAATTGATTTTAAGACACCTAAGGGTAGGTAAACATGTTATCAAGGGTTCTTAACAGACCTAATGCACTTATACCTCAATATTGAAGATGTTTTTGAGCTTGAACAGGAGTAAAATGATCTCTTACAATGTGTCTAAGAGGTATTCAAGTTATGACATAATCCTAAATCAAATAACTAAGCCTAAGATAATAGGTGAGACTTGTTCTTGTAGTCGTTATTTGAATCAAGTAGGGATATTCTATTAAATGTAGGGTCTTTATTAGTTTGAAGAAGCTTGAAACTTGATCCTCAACACCACCAAATTGAGAATAAGAATTGAGAGGCCTATGGTGGTGTGGAGGTTACTAATGAGCCCAAGATGTCATCTGTTAAGATTTGAAGTTGTTACTACTCCTCCAAAAAGTGCATTGTAACTCTTCAAACAAGAACTCCTATGCTACTTGGTGAAATTCATCATCAAGATGAGTAACACATGTTAAATATGATGACAAGACTATTTTTAAACTCTTCCATTTGGCCTTATAACTGACTTTAATTGGATGACACTTGTCTTTGGATTTTCTCCTATGCCTCTTTCTCTCTCTCCTCACATTCTCCTATATATGTTGCCTTGAATGGCTTGTTATAGATATTTTGGCTAAGTATGGTGAATCCCTGCTCAACTAAACACTTATACTATCCCTTTTAATGTTAAATAAATTTTATTCTTACCTTATCAAATGCTTGCAATTAGTTTACTTGTGTGATTATTTGATGAATACTAATAGTAGTGCTTTCACTCTCTCTCATTTGTCCTCTCCTACCTCTTTGGAAATGGATTATCTTCTTGCAGGTCACTTCGTGAGTTTGGATATATTTGCATAGTTTATAAGTGGTTTTCATTCATTAGTGTCTTTCTCTAGGCCTCTTGATTGTCCCTTCTATTCATACATTATCTATAACCTCCATGTTGAAACACTCATGCTTGAAGGTCCTTATTGAGTAGTGTGATCAAATTCATGCCTAATTAATGTTATTAGTGCATTATGGTTGAGTGGAGGGTGTTAATTTGGTACATCACCTCCCTAGTTTAGTTTACTTTAAGTTTCTCTCTCCCTTTTTCTTTGCAAGCAATAGATTTAGTAGTAGTTTGAAGGGTGATAGCATCAAGGGAGCTAGCCCTATCTAAAGATTCACCTTAATATTAGGCCACCCATAGCATAGAGGTGTCTCCATGCTATCACTTAAGTGAGGAGGCTTGAACAACCTCCTAAAGGGTGAAAATTTTGTTGATAACAGTGCAAAAGCAACTCAACACTGGGAGGATAATCCATGGCAAGTGGGGTCAATTAATCTAAATTTTTGAATTGGATTTTTTAGATGGCCCACAAGTGCCTAAAACACTTGTGCACAAAATTCACATCAATTGGATCTAAACTATCTAGTTTGTTATGAAATGGTCTTATCTATTTCACGATAACTTTAGTCATGAACTGCCTAGTGAAGTCTAATGTCTAGACCACTAAATGACCTAGGAATCTGTTGGACTTATCGGGCTAACTACTCCACCACTATCTAATTCAATGGTGAACCTAATTTATATCCTCCACTAGAGATTGGGGTTGGAGTGATGCTTGGAGATGAATCCCTAGGTCAATTCTTGCCTAAAGAACCCATGAGGAGGTGATGAACTCCCACTCACAAGCCAAAAGATGAATCAAAAGAAGAACTAGGTCATTTCTAAGTCACCCAGGTCCCTAGGAATAAGGGGAGAGCATACACGACATTTTTTTGGGTTTGACTCAATAAAACAAGCAAAATAATGCATTTTTAGTCACCCAAGTTCCCTAAAGGGGACAAGGGGATAGTATAGGTGCAAATATTTTTAAGAAATGATATTAAGTGCTTTGTAAAAAAATGAAGAACAAAAAACAAAGTGCTCTTAGGAGCTCTAACTCTAAATGTGATTTTTTTTTTAAAACACCTATTTGAAATGTGATTGAAGTTTGACCTTTGTTTAGAACTTTGAAATAACAACAAAAAAAATAAAGATATTTTGCACAAGTTTTTAAGATCACCAAAAGACAATGTGAAATGACCTTTAAAGTACCAAAAAAATGTGAAATGGGTTTGTTAATGTGTTAGACTCCTCTTTTACTTAATTCCCTGCAAGAAACATTAAAGCATTTATTGGTGTTTCATTAGATTGCCTAACCAAAGAAGAATTTCAAACTTTTAACATCTTAAGTTTTGGTCGTAGGGAGAATTCATCATTTATTAGATAAGACAAAGTCATCATTTTCCCTGCAAACACATAACAAATAAAGTGCAAAAAACTTGATGAAGTCACCAATTAGAAGGCACAAAGTCATAGATTATAACTATCAAAGTCACTGTTTTATTTGAAAAATAGGTAAAGTCACCAATTTCATAAAACATTGTTACCTAACAAAGTCAATATTTTCAAGTAGCTAAGTCGTTGATTTCTCAGGTCAAAATCACCGCTTCCTAAAGAAGAAAGTTGGGGGTCAAAGTCATTGATTTCCAACAAAGTCATCGATATGAAGTAGTGAAGTCGTTGATTTCCTGAAGAATTAGGAAAAACACAAAATATAAAAAACTAGCAAAGTCATCAATTTCTTAGGTTGAAGTTGTCGATTGGAAGTAAAGAAAAACATAAGAATTTGGATGAAAAATGCTAAAATTGAGGTCTAAAATGAGTTTTTCTTGGCTCCTAGGAGGTCTAAAAATGCTCTTATGATGAGTGTAGGGTTCATGGTCCCATTGGGTGTGCCAATATGTGTCATATGATTATGAGGATAATGTTAGCTTCTCTTTTTTAGTGAAATAAAAATAAGAACAAATCAATGAAACTAGCATTCCAAGTCTAAGACCTAGGGAGAGTAATGTAACAAACAAGACAAAATGGCAACAAGAAGATAAAATGACACATTTACCTTCCTTGATGATTTAAATGGCTTATTGGCATGAAAGTTGGCTTGTGATCAGCTTGTGGATAATGGAGTCTTCATTGATGTGAATGCTTTGTGGGAACACCTCCCCTTATTCACTTTGGTTTTTGTCTTGGCATTAGTTGGTTGTGTGAAGTTCCTCTTATAAATTATGCATAATAATTTTAGACAAAAGAGCTCTTTTAGGAATGGCCATGGTACTTGTATTGATATGTTTTCAACTAATTCTAACCCAAGTGTAGTTAGGCCAGGGTTAGGATTAGAACTCCAAATGTAATTAATAAAGGCTTTATGCATTTATGGAGGCATGGCTCAACATTTATGATTTTTATGGCATTTATGTTGATATTTTACTATTCTTGCTTTAAGTATGATGACATCATCATGACCTCATATTTTGTTAAAAATTCTTTTTTATAAATTATATATTCACTAATTCAACATGGAATTTTCATTTAAACATTTAATTTGATTTGCTTGGTTAATTAATTTTGTTTAGTCTTTTAGTCATTTCAAGAATTAAGTTAAGTGCCCCGCTTAATTGGTCAAAAATGTTAGTTTACTTGGTCACAACTTGACTGGGGATGAATCCATGAGATGTTATCATTACTTATAGGGTAATACCCCAAATTGGGATGCCCTGACATAATTTTGGTCACTTACATCTAATGTGCAGACAAATTTGGGGTGTTAAGTGATTTCTAGGCTTAATTTGCATAGTTTAGTAGAAATCAGTTTGAAAGTCATTTAGACATGAAAGTGGCCAAAAAGGAGTGTTTATAATGATGATTGAGTTGTTCTAGGTAGTGATAGTTGAGATGGTTGAATCTCTCTTGCCATAATTTACTCACGCCATCTGAATGAGTTAGTAGTGCAGTAAAGGATTGATTAGGATTAAAATGAAAGAAAGTATATAATCATGATTGGTGATGTGCTTTCCCAAATAAAACCTATTTTCTTCCCTAATAACCACTAAATTAGGTGTGAAATCAACTCTCTTGCCTAAACTAATGTGAGTAATCTGATAAACAGACAAGGGATTGGTGGATAATGAGGTAACACATAGAACATCTTGAAATGTCCCATCATTCACTTCAATAGATCTTCTCTCACTAAATTTTACAGAAGTATTGTCACCCAAAAATATGGAAGGCATGGAATAAGGATCCAATGATGAAAAGAGGTCTTGAGATGAAGCCATGTGGTGTGAAGTACTATAATCAATAACCCATGTGGAAGGTTGGGATGCAATTACAACAAGTGACATGCTTTTTATCTTTGGCCTTTTTAATATCTTTATCCTTCAAAGACTCCTATGCTAATGAACTTTAATTGGCTGAATCAGTGACACTAATATTGTGCTTTTCAAGCATCTTAGTCAATTGGTCAATTTGCTTCTTATGCACTTGGTTTCATCATGCCTAGATTTCTTATAGTAAGCACATGCGAGTCGCTCTTTCTTAGGTTTCCCATTTGAAGAGGACTTTTTTTATGCTTTAAACTTAGCATCATATTTTTTACCCTTTCTTTGCTTTGGGTCCTTATTTTTCTTCTTCTTCTTGCTACTACTAGAAGCCTTTTATTTATCATGACTCAAAATTAAGGCATGTAATTCAGAGGACTTCAAAGTACCCATTTGAATAAACTTGTCTTGTTCTCGAGTCAAGTCATCAACAAAGTTATCCAAGGATAAAATGGTCCATGTAGCTCCAAGGGCATGTTTGGTGGTGTGGAAGGTAGAACAAAAACATAATAGTTTGAACCCAATTTGGCAAGGATGGAAATAATCAAATGATCATACTTTTTATCTATGGCACATAGTTTCAATTGCAACCTAAGTGATTTGAATTTTCTGAAGAAGTCATGTATAATGTCAAAGTTGTCTAGGCTCAAACTGATGAGCTCATTCTCTAACTTATGACCTCTCATTATGTACTACTTCCCAAAGAGTGTTTCCAATGTGGCCCACACTTGATTAGGAGTAATTTCATATTCAATATGAAAGAGCAAGTCAAGATACATATATAGGCACAACAGACCATAGGTTTTATCACTTATATTATACCACTTCATCTTTTTTGCTTTCGATGTTGGTTTTGTATCTGTACCAATAGTGATATGATGTAAACCTTTACTCCTCAAAAAGATTTATATATTAACTTTTCGCTTCTAATAGTTGAATGATGTAAGAAGCAAAACTTAATTCAGATCCATAGGAGTAAGTAGGTATGTGTTGAACTTAGTAGTGCCAAATGGATAAGGATATGCAACCTCATGAATTTATAAATGCTTAATTTTATAAGGCATGAAAATAATGCTAATGCATAGAGATTGAAAAACTCGTACTTTCAAAAAAATTACCCCTGAAAGTTATTAAAGTTTGAAGTTTCTTACTCACATAATAATTCTCCACTTTGCATAAATTTGGGTGTACAAAAATTTTGCTTCAACTTTTCATAGAAAAGTTAAACCCCCTTGGGTTGGTTGTGACCAAGGGATAAACTCCCATGTGACAAGGGGGTTAAAGGTTAGGATGAATGCAGGGTATTGGGTTGAATTTGACATTCTCATGGTCATCATCAAACTTGAGAGGGTAGAATACACCTAAGCAAAATTAGGAGATCCTTATGTAGTCATCAAGTTAGACATTAGACTTGTAATCCCTTGGTGCAGTCATCAGACTTTCCTATTAGAGTTGCATTCACCCCTTACAGTCATTAGAGTTATGGACTGCATGAGTAGTGGAATTTTCCAACATCAGGGTGGTGGATTGTTAGAGCAGTCAAAATGTTTGTCATTAGAGTTGTTGATTACTGCTACAAGTGAGAGTTCTGACATCGAGGTTTTAGACTGTTGATGCAGAAAGAAGTCTCAACATTGGACTTATGAATTGTCAGAATAGTTAGAATTTTTGGTAGGTGACAGGGGTTCTAGGAGTTCTTATAACATAAATTTAGGAGTCAGAGATAGTGGGTATCCTTGCAGGTGCTAGAGTTTCCAAGAGTTATGGTAGTTAGAGATAGGAGGCTCATGAGCAGGTGTTAGGGTTTCCAATAATTTTAGTAGTCAAAACTTGAAGCATTAGGAGTAACTGAGATTTGGTGTTGGGGTTGCAGTGCCCTCGTACACGTGCCAAGAATGAGTGAAGGTATGATAGTGTTAGGAATGAGCGAAGTTTTGATAGGCGATGGGAAGATTAAAAATCTGAGAGGTGAAGGAGAACCTCAAAACTCTAATTTTACAAAAATAAGTAGATCCACTACTTTTCTAAAAAATCTACCAAATACCCATTAAATATCTCCAAAAACTTGGAAATAATTTTCCCTTGAAGATTCTAGATAGTATAAATTTGTGTTAAATCCACTATAATGCCTTGAAACCCTCTGAAAAAGTCAAAATCGACTATCACAAAACTAGGTGATGTTTATAGTTGATCCTAGTGTTTTGGCACCTTTTGAATATGATAACACCAGCTTGGACACTATTGTTAATGCTTTTGCCTGTGGTTCAACACTTTTGTCTACTACAAGATATTTACTATATTTCAAAGTAACTACTTGGGCATGTTAGGGTTTTTTGTCACCTTTTTTTTGATATATCTAAATCACACACATCGGCTTTGTATGATTGTATATAACTCAAACCTTAGTTTTTCACATTAGGTCATATCGCCTTACAAAAAGTGGGTTAGTGGTCTCATGAAGTCAAGTTGACCTCAAGGACCCCTTTGTTAATGATCACTACCTACATAGCCACTACTCCAGACAAGGTCTCAGAAATATGTATTTCTCCCGTAAGTGTGGGTTTGTGTGTGTATAAAGATGCAATATGCTATATGCAAGGGCATGCAATGATCTATCTTGTATCTTGACAAATATTGCTATGGGTTGTTCTTTGACTGATTTATACTTGTAAAATGATTGATCTTATGACTGATATAGAAATAGGTAAGAATAAGTAGTAGAACCCAATTGTGCAATTGATTGAATGAGCTTGAATAGGTATTTTCTCGGTATTTGCTTTAGTAGGCTTTGAGTTATATTTATACCACACCCTTTGAAAATATCTCGTGAAAGGGTTAGATAAGACAAATAGGCCAACCCATACATTTTAAAAGGTTTATAATTTGGATGACTTTTGAGGTAAAAATATTAGATAAGGAATCTGGACACTAACATTTATGTTAATACCCTTATATGGACAATAGTGTCCAGTAGGCTAGAAAACCACTGAAGGTATGTAATTAATAGTGAAATATATAAATCATAGTTTAATATTTCTATAATGTAAAGGTGATCTGGGTCATCCAAATGATAGGGTCGGTCCATAAGATAAGTAATTAGGTATAGTGAGATGGCGAATGCAAGTTTTTCGGCAACATGAAGGTCTAAAACTAAAGGGTAGAGCCCTAATTGGTATTTATCAAGTGTACACAATTTAGATGTTATATGTAATAAAATTTTAATATCTACAAATGGTAAACTTATTACAACTGGGAGGTAAGTGAATGTATGTATGTTAATTTATGTACTTTCATTTATCTCATATTTGTCAACATTTATTATAACACTTTCTTATTATGTTTGTGGTGTTGGGTTCTTTTCCCAAATCACAATCCATGTTACACTTTTTTGAAATGCGATGAGCTTTGGGTGGGGCATATGTATACACTTTAATTTCCTTTACTGAATCTTTAATTTCCAATACTTATCATTGCATTAATCTACTGAGTGTACATTCTAAAGAGTACTCAAGGATTGGGGTGGACCAACTTGTGGTACTTTGTGAAATATTTTGTCATGCTTTACCATTCTTAGTACCACCTTAATATCACCATGGGATCAACCTAGCTTGTCCTTGAAGTTTTTTATTCCCCATTCAGTCATTTTCCCCCTTTATACTCCTTTCTCTCACGTTATTGCCTTGACTAATGTCCTCTTGCAATGCCCTTGATATAACCAACATCATCAACTCAACTGATGATGTCTTGTAGTGCCCCTGATATGGTTGACATCATCAAAGTAATTATTACTTGAAACCTTTGATATGCCATTAGTCCCTTATTGTCATTTCTAAAAAATAACACATCCAATCTACTCTACTTTCACACACAAATCCACCTTATAAAGTAGAAGAGGAATTAGGTTCAATGAGCATACACCAAGGGAAGACAAATATGCAGAAGGACTTAGAAGATATCAAGGAGAGAAATTTATCTAAGGAGGTACACCTAGTTTTTGGAGTCCCAACTTGGATTTATTTAGATCTTCTTTTTTCTACCTCGACATCTATAACCATTTCTCACAAATTGTTGCAAGTTAAGGGGAGATTAATTCATTGACAAGTCAACCCAAGCTAAGTATCCCTAACCTCATACTCTTTCTTTTAAACTTTGGTTGGTATATTAGATCAATTCATTTATATCTTTCATGCTTAAATTAACACATGCTTGTTAGTTCATTGTTAACTTTACATCCTCTTTATTTATAATTCATGCTTATTATCTAATGATACTCTTAGATTAAATAGCTCGTGCTTACTTCCTAATGACATTTTAGTTACCTATAGCTCTTGTTTACTTTCTAATGGCATTTTTACTACCCATTGTTCTTGCTTGCCATCTAGTTTAGCTATTTGTTTGCTATTATATATGTAGATTCCTTTTTTAGATCCCTTATAACTTTATGTGCTTATAACCCTTGTCTATACCCCTTGACTGCTTTGTGGACTGACGTCTTCAATGTGTGTTGGATCTAGAATGGAATTCTACCTTTTTCCTATTTTAGAAGACTATTATATTATATACCATTTAAAACTTATACACAAACAAGACATTCTAGTTAATGGTTAACTTGCTCCACTATTTTTTCCATTTACCTTATCTATTATTCAACAAGGTGTACAACTTTGTGAAAAGATGGTTTTACATGGTTTAAACTAGTGTACAAACATATTAGGTGGACTTAAAAAAAACATTTGTTTCTTTTTCATTTTGTTTGAAGGATATTTACATCTATGCATACACTAACTAAAATTAAATACAACTATAGAAAGAAACTTTTGGATAAATTTGCGTGAATATTTTAGCAATTGACATTTTAGATCGCATCATGCAATCCATCATCGAGGTAAAGAAAACACGTATATTAATTATGGCCTAGAGCTCCTTAGATAGATAAATTTAGTGAGGTAGAATATGCCTATTGGGTTTTCTTTATGAAAAAAAATTCAAAATTAGTCGTTATAGTTATTAATTTGCAACTACCATTTTGAAAACATTAAATATACATATCTCAAAGTGAAGGGTTTTAGAAAAAATTAATAAATTCAAAACTAGTCAGTATAATTATTAAATTGTAACTACCAATTCAAAATTAATCGCTATAATTATTAATTTGCAACTACCATTTTGAAATAATAAATGTACATATCCCAAAGTGAAGGGTTTTAGGAAAAATTAATAAATTCAAAGCTAGTCGTTACAATTATTAAATTATAGCTACCATTATGAAAACATTAAATGTACATATCTTAAAGTGAGGAGTCTTTCCTCAGTTTGTTAATGATGAGCTTCAAAGAGTAGCTCAAACCCAAGTCCTCATTTGTATTCAATCTATGGAATTATTTTTCAATCTCCACAACTTCCTTGAGTGATGTTTGCAATAGTTCTCCAATGTTATGTACTTGATAGTTTTTCAAGAGTGATTTGCTAAAGTCAAAATTTCTTTCTTCTCAAGATGTATGCCTAAGCTGTATAGACCTTTCTGTTCCACCAATGTAAGGAACCTCACAACAACATTCAAATCTATAAACCCTGTTTTTTAGAATCATTCAATTTAAATATTTCTTTATCAATCTAAATACATTTCTATAAAATTAGTATTGATATAATGTCATCTTAGGATTCTATAAATCTTGACAAAGATTCCTTCAATATATAGATGGAACACCATATGATCATTAGTTCAAAGTTGTACTCTTTATTTAATCCATTAACATTCTCTTGTTTGCTTGAAAGCCCTCTAAATTAATTTCCCTTTATAATCATTCCTCTTAAAAAACAAAGGCAAGTGTCTAATCTCTCTCTTAAGTGCTCCACATTGCAAATCATGAAAGCTCTCATGATAAGGGTTTTGAGAACCCCTGCATTTTGTGCGCAAGTTGATGATATCAAGAAGCATGCAAATGTAGATATATGTTGGTCCCTTCCATGTAGACATTTTGTGTAAGGGAACCATCCACATTTAATGCGAAGAAGGTATTCAACAAGGTTAAGGTGTTATCTGCTTCAATCTCCCTAAAAAAGTTTATGCTTCCAAACATCATGTTGATATGTGAATGTTATTCTTTAAGTTTTTCTTACCATATCGTTGACATATATTAAAAAGGTATTATGATCAATAATAATTTTCTTCCAAATAACAAGTTGAAAAAGGTATTAAGATCCATAAAAGATCATTTGAACCACACGCCAACGAACACAAAGCGTGTCGGCTTCGGGGATCCATGAGGGCTGGAGTCCACCATAAAACTGAATATTCCGACCCACTTACTTTTGTTCTAACCCTCTGATTTGAAACCCCCTATCTTATCTTCTTCGCGCTCTGCAACAACCAACCTTAAAATCCTATTTTCATTTCTCCCTCTTTTTCGCCACAACATCATCAAACCCTAGAAATCCTTCAGGGATAGTAGATCGGCTGTCATGGCGTGTCTTGCAGAATACCCTCTTCATCATCTACTCGGCGAACCTCCCCAAAAACGCCGCAAGCTAACGTCGTCATGGGACATCCTCCCCTCTGGTCAGAAGGTTAGTAAATCCGTTAAATTCATTACCTTGTAACTTCTGAATCTGTAGGATCTTTATGATTTATTGGCTAGGTTTTATCTGGGCAATATCTTGAACTAAAAGCACTTAGGGTGTGTAATTTATATGTTGGGGTTTCATGGATTGAAATGTAACGAGATTTGTCAGATTTGTTGGTACTTTTGTTTTGGGCTAATTTTGATTGTTGATTGTGTTTCGATAATTCACAAAATACTATATTTTAGCTTTTAGATCCATAGTTCTACATGATTTATTCGTTAGGGTTTCTATTTACCTAGTGATTTGTTTATATTATTTTCTCTCTTAATTGTTGATGCTTGATGTTAGGGTCTGGAGTTTATATAAGATTATATGTATATAAATGATTTGGTTTCCATTAAATTCTTGAAATTTTAATTTTCGGCTGGTATATCCATAGATCTACCCTTTATTCATTAGGGTTTCTATCTACCTACGGATTTGGGTGTATTATTTAGTATCTCCGTTCTTGATGGGGTTTGGAGAATGGATTTGTGTTTTTTTTTGGTTATTATTGATGATGGATATTCTTTCAATAAATACATAAAATTCTATAGATCTACATGATTTATTTGTTAGGGATGCCCTGTACCCAGTGATTCGGTTATATTAATTATATATTTCAATTGCTGATGATTGATTTTAGGTTTTGGAGAATAGATATTTTGTGATATTGGGTCTGGGTCTGGGTCTGGAGAATTTATTGTTTAGAAAATATTGTCTAGTGTTTAGGGTCGTTGGTAATTTTCATGTCTTGAAACGGAACAAGAATTCTCAATTGTTGGTGTTTTAATGGGTTGTTGAAACGGAACAATTAACTTTTCACGGGTTGATCTCAAGAAGCTAAATTTTTGTAATAATGTCATCGTGTAGGCCCAGCATATCCTAGGATTTATTGGGCAAATAATTGCAAATGGAGGTGGTGTTGCAAATGTGGCTTCTCCTTCATCAGGGACACAGTCCTCAGAGCATGGTGGTTCTCCTCCTGCAAAAGGAGATGTACCTTCCCGCTATGTGTCTCCTCCATGGCGTAATGATGACAAGGAAGGCCATTACCAGTTTGCTCTTGGCGATAATTTGACCCCTCGCTGTAATGAGTTTTTGCATCACCCTTCCTTTAATTTTTTTCAATTGGGTGGTTGTGCCTTTAAGCGATAGTCCTTTAGATATGCTCTCTGAAGGTCAATGTCTAGGCCCTTATGCTTCAACCTTTATAATTGCCATTTATGCAATCTCTTATGTGTAATATTTCCTCTATTTTGCAGACAAGATTCTCAATAAAATGGGTGAAGGTAATTTGCTTACTCATCTATGGGTGGATGCCAAATATGTTGAATAGTTTGTTGGTTGTAGCTATTTTAAGAAAATAGAGGTTCTAAACATAAACCCAATTTGTACAGGTACATTTGGGCAGGTCTTAGAATGTTGGGATCGAACATCAAATGATCATGTAGCTATCAAAGTTACCCGTGGCTTACATAAGTACAGAGAGGAAGCATTGATTGAAATTGATGTGCTTCGTGAAGTTGCAAAGTATGACAAATCTGGAAAACGGTATGTGGGCAATGTTCTTTTTTTCCCTGTACATGGGTATACACGGTATGCGAACCTAAGACTAGTAATTTTAATTATATCCCTGAAAGTTGTAGTTTCAGAGTAAGTGATCTGAATTGACCTTTTTATTCAGTTGCGTGCAAATGCGGGAGTGGTTTGACTATAGGAACCACACTTGTATCGTGAGTATTTTGGATCAATACATATTTGCTCTATATCATTAATATTATATTGGCATGAAGGCCCTTGAAAGTCCTTTTGTTTCTTAGTCACTCTACTCAGCATTTGGCAGATTTTGTTTAGGTTGTTAGTGTGTCTTTTAAGATTTTTTGGATGAATGCAACTCCTTCAAACAGGTTTTTGAGAAGCTTGGACCAAGCCTATATGATATTCTACGGAAAAACAACTTTCGCCCATATCCCATTGATCTTGTCCGAGAGATTGGAAGACAGCTTCTGGAGTCGGTAGCATGTGTGTAGGCAACACTTGCATCTAATGTTTTCTGGATGGCTAATGGATAAGCTTCTTGTGATTTTCTTATAGATTTATTTCCCCTAATCTTACCAATGATCTGTGACAGATATGCATGATTTGAAACTTGTCCATACGGATTTAAAGCCTGAAAATACACTTTTTGTTTCATCAGACTTTGTCAAGGTTCCTGATTACAAGGTAGCCCACTGGTGATTATAGATTTAGTGATATTATAGTGGGAATTGTAGTTGTTTCTGAGGTCAAATGGACTCTGTAGCTGTTGCCATTAAATAATGGCGATTTATTTATTTCGTTGTTAGCTTTGCATCAAGTGGTGGCTCTATTTATTGAGGAGAAACACAACCTGTATTTGTTTTCAAATCATGGCTGGCACTTTGCACTCTCTGTTTTGGACAATTTATAATTTTATTTATTGTCCTCAGTTTGTATGAAGTAGTAATTTCTGATTAACATATCATATGTTTAGAAGGGCACAAAAAGATTAGCAGAAGATAATTTAAAGTCACTACCGAAGTCAAGTGCAATAAAGTTGATTGATTTTGGAAGCACTGTATTTGAGGATCAAGATCACACTTCAGTGATCTCAACCAGGCACTACCGTGCTCCTGAGGTTATTCTGGGTAAGCTTGCTATGGAATGGAATGGGATGGAAATGTTCTATTACCCTGAATTGAATAAAGTAGTCTAATTTATTAAAGTTGGTATCTAAGCAAATATAAATTTTAGCAGGTCTTGGATGGAGCTATCCTTGTGATATATGGAGTGTGGGATGCATACTTGTAGAGCTGTGCACGGTAACCTATTATGATGTGATGTTTATGTATGTGATAACCATGAATTGCTTTTAGGGAATTATAATGATATATGAGCATAAATGTGTAGGGAGAGACCCTGTTTCAAACCCATGAAAACTTGGAACATCTTGCCATGATGGAAAGGGTCTTGGGGCCATTGCCTAGACATATGATAAAGAAAGCAGAGTGAGTTTCTTGAAGTTTAGGGGATTATTTACATAAAGTGTTTTTTTGTGAGTGATGAAACGTGAATTGTTTCATGTCGGTTTGGTTTTGATTCTATGTTGTGGTTGCATTAAAGCATGACAGTCGATATTTTTTGTGTTTAACAGTAGTGGATTGGCCAAATATTTTAGACATGGAACACGATTGCACTGGCCAGAAGGAACATCTTCAAGGGAGAGCATTCGAGCAGTAAGGAAGTTGTTGAAACTTGGGGTATGTTCATGACATTTTATTATCTGGTTCTGGCTTGATATCTGAGCAGAGTAAGGATTTTATCTCATAATTTCCGTCTGTCTGAATTTGATTTTGCAGAATGTGATCAGGCAACATGTTGATCAGTCAGCTGGTCTCCTTATTGACTTGCTGCAAAGACTTCTCAAGTTTGAACCTTCAGAGAGGATGACAGCTCGGGAAGCTTTGAGCCATCCATTTTTCAAAGTCAAAGATTCTACGAGGAAAGAAAATGTTGCACGCAGCCTACAGTGAACCAATACTCGTAAGGATTTGGCTTTTGCATAATTGGGGTTGTGGAACCAAGGAACTGGCAAAAGTGATATTTTGGAGAAGTTGGACATGCGTGACATCTAATCTCCCTCAGAATTTCCACATCTTACGAAGCCAGTTGCTCCATGTGTCTCCTATAATCCTTGCATGCTACAATGGATTTCTAAGGTTATTGTGCCTTTGGATGATCCTTGCTTTTGGATGGGAGAGATTCCATAGATGGAGCGCAAATACAGGGAAGTAAAGCGTGCTAGAATCTTGGATTGTAGTGCCACTAAGAGTGCTTCAATTGCTGATAGCAATCTTTGAGAGCCAGTGTGGAGGTAGTGACTAGGTGGGTGCTATTTGGCTGTCCATGATTTAATATGAACCCTGGGTAAAGGAGGTTTGCCAAGAAGTCCAAGCAGAAAGCAAAGGGCTAGACAGAGGAGGATGTCCTTGCAGTTATTTGAAAATGTCTTCTTTGAAATTGAGGAGTCGCACTGAAAATGCAAGCCTCTATCCAAGGGAGAAGTTATTGAAATGGCAATGGCTGGTGGATCTCTCGTAGCATAAATCAGCTTCATGTCATGTCCAAGTAATGGCTGTTTAGAATTGTCTTGAAAATCTGGTGGATCTCTTGCACTGTACATCAGCTTCATGTGCTGTCCTGGCAATGGCTGTTCAGATTTGTCTTGAAAATCTGGTGGAACTCTCGCACTGTAAATCAGCTTCATCACATGTCCTGGCAATGGCTGTTCAGAACTGTCTTGAAAATCTGGTAGATCTCTTGCATTGTAAATCAGCTTCAAGTCGTGACCTGGCAATGGCTTTTCAGAAATGTCTTGTAAATCGGGTGGATCTCTTAGCACAGTAAATCAGCTTCATGTCCTGCCTTGGCAATGGCTGTTCAGAATTGTCTTGAAAATCTGGTGGAGATCTCACATTGTAAATCAGCTTGTTGTACAGTATGTAATGGCCATTCTTTTGCCCGCTTTTCATGTGTATATTCTGAATATTATTTTGTATCTTCGCAGAGAGAGATCCATCATATTTTGTATCTTCGTAAATTTTTGTAAGTAATTTTTTTAACTGTCATATATATGTCAACGATATCACAAATCCCGCGTTTCAAAACAATTTCCAAACGTGAGTTTCAAGGAAAGTAAACGTTGTGCAATATCTTCTAATTTTATTTTTTCGCGAATCATCTTAATTCGCAAGAGGAGGAATCTAGATGTTGAGAATGACCTTGAAATTCACTTGTCATTTATGAAGGCAAACCAATGTAATTAACTTTTAATTTCAAACAAAATCACAACTTAATATTTATGATTTTATTAAATAAAACATTTCGATACTTATAATTTTATTAAACATTAAATCTTTCATAATCAATTTTAATTAAAGTATTTTTATTTTCTATTTATTTTTTAAATTGAATATATTTAAATGTAAAATTTCATAAAACAATCAAACTTTAATATGATTTTATGGTCATTTTTTCTCATACTTATTTTTACCATATAATCAATTTTAAAAAACTCTGTATTACTCAAGTGCACTATTAAAATCATTTATTGGTATGAATAGAATACAATAATGTTCAAGACAAATTACATGAAATGTGTTAGGGTGCATATTAAAAAATAGATTTTTTTGATTGAAAAATGTTTATATATTAATATAAAATAAGATATGGTACAACACTAATCATACCAAAAAAAATGGGTAGAAAAAATCACATCTCACGAGCAAGTCTACATTGAGAGTTAAAAGAAACCTTTCAGAGAAAATCATAAAAAGTGGTCACACCAAAAAACGCTGCATCATATCACATGCCAACAAAGCATAGAAACCAAAGTATAAATATCATTAATGAGATCCCTTATGCAACATCAATGAACATGCATATCGGGGGAGGCGGAGGAGATCGCAGAGCCGAAGGCTTATCACCCCATCCTCTCATCGTCGGGGGATCTCCATCGGTAGGGAAGGGCTCCCAACCAAAATTTTGTTGCTCTTCTAAAGTCTCGGTTTGATTTCTTTCAGAGTAAATAGCCAAAACCAGGGATGGAAATTTGCCTTGGGAAGGCAAACCCCAACATCTGTTCTCACCATTTTGGGACGAGGGAGGAGATTCCTAATGTCTACCATCACTTTTAGAGTGGGAGGAACCACTCCAACCACCATGACAAGGAGAAGACCAATGAAGTGGTGACCAATGTGAGGAGTAGTTCCTTTGTCTAGTTATGGGTTGTTGCTGCCTTAACCCATGACCTCATCCACAAGAGGTGGAAAAAAGAAGAAAGAAAGGTTTTAACACACTATTGAATGAAATTTATAAACTTGTATATTTACAATTAAAAAATATATAAATTAAATATATAATGGTTAAATTCTAAAACTAGTTTAATATCAATGATTATTTTTCTGTGAAAGGGTGTAATGGTATGCGCTGGTAATTAATTAATTAAAAAAAATTATGAATTTTTTATTTAAATCTTTGATATTTCTTAATTGTTATTGCTGTACAAAATCTACTTCAAATTTTATTGCTCACCAATTTATCGCTGATATATTTAAATAGGTTAATTATATTTATGTAAATTATTTATATTTTATATTCAATTAATTGGTTACTGTATCTTAAATATCAATAATCATATTATAAAATTAACTGATAATAGATAATCACCAATAAATTGTAGGTGATAGGTGTAATCTATTGGTAAATAATATATTATATAGATGGTTATTGTAGATTATTCACAGTAATCATATCATATTAATTGATAATAATCCACTGGGTTCCAATTCTGACATTTAAAATTAATCATATTCACCAGTAGATTTAAGTAGATTAGTTAATTTTTAATCATATTATATAATTGCCATTAGATTATATGATTATTTAAATGAAAATATAATTAATATAATATAGATATTAATTAATTATATTTTAAATATTATTAGTCGAGATTTTTGTTTGAATTGTGAGTATCTCAAGAATGATATCTATCGGTAGAATAATTTCGATGTATTATATATTATTAGAGAGTGCTTTCAAATATAATTGTATGCATATTTTTGAATGATGTTTCAAATTAAATAGAATAATTAAGAAAATAAAAATAACTATTAATTTTTAATAAAGAGTTTTTAAGAATTTGATTTTTTTAATTTTATATTAAAATTTGAGTTTAAAATTAAAATTTAATTCCCTTGCATTTTTATCATCATTATAATTATTTATTTTTACTATCTTATTTTAATATTAATTTTTTTCTTTACAATAATCAAAATTAAAAGGAACACATATCTTAATTTTATATATATTATAATTTTATTATATTGTATTTTCATTCTTATTAAATAAATTTATATTATTAAGTTGAGACGTTTTTATTGAAATGAAGGCACCTAAGATTTGTCCATGAAATCAAGAGTCTACAACACTACTGACAGGGTTGTAAGAAGGACGACATAACTATCAATACACATCTATTCAATTCGCTATGTACACTACATTATACCCCATACTTATTCTAAATCAATGTAATATACCCATTTCCATTATCATAGTTATGGTGATGGTTATGCTAATTCTTCATGCTTTCACCCTTGCTAACAACTTCTTCCATAGATTTTGATTTACCACATTACCCATTGTTCCTAATTAATATAATCTACATTTTTAAGCACGTTGGAACATAGCATTGAAATATTGAAGATTGAACACTTCCTTTTCTTACATGTTTCTAAGATATTAATAACACCCACAAATAGCTACTTAGACCAAGAGCCACCAAACCTCTGTATGGATTTCGAATATGGATTTCTACCATTAATCTTGATGAGAAATGATAATAATAATAGACGCTGAAGTTTCCATTTCTTGGGTTATTTTTAGCCTAATTCAGTTTCGTTCAATTTGATACAGATGTACAGATCTGCCAAAGATAAAGATCTCTGCTAAAATGGAGGATGATGTTTCATGGAGTAACACTCAGTCAGGGTAGGTTTACTAAAATGTTTTCTGCGTGTTAATTTACAATATAATCTGAAGACAAAAGCTTTTAACAACAAAATATTTTGATCACCCCATAGCATTATTGTAGAGTCACTGTTGACCGTCAAATTTCAATGAAAAGGTAATTTTTTAAGATTTGTGGTTTCTTCGGGTCAATGAAGTTGTATTTTTCACTGGTTGTTTGTGCATGCTCCAAATCTGTTGAATCAAGCCCAAAGGCTTCTTTCACCACCGGGAGATCATAAGGAGATTTATGCTTCACAAATTCTGGTTTCAGCTCCATCCCAAAAAATTTCCTCCAAAGCTCTATCCGTTCTTAGGGCATCCAGACTTGCATACCCCCCACATCCAGGGCTTGAACCTTTCAATTCTTCTTAACTCACTTCTCCTGATTTTAATTATCTCCACTTTGAGTTTTTTGCGCAGCCATCTCCCTGATTCGCTCTGAAATCCCATTTTTAATCCCCTCCTCGCTTGAAGTTGCCTTCAAACCCTTCTTTTCTGATTTGCCTTCTTTGTTGCCCTCTTCTCCATCTTCCCAGACTGAGTCAATCTGCTCACAATGCTCCAATTGATTGCTGCGACCAAGCTTGGTGACCTGCGCGAAGGTCCAACCTAACGATATACCTAAGTTTGGAAATGTGTTAAATTGAGAGTCGTTACATTTTCCCTCAACGATTCTCTCTAGTTATTCGACCTTTTGTTTTTGAGATAAGTGGCGGACATGCTTAAATCGGTATATCGTCATATCTCAAATAAAATCAATAATTTCGTCTTGCACAGAGGGATATTTTATATATGTATATAAAATGTGAAGGTTATTGCGACTAAGTATCTGGTTTGGGCAAGACATAAATGGGTATGGCTCAGTGTTAATGGCTTTGGGGTTTGTCCCTGTTTGCCTTTTTGTAGTGCATCGCCATTTCATTGTTTCGTTTTTTTTTAAAATAAATTTCTAGTGGTGACTTTTGATTAATTTAGTTCTATTTCTCACCGTGAATCATGCGAGCTGCACTCACAGCTGCTTCCCGATGTATTTAGGTGTGCTGCTTCACTGGTATTTCTATGCAGCAATTTCATTATTTATTTACTCCTGCTCCTGAAATGGATCATACAGCTCGGTAGACTAGAGGCAAGTTTTCATAATCCCGACATCTGCTTCTAGCTCTTAAA
Source organism: Torreya grandis (assembly GCA_037957365.1). Taxonomy (NCBI): domain Eukaryota; kingdom Viridiplantae; phylum Streptophyta; class Pinopsida; order Cupressales; family Taxaceae; genus Torreya; species Torreya grandis. The sequence continues at coordinate 7,812,897 of JARHVA010000013.1, read as the reverse complement.
TTGGTAAGACTGACAAAACTAAATCCATTTCAGAGTTTTTTTTTTAACTACTGTAATGCATGCAGATCTTGCAATGATAGTTGCTAAAAAAAACTATTTTATTATTGGATTCTTACTATTTTTATTGTTTAATTTTCATTGTCTGTGTCTTTTCGACCTTTGCCGTGCCCATACGGGCCGCTCAACCTTATCCCTCCCCTTGGCGGGCCTTCAACCTTGCAATTTTCTGAACCAATCTTTTCCCCATTTACAATCGGGTGAGGTTTACTGTTCCGAGGTAGTCCTTTAACTATAAAATTTGCCAATTAAAGTATAAACTAATTCTCACAATTATTGACTTCACTGTAAACACGAGTTTTTATTCAGTCAATGTTTTGAACGGCTCAATCATGGAGCGAAAAGTTGGTGGGAAGAGTGTTTCTAAAAAATAAAAATAAAAAACTGGTTTAAGCATCCACCTATCCTTGACTGCAAACATACTTCTCTTCATCTATGAAGAAAATAGAGATTCATTTTGTGGGATATGTGTTAGCAAGCATTGTTATTTATAGAGTTCAAATGCAAGCTGCAATACAAACCACTTGTTGCCTATTCAGAGCCCTGCTTTCCCTGTAAAACTATTTATCATATATTGCACAATTGCAATGAGGCTTGTCAGGGTTATGCATTTGTGCTTTCTATGGCTTTTAGTGTCCGGTAATAGATTAAACATGATTATTGGTCAAACTTTACAGTTGTATTGAAAAGTTGAAAAACAATGCAACAGTGGCTGTAAATCCATTGAGGGGTTGTTAGTATATTTTGAAATGTCCTAGCGTTTTAAGGAAAATGTTGAATAGATAAGTGACATACATAGCACAACAGTTTTTTGACATCCCTAATGCTAAATAGACCTTTTTTTCACTAGCTGTAGCATTTAAGTCACTATCCTAAACTGATTTGCTCACATGTGTTCAATAGACATGGTGTTCAAATGTTCTTCATTTTAACTATTTTTGCATTTTTTGTATTGTTATGTTGTTCATACATTGTGGAAAATGCAATGGTGCAGACAGATATAAAGACTTAATGCCTGCTTTTCAATGACTTTGTTTCTTTCAAGGTTTAGCAGCAGTTCTTTCAATTGCTCCAATGTCACACCCAATTCATGCACAGCTGTTTTAATCATTTTGATTTGCTCAATTGGAATTTCCTTGGATCCATTTATTAGATATTAATGTCAAGTCTAAAACCAATAACTATAAATGCACTAAATATGATTTCAACTAATTTTATTTTCTGCATTGGACTTTGTTTTGGAATTTATTTTCTGTGTAGATATTTGAAAGGGTTACCATTTTTCCCTGCATGCTTAGTTAGTTCAGAACAATATTTTTGTTAAGTAATTGTTAAGCCTTAGCAGCTGAAATGGTTGATAGGTACAAATGCTAGACTGATACATAATGGTATGGCATAGGCTTTGTGCATCAAGGGTGCATTGTGTATACACTACATTTTTAGCAGCGCTTTTCTATCAATTTGGATATGTAATTCACTTTTATTTTTCACGCTTTCTTTTTGCATTGGAAATATTTGACTTAAATTGAATTAAATTGTTGCCTTTTCTTTTCAGATAAGTCATTTGCTGAAAGCAATAGCTACTTCCTCCAGGAATACACAGTTCCCAGTGCCTCTAAAGCATTTTGTATTTTTGACAGCAGAGGTTTATCATAGAGTGTTGCTGAGGATTTTCTAGTCGTTAAGAAATGGATGGTAAATGGCATTGACTATTTAGTTTATTTGTCTTTTTACTTGTCTGCTTGCTTCCTATATTTACTGTGAAACACTAAGTTTCTTCTCACGATTTCTTCTTTGCCTAATGTGCAGCGGTTTGTAAGAAGCTTGTACGGGACAGACCTGAACTTATTGAACAAGGAGATAATTTTGACATGACACCACCGCACATAGCTGCATCAATTCCAGAAACAGCACCAGGTGTTACATCTTTTGGGGAAAACAACTCATGTTAAAAAGATTCAACAAATTGGGAAAATGCTTTTAGAAGAAAATGGTTCGTTAATGTGTTACAGGGTGGACAAAAATGGACAATCTGCATTTCATATAGCAGTGAAGGAAGGTAATGCAACCTTAGTGAAAGAGAGATTGAATCACAGAATTGATTGTTTACACATGGTAGACAAAGACGATAGATGCGCTCTACACTTGGCGATGTAAAATGCACCACATATATTTGCCAGGGTTACAAGGGTCTTGAAGCTATACTATCATCTTTAATGCTAAGGAAATTGATTAATTGCGCCGATAAATATGGCCAAATGCCATTAGACATAGCTGTAGAGAACATAAACAGAGATCCACAACTTTTTATTGGTATAAGTGATTTATTAGCAACTATTATTATCATAGCTGTCCAAGATTTCTTCTCTTTTATTTGAAGTAGCGAATTTAAAAATCACGGACATGGTTTCAGATCAAGTAGTATCTCCAAAAAAATGGTGCAAAAAGGAAGATTATTGAGGCAGAAACAAAAGATACCACGCGGGTGTTTCCCCTTCCAATGCCATGGATGAGAAACGAGATGATATCAGTAAATGCAGCGTTGATCGCAACTGTTACTTTTGCAACTGGTTGTACCCTGCCAAGAGATCTTCATTTTGAGGCAAATGATGCACATCCAGCCCCCACTCTTATAACTTCCATCTCTTCAAAGCATTTGTAACATTTGACACACTAGCATTATGTACTTCTATTGGAGCAGCAATTCTTCTTATATTTGCACACCTTGGTAATCAAGTACCAGACCCAATGATTATCGTTCTCAGTTTTCAATTATGGTGGGTAGCATTGGTATCACTACAGTTGACATTTGGTGCAGCCATACACCTAGTCGTGGCACACAAGTGCTTATGGTTGGCAACGATTGTCTGGGTTATGGTCTCTAGTCTTCCAATATGCTCATAGCAGAGGCCATGTTAATTCCATCTGCCTTGTGTTTTTCCTTCATTTTGCCATTGGTGGCGATGTTGATATGCTTATTTCTCCTAATATATCCCTCATAAGATGCTTCGACGGATGATAAAAGGGCGAATAAAATGACAAGGTTGCCCTCAATGTAGCTACATATATAAAACAAGACGTTGTAGCCATCATAAAATGCAATTTTTTTTTATGTTTTGTTTTTAACTTGTTTTTTCTCGTGTACTCCATTAGTGATACTCCCTTAATTTTGATAATTGCATGTTTCCGGTCTTTCACTAATCCTTCAATTCATTTGGCTCTTTTTAAAATTGCAAAGTTTTATTGTAGGATTGCGTACTTTTCAAAATTGTTATTTCAACTAGACGACCTTTTTTTTTTAGTCTTTTCTATAATAGCTATGATTTTTAGATGATTCAAAATAATGTGAAGTTTGAGAACTTATAACACATTTTAATATAATATATAAGAGAGGAAAGAGCTCATCTTTACGTGGATCTTCAATTCATTGTCTTACATAGCCCCTAGCTAAAGTGGCAAGGAGACAACAACCTCCCTAGGTGAGCAAGAAGTCGACACCATCCCGATTATTTCCAAATGACAAACTTTTCACAATTTTGTTAGTAATTCAAAATTTTCACTTTCTTTCAAACATGACTCAAATATGTGCACCTCATCTCCCTACCGTTACCCACATCTTATTGTGATTATATTAAATGTAATATATACTATTTAAAAATGAAGTATTTGTGTCCATATACCATTTGCTATGGGGATTGGTATTTATTAGGTTGCATTGATACAAAACAATTATTTTATAAATTGATGTTTCAATTGTACAAATAAGAATTCATGGGGATTGTCTTTGCAAAAGAACTTATTATCCCACATTTTGAAGTAAACTAATTATAAATGGTCACCATTACTTTATTTTTTTTTCTAAATATTTAAAATTTAATAGTTTTTAACAATATTTTTAGATAAATGTTCTTATTATTAAATTTTATACGTTTTATATAGATGTTATTTTTAATTGTGGTGATTTTAGAAAGACTTGTCATATTTTTAAGTTATTATTATATTAAAAATTTATAAATTATTTTAATAATATGTTATTTTTTAAATTAATAGTTAATTTAGGAAATTCTTCCAAATAATTTTTAAGAATAGATTAAATTGAATGGATTAATATATTACTAATATTTTATTTAATAAAATGTGTATTTAAATTTAAATCTATGTACACAATATATATCACAATAAGGTGTTTATTTAAAAAATACTTTAATTATGTCGAAGGCATTTCATTCCTGTGCCTATAGTAGATATTTGTCTCTGCATTTAAAGATTCTCATGCACAGTTTCAAAATAAATGGATAGCACACATTTTTCAAAACAAATGGACAACACACAGTCTGATTTAAAAGTGACCTTACAGGAGGATGTGTTGCCAAGTGGGACAAGTGTTCCATGTTTTTCTTGGTGCACTTATCTCATAATAAAACAAAGCATCAAAACCTGGTTTGGAAGCTACTTCTTCTTCAAGTATTTGCAACACTTACTCCATCCCATCTGCAGTGTATTCACCACCAAGATGTGGATCGACAACATCCATGAGAGCTCTAGTGGCTTACGGATCTCTCACCAAATCCATATTAACTATTTGCACATGATCGCAAGAACAATGTATAGGTATCTTTTCGCATGCAACATACAACATAAAAATACTGAAGCTGAATACATTTGTGGCGAGGTTGGCCTTTCCTTTTAGTATAAGCTCTAATGTGATGTACCCAGTTGTCCCCACCACAAAAAGATTGCTGAAAAAGGGTGAAAGCATATCAGTAATATGTGTGGCAAAGAATGCGTTTAAATATCTAGAGTTTTAAGCTAGTCTGCATATTTTTTTTGGGAAAATACATGGTGTTTACTCAAATGAAATGCATCGTTACAGTGGCATCAAAGCATTACTCTCAAGATTGACCCCATTTTAAAGATGAAGTTCGTATCAACACTGACGTCAGGGATAGAGGGTGCACTCGCCCTTGGTGTTTGTTAATCAATTGAATTGTGATCGAGGTGGTCATGATCAATAAATCCCAACAAATATTAGGTAATGCCATCATTTGTCTAATTATTTTGGGGGGGCGGGGGGAATTCAAGGGGTTTTACATAGTTTTGATTTAATTAAATTAAAATTAATTGAACTGGAAATACTCAAAATATTTTGTCAATGTCTATAAAGTTTTTGCAATAGCCACTAATTGGTGATTTAATTTAAGTGGTTTTCATGGTGTTGCACGATTTGTTATTTTTTAAGTGAAGTGTAGAAAACCAACTATGATGAAGGCATACCAAAAATCAAGCGACGAGTACATGAAGGCCATTGAAAAATGCATAAGGAAGATTTGTGCTCTCATTGTTGAGAAATAATTGCTCCTATTATAATTTGATTTACGTAATTAGCACTAAAACAATATCACCACCATATTTTTAAAGAATCCCTTTGACACATGGTCACATGGATAAGCATATTATATGACCTTATGGGTTTTGGTTGAGTTGGCTCATTGGGCCAATAGTTGACTAGATATTTCAATTAGGTTTCTTGAGCCTATTAAGTCACATTTCCCCGTTGTGTCTTATGTGGATTTGTATGAGTTTTTTGGAGTTTTTGTTGTTAAGGTCACTAGTGGACCTGATATTCCCTTCCACCCTGATAGAGAAGCAAATATATTAGATCCATTATAGTTATGTTTGAGAGTCTAGGGGGAAGGGGTTTGTTAGATTGAGGAAGGCCTATTGTTGATCGAGTGAGGCATCCTATAGATATGTTAAGATAATTAGGCACTCCCTAGCTAAAGTTCATTTATCTGCTCACCTCTTCTAAAGTTGGGGGTTGGGGTTGAGGCTATATAGGTCATTAGGAGAGGTTGAAATTGAACTATAGTAGATATTCAGGTCTCCCCATAGGCCTCCTGACATCTATGCGAGTGCCCCATATAGAGAGATATGGGCCCTCTATATAAATATATAGGGTGTGGGAGAGTTACCTATATCTATAGGGGTACTAAATATCCTTACCTCAGATGAGTGTCAACTATATATAGATAGACAAACTCCTTCGATATCTCAATCAATAGCCAAGTGTGTATATATAGTTGCCCTCGACCCAACCTCCTACTATATATAGGGAAGATCTCGTCCTATGGTTTCTTTTGCTCAAACGTCAACCCCAACCCTGTAATCAATAGGTGGATGAGTGGTCAAGTGCCTCTTGATGGTTGATATCTACTATATGTTATTGGTTATGAAGTGTTCTCTTGATCTACATCTGTTATTATAACTACATGATACTAGTGATTAGTCATCAGTGGTATCACATATATAATACAAGTAGATGTATGTTTAAAAGGTATATGGATGCCCATGTATGTGTGATTCAACTGACGACCGACTACCCCGAGTAGTATTACTCTTGGAGAGCTTTTATTTCTTTTTCCAATTTGGTGATTTTTTTGTCACATGAAGGTTAAGGGAGGTGGACATACATTTCCTTAATTAACGATTAATTTTATATTAAATGCCTTTTGTGACTTATTTATCTTTTCCTATTTAAAAAAGTTTGGGTTTGCTATACCATCATAAGTCACATTCTCTTGATAATGAAAATGTAGCTTGCTATTTGAGATAAAGCATTTACAAAGTAATCATTTTATTTATGCACTGGAAGGCATTACACGAAATCAATGAATTACATAGAATGTCAACATCTCTGCTTATATTTCAAAAATAAACATATAGCGGATTTACAATGCTGAGTAAGCATATATCTAAACCAATGAGTTCCTTTGGCTAAGCAGTCATGATCTTGTGTTTAACCGCTTGACTCTTCATGTTGAATATTTCAAGGGATTTGTACTTTGGTAGAGGGATATAAGAAATTGTCATCCTCACCAATCAAACTACAACCCTTTCAATAAACAATTGTATTTTTATTTTATTTTTTCTAATAAAAAATTAAGCAAGGCCTATATGACCACTTTAGATACCAAAATCAATTGTCTAATTGATTTTATTATGGTTTTCTACGACAAAGATCCCAAAACCCTGCAAGTTTCCAAATTGTGGTGGTAGATTTATTTACTTGTTAATCGATACCATTTTTTTAACAACACCGAGAAAATTTAAAAAAATAAGAAATCAAAATTTTGGGCATGTTTATTTTGGCGATATCTGAGAGCAATTTTTTTTTAAATTTTTATATGCTATACTTCAAGATTTTTTAAATCCCCAAAAAAGATCTTATTATTGTTTTTAGTGGGAAAATGTAAGAGGATATATGGTAGTAAAAAATGCACTTAAAATAATTTTGTTCTTTACACACAAGCTTTTGTAGTTCATGATAATTAAGATTAGTTTTTTTGAAAATTGTAGAATATTTGATATTTGACGAGAACTACAACACTAGTCACCAAAAAAATTGAAGAGAATAGTTTTTTTTAAAATGAAGCATATTATTATTAATAATAAAAGTTATACATCACTAGTTATATAAAAAATTGTGTGGATAATATCACATTATCTCATGATTAAATATTAGCTAAACTTTTAATTTATAAGAAAAAAGGTTAAAAATTACAATTGAAAATATATTTTAAACTAAAAAAGTGAGCATAATTAAAGAGAAAATAACAAATAGTCTATCACCAAGGCAACAAGGTATAAATATTAAGCCATATGCGAAATAAGCAAGGGTGGTGGAGACAGAGGATCCTCGGGTTTATCATTTCAACCTCTCCAACCACTTTTAGTAGGTGGATATGTTAAATCAGGTGTAGGCTTCGAACCATTATTTGTTTTATCTTTTTTTCTTCCTCCGTAAGACCCTGCCTAAAAGGTGAAGTAGAGAGGGCCAAGCGAGGGAACTTCCCTTGCTGAACCTTCAAACTAGTAGGGTCTGAATGAACATAGCCACTACCAACATTGCAATGAAAGATGTGAGCTAGTGAGGGACATCATGCACATGGAGGGCTGCTACAACATTTAGTTTGTAAGCAGTGTTTTCATTGAGTATTGAATCCACAACCTTGAGAGGGTGAATGGTGGTGAGGTGAGTCAAGAGGCCCTGACTGGTAGTACATTGGGCACTCACCTGGACCTTCTTAGCTTACACTTGAATCTATAACATGACATTAGATATCACTTGAACCCTATTAGTAACTAAAAAATTTTCATTTATCTTAACATGATTGAAATTAGCATATTTTGTTTCTTTCCATAAATAAAAATGGATTTCATAATGAAAGATATGCCAAATTCGAGAGTATTGTCCAGGTATCATGGCCAAGTCCCTTAATAACACCATTTTTCAGGTAAACAACTCTAGAAAAAATGGTTAAAAGAGGGTGTGAATCCACTTCCAGGTCGATTGAGCATGCTTGTAAAACCAAAAAATATGCCTAAGATATTTTGAGTGTTAGAAAACCAAATAGGGTGAGCCACACCTAAATGAACTAGGTGACTTCTAATTGACAAATCATGGTGAATGATGCACCAAAAGAAGTGAGCTCACTTGGGATTAATAATCACTAAACAAATTATAGAAATATACGTTTCGACACCTACTCCAAATAATTAAATTTATAATATGTTGGTTTATGTGTGAATTATACAATATGTGTAAAACAAGTACAATAGTGACCAAACTTGTAACTTAGCAAATTAGACTCTTGGGCTACTCATTTAGTACCTCAGAATTGTAGATGTGCAGTTCCTATAAATGGTATGGAAATAAGAATAAATAGGGAAGCTTTGTTTAATTGAATGCTCGATAGAGTGCTTTTAATAAGTTGCATGGTCTCTTTAGTCTTTTACTAGGTGAGGAATGAATGAGGATTGATCTTGTATTTATATCAATCCTTTTGAAGTAATAAATCATATTAAAGCACTTAAGTTGACTATTAGGATATGTTTTATTTGTAAATTGGATGAATTTAGGGCACTGAACACTTACATTGAGATGAAACAGTAATGTCAATACTACTATCTAACCCAGACGTTAGTATATAGGGAGCAAAAAAGTAGGTACAACGTTTAAACTTATAGAGATGGAACATAAGTACATTTTAAGCATTATGGGAAAGATAGAAGCCCTGGGTCATCAACATAAGACTGGTTATACTAAGAGATATAGGCCAAGGGGTACAAGATATAACATATGTGAGACTTACGAAAGTGGGAAAGGTAAATAAATGAGAGGTACAACCAAGGTCTGAGTTTGCCAAGTGTACAAAACTGAAGTGTTATATAATCATAAAATATTGTCCCCCTCTTTAATCTAGTAATGAAATTGCTATTTTAAAGGAAATGAATAAGTACTTGGGTATGTATACACCTTGTCTTTGTGTGTACCTAAATTGAGTGCTTTGATAGATGATTGACCTACATCTAAGAGCAGGTTACAATATAAAATCAATGCATATAATCTAGGTTGAAAGTACTTGAAATAGATTTAAATTGAAAGAGCAAGGTTTAGGAGTACACTTGTGTGTCAATGTAATTGTCTTGCCTAGTGGCAAGCTATTTTGATAAAGATGTATCATTTTGAGGCTATGAAACTGAGATTATGACAAATATAGTAAATATTTAAAGTGCATATATCCAAGGGGGGGGGGGGGAGAGAGAGAGAGAGAGAGAGAGAGAGAGAGAGAGAGAGAGAGAGAGAGGGCCCATGCCCCTAACTTTGGATGAAAAGTGATTTGTCACCTAACAGTTGATATTAGCTCAACCATGCAACCCAATGATACTTATAACATGATGATGCTGGATGATCAAGTCCAACCTGAAAACTTGGCAAGATTGAGTGATTTGATCGCGTCAACCATACCAAAAAATGAACTAATTACTACAGTAAATTGGCTCAATAAAGTCCATAAAAATTTATGGGGTATCAGTACAAAAAAGTCCATGATATGGTAACAGTCCACAAAAGAGTTTTAGAATCTGAAATTGATTTGAATTTTTCAATATTAGGCACATGTGGCATAACATATGCACCTTAGATATGTCTCATGCTAAAAATGTGTATAAAAATTATACCAATGTATAGAATTCTACCACAACTATGAGTTTGAATCATATAATTGTGTGTTTTGGCCAATTTAGATAATTGTGTAAGTGTGGAAAACATGCTTCCAAAGCATGCTCCCACTATATATGGAAAAATCTAAAAACTGATATAAGTACCATGTGGAGAACATGTTTCCAAAGCATGCCTCCATTATAAATTGGAGATGTTGAATACTGAATAGTGTGGAGAACATGCTTCCAAAACATGCCCCCACTAAATCTGAGAATTGATAGAAATATCATATATTGAATGAGTGTGGAGAACATGCTTCTAAAGCATGCCCCACTGAATCTAGAAACTGTGCCAAGTATAACAATAGTACCAATGTATATAATTCTGCCACAACTGTGAATCTGAATCATATAGCTATGTGCTTTGGAAAATTTAGATAACTGTGTAAGTTTGGAGAACATGTTTCCAAAGCATGCCCCCACTATATATGGAGAATAACATAGATTAAATATATTTAAGAAAAACTGTGAACTAGGAGATGAAGAATTAGTTGGAGAATGAGAGAATTCAATCAAAAATTAAGAAATATAATAAAAGGAGAGAGAATAAAGAGCAATGAAAAGAAATAAAATAATAGAGAAAGACGATCTGGCCTCAACTAATGGAAGTCTAAATATTTAAAATCTTGATACTATCCCTCCACCATAAATATACAAGTTAGTATTCACACCATAGGAAGGCACATACGAGACAAGTGAAATAAGAAGAATAGAATAAATGTTATATCATGTACTAGTTAAGGTGATGAATGATATGAGACAAGGATTAATAGATTTAGTTACACTATTTGGAACACCCAAATTATTCCAAATCATGGGTGTGAAAGACTAACCAGTTACAAGTAGTTTGGCCCATAATGGATGAGGCCTAAAAGGTAGCAAAAGAAGTAGTGATGAAATGAGGATTGAGATAGGAGATGCTAATTACATACTAGAACTAAGGGAAGAGATATTATCCATAGAAATCAACCCAATAGTAAGTGATAAGCAAGAAAATTTTACAGATAACATAGAAGAACAAATAGAAGAAAATAAAGATGATAACCCACAGGACAAAGGTGATTTAGAGATAAGTATTGGTGGTCATAATAAAGAAATACCACACAAAAATAAGGAATAATATAACTCCATAAGAAGAGGATTAATTAGTGAAAATATGGGACAAGAAGTCCAATTAGAGATATAATATGAGGAAGAAAAGGTTTGAAGTCATATAAATCCCACAAAACCCAACTGTAAGAGACCTCGAGAGGAATGAACCCTTTGGACTAATCATCACCCCTATGCCACTTCACAATCGACGTGAACATCCATATTTTTGAAGAAATATATTTATTAAAGATGAGGTAGAAAATAAATATAAGAATCAAAAGCAAGATATTGATAATAGGAGATAATTTGTAAGGAATCAGTTGGAAGTATTAGGAAGAAGGCACTTTCATGAAGAATTACAAAGGGATAAAGGTCATAACCGTAACTTAGTTAGATAGTAGAAAGATAAGTAAAAGCAAAATTATAATATCTCTATAGGAATAAGTACCTTAGGAAATAAAATGAATAGTGGTACTAATCCTAGCAACGATATTCCTAAACTATCTCAAAACACTAAAATGAAAAAGATTAAGATGAAGTTACCATCATCTGATAAAGACACAAAAGATACAGAAGAATATATGTTTATATTGGACTCATGTTGGAGGAGTCACAATATTAATGATTAAATCTTAATGTTATTTGATTTGATTAGGACATTAAGAGATGATGCACTCAAGTGGTGCATGAAGACTTACTTAGGCCATGCCACGGCATGGGCTAATGTCCAAAATGTATTTAAATGTAATTTTCACCACCCTGACATATCGATGGAGAGTGTTAACAAAATGAGGGAACTGATTCAAAAAGATAAGGAATTTGTGAGAGATTATTGTCAGTGGTTTAAATCTATAGTGTGGAAACTGGAGGAGCCTCTCAATGAGAAACAAATGATAGAGTGACTTATATCTAGGTTAATTATTTGTCTTCGTGCAAGAATGGATGGTAAAATTTTCAATACATTTGCAAAGATATTGGAAATGGCATCAATATTGGAAGCACAATCCTAGAGAAGAGATACATATACCTTGTTAAAAGACAACATGGAAAGGTTACACTTAGAATTAGAATAATATAGACTAAAAGAGTAGATACAAATAAATGGGGAAGATTTTGCAGTACTACATAATAAATATACACCACCATAGTTAAGAATTTGGTGTACCACTTGCTTTACGAAGGGCCATTTGATGATAGATTATCTCCATAGTGATATGGCAAAAAGAGCAATGGTAATAAGATCAACATAAACACAGATAGGAATGACACCACCAATTCAACAAGCCATATAATGCAAAATAATTTACTATAAATATGTAAAGTCTATGCCTAACCTCCACAATGCAATTATGCCCAATGATGAAAGTCACACCCCCTAAAAATTATATAATGCATTGTACCAACTATGGATCATTTAACCACTATAATCATAGTTGTCCTATTATAGATGTACTTTCAAATGTACAAGACCCTATCTATAGAAGAGAAACAACAATACAACAAATACCATCACTGTAGTTACCCATAACCAATGCTAACATACCACACCCTAGACAAACATACCAAACCCCACCAATAATTCAAAATCCATAACCTCAGAATTATAACAAAAACCAAGGAGGCTACAAAGGAGGCAGTCAGGGTGGTTACAAAGGAGGATACCATGAAAGGGGAAATTACCAAGGTGACTGAGGATATAATCAAAATTACAATCAATAAAACCCTCTCCAATGTGTTATAAATGTGGAAAGATTGGGAATATTTCTAGGAACTGTGATGAGGAACCACATATAGAGTGTGGATTTTGTCATGAAAAAGGAACCCATGATTCATTTTATTGTCCAAAATTAACACAATTCTAAAAAAAATGGGAGTATAAAAATTGAGGAATTAGCAGAATCTCTGCCCAGAAAAGGGTCTAAACACTTATGAAAAATAATAAAGGGCCATGATATGAAAAGTGTAATTAAATTTAATGTAGAAATAAAGAAGAGAAAATAATAGACAAATAGGATGATTCATATCAAAAGGTAACTATGACTAAACAGAGTAGACAATGTAAGGAAACTATAAAGGATCAAAAAGAGCAACTATAGAAAAAGGCTCTCTACATTATGCAAGATAATCTATAACCACAAGTAGAAATAACCACTAGAAGTGGCATGAATATGGATAAAGGAAAATAAGTGGCCATTTATTCTAATACAGACTTTGACTCAGATGCGTAAAGAGATAAACCTAATATCGATGAGCATGAAAGAATTGTTGAGAAAAGTAAAAATAATAATAATTGAAAACCAAGACAAGGATCAACTTAAACTAACTTAATTTAACAAAGATGAGATTGGAGATTCAAAAATAATAATGAAATTGGTTGAGAAATAAGACCTAATAACCAAACTTACTCAATTTTTTGAGTATTGAAACAAACAACATCAAAAACATCACATAAAGTAGGCATAGAAAACTAAAAGAAGCAAGCCCAAGAAAAATGTTTTTAGAACAAAATGAAAATGGAAAAAAGTGCCATTCTTATGATCATCAATATAAATGGCCAAGAAATCAAGAAAACACTATTGGACCTTAGTGTAGACATAAATGTATTATTACGGACCACGTGGGAACTGTTAGGTAAACTACAGTTACATACAAAAACATATGATATTGCCATGGTTGATGGTACCCCACGGTCACCCATTGACACCCTAAAAAATTTTGAAGTTGATTTTATGGGAATAAAGAAGAGGGTATACTTTGAGGTAATTGATATGTATGATATCAACTATCCAACTTTAATAAATATATAATGGTTTATGAATTATAATGGCTTATTAGACTTAGAAGAAGAAGAAATCATATTTGAAAACTAAGGATTAGTAGTCTATTTTCCACTAGAGGTAGGAATAGTAATGACATGGTCAGAATAACTATGGTTAGAAGAGAAGGATAGTGAATTTGATAACCTTGATGGTGTATATCCTTTGAAAAATAGTATAAAAATAGAAGATGACCCAGATTCTAATGAGGATGGAGAGTTGATAGGAGGAGGAGGAGGAGGAGGATTAAAAACGCCTTCAAGAGATGAAATTGAGGCCTTCATATATGGTGAGCCAAAAACCACGGTGAAAAAGTTTGTTATTTAAGAAAACCCCCTAAAAATGGAAAATTACCACTACACTAGAAAATTCATTATCATAGAAAAAACTCACCACATAGAATGGGCTTCACACAATAAACTACTTAAGTTTACTGACATAGGATTGGTTGATGAATAATTACAATAGATGATGAGAGTTTTTTCATAAGAAGAAATAAGGATGAAAGCAATCGATGATACACTCACCATTACTACCACAAGATGGTGGCATACCCATAGAGTAACCGACCATACTTTTACGTACTACTTAGAATGTAGTTTGTATAATAAAAAAGTTACCTTATATAAATAAGATGTTACACAAGAGACACTAACCCACAATGGCATATTGAAACATGTGAAAAAGTATGGAAGGCAAGAGGGAAATTTTATAAATGTTTATGGGTGTAGTTCTTCTTTTGGACATGCATAGAAATTCCCAACACATGGTACTTACATTAAGAAATTCAGATGGTAACCAATACATGGACATATTTAAAAATAGATTTATGTATAACTTTTAACTTCTGAGTGTATAAACATAATATTTTTAAACTTTATCAATTATTGAGGCTTTTTCTCTTGCAAGAACCTATCGAGTTTCAATCTCTCTAAGTGCATGTCTTAAAGGGTGCACTGGAAAAGGTGTGGGCAAACCATTGATGCTTCATAGGATTTTTGTCCTCTATACCACCACTTTCTATCTCTACAACCATCTCCTATACACTTCCCTAATCTTTTAAACCTCCTTTACACACTCTTCCAAGCAATTTACCACCTCATTCAGCCCTTACCTAAGCCTAAAACCCTTATTGACATTTACTGAACAATGTTAGCATAGGCCGACTATGTATTCTAATTCATATTTACATGTTATGGGTCTAGGTTGGCCTTGGCGGACCTAGACTAGTTACTAACTTATTTTTATCAATTAGTGATATAAAGTCGAATTACGCCGGCCCTATTGGATAAACTTTCAGAAAGGTTTAGGGTTAGATTCAACTATATATACACATTTATTTCACCATTTATAGGGAGAGATAAATAAGAACATCATATATTATGCATCTATTTATCTACCATTCTACTTGAGGAGCATTGCTTAGGGTTTTAGTACTACACTTAGAGATACATATTTTGTCTTGTGGAGAAGTCTTTTGGATGCATAGATAAGTTGTGTATCCTATAGCTAACTTATCATTGTTATCCTTACATACCACAACAACCTCTTGTGAAGCACCTTGGCCAAGGGAGAGATTGAGGCTCAACAGGTTCATCTTCAAAAGTAAATATTTCTAACTCTTGATCCTCCTTGTTAAAGTAGATAGTTTTGTATTTTTTAGCTTATATGTTTTTATCTCCATGCATTAGGATTTCTTATACATTGAATTAAGTATTGATCTTCTATGCATGTTTACTTTTATGTTTATTACCCCCATTTTGTGCTACAAGTTTTGGTGAGAACTAGCTTAGACTTTACTTTACTTTGTGAATAAAAAAATATAGGACCTAACTAGGGTTATTGCATGGTGTTGCTTGACTAGAGGCTTTATAACCCTCTCTAGTGATGTTATTGTGGTAAGGGATCACTTGGTTAGGTCTAACAGATCCATCTTAGTCATGACCCCGATTATTTAAATTTACCAACAAGTGGAAGGTTAAGTGTGATTTATCTTCTCCAAGCTAGGATTGATTTGTAGATCATCTTCACTTTCCCTTGTATACATTGGGACTCAGACACGAGTCTATAGGGTATTGCGAAAGATAAAAACCTTTTTATTTATGGAAGACTCTACGGCTAAACAAAAATTCTCCAAAATATAGATGGAGAAAACATTGTTATGACACACATATGATTGGGAGCAAATTAGGATAATTATACGAGAATCACCTAAAACTATAGAAAAAACCTATAGGTAAAAGGACTCAAACAAAGGCCTATTGCCAAAAAATTACAAAGCAAGAAGAAGATGAGAAAAAAAAATTGATGTTGCGGAAGGATAAATACAACTTCTTGACACCGCAGAAGATAAAACGCTATATTTTTACCAACCGCTTAAGATTAGGGAGGAAAATATTATCATAGAAGGAAATAAAAAATAGAAAAAGTGTGTAAAAAAGGAAGTGGATAAAATTTTATAACTATCGAGGGTGTTTGAAGACTTATTCTCAAGGACAACTACTAAACTCAAGGCGATTAAGGAAGATGTAGGTACCATGAAGATTTAGTTGAAAAAAGACATCAAACTAATATGGAAATGACCATACTAACTAAATCCCAATGTAAAAGCAAAGGTTAAAGCCGAGTCAGATAAAATACTAGTTAGTAGTATTATAACACATGTAGAGGACACTGAATGCATAAGTCCTATGGTAATACATAATAAGAAAATTAGAGAGATATGCATTTGTGTTGACTATAAGGAATTGAATAAGGCTTGTCTACATGACCCATTCCCAACACCATTCACTGAAGAGATATTGGAAATTATTACGAGAAGAGAAATTTATTCCTTCATAGATGGACTTTAAGGATACCATCAGGGCAGGATATCATTAGAATATAGACTAAAACCCACATTTGCCACATAATAGGGATTCTTCATGTACATAGTGGTGCCATTTGGACTGAAAAATGCATTGACTGTATTTAGTCACATAATGGTAGATGTGTTCTGATATTTCATACATGAGTTTTTGGAGGTCTATTTAAATGATTAGATAGTTTATGGATTAATTAAAGATCATGCACTATCACTAAAAATGATGTTACAGAGATGTAAACAATTGAACATCTTTCTAAACCTTAATAAATGCATATTTGTTACCCCTTTTAGAACTCTATTAGGCCATATAATATGTAAAGAAGGATTGATGGTAGATCCACTTAAAACAACCATAATCATCAACCTACCACCACCCAAAACACAAGAGAAGGTTAAAATAATACTAGGTCACACTAGATATCATCGTAGGTTCTTAAGAAACTATGCAACTATAAGTGTACCCATCAAATAATTATTATAAAAAATGATATAATCAACCACTAGATTGGTTTAGATAATGACATGAGTTGTTTGATACATTAAAGAACAAGATTGAAGATGTTCCCATTTTAGTATTTATAGATTAGAAGAGTCTATTTCATGTGCATATGAATGCCTCAAGAACTATAATAGGAGTTGTACTAGCATAATTGTAAGGAAATATATACCACCTAATCTCATTTGCTAGTAGAAAATAAGCAAGGGTAAAAAGAAATTATTCCACCATAGAGAGGGAAACACTAATGATGGTCTATGCGGTACAAAAATTCAGACATTACTTATTAGAGACCCCATTCACAGTCTTTATAAACCATGAGCCACTCAAATATTTGATAAATAGGCCTATAATAGAATGAAGAATCTACCATTGGCTCATGTTGTTCTAGGAGTTTGATTTTAAAATTGTAGTGAAACTAGTGAAAGCTAATAATGGACCTGAGTATCTATCAAGAATAACCATATGGGAAGATATAGGACCAATTGAGGATGAGTTTTATAGAGCTCACCTTTTCCACATAAAATCTAAACCTAAAGACATGAAAGGTATTGCACAATTTTTATCTAGCAGAGAGTTTTCGGAGGAATATAATACATTGTAGAAGAAAGTATGAATGATTTAGGCATTTCCATTGACACTGATTGAAGGGGAATTGTATAAAAAGGGAATATATGAGGTGTTACATAGGATATATTACCACATGAGTGATAAAATATCCTAAGAGAAATGCATGATGGACGTGCAATCATACACAACTCTAGGGAAGTAACAAGGAAGAAAATATTGATAGCAGGCCTATGGTGGCCATCATTATTCCAAAATGCACAAAGAAACACAATAAGTTGTGACATCTATCAAAGAGTGGGTAAACCAAATGCTAAATATGATATGTTTCTTTGTCTAGTTTTGGTGGTAGCCCTATTTAAAAATGGGCAATCAACTTTATAGGCTCAATTAAACCTATGGCAAGGAAAATTAATGTCGGGGTCATTATCATGGGAACAAAATATCTTACAAGATGGACAAAATTTGTTCCAGCAAAATATTGTATCACGAAGACTGTTAAAAAAAATTTGTATTAAAATATAGTCACAAGGTTTGGATGCCCTTTGAGCATAATGAGTGATCAAGGAAAACACTTCATAAATAACATAATTATTGAATTGCTGAAATATTTCTTAATCCAACATCAAAAAAATACTCCTTATCATCTGCATGCAAATGGCACCATTGAAGCATTCATTAAAGTATTGGATAAAGTACTCATAAAATTATGTAACATAGAGATAAGGGATTGGGATACAAAGATATCAGCAATCTTATGGGCATATTGCACCACCTACAAATGGCTGACTAAATACTTCCCCTTTTAATTAGTCTATGGACTAGAAGCAATGATGTCAATGGACTACATACTTCCAATTTTAATACTTGCAGTAACAGTCTAGATGAATGAGAAAACATATTCAAAAGAGATTGCTAGAGTTAGAAAATCTAGATGAGAAAATATTTATAGCAACGTATAACCAAATGTAAGAAAAGAGGTGCCAAAAAGTATGGCATGATAGGCATATAAAGACAAAATAATTTCAGATCAGAGATAAATTTTTAATCTACAAAAACAAATATAAAAAATCAAGCAAGCTAAAAATAAGATGGCTTGGTCCTACATACTTGAGAATATATTGAGTTTAGGTGCAATAAAACTACAAATGCTAGCAAGCAATCTTAGACAAGGGTTTATAAATGGAACTTGATTGAAGCCCTACACTTCAGGTGATTGTGGTGTAGGGAGATAAAACTAATGATAACAAAATGTGTGAGGTGACATTATCCTTCTAATTGGGTGAAGTTCTAGTAGACATTACTGTGGTACCCTATACTAGATGCTTAAATTTCTAATTGTAGATTGTGTCACCTCCCCATTAACATTTGCATTGTCCTTCGACACAAGAAAATGGGATCAGCTTACTAGGGTACCCTGAAGATAGTATCTAAACAAATAGTTATTTGATGCTACCAAAACATCATAGTGGGACATTTCAATTAATTAATAATATGAATTTAGTGGAAAACCATAAAAACATGTCCCTGAAGCGATAGATAAATGAGACGTAGAACTCAATAAATATGATACTCAATATATGCAGAATAAAATATGTACTGTGTTAATAGATTTCAAACAACAATAAGAGCCTTAATAAAAATAGGAAATAAATTGGTCATGTTTTATTCTATAGAGTGACGATACAAGGATGAAAAATACATGATTATGCAGTTAATATTAATATACAATGGTAAGATAGAATAGGGTTTTGACATCATAATTATCAAGAAAAGTCATCACAGATCCATACTATAAATCACAAGAAAAGATATATCAGTGACAAAAGAAATAAAGATAGGGAAAGATGAGAAAAGGAAAATTATAACAACAATATGAAATATGTTGGGTGTGAAGTCACTATTCATAAACACTATTCACAATCACTATTAATGGTCACTATTCATGGTCGTGTGGCATGCAAGTTATGAGGCATGTAGGTGTGGCTTGTGGTTGATGTGGTATACTAAGATGGAATGCAAGTGATGTGGCATGCAGGTGATGTGGCATGCAGGTAGGTGATATGGCATGGCCCATTGAGGGTCTTTGATGTGATTAGGTTGATGTGATAGGACTGGGGCGTAATACTTAATTAAGGGACATGTTTTTGTCTTTGGTGAGTCACATGAGTTTTTTCTTAAGTGTAAGAGACAAGGGTTGGTAATAGGGCACATTTCTTGGTATTTCCATGATTTTTATGTCTGGGTAAAGTCAAAAGGTGATTGCAATACCTTTTGGACTCTTGTGTACACATGAGAAGAAGAAGACAAGTTACTACTATTGCTAGTTTGTCCTCACATGTGGAGTGGGGTGAAATATTTGGAGTCACATGGAAGTGGATTGGATCTTGACTAAAGTAGTGGATCGAATTGTTGACCCTTGGCATATGAAGACAAACTTGTATAGTTGATCACTATTCATCCCATTAAAGTGTGGCACATTATTGGCCACCCATGAGTTTTTCTCTCCTTCTCTCTTCTCTCATTGTAATGTTATATAAGCATGGGTTCTCTTTTGTATTTACATCCTAATTGTAAACCCTTTGTGGATCCATGCAATATTGGGCTTGTATGTTTAGAGGTTAAAGCTTGGAGCTCACCTTGAATGCTTTGGTTGTAAGCATGGTTATCCTTGGATGGATCACTCTTAGATCCTTGCAATCTTGAGCTTACATAATAAGAGGTTAGAGCTTGGAAGGCTATGTAAGTTTGGCTCACCTAGATGTTTTGTGTATAAGAGTTGTATGCTTTAGTTGTAAGCATGGTAATCCCTTAGAGGTTGAAGTCTAGATGTTTGTTAGCTCAGCTATGTTGATGCTTCGGTGTTAAGCATTGAATGCTATGGATGTTAGCATTGGAGGAGGGGTTGATTGTTGCAGCTTGGAGGTTAGAGCCTGGAAGGATTTGTAAGCATAGCTCACTTAAGTGATTTATTTGTAAGTACTAGAAGGGAGTTACTTGAGGAAGCTAATTGTAGAAGAGATGTATTGATGTAATTTAAATCTAAAAGCTATCATTACCCTGTGGTTTTTTCCTTACTGGTTTTGTGGGATTTTCACATATATCTTGTGTAATGTGCTCTCTCTTGTCTATTATGTTTTGTATCTTGTTTTTATTTTGCATTTATTTTTGTACACATGTTTAGGATGGTTTTTCCTAATAAGTGGTACCATACCTTAAGCTCTAATAATTGGTTCTTGAGCCATGGATCCTAACAAATGGTATCAAAGCCATGGTGCCTTTGAAAAACTCTTATATGAGTGTTTTCTATTGCGAGACTATTTTTTGCAAATGGGAGCTATAAGAGGAGAGACCAAGATGTAAAACAAAAGGTTTTTGATGGCAACAATATGTCTATGGAGCAAGGTAGAGGATCTCTTGGTGAGACTTTGTTATCTTCAAAGTTGTTGAGGATAAGACCTTAGATGAGTGGAGAAGAAGCTGAATAAGCTTTGTCAAATGGTCAATAACCTACACAGTAGTAGCAATTATATAGCTTATGGATGAAACAAGTTGGTCTCTATTGGTGTGTAGATGGAGGGTGATGACAAGGCATTCACCTTGTTATGTTTTTTAGTTGTGAATAGGTATAGGTTGTGGTATCCTACTAACCACATGATTATTATCTGAGATGTTGAAAAATCCATGGAAAGGAGGTACAAATAAACCTAAAATTGTACATGTTGAATTAGTTTAGGATGGAGGAGAAGACCAAGTGAGACCTCAGGTTTCCAGAAGGATAAGGCCAATGTTAAAACATAAAACTTAGAGATATGTTGAGTGAAGTGCATGTGATGGTTGTGGTGTATCAAAAGTGAATAGCCAGGAGGGTTGTGGTGTATCTGAAGTTAGTAACCAAATAGACTAATGCATGGAATAACTCTATAAGTATATGAGTTGGTTTGACATGCAATAGAGTAGGATGTATTTTGATTACATGCTCAAAAACTTGGTAGGTCCAGTGATGTACTGAACAATGTGATGACTTCCCAATAATCATTGACAGGTGAACTTGTGCCATGTTGAACATGGTGACTGAAGAAGCTAAAAGAAATATACATTTGTATTTATTAAATTCAAGAGGGAGATTGTTTGGTGTAAATTCACTATCCATTGTCACTATTCATAGTGATGTGGCATGTGGTATGTAGGTGATGTTGGTGATGTGACATAAAGGTGATGTGGCATGGCCCATGCATGGTCTTTGATGTGAATGGAGTAGGGCATAGCATGTCACTAAAGGACATAGTTTTTTGTTTTTAGTGATTTACATGTGTTTGTCTTGTGGTGTAAATGACAAGGGTTGGTAATGGGGCACATTTATTGGTGTCTCCATGATTCATGTGTGTGGAGAAAGTTAAAAGGTGATTGCAACACCATCTAAACTTTTGTGTGCATATGGGAAGAAGAAGACAAGTTGCTACTATTGTTAATTGTCTTCACATGTGGAGTGGGGTGTAATATTTAGAGTCACATGGTGGTGGATTGGGTCTTGTATAAATTAAGGGATCTACTTTGTTGAATTTTACATATGAATACAAACTTGTATAGTTGATCATTTTTCACCCCATTAGAGTGTGGTGCATTTTTGGCCACCCATGAATTTCTCTCTCCCATCTCTCTTCTTTCATTGTAATGCTATAAAATCACAATCTCTCCTTTGTATTATTAATCCATTTTGGATTCCACTTGGGCTTGCATGTTTGGAGGTTGATGATTGGAGATCACCTTGAATGCTTTGGTTGTAAACAATTGTATGATTTGGTGGTAAACGTGGTAATCCCTTGGAGGTTGAAGTCTAGAGGCTTGGTAGCTCAACTTTGTTGATGCTTTGGTGTTAAGTATTAGATGTTATGGATGCTAGAATTGGAGGAGGAGTTGTCTATTTCAACTTAGAGGTTAGAGCATGGAAGGCTTTGTATGCTTGACTCACTTGGATGCTTTGGTTGGAAGCATTGGATGGAGTTGTTTGTTGTAGCTTGGAAGGCTATGTATGCTTAGATCACCTGAGTGATTTGTTTGTAAGCACTAGAAAGGAGTTGTTAGAGGACATTGTTTATCGAAGATATTTTTTGATGTAATTGAAGTTTGGAAGCTATCATTACCTCATGGTTTTTTCCATTGCTAGATTTGTAGGGTTTTCATGTATATCTTGTGAAATGTGTTCTCTCATGTCTATGTGTTTTGTAGCTTATTTTATTCCAAATTTATTTATTTGCATATGTTTAGGATGCTTTTTCCTAATAAATGGTACCAAAGCTTAGGCTCTAACAACTAATACCTGAGCCATGGATCCTAACAAATAGTATCAGAGTAAAGGTTGTGTTTGTTGAAGTGTAAATTATAGGAAGATAAGGATTTTAGCTTGAGTGGCAGCTATGGCAAAGGACAATAAATCAAAGCTAGAGAATTTTTATGGAAAGAAATTAAAATTAAAATGTAGATTGAGGTGATTATATGGACGAAGCTAAAGTTTTATTCAACTTCAATGGGTATTCATGGATGAAGACATGAGTGAGCGATTTGTTCAATGGATGCAATAACATATAAGTAAAAAGGCATAGCGGATGATGTGTGTCAATGAGGAGTAAGTCAGAACAAGTGACCTGAGGTTATGTGGATGGATAAGGTTGTGAGTTTGGACATGTGGTAGAGTAGGATGTGTCTCGATTGTGGGCTCAAAAATTCAATAAGTGTAGTGATACACTAAGTAGCACGATAACTTCTCTAGAATTGTTGATAGATGCCATGTTGATCATGTTGGGTAGCTAAAGGCTATGTGTTGAAGTCAGGTATAGAATTCAAGGATTTCTTATCTCCTATTTTTAACAACTATCGAGAGTGTTGCTTACACTTGTTGTTTAGGGTTGGAGTGTTAGATGTGAAAACATCATTCCTACATGGTGATCTATGAATAAGAGATGAATTAGCCTAAGGGCTATAAGGATGAGGAAAAGAGTTTTGCGTTTACAGATTGAAGACTATATAGGCTGAATTAGATGTGTAAATAGAGTACAATAATTTTGATACCTTCATGGAAAGCCAATGTTCTAATAGATGATTCTGCTATGTGTTGATGACATGTTGGTTGCAGGCCCCAGGATGAAAAAGATCAATGGTGTGATGGCTCAATGGCTTTGATCTTGTCTAAATTAGTGGACCTACTTTTTTGATCCTTGCAAAAGAGATAAACAAAGCATTATGGATCAAGAGTGCTCCCACATGGAACATGACAAATTTTGTCCCTTCCTCGTTGATTCTTTCTCCCTCTTCTCTCTCTCATGTACATACTATTAAAGCATAACTCTACCATTATATTTGGTAAGGCAAGAAAAATAATGAATTATTGTATTCATTCGATATTCCTTGTAAGCCTTGAAGACTTATAAAGTCCTAGTATGCAAGCTTGGTAGAAAGCTTGTATTAAGCTTGGTTGTTAGCTTACAAAAGTGCAAAGAGTGGTGAATACTTGTTAAGTCTTTGTTACAAGCTTGGTAGAGAGCTTATGTCAAGCTTGTGTGTAAGATTGGGAGTAAGCTTAGTTGTTGGCTTATGAAAGTGAAAATAATGGTGAAGACTTATTAAGTCTTTGTTGCAAGCTTGGTAGAGAGCTTGTGACAAGCTCGGGTGTAAGCTTGGGAGTAAGCTTGGTTGTTTGCTTACGAAATTACAAGGAGTGGTGAAGAATTTTTAAGTCTTTGTTTCAAGTTTGCTAGAGGGCTTGTGTCAAGCTTGGTTGTAAACTTGGTTGTTAGCTTACAAAATTACAAGGAGAGGTGAAGACTAGTGAAGTCTTTGGTTGTAATCTTGGTTGTAAGCTTGTAGAAGCTTGGTTATAAGCTTTGTTTGTAAACTTGGTTATAGCTTACAAAAATATATAAAAGAAAGGTGAGAAGAGAAAAGAGAGAAAGGTGTGTGGCTATTATCACGGGTGATTTTCCCATTGTTATTGGTAATAAAAGGTTGAACAAATTTCTCTGGTGGATGTAGCCCATTGGGTGAACCATGTTATACTAGTGTCATTGTGTTGTGCATGTTTTGTTTTATTGTGTAACCTATTTGCAATTTATGAGAATATTTTTGTATTGCATATCCTAATAAAATATGCCACAATGGTAAGATAAAATCATCATATAGGATCAAAATAGTTATAAATTATCTTCAAAGATACAAATTATGAATACCAAATAAAGGTGTGCCAAGGAAAGAAACCATATGAAGAGAGGCAAAATGGAGAAAATCAAAATACTAATTGAAGATACAAAATAAGACATAATGGTAAGACAAAAAGGGATTAGAGAAACACATAAAATTGAATTAATCTCTGAAACAAAGGAAGTCACAAAACACAAAAATACACATATGCAAAAGAAATAGATAGCCATCAGTAACAAAATAGGATATAAAGAGGATAATAGTAGTTGAATTTGTCCTCTATAAAATGAAAATTAAGTAGGTTAGTCCATTACGAACTACAAATACTTAAATGGATAAATGACAAGAACTACAAAATGAGAAACAATTGTCAAAATCAGAATAAAGAGATAAGAACAAAATAAATGCACAATAAGATAGGTTATTACCTAGAAAAGCAAGCAAAATTGAGGAAGGGACAATGATAATAAATACAATTTAATGCCTCAGAATGGGTCAACATGGTTAATATATGGATCAAAGAAGCTACAAATTGAGGGTTTGTTTAAAAAAATAAATTATCAAATCATTTTAGTACCAAGACTATAATTTTTTTGAGTTGAAGCTTCATACCTAGTTAATCAACTATTATTCCAAGTACAATAATGGAGATTCCTCAGGAGGTAGCAACTGAGAAAATTAAGTACCCCAAATATAATAAGCATTTAATTAAGTTTGAGAAATTTGGGCATCTTTTTAAAGGTTATTGCTCTTGTAACACATGCAAAGTATACATATAGATATATCAAGACAAATTTAGCATAAATCGATCATACAAATATGTAAGCATAAAGAAGTAGCACACTGAATGTAAACCCTTAGACTAAAAAATTGGAGTATAAATCAGAATATAACATCATTCCATGGATAAAACTAGACACATGGAACTAATTTCCATACTTTGGGCTACTGTCAAACACAACAAAGGTACTATTGAGTATGGCACATGAAGATATTCTCTACCTAGATCAACAATAATGCATCACACAAGATATGATATAAAAAGTGACCAAACTCCTACATGAAGGACATTCCACTCCCAAGTACAATGGAAATAAAAATTTGAGTACCAACTCCCTTACCATGATGATGGGCACAAAAGTGAGTCACAGGGCTCTATCCATTCAGAGTATGAAAGACTTGAGAATCAAATTCACCAAAAAAGTCATCGCATGAAAATTTTACTACATAAACAATTCTAACTCTCCAATGGTAAGGAGCATCTAAATAGTGTATCTGCATTAAAATTTAGTATGATTTGGCCATTACATTGTATGAACAATACATGAAGAATCTGTAGAAGATAAAATTGTTCATGAATTTTTGTTATGGTTCCTTATTGCTAGTAATTGCAATGTATTTTACACATACCGTTATGGGGATTTAGGGGCAGGTAGGATGGATTTTAGGCACACCCATAGGAGCCCAAATCATAGAAGCAATGAAAGATATCCCTAGATTATAATAAGTAGAAAAATTCTTACACTGGGATAGGAAACTTATGAGTATGGTAGAGGGAAGGTTCTAAATATCTAAAGAAATAAT
The DNA here is from genome assembly GCA_037957365.1 of Torreya grandis. NCBI lineage: Eukaryota > Viridiplantae > Streptophyta > Pinopsida > Cupressales > Taxaceae > Torreya > Torreya grandis. The sequence goes on along the minus strand of JARHVA010000013.1, from coordinate 7,786,163 downwards.
CCACAAGTATTTTATAAAGGTTCAATTTATAGTAGACACAAATAACCTTTTCATTGAACCCTTCATTAATAAAGTTATGCCTCTCCCACCCCTATCCTATGAAGTTACTGATAAGAAAGTTGAGACAATCATCATTATATCCAGAAGTCTCCTGCTAGACCCTAGGGAACAAAGAGTTTTTAGTGAGATGGGGGAAGGTTTTTAACAATAATAATAAGAAGGGGAAATTGAAATAAGTGAGGATCCATTGCCACTAGGGGGAGCATAGGCATCTGATCCTCAAGTTAGTATTTGCAAGTCCTTCAGACCAAAGAAACCAGTTAATGACTTGAGGGCTTTGAATGAGGAGGAAGAAGAAGAGGATACAACTAAATTTTTAGTCAAATACTCTACCATAGGCAAAGAGTTGGGAGAAAAAGAGATGGTATAAAAGGGGTCCTAACTTTACACACTCAAGAAGAGGAAAGTCTCACCTGGAGGAGACTTGACCTCAAAATCAAAACACAAAATCTATATCACAGATGAACATGAGGCATCCCCCACTCCATCTCTCACTAAATACAAACCCTATTATAGACAAGTGGGAAGAAAAGAGAAAGGATTCAGTCACTACAAGATAAACATAAAGGCAAGAAAATAAAAATTGGCTAAATCTAAAACCAAAATAGTAATAACAGACTCAGGTTCAGAGTCCTCATATAAAGGGGATACCACATAGATAGAAGAAGAAACATATAAAGATACAACCCCTCAAGTCCCATATATGAACACATCATCGGTATGTGTCATAAAAAAGGAGGAATAAGAAAAGTAGGGAGCCTACACATAAAGACAAATGTCGTTGGCCAAGGTATAGTGATAAGAACAATTCTAGATTGCATTAAGTTGAGCCCATTCACTTTATAGGATGTTATAGACAAAATCCCATAATATTTACAAACCATCCTCATCCAAACCAAGGAAAGAAGTAAAGTGGCTAAGATCGCAACAGAAAAAAACAAAGAATAAGCTCTACAAAAGACCACCGTAGATTCCCCTCTATCTCCAGTTGACTAGGAAAGATTACGGAAACTCCAACAAACATAGTTAAGGTCTAAACAGAAAATAGATATGGCCACTGAGGCATTCAAGAAAAGAAAATAATTGGAAGCAATTACAGCACTGGAAGAAGAAACAATTCAAAAACATAAATAATTAGAAAAGGAACTGGAGGAAGAAAATAGGAAAATTAAGGAAATTACAAAATTAGCCACCCAAAAATCTAAATAATTATTGGACAAGGAGAAAGTAGAGAAGGAGGAGGTAGAAAATAAAAAACATGAACATGAGCAGAAGAGAGTCATAAAAGAAAAATAGAAAAAAATTATAGAAGAGAAGAATAAGAAGAAAGAACAAAAAGAAAGAATAACATAAGAACAAAGAAAGAAAGTTGCAGAAGAGAAAAGGAAAATCCAAGAAGATGATAAAAATACTTTGGATGAGGAAAATAAAAAAGTTGGCAGAGCTCAAATAGAAATAATAAGATGACCAACATAAACAAGATTTAGAACAAAAGAAGATAATAGAGAAACCAATGTCTCCATAGATGAAGGGGAAGGAGAAGGAGATAAGCCCAAAAATAGAGGATACTGCCCAAGATGTCACAATAAGTACCTTGAGCATAATGGGGGTAAGCCCAAATATTACAAAAAATCTTATGGATCCACTAGCACAAATCAAAGCAGAACTGGCTAGGCATAAACAAAAGACCTCCACCATCCTAGTTCCATCAAGTTTTATCCAACTAACTAAAGGAGGAAAAATTGAAGTGGTACTACATCACTTAACTTCAATTGACAAGGAAATGATAGGCAAAACTCTCATCCAAATCACCATAGAAGATTGGATGACACGGTGTGTTACCTTGGAAGAAACAATTAAGAAAAGTTTATTTTCCTTGACCACCGTCAGGTCTCAATGTGATCATGATACCACTCTATTGATAGAACAACAATTCATAGAGATAGTGGAGAATTTCATTATCCACTCTGGAGCTATAGTGAACAAAGGCCTCATCAAAAGTGAGGGTCATGAAGAATACAAGGAGGAGTTATTAGGGCCACTTTTGGGGAAAATTAGGCTAATAGAATAACATGCAAGGATCAAGTAGGGAATATGAAGGATAAATTAGAAGATGTAACTACCTACTTCACTTACTCACTTAGTTGGCCACTATTGACAACATATAAGAAAGTTGAGTTAGAGGGAATGGAAAAATTGTTGAGTGCAACCTCAACTAGCTTTGGATCTTAGAAGATTCCCTCAACTGTTGAAAGGGATAAAATGATATCCTTGCACGAATGCTATAAGGATAAACAAAGGGAGCGAATATCTATATATGAGTAAATAGAGGACTAAAGTGAGTTCCTGAGCAAATAAATGGAGAAAATGGAGGTCTACATGAAAATGCATATTGATTACCTGAATTCATTAGACAAAAATCTTGTCCCAAATGACATTATCTTGGTGGTGAAGGAAAATGTGTCTATAGAAAATATGATTGTGGAGGCCTTAATTTCATTTTGGATAGGGATACTTTTTCTTAGACTATGGTAAGCAAGTACTCGTAGCACCTACCCAAGGAAGGTGTACTTACTCCATGATCTCCAACAATGTACTATAATAGTTTCCATTATTTTTTTATACTTAGGCAAATTGAGGTGATTTTTGGTACATGTCAACACTTAACATTTTATCAAGGATGAGACAAAGATCTAAGATATGGAGAAATGTTGGCAGGATTCTCTATTAGCTAAGAAATTACACCACAGGTATTACAGAGCTGATTATGTTATCGAGACATCATAAAACTCATCCAAACTAACATAATAAAGGATTATACCAACTGGAGCTATGGTAAGAAATAAGGCTTTGTAGAGACAACAGATGAATTGATTAAAGAAAGGACATGTCTCACATATACATAAATGTTGAGTTATGTTTTTTTGGCTTGGTATTTATATTGCAACATATTGTAATAGATAAGGAGGTAGAGAAGAATGTATCAAAATAAAGATAGACTATACAAAGGTTATAAAACATTATAATATGTGTATTTATGGTATAGAGTAGAGATCATATAAACATTTGTACTCAAAGGTTAAGATACTAGTTAGAGTAAGAAATATTGTGTATGAATTGCTATAAATATAGGCACTTATTATTTTTAAGAGAATACTAAAGAATATAACCGATGTTAACCCTTGTGATATATTAGTTTCACTAAAGTTGACCTACTTAACATAAAATCATATACAACCAACCATTTTAGATTTTATGTCAACACATCACATGAGGTGTTGAGGTTTCACCTAACTTCAACCACTGGCCCCTTTTTCTTCATTAATTTACATTGGTATTCACATGTCAAAGAGCTCTAGTTTTGAAAAAAAATCAATCATGTAGTGGCCTCCATAAGTGATTTCAAATCTCATGCACTAGATACTAGTTATGCAAACGAAGATACAAATAACCCAAAAATCCTAATTTATACATTGTAAGTGGATAGGAGCATTGTCAAAGTGGACAGATGTGCCACTACTCTAATGTCCATCCTAGGGCACTATTATCCAATCCTTGATCCAGTGTCAAATCCTTGATGTTAGTCAGCACACCTTCACACTCAACAAGTATCAACCTCTAATACCTTTGCAACACTATTTTCCAACTAAGACTTTATTTCCTATTGCACTCCATTATCTTTAGTAAGTTTTTTGGATTGCATAGTCTTAAATCAATGAGTGATTGATATTGTTTTTTTATTCCCTCTAATTTTACACAGTAATTTGTCATCTAGGGCAATCTACATATTGCTAGGTTTTTCAAAATTTGATAAACATATCGGTGAACCCCATCTTATCAAAATTTACTTCAAAACTATAGTTTAGGGTTTTCTTGTATTTTTTTCCTTCCATTAGGGTTTTAGATTTTAGATTTCTTAATTTTTAAATTAGTCATTCCTTTGTTTACAAACATTATCTTTCCATTAGGGTTTCCTTCCAAAATTTCATCCTCTTAGGGTTTCAAGTTAAATGGTGATTTCCTAATCATGTTGGAGTGTGTCCTAGCATTCATATGTTTCTCCTCTTTTATTCTCCTTTTAGTCTTTGGAAAATTTTAAATGGCTAACAAATAATCTCCTCCTCCTCCTAACCCTCAAGATTGTGATAGTTACTTTCCCTTTAACTAGGTATATGCTATCACTATCTAATGAGGTAAGGTAGCCCTTCATATAATGAAAAAATAAGGTAACCAACCCATCCTTTCTCAACCCCCTCTACCTCCCACATCTCCTCTTGATGGTGTATGCATGCATGTTCAATTTGAAGTACCCAAGGTTTGTGCTTGTGAAGCTCTAAAGGATCAAAACATCATTATGGGCAAATTAATAGAAGAGTTATAAAACCAAAAACAATTTTTAATTCAAAGATCATTTAAAAATCATACAACACATGCACATAATCTAGAGTATGTTAGTGTTAACCATGTACTTGCATATTCATATAGCAATGTTGTGCCTAATTAGACCTCATACCAAAATGGGAAGTTACCGTTGAATACATCTACAATAAGTGTTTCAAAAAACATGAAAATTGCTAATAAAAGTTCAAGTGAGAATATGAGGGCGATGATTCAAAAATAAGTTGATCAAACTACCTCCTCTACATCCTTTAAGGAGATCAAAATACTATTTTCATACCATAAAATGCATGGGCATCATACAAATCATTTTTGGCTTTTAAAAAGAAAATACAAAATATAATTGATAGTGGTGATCATAAATACCTTAATCAAGCAACCCGCAGTGGAACAAATGTAAGTAAAACAAGTGGCAAAATTAGAATTAGTACAAAAATGGTTACCAAAGGAAAAATCAAAGCAACAAAAGGTTCAAAGGAAACCATTGGAATAATAAAATATTCAACAAGCTAAATTAGAGCAAGCAAAAGTACAAAATACACAAGATGCAAAAGAACAATTACACAAGGAACAATGCAAAAAGGATAGGTTACAACAAGAAAAAGTGAATTTACTATAAGATAAGTTACAAAAACAAAGTCAAGATAAACAAAAAGAAACATTCTTATAAGAAGGGTTTTAACAAAAGAGTTTCCAAAGTAAGAAATGCCTATAAAAGATAAAGTTTCAGATGTGGTTGCAAAGGGGGCAATTATAAGACTTTCCTCATATCAAGGCCCTTTCACTATCACTGCTCACATAGATGGCAAGTAATTTACAGATGTCAAGGTTAAGGGATATTAGGAAATGAATTTGTGTTCTATGTCATTTCTTACATCTATTGGGAATAAGCATAAACACTTGGATCAAACTAATGCATCTACAACATGTATGGGATCAATCAAGTTAAATGTGTCTTTTGCTTCAAAATAATGATATCCTACTGTTCATGTTATTTCAAATTCAAGTGCCTATAATGTTGTGCTCAGAGGAACATGGTTAAAATAAATAGGAACAATTATTGATCAAAACAAATGTTCCATATCATTTGATCATGAAGGCAAGGTCACATTTTTTTCAAAAAATGAAAATATTTAGTGCAAGAGCAAAAAAAGCAACCATATTTTCAGCTAATATACAAATAAATACAAGTAATGCCATATCAGTAAATGCAAAGAACACAATACATATTCAAATAAGAAATCAGAAAAGTCAATACCACAGTATGAGGTAGTTTCATTTAAGGCATATCGCAATAACATTTAAAAAAAAATCTAACATCACTAAAGAACATGAGGCACAATATATCAATCACTACATCCTAGATAAACATGAATAATTAGTATAATATTGGTAATAATTCTACAAAAATAAACCAATAATCAAATTCAAAATTAAATTCAATTCAATTACAATAGTATAGCTTTTTCCCTTCACGAAAGGTTACCATTCATCTTTTAGACACACATCCCATTGATTGCAAGTCCTTTGCAATACTTATCAGTTAGTATCTCTCTTTCACTTTGTACATATGATTTACTTATATATGTAAAAATACAAAAACATTAAAATATTATAGAAAATATCAAAATCATGACCTATTCATGCTTATATGTAATTTGTCATACATCAATTCATTTGTGCACCATTATTCGATACTAGTTTTAGCTATTTTTATATCATATATGCTTCATTAGTGTACATAAGTGACTGCAGATTACACATAACACCATTTCCATACTCAGTTGTGAGTAATATGATTGTTACACATTCAAAAATTGTAATTGGATAAGAGCACCCTATTGGATAGGAGCACCTTACTCTATTTGTCCATCACCTCGTTGTCCTAGTGAGTTAGAAGTGTCACCACTTAGTTCTAGGCTATACACAGGCTTTCTAAAGCATGTGCATTCATCAGCTAGCTCACTAGGGGTATATTATACATAGGTTCTATCACTCTTTACCCACTTATACACTTGATTCTTTATATAGCATTACATCTTTCAATATTGCTCAATCACTAACATTGTGATATACTATCCTCTATCTTAGTTACGGGATATACTCAGGTTATAACTTAGCTCTTTTGGATCAAATTACATAATCATGTATGTTTTATATATTATTTTTCTAACTTCATATATTGTATGCATTATGTTTGCTTTGAGGACATTTTAACATGCCCTTTTATGTACCTCTATTAGAGTGAATGGCATTTAAACATGTCCCTTGTATGTGGTCCCTTGGCATTTTATTTTGTGTTTTGTGTGCTTTACATGTACTCTTTGATTGTGTGCATCATGGCCATGACAACCTGCTTTCTTCTTTGCTCATATTTTGATGTCATGACAGACATCATCAATCCACCTAGCCATTCTAATGCCATGATGGATATCATGCATTCCTCCCTAAGTAGTTATATTCAACATTACAGACTCATTTTAATTATTTATCTACATGCTTAAATGATAACATCTGTCTAGACAATCTTATTATGAATGCTTGTTCCTACATGCATATCACATTATTATTATGTTCAGTTTATCTATATGACGATGCCATGTTATTCCATGTCATCACTACTAATCAAATTTTAATATTTATATCATAACAATCTATAGCATAACATTTTCTTCTGAGTTAAGTTCTTACATAGGCTCAGAAACTCACCTCAAAAGAGGGGGCATTCATAGAGGTTTATCTTAGAGACTACACCTCTGTAATCAATACTCAAACATATTTTGAGATTAATTACTCAATTTACACAGTTTTAGTCTAAAAAAATGCACATAAATCCATTTTGGATGGGAGCACCATTTTAGACAAGAGAGTACTACTCTAGTGTCCTTCCCACCATTGTTTTCTAATAGTCTAAAAAAAAAAACCATTTTCATATTTTTTAAAATCTTAGTTTATATATAGTATATAATAGTTTTACAGTCTCAATTTCTATAATCACTCACTTTTGTCTTAAATTTACTCAATTTAAGGGTAATCATGTGCATCATGTTGTTCCAATTTAACACACATGTTTGCTCAAAATCATAGTTGTTTTACCCAGTCTCAAAATCTATATGCACTAGATATTATTATGGGGGCATGTGCATAACACATTGTTTCCTCATTGCTTAGTTTTGCACTAGTCTTGTAAATAGAATGGCAAATTAATGTCATTTTACACATTGTATACACCAAGCCCAAATTATAGTCAATATATGCACTAGTTTGCACTAGAATTGAACCTTATTTCATATGCAGTGGTTGGTTCACTATTTACACCATTTTTGCACAAGAACTATCTTTTGGGATTCATATAGGGATTCAAAATTACTTCACTACTTTGGGTATGCAATGATGGAGTCAAGAACACCTTGAGTTCTTAAGTACTCACCCATCAATGAGGATTGGGGTGTGCAAAATCTAATATGAGTTATTTAACATTAATGAAAACTCCAAGGGTACAACCCTCTTCAAACACTAATTTTTGTACCAGGAAAGCACCAAGGTTTGCATACCCAATCAGGTGTATTTATTCATTATCGCTCTCTAGTTTCTTATCTTTCACTTTTGATATTAATCTTAAGTAAACATTGATATTGCATATGTTTCATTGTAGGTTTTCATGGAACACAATTTAAAACTGTAGCCTACATCGAAGACTCCTCTTCACATGTAAGTTCAAGTACACACTCTTTTTCCTTTAACTCTAGAACTTTCACTTTATTGCATTACTAGAATAAAAGGAGGGGCACATGTAGAAACATAAATTAACATTTAAGTTAAAATTGTGCACTTGTGACAACTCCTTTACACACTTAGCTCTATACATATCTTAGGTCCCCTTTGCTCACTTTTGACCACCTTATGCATGGAAGACTCGCTCTTATAAGTTGATAAATGACCCCTATACGTACTCCCCTTTGTTCCTATCAACCTTAGGCATCTTTTAGGCCCTACCTATCACTTAGCACAATCAATTTATCCATTACACTATAATGCCTTAGGGGATTATAACACATAGCTCTAGTGTCTTCAACCCTTCTCTTGTCTTCTTGCCAAATAACAACTAATTTATGAAATCAAAAGTTATGGACAAGGTCAGTCTATGTCCTTAGTGAGTGCCATTTAAAGGAATTTCAAACATATGACTATATAAGCACTTTCAAACCATTTTGCACACAAGAAGCTTCCGCATTGAAAAACACCAAAATCATAATTGCAAATTAAGAGCAAATCACCTATTTTTCTCAATTTTGATTACATAAAACCCTAGTAGTCCAAAACTCAAGTATGAATACATCTTACACATCACAAGTCAAGGTTAAGGCACTCAATCACATCAATATTGCACCAATATGTAACACATTATATCAATTATTCACACACCACCGTAACATGAGATAACTACATGAAGTTTGATTCCTCTTTAGAGTATTGACATGTAGGCAACACTCAACACATGGGGTATTGAGGTCTCATCCAACTTCAACCACTGATCTTTTTTCCCCCAATGATTTACATTGGTATTCATATTTCAAAGAACTAGGCTTTTGAAGGAAAATTAGTTACATAGTGGCCTTCACAAGTGATCACAAACTCCAACACCAAATACATGTTTTGTAAACAAAGATATAGGGAATCAAAAGCCTTTATTTTCTCATTGTAAATGGATAAGAGTGTTGTTAGAGTGGACATGAGCACCGCCCCTCTAACGCCCATCCTAGGGCATTGTTTTCCAAGCCCTAATCCAATGTTAGGTACCTGATCTTAGTCAACATTCCTTCACACTCAACGAATATCATCCTCTGATTCCTCCCACAATATTATTTTTTAACCAAGTCTTAGTTTCCTTTTGCACTTTCTATTTTTAGTAAGTTTTCAAAATTACATAATCTCAAATCAATGAGTGCATAATATTGCTATATTGTTCCCTCTGATTTGACATAATAGTTTGACATCTAGGGTAATCTACATGTTGTTAGGTTTTTCCAAATTTGATAAAACAAGTAGTTACAATAATTATAATGATTAGTTTTACATGTATTAATTACGTTAATAGGCATAATCTACAATAGTAACCGAGGGTGATGATAGATTGTAATATTTGTAAGATATTAAAAATTAATGGCCAAACTTAAATACAACACCCATTTGATTCTCTCTCTCTCTCTCTCTCTCTCTCTATATATATATATATATATATATATATATATATATATATATATATATATATATATATATCTCTCTCTCTCTCTCTCACACACACACACACACACACACACACCCACATACATTTTAGTGCCTGCTAGGGCATGTTACTATAGGTTTCACTTTCCAATTATTTAGTTTTTTTCAACCAATCAATTTTTTTGAAATGTATATTATTTTAATAATTTTAAATATTTACTAAAGTTTTTCACAAAAACAATAGAATATTTCCAAAGGTATTATTTGAGAATATTCCTTAGCTTTAATACAAGTATACATATTATTAACAACACAATACTTTTTGAATATTTTTGAATAATTTAATGGTCGTGTAACTTTTTTTTCCATAAAATATAATAATTTTTTGGTAAAATGAACCTTCTTCCACCGTCACAACCTACTCCATATGCATGTAGGACATGGGGAGGACAACCAAGTGGACATGCAGTGGAACTTCTTCAAATTTAAACTCCTCCACCCTCTACACGATAAACTCGATGGCTCCATCTTTAGTGCCATTTATAAATGGAGCAAAAAGGCCACAGTGCCAAAGATTGTTGTCACTTTCAAAGGTACAATTATGAAAAGGCACTCATTGGCCACAGACCTCTTGCTGAATCTCAACATTCTCACCAACAAACTCCATACCACCTGTTGCTTCCACACTGCATTCAACGTGATGGAAAAAATGTGGATAAGCATGGCTCTGAAAACATTTGGATCACCGACCATTCTCTCAGCGACCTTGACAGGAAAATCATAGAGAAACAGGTAATGTTTCTACATCCCCATTAATTTAACCTGCCCTTAGTTTCATCACCCGTAGATAGATTAAGAGCGAGAATATAAGGTTTGGGCTTCACATTGGCCTCAACCTGATCATGCTACACAAAGATTGCATTCAAATCGAATCTCACAATGCATTTTTTGTATTGCACTCATATGTACCTTTCATGTATGTTAATGCACAAGATGATTTGTGCTCCAATTATGTTGGCTATTTTTTTAATCATTAATTTATGAATAAGATCGAAGTTGGATGCATAGCAAGCCTTGCAGTGCAACATTTGATTAGTGATATCATTTTATCAACTTTTGGGAAGGAGTCAAAGGTAGTGCATTTGATTCCTTATTCCTGACTTACTGTTAATTTGAACCTGACTCTAAATTTTAGAAGGGCAAATGGAATCCATCGGTGATGGGTGGTGGTTGATATAGGAACTCAACGCACTGATTATAAGTTTCTTCCATTCAAGGGAATAGTGGGAACACTGGCAGGGCAACCCAAATCACTCAATGCACTGATTATAAGTTTCTTCCAGTCAAGAGAATAGTGGGAACGCTGGCAGGGCAACCCAAATCTTCCTTCACTTAAAAACCCTGTTTTAACATGACAATGAATTTGTTTGGTTTGAATATGTATTACTATTTGCCTATCTCCCTGCAATTGACACAAGTAATGTCTTCTCTTTGTCAAAGCTTTACGTGTTTCCATGAAATGTAGTGTGGGAATTTACCCTTGTCTCGACTACCCAATTTCTGCCTCGATGTAGTTTATGCTCGCTATTTTAATTTTTTGTGTTGTTTAAACTAAATGGCATTTGATGTAAGAAATTAAAATGAAGACCCCCATCAAAGTGTAAATTGATGGTCTTTAGCATGTTCTAAAGTGTTTTAGATCGTATATTGTGGTCAACAATTCTAATAAATCATTAACAATTTTATATTTAAGTAGTACATGTTTACATCATTAAAAAAATTATCAATCGTAATTATATATGTATGTATGTATGTATATTGCTAGTTGCTTGGATATATAATGTCGCTTTTTTTTTTTAATGTGAATATCGAATTATTAATATTTTGTTTTCGAGTGCACCATTTAAATTGTCTTTTTCCTTGTAATTTTTTCACAATTATTCGAGTGTTAAAGTGTGCAACACAATTCAAAATATATAATTTCTTTATAAGTGAACGAATCTTATAAGCAACCAGTTGTTTATCAATGATGACTAAAAAAGACAAGTTTGTTTTTGGTACATGTTATACAAAGATTCTTTTCACACAAATTCAAACTATCACTTAAGGTATATCTTCACTACCTCTTCTACCCATCAATGCTAAGTAACTTAACAACACAATCCGACTAAGACAACTATTATAATTAATCTATTGGTTATCAATAAAACACTTAATTTTTTGACAACTTAATCAATGGGTCCAAGTTAAAGAGATACTCCCTATTCATTATATTTATACAAACTAAATTTGATTAATTCGACATTTATCGATAAAACTAGTCACATTGCAATTCTTCAATTTACATACAAATACTTAAACATAAATAATTTTCAATACAAAAATAGAGACTAGCTAAAACGTCATACACTTACCAACCTCCCCCTAAGAATTTTTTTTTAAAATGTTTACTCAAAAAAAAAATATTCCAACCCAAATGCTAGATTGATGCCATCTGCCACGAATTACCAAGAAATTTGCCGATTAATCGATAAATAGGCAATTCCTTTAAAATTAGGTTCAACCACACGCCAGTCGACTATAAAAAAGAAAATTCAAAGCCTCTTACTTTGTTATAAGCCTCTGAATTGTAATCCTATCTCATCTTCTTAGCTTTTCTGTGACAATCAACCTTAAAATTCTATCTTTCTTCGCTACCTCTTTTTCGCCACCACAACATCAAACCCTAGAACCCCATAAAGGATTGCAGATCCGCTGTCATGGCGTGTCTTGCAGAATACCCTCTTCATCATCTACTCGACGAACTTCCGAAAAAACGCCGCAAGCTAACGTCATCATGGGATATCCTCCCCTCTGGTCAGAAGGTTAGTAAATCTGTTGAATTCATTACCTTTTAGCTTCTGAATCTGTATATCTTTATGATTTATTGGCTAGGTTTTATATGTGCAGAATCTTGAATTAAAAACCCTTAGGGTTTGTGTAATTTAGATGTTGGGGTTTCATAGATTGAAATGAAATGAGAATTGTCAGATTTGTTGGTGCTTTTGTTTTGGTTAAATTTTGATAGTTGATTGTTTTTCATTAATTCATAAAGTTATATATTTTGGCTTGTAGATCTATTGCTCTACATGATTTATTCGTTAGTGTTTCTTTTTACCTACTGATTTGGGTATATTATTTTATATCTCAAATTTCGATGCTTGATGTTAGGATATATATATATATATATATATATCTTTGTTATTTTTGATAACTGATTTGTTTTCAATAGAAATTTAATATTCTATTCTACGCCTTGTAGATGGTAGATCCATAGATCTACCCTTTATTCATTAGGGTTTCTTTCTACCTACTGATCTGGGTGTATTATTTAGTATCTCGATTCTTGATGCTTGACGTTAGGGTTTGGTGAATATATTGATGTTTTTTGGTTATAATGGATAATTATGCTTTTTCAATAAATTCATAAAAATCTATATTTCGAGATCTACATGATTTATTTGTTTGGGTTTCTCTGTATCCAGTGATTTAGGTATATTAATTTGTATTTCAATTGTTAATGATTGATGGTAGGGTTTGGAGAATAGATGTTTTGTAATATTGGGTCTAGTGAATTTATTGTTTAGATATCAAGTATCGTCAAGTGTTTAGGGTCGTTGGTGCTTTTCATAGGTTGAAAGGGACGAGAATTCTCATAATTGTTGGTGCTTTAATGGGTTATTGAAACGGAACAGTTAACTTTTCATGGGTTGATTTCGAGAAGATTAATCTTTGCAATAAATGGCATCGTGTAGGCCCAGCATATCCTAGGATTTATTGGGCAAACAATTGCAAATGGAGGCGGTGTCGCAAATGAGGCTTCCCCTTCATCAGAGACAGAGTCCTCAGAGCACGGTGGTTCTCTTCCTCCAAAAGGAGAGCATGGTGGTTCTTCTCCTACAACAGGAGATGTACCTTCCCGCTATGTGTCTCCTCCATGGCGTAATGACGACAAGGAAGGCCATTACCAGTTTGCTCTCGGAGATAATTTGACCCCTCGCTGTAATGAGATTTTTTTTCACATTTCCTTCAATTTTTTTCAATTAAGTTATTGTGGCTTTAAGGAATATTCCTTTAAATATCCTCTCTGAAGGCCAATAACTAGGCCCTTATGTTATATCCATACTTCATAATTGCCATTTATGCGATCTCTTGTGTGTACTATTTCCTCTGTCTTGCAGATAAGATTGTGAGTAAAATGGGTGAAGGTAATTTGCCTGCTCTTCTATGGGTGGATGCCAAATATGTCGAATAGTTTGTTGGTTGTAGCTACTATAAGAAAATGGAGGTTCTAAATATAATCCCAATTCGTGCAGGTACATTTGGACAGGTCTTAGAATGTTGGGATCGAACATCAAATGATCATGTAGCCATCAAAGTTACCCGTGGCTTGCATAAGTACAGAGAGGAAGCATTGATTGAAATTGATGTGCTTCGTGAAGTTGCAAAGTATGACAAATCTGGAAAACGGTATGTGGGCAATGTTCTTTTTTTCCTCTGTATATGGGTATACATGATATGCTAACCTGGGACTAGTAATGTTAATTATATCACTGAAAGCTGTAGTGTCAGAGTAAGTGATTTGAATTGACCTTTTTATTCAGTTGCGTGCAAATGAGGGAGTGGTTTGACTATAGGAACCACACTTGTATCGTGAGTATCTTGGATCAATACATATTTCCTCTATATCATCAATATCATATTGGCATGAAGCGCCTTGAAAGTTGTTTCGTTTCTAGTCACTCAACTCAGCATGTGGAAGATTTTGTTTAGGTTGTTAGATTGTCTTTTAAGATTTTTTGGATGAATGCAACTCCTTCAAACAGGTTTTTGAGAAGCTTGGACCAAGCCTATATGATATTCTACGGAAAAACAACTTCCGCCCATGTCCCATTGATCTTGTCCGAGAGATTGGAAGACAGCTTCTGGAGTCCGTAGCATGTGTGTAGGCAACACTTGCATTTAATGTTTTCTGGATGGCTAATGGATAAGCTTGTGATTTTCTAATAGATTTATTTCCCCTAATCTTACCAATGATCTGTGACAGATATGCATGATTTGAAACTTGTCCATACGGATTTAAAGCCTGAAAATACACTTTTTGTTTCATCAGACTTTGTCAAGGTTCCTGATTACAAGGTAGCCCACTGGTGATTATAGATTTAGTGATATTATAGTGGGAATTGTGGTTGTTTCTCAGGTCAATAGCACTCTGTAGCTGTTGCCATTGAAAAATGGTGATTTATTTAGGTCGTTTTTAGTTTTGCATGCAGTGTTGGTTTTGTTTGTATTTAGGTGTAACATAATCTGTATTTGATTTCAAATAATGGCTCGCTTTTTGTATCCTCTGTTTTGGACAATTTATAATCTTATATATGGTCCTCCATTTGTATGAAGAAATAGTTTCTGATTAACATCGCATATGTTTAGAAGGGCACAAAGAGACTAAGAGAAGATAACTTAAAGTCACTACCGAAGTCAAGTGCAATAAAGTTGATTGATTTTGGAAGCACTGTATTTGAAGATCAAGATCACACTTCAGTGATCTCAACCAGGCACTATCGAGCTCCTGAGGTTATTCTGGGTAAGCTTGCCATGGAATGGAAATGTGCTATTACCCTGAATTGAATAAAATAGGCTAAAATATTAAAAGTTGGACCTGAGCAAATACGAATTTTAACAGGTCTTGGATGGAACTATCCTTGTGATATATGGAGTGTGGGATGCATACTTGTAGAGCTGTGCACGGTAACCTATTATGATGTGATATTTATGCATGTAATACTAATGACCTTGACCTGCTTTTATTGAATTATAATTATATATGAACATAAATGTGTAGGGAGAGACCTTGTTTCAAACCCATGAAAACTTGGAACATCTTGCCATGATGGAAAGGGTCTTGGGGCCATTGCCTAGACATATGATAAAGAAAGCAGAGTGAGTTTCTTGAAGTCTTCTAAAGTGATTATTTACATAAATTGGTTTTTTGTGAGGAATGAAAAGTGAATTGTTCCAGGTTGGTTTAGTTTTGATTCCATGTCATGATTGCATTAAAGCATGACGGTCAATTTTTGTGTTCAACAGTAGTAGATTGACAAAATATTTTAGACATGGAATACGATTGGACTGGCCAGAAGGGACATCTTCAAGGGAGAGCATTCGAGCAGTAAGGAAGCTGTTGAAACTTGGGGTATGTTCATCACATCTTATTATGTGGGTGTGCCTTGATATCTGAGCAAGGTAAGGATTTTATCTGATAATTTCGTTGTCTGAATTCAATTTTGCAGAATTTGATCAGGCAACATGTTGATCAGTCAGCTGGTCTCCTTATTGACTTGCTGCAAAGACTTCTCAAGTTTGAACCCTCAGAGAGGATGACAGCTCGAGAAGCTTTGAGACATCCATTTTTCAAAGTCAAAGAAGATTTTACAAGGAAAGAAAATGTTGCACGCAGCGTACAGTGAACCAATCTAATGATATAAACTTATGGAGTTACTGGGTCAGATGTTTGATACCTGTAAGGTTTTGGCTTTTGCATACTTGGGGTTGTGGAACCAAGGAACTGGCAAAAGTGATCTTTTGGAGAAGTTGGACATGTGTGACTTCTGTCCCTCAGAATTTTCATCTTGGGGAAGTCATTTGCTCCATGTGTCTCTGATATTCCTTGCATGCTAACAATGGAGTGTCTAAGGGTATTGCACCTTTGGTAGAGTAAGTGAATATTCATAAGGTAAAGAGTGCTTTTGGGTGGAGAGAGATTCCACGGACAAATATAGGAAAGTAAAGCAGTGCTAGAACCTTGGATTGGAATGCTAGAGTGCTTCAATTGCTGAAGCAATCGTTGAAAGCAAGTGTTGAGGTACTAAGTGGTACGTTTTGGCTGTACATGATTTAATATGAATCCTGGGTAAAGGAGGTTACCAAGAAGTGCATGGAGAAAGCAATGGGCAGACAGAGGAAGATGTCCTTACAGTTGCTTGAAAATGTCTTCTTTGACATTGAGGAATCACACTGAAAATGCCAGCCTCTATCCAAGGGAGGATGCATTGTCATGGCAATTGGTGTTCAGAAATGTCTCCAAGGGACACAATGTATTGCCATGGCATTGGCTGTTCAGAATTATCTTGAAAATGAGGTGGATCTTTCGCAGCATAAATCAGCTTCATGTCATGTCCTTGCAACGGCTGTTTAGAATTGTCTTGAAAATCTGGTGGATCTCTTGCACTGTACATCAGCTTCATGTCCTGTCCTGGCAATGGCTGTTTAGAATTGTTTTTAAAATCTGGTGGATCTCTTGCACTTTAAATCAGCTTCATGCCCTGTCCTGGCAATGGCTGTTCAGAAATGTCTCCAAGGGACACAATGTATTGTCATGGCATTGGCTGTTCAAAATTGACTTGAGAATCTGGTGGATGTCTTGCGCTGTAAATCAGATTCATATCATGTCCTTTGCAATGGCTGTTTAGAATTGTCTTGAAAATCTGGTGGATCTCTTGCACTGTAAATCAGCTTCATGTCCTGTCCTGGCAATGAGCTGTTCAGAATTGTCTTGAAAATTTGGTAGATATCTCACATTGTAAATCAGCTTTTTGCTGTATAGTATGTAATGGCCATTCTTTTGCCTGCTGCTCATTTGCATCCTTTCAAATTTTTGTAAGATAAACTATCATATATATGTTAACGATAGCACAAATTCAGCTTATCAAATCAATTTCCAAACGTGAGCTTCAAGGAAACAAAATGTTTTGCAATCTCTTATAATTTTAAATTTTCACGAATTATTTTTAGCAAAATTTGCAAAACATGTTTGGTAAATTGGGGTATCCACAAATAATGGTGGAAGTAAATATGTCAGTTTAGGACTAAATCACTTGTGGTATAAATTGCGCATGTTAGGATAAATATATGATTATTTACCAAGGAAAAAAGGACCTATGAGATATGGATTTTGATTTGGCTGCTGTGGACTTTACAACCTTGACAGTGTGACTGCATTTGGGAAGGACAATAGTTTGATGGTATTTATTTGTGGGAGACTGATAGCCCTCGGTAGTCTGGGTAGAGGAATTACTAGGAATTTAAAGAGTTGCAAATTTATGTTTTAAATTTTAACTTATTTTAAATTGTAGGAAAGGAGGGTTAAAATTTTTTTTTCAAACTTTTTTTTATCATTAAAGAGTTGGATGAATATACACCATTCAACTTGAGATTAAGACTAGACTTCGCATTTCAAATGATATATTTGCTTTGCATCACATCTATAATAGTAGAAATAGATAAGTATATTGTCATAGAATAGATGTTGGCTCAGGAACATGATAATATTGAAAAATAGACTTTACGTTGGAACTATTTAAAGAGATTATTAAAGTAGTGAGGGCACTATCGATATAAATTAATAGGAAAAATTATAATCTTTTAAAAAAAAAGAATTTGTCCTTCAATTTTTGAACCCACCTCTGAGACAATTGTAATAAATCGTAGCCATGTAAACCATTGAATTTTGTAGATTTAATTTAAAGCATTTCATTTACTTTCTGTGTGGAGATCATCGCCCTGAATGTATTAATTGTGGAACAATTCAAATTTAAATCTCAGCAAACCTACAATGAGCGATCGTATTCCCAATAAAGAAAAATAATCTCCTTCCACTTCGTAATTGTGAAGCTTGTAAAATAATCTCCCATTTTGCTAGTTGTGTTAGTGTCATATTCTGTAAGGGGTCAGTGTCAATTTAGTTTATTTATATAAAATATAATATTTAGTTGTTTATATAATTATTTTATTCTTGATGATGAATTAGGTTGTTTTTCATGGTATATATGATGTGCAATATTTATAAAAACATAGATGATTGTATAGCTTAGTTATACGGGATATAGTGAATCAAAATTTTATTGAATTCAACATATGAGAATTTTGAACTCTTTAAGTTTTGAAAATTAATTATGAATTTTATAATTAAGATATATATTTAATATTTTTTAATTTTAAAATTTCAAATATCTTAAAGATTTAATTGATAAGATTGAAAAAGAGTTTTTAATTTCAATATCATAAAAATAAATGAAAAAAATAATATTTTAAAATGAAATTTAAAATTTATATATTTATAACTGAGAGAAAAAATATTCTAACCCTCATATCCTAAATTGGGTATATATTGTGCTAGCATATATATTTTATGTATTTTTATATTGCAAATGATTATTTTTGTATATTTGATATTTTTATATACTTTACATATTCTTATATTACAAATGACTATTTTTATATATTTATAAAAATGAACATATTGGAAATGACTGCATTGCATGAACATCTATTAAAATGTCAATTTTTAATTTGTTATTTCTACCAGTTAACTTAGAAGGTATAATACTATTTCTATACTTGTCATAAGGTATGGTATTATAGCTTTCGCTGTAGGCAATGACTTGCTATCAAAAACTGTGTTAGTCGATAAAAATGCACTATTTCATAAAAATTAATAGTTTTACAATATCTTACAATTGTTTATTACTATTTGTATTTTGAATTAAACCATGATCAAATACTCCAAATTACGTCCAATAAAATCATGGGAAACTGATAAATATTTCACAAAACTATAGTGTTTGAGTTTCCAGTTGCAGTATACAATTTGAATGAGTCATAATCTCCAACAACAGTTGCAGTGGTAATTATGCCACTTGTAACTTATTGTTATGTTCATTTGCACTTCTCTAGCAACCGACCCTGCATTTGGAATCACTTGTTCGCATTTTACTATTACTATCACTTATCGCCGTTCCCTACACTGCTGTTAGCCGCACGACAACTACAACCATTAACCGGACTACTGTTGCTATCGCCAAGTATTGTGTTTATGCTTTGAACTGTTGTTGCTATCACCAGTTATTGTTTTTATGTTTTTTACAAACGAATTTGATTGATATAATAAAATTGATATATTGGTGCAAAAGCAATGAAGCATAAATTATATAGATTTAATAGAATTCAGAAATCTTACTTTGGGCCATTGGGCATGAATAGTTTCCTTCAAAGTGGCAACAGAGAAATATCTCCTAAGATGTATGAGTACCATCATCGAATTGCATAATTCTGCCTGCTCAAATCATATAATTATCTTGCTTATGTTACTTTTTAATTCATTCGACAATAACAATAATATTTTAGGTCCAACATGTTTTTCACTTTCCTTAAAGAAATTGAGAAAGATAAAAAGAAACTTTCTGTATATATTTGTTTGGCATTGAATTTAATCACAAATAATGAGTACAATGTCTCCTCAATTTATTGTGAGCTATATAATTTAATAGAAGCCACATATCAATAAGCAATCCACATTGAAGCCAAGAGCAAGCAAATGTTTTCTCTGAGTTCGGGAAAAAAAACCTTCTTTTTCTTCTTCCAACTGCACATAACGAGTGATTTAAGCTCCGAAAATGAAGAACACTAGAAACATATTGGTAAGAAGAGCAATTGTGTTTGTAACTTCCCTGTCTGTTGGTCTTATGTGACCACTTTAAATTGTAAGATACCATTTGAGAAGAAGAATTTGTAAAACAACCGTATCTTTTTTTTCTAATTAACTTTTCAAAATTGAACAAGACTTATGTGACCACTTTAAATACCAAAATTTGTTGTCCATGGTTTTTTCAATGGTAATGGTAGACCTATTTAAATTAAATAAATAAAGTTTGGCAAACAGTGGCAGGGTTATTATTCCTATATTTTTCTTATGGTTTTCTATGACAAAGACCCCCAAAACCTGTAAGTTTCCTAATCATGGTGGTAGACGTGTTAATGGATACCATTTTTTCCACAACATTGAGAAAACTAACAGTTTTAAAAAAAACCAAGGTTTTGAGCATGTTTATGTTGGCAATATTTGAAAGTAATGTTTTTGCTATACTATAAAATTTAAATCTTAGAAATAGATTATATTATTCGATTTTTGTAGGAAAATGTAAGAGGATATATGGTAATAAAAAATATGCTTTAAATAATTTCGATCTTTAGCCACTTTAAGATTTTGTAGTTCATAATAACTAGCAGTTGCCCCAAAGGTGCGAGATATGCTGGAAGGGATGGTGCAATTTTCTGTTTTGGTAAAGCAAAGTTTTCTAAAGCGAAAGAGTGTAAATCAGTAGTCATATTTCACTTGAAATCCATGGATGCTTATCTCATATCATCTTTTATAAATGAAGTTTCAAGCAACAATAATCTGATATTTTTGGTGGAGGTGATGGTGAAAAATGAGGTTGTATGTTCCTTCATAAGGTAATGTACTGTCTAGGGAGAAGATGTTTTGTTTTGCAGTGAATATGGACAATGACAAAGTGTTAGGAAAGGGCAAAGCCATAAAAATGATGAAAGTAATTAAATATTTTAATGTGCACTGAGCGATGATGGTAAAGGATAATGGATTTCCTTACACTTGGAAGATGTCTTCAAATTTAGTGATTACTAACACTAGGTTAGCATCATCCCTAATCCCTTGTTGACTTGGATCACAATCTGTGGGTATTTTTTGAGGAAGTAAATGTACACCAATATTAGGTATTCAATGCAATTCATGTATACACATCAGATTAGATTGATTATATAAGAGAGTGTCAAAGGTGAATATTGTAAAAAAGAGCGAGCTATACATTTATTGAAAATAAAAAAATTATTTTGAAGATGAATCTCTCTAGATTACTTGTGATAGTTATGGCTATTGTGTAGTATCTAGGGTTAAGTGTAATAGATTAGATTTTACACAAAGGCGGTAAACTAACTTAACAAGCAAGTCAATTAATATAAAAATTAGATAAACAATATCTTGAATTTGTACAACTGAGATTGCTAAAAATAGTGAAGTATAACTAATGATAGATATTGTAATGAATTAAACACAAATGATAGTTGGTTTATTGTACACATATAGGTCCAGACCGAAACAAATTGGAAGATGATCTTGAAACAATCATCAAATTATAAAAATATTCTTTCTATGGGCTTAGATGCTTATATCAGATCTGGATAGTTACATCAATGTATGTGTCTAACTTTGCTACATGTGTCTTGTATGTAATACTGACTACATATGGATGCAACCAAATAGAGTCTTATGATTTTTCTGTCACCTTTCTTCTAATGTCTTTAGATCACGTGCACAAGTTGTCGCTCTTTGTCAAATGATCAAACCCTAAATCTTCACCCTTGAGTGACTGTGGAAAAAATGGTTTAGTGGTCTCATAGTGTCGAGTTGCCCCAAAGATCCCTCTATCAATGGACGTTGCCTACATAACCAATACTCTGAAGAGGGCCTCAAACTTATGTATTTCTCTCATACATGTTGGCTTGTATGTGCACAAGGATGCAAGGTGTGATAAGCAAAGACACACAGTGACCTATCTTGTAACTTGGAAAATATGGCTCATGGGTTACTTTTTGAATGCTTTAGACCCATGGAAATATTGCTTCTATGATTGATATGGAAATAAAGACAAATGGGGTAGGTTTTCTCACTTTAATGCTTCTTGTTATATTACCTTGTGAGTTTATATGTGATTTTTAGGTGATGAATGAATAAGAACTAGTCTTGTATATATACCAATCCTTTTTAGAAGTATCTCGCATTAAAGCACGTAGGTTGACCTTTAGGATACATTTATTTTACAAGTTGGATGACTTTTGGGCACTGGACACTTTGTAAGGAAAACAGACACTTGCATTGACACATGTGTTTGATTGGGACGCAAGTGTCTAGGAAGCTAGAATACAGGTATAGGTCTAGAATTGATAGCGAAAGATAATAATAAGGTTTAGATATTTTTACACAATATAGAAGGCTTGATCATCAAAATAATATTGGTCAGACTAAGAGATTTGAAATTAGGCACAAAGAGATAATGAATGCGAGCCTTTCGACAATAGACAGATCTATAACTAAAAGGTAAAACCATGATAGGTATTTTTTAAGTGTACAAGATTGAAGTATTGTATAAATTAGATTTTGGGATCTACATTCCCGTGCCAATCATGTATATGCACCTCTTCCCCCTCCCCTCCCCCCACTTTAACCTAACAATGAAATTTCTAGTTTAAAGAAAAAAATGTGTACCTATGTGTGTATAACATACATTGCCTTTACATGAGCCCATCTTAGGTGCTTTGCCAGTGACAAACCTATAATCAAGAGCATGTTATAATAAATAATTGTGTATGAAATTTGAAATTGAAAGAATTTGAAATGTTTGAAATTAGGAAGAGCAAGGTTAGGAGTACACTTAGTGTGTCGATGCAACCATCTTTCCTTTTAGCAATTTGATTTGGAAATATGCCTCATAATGAAGCATTGAAGCTGGGATTATGAAAATTATGAACCTGTAAGTGCATATATATAAATATTGGAGGACACGTGCCCCCAACCTTGGTGTCAAGGTGAGTTGCAACACATCCATTGAGCTTGTTTCATCTCAATTATGTAACCCAAATATGTGCATGATCTGATGAGTGTGAGCACTTTAATCAACTCACACTATATATCTGGTGAGGGTGGATGATTTAATCAAATCCAAACTATAAATTTGGTAAAGTTAGATAGTTTAATCAATTATAAATTATAAATTTATTAAGAATGAGAGATTTAATCAACTCAACCTTCCAAAGTTAAACCAACTAATACAATAGATTAGATCGATAACATTCCATAATAGTCCATCCTGTGTATGATAAGAGTCCATAACAATATTTGAAATCTAAACTTGATTTGATTTTACAATTTTAGGTGCCCTTTGCATGGCATATGAACCTCATATATGTCTCAAGTTGAAATTTGGGTATAATAACAATACTAATGTATAGAATGTTGTAAAAAATATGTATCTAAATCATATAACTATGAGATATGGTGAATTTACAATCAGTAAAAATGTGGAGGACATATTCTATGACATGCTCTCCACTGAATCTGGAGAATTTGAGAACTGGTGTAAATGTGGAGAACACATTTTCATAACAAGCCCCCACTATAATCTCAAGATATTGAGTATTGAATAAGTGTGGAGGTCATGCCTTTTTAACATGCCCCCACTGTAATCTGGAATTATGAAAATTTGAAAATCATTTCTATATGACATTCCCCTAATGATATGCACCCCCTTTTGAAGTGAGGGAAAATAAAATATGGTATTTACCTTACCTTAAAAGGATAAGGTAACTATATAAGTTGTGTATGGGTCACATAACATATAAGAGTAGCATGTCTAAGTAGATATAGCATTGAGTCACGTAGTATGTGATCACATCAAGTCCTACGATGCATGGTATAGATCATGGCTACATATAGAGAGTAACATTACAAGCTCAACAAACAATCAAACACACACAAAAGAGTACTCAAAAGTAAATCAAAAGGAAATGGTCCAAGGAGACCTCATACAAGGGGCATGCTCAAGTGCCACACAATTGAAGGGGCATGATTTAGTTAAATGTCCACAAAGCATAAAATGAAATATTCATATGTCCACATATAATATACATATTAAAATGTCCAAATAGGAAATCAAAGGCACAAGGGCCATAATTAATGGAGCATATTCAAATGCTCAAATAGATAATACAATGCAAGCAATAAAAAACAAGAAACACACTCAAAGGAGTGCATAAATGAAAGCATGGAATATAGAAAATCAACATGAACATAACATACTAGTTCTTAAACATATGTGTTTACAAAATATGTTAAGTACATAACATATCAAGTACACTATGAAAATTATAAGCATGGATACAGGCATGTGTAAGTATATAAGTTCCAACATGACAATGAAAAGTGATCATAGAATAATATAACTTGGATGTATCGTGATCAAATAAGTAGATGCCCGCAATGTACTTATGATGTGTGTGGAGGGAAGGCCCAACATTTATAAGTGCATATATCATGTGCCTGGGTATGCATGTATCACACTCAAATGAAGAGTGAAACATATGTGTATCTGAAATGAATGATATGTTATCTACTAACATGGAGCAAACAACATATGTACAATAAATAGTACAACTAGAAATATGCTGATTTTTTTTGGTATTTTTGAAATATTTGTTGTTGTTTTTTTTTTTGAAAAAAGCAAAGTCTAGCCAATTATCCCATCTAAGTGATGTTGATCTAGAAGTAATATGAACTCTGAATATGGTATATCAAACTAATGGTCTTGTCAAATAACATGTATCTGTGAAATATATGGTGTTGTAGGCTCTGTGATGCTTTGTGTATGTATCATAGGACTTTATGGTCTTGAAGAGGTAATAGAAAGAGTAAGGGTTCATGGAACCCATAGTTTTTATCTATAGTGTATTTTAAGTAACAATAATATGAACATATTTAGTTTCTCTAGATAACTAAGTATGATGCACAATAGTATATAGGGATTCCATGGAATACACTGCGTATCTATGATGTAATGGTCTCTCAAGTGTGAGCTGCCTAGGAAAGAGGATTTCCTATTGCTTACCCTTTTATGGAGTATTAACCTTAGTAGGTTTTATAATTAATCATCTTTGTTACATTTCAAATTTCTCACTAAGTTGATTTACCTAATTATCCATGAATTATTATGGTTATTAAATTGATTTGTTACTTTTTAACTAAATTTTAAGTCATTTGATGTTATGGGATAAATGTATGTTACTTAGATTTCATGATTTTATTATTATGAGTTGTGTAATTATGAATTATGTACATAATAAGTATGTTACATTGTTGTTATAACATTGTTTATGATATATATCATGATGTATTTGACTACCTTATTGTCATGAGTTGGATGCAGGAGAGTTCATCCCTTAGAGCATGGCAGAGGGAGAGCATCATCATAGAGGGTGACATAGATGGAAATGGTTAAGGATGATAGAGGAACTACTAAACACATGTACACACCACATTAGATTTAATATGTTATATGTATTGTGTGTTTAGAATGTTAGAGTTAGTATATTTTGAAAGTTAGACATTAGAGTTTGCGTGTTTTATATGTTAGTATATAGATATGGAATAAATCTTGTATGTGATTGTATTTGGTATATTATACGTAGACTTAGTGCTTAATGTTGTAGTATGATTATATAAGGTTACTTTACTGATTACAAGAACGTAAATCTAATAGAGAATATCTAATTACTATTTTATATAGACTAGCAAAATGTCTTTATAACATTTTATAATGTTAAACTTGTTATTATTGATATTTGATAATATCAATATATTCAAGCTATTAAAATAGAGACATACATAGCCTATATACACTAGTAATGACTTAAACAATTATCTTGTTATAATTAATAAATAATTGATTGGTCTATCTTTTTGATAAAGAGATAATTACTTTTATTTGTCGACAAAGGAAGTTGAATTATCTTAAACACTATCCTATAATATAAACTTAGTCTTTGATTGTCATGCATAGACTACATTGAGATTTAAAAGTATTAGTTATCATTTACAAATAATGATTAAAGTGGACTTGTTTAGTGGAATACTCGGGGATTTAATGTAGTTGATCATGCAAGAATTTTTAAACAAAGATAATGCTTAATAAAATTGAGGAAAGTTTGAGTAAGAGAAAGATTAAGGATTTCTAATATGTTTAATGGAAGTTAATTGTGGATTAGTTGAGTTTAAAGAAAAACTTGGGATTATGCAACGACTGTGAACTAGAGTGAACAAATGCATGTAAATTTTGAATGGAAAGAGGTTGATGAAGAGAATAGGATAAGAGGTGAGTCATAGAAGAGAAAGAGGGACACGAAAGAGGAAAAGGAAAGTATGGAGTACATAGAAGAAGAAATTCTGATTCAGTTTTTATTTTGGATGTGAAATCTAGAGGTTGGTAATGTTATTTACTATTCTATCTTTAAAGAAATTATGTGTGTGGTTCGAAGTATGAGGGTTTAAAAAAATGAATTTATATTTGCATAGGGATACATGCTTAACCCTATGGATGGCTTGAGCATCCACATCACTAATCTGTCATCCTTTAAATCTTAAGAATACGAACTAGATTTGTTTGTATGTTCAAACTGTGGGGTTAAATAAAGTTGTTTTAGGTAATGACTTAAAGCCCTAGCTTAGGAAAAATTGTAACTTGGGGGAAATAGTTTTTTATTCAGATATAAATTGAGACTCGTTATTATTTTAAACGTATTATATACATACTCAGTTAGATAGGTAAACAAAATACTGAGGATATGGACATAATATGGAAATATTGGTTATACAAAGATAATGTTTGAATACCTTATGTGGAAGACAATGTAACATATATGATGACTGTCGATTTGGGGGTTATTGTGTAGTTAAGTTGAATGCAAACATTTAACATTAAACTATATATATATATATATATATTGTGTAGTATATATATATATATATAGTTTAATGTTAAATGTTTGCATTCAACTTAACTACACAATAACCCCCAAATCGACAGTCATCATATTATATATATATATATGACTTGGGTAAATTCAAAATCAAGACACATACATCTATATGGACTGTGTGTATTGTTATATAAACCCTAGAGAATAATTAGATGATCCCACAAAGGATTTTTGTGTAAATGTTTAGTTATAAATATTTCAGGGTTAATATACCCAATGTTAAATTTTAGACACATGTTGTAGCGATCTTGAGACATTTGGGACAATGAAAATATATGTATACATCGACTGTATTTTATCAATTGAATGGAATATAGGGATTATGAATAAGCATGAAATGGTGGTTACATACGAACATAATATAATGTTAGGACTGTGTAATATTAAAAATAGAATAGAGTATATATAAATGTATATATAATTGTGTTGAAAATACAAATAGTATATATATAAATATATATACTCTATGTTTATATCTAACATATGGAACTGTGAGACTATGTTAATAGATTGAACACTAGTCATTGTTTTAAACACTACGAGTGTATTTATATATAAACAAACCTGTTGATATGTATAAAACACTATGAGTTTATGTTTATATAGACAAATTGTGCAAATAAGTATATAATACAACGAGGATAAATATATATATGAATGGACTCTGTATATTTATAAATAAACTATGAGTTTAAACAATGTTGAATAGAGAATACATGGACTATGAGTTTTTGACATTAAAATAGGGAAGTTTTATATATAGTAAATTCAACTTCTAAAGCTATGAACTTATGAAGTAAAATGAGTCAATGTTAGAATGGAAAATTATGAGCATTTAACTTATTTAGAAAACGTAAAACATTGTGTTAAGACTTGTTGATTATTATCTTTTGTTTCTTGATAACTTAGATTAATGTAAAATGACTTAAATTTGGGTAAATAGCAGAGAAATGGAATTAAGAATGAAATTGAGCTTAATTGAAATTATATCTTTTTGTTAAATAAGTAAAAATAGGGATTGTGAAAATATTGAAATCCTATTAGATTCTTGAAGATTTTCTCATAAAAAGTTATGATTAAATCTTAAAGGTATTGTTAGTGGGTTACAATAATAATTATGTATTAAATTATATATTATGGGGTATATAATATGCATGATGTATAAATATATGAAATATAACTATATGAGAACTTGGGTTCTCATAGACATATATAGATTATATTTATAGAATGAGATGTGTGGCTATAAATATAGAGGTGAATAGTAAATAAAGTCATGAAATTCGAATAGATAGGGAACTATAATTATATAAAGACCTCCTAAAATCATATTGAGTTACATAAATGAAATATTGTGTGTTTGTATATGATTTATTGGTCTTTTGATTTTATAGGGTTGTTGATTGGTAAAAGAGTAAAATGAACAATATATTGTGATATTGTTAGTTGTAAAACAAGTGAATTTACTCGAAGATTTTTGTACAGTAGTCTAAGTTTATATGTTACCTGATTGCTAATTAAACTTACTTGTTATGTTATTTATTATTATGAAAAATAATATAGTAGAGATTCATTCATACGTTTGACAGATTAAATATATGTAATATGATTATTCTTGTATATAGCATGTTTTATACCTACTAGTAGAAATAATATGTATGAATCTATTAGTTATATATATGTTAACCAAATCTCGCATTGTTGGTACTAACCAAGCAGTGAGACAGACTTACTAGATTACTTAGCACCACCAATGACAGATGAAGGTAATCTGATCAAGTGGTGTGTATGAATTTGACTGATCTTAGAGATCAATAGATATTTGAAAACTTAGGCCAAAGTAATGTTTAGATAGACTTTGTCATTTCATACATATGATTTACATATTTGTGCAATATCATGTTAAAACGTCTTTTCTTTATGGTACACATCATGTAGTATAAATCTTATAACACACATGTACTAGCATGTCTTTCTGAATTATCGCACTGTCACTATTTACCTATATGTGAAGGGAGGGCCATTCTTTGAGTGGGGGATTGTGTAGGGGATCAATGGTCTATGGTTGGTGTGGAAAAGTGTTCGGATGATGCTCTCCCTCCCCACTACAATACTTATTAGAGACTACACTTGAGATTATCAGAGATACAAGAGTTAGAATGACTCGAGCTTCATGCAACATTATTTCAATTATTATATTTATGTTGAGACATAATGCCTATTGGAAATGTAATTGATTTATTATTGTACATTGATAGTAGTTGTTGTATTATTGTATCGATCGTGGATGGATTTTAATATAATTACTTTCCTTATGCAAATATGTTATGTTACATATGATGCTAGTGATCAATAACAATTATTGTTACATATTTACTTACATTTAATATGCTTAGTTAGTATGTTAAGATCAATAATTAAGTTCTCGTGGTGTAATCTAATAAAATAATAAGTTTTGTGTAAATATTTAAAACAAAATTGTTGCATTATTTTAGTAAATTTCTAAAGGGATATTACATTATGGTATCAACGTTGTGGCTCGAACTTTAGGACTAATGAGTCTGCTAACATTTTCATATTCTTATGATATCAAAAAGAAGAATGGTGTGAGAAAGAGCATAAGGAGAGGGTCCTTCGAATATCAATGATAATAACCCTCTATTTGATCCCAACCAATTTACTGTTGAATAAGCAGTAAAGTTAAATCAGATTTTTACAGCCATGAATGAGACTAGGGACATAATCATAGTCCTAGAATAGGAAATTCATGGACATAAGGAGGAATCCCATCAAGATGAGCCTAAAGAGCATCCTATTAAGGAAGAAATTTCTCAAAATTAGAAACATGAGGAAGTGCCTCAAGATGCGAGAGCACGTATAGTTATAAAATTGGTAACAGATATGAAAAAGGTAAATCAGCCTAAGTTTGATGAAACTATTATGAGAGATAAAGTTGAAGCATGGTTGACTAAAATGTAAAAGTATTTCAAGATTTGAAACTACTCTAAGGTCACCAAAGCTATTTGGGAATCATACCAGTTAGTTGGAGAAACAACTATGTGGTGGGCCAATAATAAGTTGGAAATGAATCTAAACTTGATCATCACTATATGGGAGCAATTTGTCGCACTATTTAGATCACAATGGCTTCCATAGTTATTTTTTGATCGAAAGCTGATAGATTTTCAAATTCTAAAGCAAGGAGACTTGTTGGTGAATGAGTACTGGGAATAGTTTACCAAACTTTTAAAATATGTACCTCAGTATTAGATAGATGAGAGGTTCAAGATTAGGAATTTTATCATGGGATTAAAACCCCAGATTGGTGGGGAAGTGGGAATTCATGGACCATCTACCATGGACCAAGTCTCTGAGAAAGCAGTCAAGTAGTAACAAAAATTGAAATCTCTTGCTCAGATTAGGAACAAGTTTAAGAAAAAAATTGGAAGTTTAAAGCCAACTTTCAAGAAAAAGAACTGCAAACAAAGGAGTGGAGACTCTGAGAGTTGGTTCAAGAACCAAAATACCAGATTTAACAGTGGCTCAGGTAGTAAGAAATTGGGTAATGGTTTCAAAGATGATTTTAAGGGAAACCAATAGTCTGATAGGAAGGGACCACCAAGAGGTTTCTTTATCTGTGGAGGTGACCATTTTTCATGTGAATGCACCCAGGATAATTTGAAGAACAAAGGTTTTTCCCCTTAGCAAGGAAATTTTTAGCAATGTATTCATGTGACGTTTGATAATTGGTAAGACAAATTCCAAGATTTACCCATAGAACTATCAGGTATTTTTTTTGAACATCCAATTTCCATTTTTCATAGATACAGGGGCTACATGATGTTTTATAGCTCTTAGAATACTAAATAAATTATCTTAAAAAGTTGGTCTAATGGAAAATGCATGGTTGATACAATATGGGAATGATTTTAAAGTCCAGATTGACAAGTGTTTAGTTGAAGCAAAAATTAGGTTGCCAAAATTCACAATAGTTGTCGATCTTTAGGTAGCACCACTAGGGTCATATGATATGATCATAGGAGTCAACTAGCTTACAAGGCATAAAGCCAAGGTTGAATGCTATCTAAAAAAGGTTGAGTGTCTTGATGATTCTAAAAATTAGATACTAATTTAAGGTGAAAAAAGGGAGTTAAGGCTTAGGTAGATTTCTACAATGCAACTCAAGAAGTCCCAAGGAAAAGGATGCCAAGCATTTATCATCAAGATAAATGAAATGGAGGAAACTAAGGAACCATCATTTTAAGATTATCCTTTCCTTAGGAATTTCCAAGATTGCCTCCTAAATAGGAGTTTAATTTCTCTATTGATATCAACCCAGGATTGGAACCTCAGTCTAAGGCTCTATATAGAATAACAACCACTGAGTTAGTAGAATTGAAGGCATAAGTTCAGGGATTGTTGTCTAAAGGGTTGATCAGACCAAGTGTGTCACCATGGGGTGCAACACTTATCTTCATTAAAAATAAGGATGGCACTCTTTGACTTTGTATTGATTATAAAATTTTGAATAAGGCAACCATCAAGAACATGTATCCACTAACTCGAATAAATGATATTTTTGATTAAATGTGAAGAGCAACGATCTTTTTTAAGATTGATCTTGGAGTTGGATATCATCAATTAAGAATAAAAGATGAGGATATTCTAATTATGACATTTAGAACTTGCTATGAGCATTATGAGTTTACAATGTTACCATTTGGGTTGATGAATGCACCTATTGTATTCATGAATCTCATGAATAATGTGTTTAGAGATTACCTAGATCATTTCATTTTGGTCTTTTTATATGATATTCTTATAACTTATCATAATGAAGAAGAGCATATTTAACATCTGGAGCTAGTTTTGTAATGTCTGCAAAAGCACATACTATATGGCAAATTTTCAAAGTGTGCATTTTTCCAAAATAAAGTGTAATATTTAGGACATATTATCTCAACGGATAAAATGTCTATTGATCCAGCTAAGATAAGAGCTATTATGGAGTGGTTGGCACCAAGAAATGTCTACTAGGCAAGGAGTTTCATGGGATTAGTAGGCTATTATAGGAAATTCATTTTGAATTTTTCCAAGATAGTTAATTCGATAACCTCTCTGCAACATAAGAATCAAAGTTTTATTTGGTTAGATAAGTGTGAAGTAGCTTTTTCAGGAATTGAAAAGAAAGTTTATTTCAGCACTAGTGTTAAGAGTCCCTGATCCTAATGGTCAATTTTTAGTGATCACAGATGCATTTGGGGATGGACTAGGAGTCTTTATGTAGGATGGTGTAGTAGTAGCTTATAAGTCAAGGAAGTTGAAGCCTTATGAGGTGAATTATGCCCCTCATGATCTTGAACTTACGATAATTATTCATACTTTTCAAGTTTGGAGACATTATTTGTTAGAAAAACCATTTGAGCTCAATATTGATAACTTGGGACTCAAATACATCTTCACCCAACCAAATTTGAATGTTTTTCAAAGTCATTGGTTAAATTTTTTGTCTAACTATGACTTTGATATCAATTACATCAAAGGCAAAGATAATAGAGTAGTTGATGCCTTAATCATAGAAGGTACATAGAAGTTATGACTACTATCAAGAGTACTTTTAGGAATCATGTGATTGAGTTCTCACCAAGAGATGAATTCTCCAATCAGGTCAGGAAAGCTTTGTCTAAGAATGCTTAGGATCCTAGATAAAAAGGATACAACTTAGATAGTGATGGTATTCTATGATATAATGGAAGGATGTATGTGCTACATTAGGAGAATCTGAGAAGTAGAGTGTTAAAAGAACTACACAACACCCCATATTCAGGATATCTAGGAGTAACCAAGTTAATGGTAGAGTTTAGACCACTTTATTTCTAGAAAAGAATCAAGAAAGATGCAATGAACTTTGTGTCACATTATTTGGAATGTCGGTAATTGAAAGTTGAACATGTGCATCCAGATGGATTTTTATATCCACATGACATACTGAAATGGAAATGGCAGGTGATCAATATGAACTTTGTCTAAGGATTACCATTATCATGTAATAGGCATGACATGATCTTGGTCGTGGTTGATAAAGTAACTAAGGTAACACATTTTATACCAGGTAATTTGATAGATGATGCACTAACTCTTGTAAAGAGATTCATAAATGAAGTGTATCGACTACATGGTTTTCTAGAGAAGATCATATCAGATCATGATCTGAGAATGACTTCTATATTTTGGTTAACTCTAAATTTAGCTTTAAGTATGCAACTAAACTTTAGTACTACATAACACCCACAGATTGATGGTTAAATTGAGTGAGTTAATCAGGTGTTAGAGGATATTATTCGTATGTATTGAATGGATTATAAATACAAATGGGAATAATACCTTTCATTGATTAAGTTTGCATACAACTCATACCAATCTACTTTGAAGATGTCACCATTTGAAGCACTTAATGAGAGAAGGTGTAGGACACCAATCAATTGGAATAGGTTGGAAGATAGAGTAGTCTTTGGACCTGAGATGCTTTTAGAAATGGAGGAGTAAGTTATAAAAATCAAGCAGATATTGGCTAAGACCAATGATAAGTAGAAGAGCTATGCTGATAAAAAAAGAATATCCAAGTAGTTTTCAGTAGGTGATAAAGTATTTTTGCAGGTTAAGCCTCAAAAGAGCTCGATTAAATTAAGAAGTCAACAAAACTTTCAATGATATATGTGGGACCCTTCAAAGTTTTAAAATTGGTCAATCATGTAGCATATAGGCTTGCATTGCCACCATCCTTAGCTCTATTGTATAATGTCTTCCATGTATCTTATCTTAAAATTATATAGCTGATCATTTGTATGTGTTGGATTAGAATGCTTTACAAGTTCTAGATCCTAAGGTGGTCATGTTAGAACCAATTAGAGTAATTGACCCTCACAAACTTCATTTATGTAATAGAGAAGTGTCACAGTGCAAGTTCTTGTGGGACCAATACTGTGAGGATAGTGCTTCTTGGGAGGATTATGATTAATTCTACAGGCTATTTCCACATTTGTTTCTTGATTAAATGCTAGATACCATTTTTTTTTTGTTGAACTCTATTTGTTATTCAGAACTATTATCTATATAAGTGTCATCGAGACGATGACCAATTTTAGGGAGAAAGGATGTTATGTCTTAATTTTCTCACTAAGTTGATTTACCTAATTATCTATGGATTATTATGGTTGTTAAATTGACTTGTTACTTTTTAACTAAATTTAAGTCATATATCATTATGGGACAGATGTATGTTAATTAGATTTTATGATTTCATTATTATGAGTTGGCTAATTATAAATTTTGTACATAATGAGTAAATATATATATATATATATATATATATATATATATATATATATATATATATATATATATATATATATATATATATATATATATATATATATCATGATGTATTTGACTAACTACCTTCTTGTCATGAGTTGGATGTATGAGAATTCATTCCTCAAAGCATGATGCAGAGGGAGAATCATCGGAGGGGGCGGTGTAGATGGAGATAGTGAAGGATGATAGAGGATCTGCTAAACCCATGCACACATCACATTAGATTTAATATGTTATATGCATTGTGTGTTTGGATTGTTCGAGTTAGACATTAGAGTTTGCATGTTTTATATGTTAGTACATAGATATGAAATAAATCTTGTATGTGATTGCATTTTGTTTATTATACGTAGACTTAGTACCTAATGTTGCAGTATGATTATATAAGGTTACTTTACTCATGTTTATGTATGATTATGGGAACTTAAATCTAATAGAGGATATCTAATTACTATTTTATATAGACTAGCAAAATGTATTTATAACATTTTAGAAGGTTAAGCTTGTTATTATTGATATTTGAAAATATCAACATACACAAGCTATTAGAATAAAGATATATATATATATATATATATATATATATATATATATATATATATATATATATATATATATATATATATACTAGTAATAACTTAAGTAATTATCCTGTCATAATTAATAAACAATTGATTGGTCTATATTTTTGATAAAGAGATAATTACTTTTATTTGTTGACAAAGGTAGTTGAATTATCCTAAACACTATCCTATAATCTAAACCTAGTCTTTGATTGTAATGCATAGACTACATTGAGATTTAAAAGTATTAGTTATCATTTGAAATAATGATTAAAGTGGACTTATCTAGTGGAATACTTGGGCATGTAACATATTTGATCATGAAAGAATTTTTAAACAAAGTTAATGCTTAGTAAAATTGAGGAAAGTTCAAGTAAGAGAAAGATTAAGGTTTTCTAGTATGTTTAATGGATGTTAATTGTGGATTAGTTGAGTCTAAAGAAAAATTTGGGGTTATGCAAGGACTACGAACTAGAGTGAACGATTGCATGAAAATTTTGAATGGAAAGAGGTTGGTGAGGAGAATAGGATAAGAGGTGAGATGAAGAGGGAAGAGGAAAAGGAAAGTACAGAGTACAAAGAAGAAGAAATTAT
This sequence comes from Torreya grandis, assembly GCA_037957365.1. Taxonomy (NCBI): domain Eukaryota; kingdom Viridiplantae; phylum Streptophyta; class Pinopsida; order Cupressales; family Taxaceae; genus Torreya; species Torreya grandis. Next base: position 7,750,470 of record JARHVA010000013.1, on the reverse strand, counting down.
GATTCAGTTTCAATTTTGGAAGTGAAATCTAGAGGTTGGTAATGTTATATACTATTCTATTTTTAAAGAAATTATATGTGTGGTTTAAAATATGAGGGTTCAAAAAATGAATTTATATTTGCATAAGGATACAGGCTTAGACCTATGGATGGCTCAGCCATCCACAGAGCTAATCTGTCATCCTCTAAATCCTAAGAATATGAACTAGATTTGTTTGTATGTTCAAATTATGGGGTTAAATAAAGTTGTTTTAGGTAACAACTTAAAGCCCTAACTCATGAAAAATTGTAACCTGTGGGAATAGTTTGTTATTTAGATAGAAATTGAGACTCATTATTTTAAATGTGTTATATATGTACTCAATTAGATAGGTAAATCAATTACAGAGTATATGGACATAATATGAAAATATTGGTTATACAAAGATAATGTCTGAATACCTTATGTGGAGGACAGTGTAACATATAGGATGACTATCAATTTCGGGGTTATTGTGTAGGTAAGTTGAATGCAAATGTTTAATAACATTAAATAGTGTCTATATATAACTATGACCTAGGTAAATTCAAAATCAGGCCACATATATCTCTATGGACTGTGTGTATTATTATATAAACCCTAGAGAACAATTAAATTGTACGACAAAGGATTTCTATGTAAATGTTTAGTTATAAATCTTTAGGGGTTACTACACCCAATGATAATTGTGGTACACAAAACATGATATATACATACATTGTAATGAGCTTGAGATATTTGGGACAATGAAAATATATGTATACATCGATTGTATTTTATCAATTGAATAAAATATAGGGATTGTGTATAAATATGAAATAGTGGTTACATACAAACATAATATAATGTTAGGACTGTGTAATCTTAAAAATAGAATAGAGTCTATATAAATGTATATATAATTGAGTGTGTTAAAAATAAAAATAGTATATATATTTATATATATACTCTGTGTTTATATCTAACAAATGAAAATATGAGACTATGTTAATAGATTGAGCACTAGTCATTATTTTAAACACTACGAGTGTATTTATATATAAACAAACATGTAGATAGGTATAAAACACTACGAGTTTATGTTTATATAGATGGATTATGCAAATAAGTATATAATATAGAGAGGATAAATGTATACATGATTGGATTATGTATATTTATAAATAAACTATGAGTTTAAACAATGTTGAACATAGAATATATGAACTATGAGTTTTTGACATTAAAACAGTGAAGTTTTATATATAGCGAATTCGAACGAATTCTAAAGCTATGAACTTATGAAGTTGAATGAGTCAATGTTAGAATGGAAAATTATGAGCATTTTACTTATTTAGAAAATGTGAAACACTATGTTAAGACTTGTTGATTATTATCCTCTGTTTCTTGATAACTCGGATTAATGTAAAATGATTTAAATTTGGGTAATTAACAGAGAAATGGAATTAGGAATGAAACTAAGTCTAATTGAAATTATATCTTTTTGATAAATAATTAAAAATAGGGGTTGTAGAAATATTGAAACCCTATTTGATTCTTGAAGCTTTTCTCATAAAAAGTTATGATTTAGATCAAAAGGTACTGTTAATGGGTCAGAATAGTAATTGTGTATTAAATTATATATTACGAGGTATATAATATGCATAATGTATAAATATATGAAATATACCTATATGAGAACTTAGGTTCTTATATACGTATATAGCTTATATTTATAGGAATAGGATGCGTGCCTATAATTATAGAGGTGAATAGTAAATAAAGTCATGAAATTATAATAATTAAGGAACTATAATTATATAAAGGCCTTCTAAAATCATATTGAGTTACAAAAATGAAAGATTGTGTTTTTATATATGAGTTAATGATCTTTTGATTTTATAGGATTGTTGATTGGTAAAAGAGTGAAATGAACAATATATTGTGATATTTTTAGTTGTAAAACAAGTGAATTTACTAGAACATTTTTGTAAAGCGGTCTAAGTTTATATTTTACTTGATTGGTAATTAAACTTACTTGTTATGTTATTTATTATTATGAAAATAATATAGTAGAGATTCATTCATATGTTTGATGGATAAAATGTATGTAATATGATTATTCATGTATATATCATGTTTTATACCTGCTAATAGAAATAATATGTATGAATCTGTTGGTTATATATATGTTAATTAAATATCACATTGTTGGTACTAACTAAGCAGTGAGATGGACTTCACTAGCTTACTTAGCATCACCAATGTCAAATAAAGGTAATCCATTCAAGTAGTGTGTATAAATTTGACTGATCTTAGAGATTAATAACTATTTAAAAACTTTGGCCAAAGTAATGTTTAGATAGACATTTTCATTTTATATGTATGATTTACATGCTTGTACAATATCATGTTAGAATGTATTTTCTTTATGGTATTCATATGTAGTAGAAATCTTATAACACATGGGTACTAGCATGTCTCTCTAGATTCCTACACCATCACGATCTACCCATCCATGAGGGGAGGGCTATTCCTCGTTTGGGGAATCGATGGTCCATGGTTGGTATGGAAAAGCACTCAGATGATGCTCTCCCTCCCCACTACAATACTTATTAGAGATTACACTTGAGATTATCAAAGATACAAGAGTTAGAGTAACTCGATATCCATGGAGCATTGTATCAATTATTATATTTATGTTGAGGCATAATGCCTATTGAAAATGTAATTGATTTATTATTGTACATTGACAGCAATGGCTATATTATTGTATCATTTATGACTAGATTTAATATAATTACTTTCCTTATGCAAATATGTTATGTTACATATGATTCTAGTGATTGGTATTGTTATTGTTACATGTTTACTTATGTTTAATATGCTTAGTTAGTATGTTAAGATCACTAATTAGATTATCGTGGTGTAATCTAGTGAAAGAATAAGTGTTGTGTAAATATTTTTAAAAAACTTATTGAATTATTTTGGTAAATCCCTGAAGAGATGTTATAGTCTTGGAATAAACTTCTCATATTCAATTGGATGTTCATATAGAATTCCAAGAGTTGTGACTAGTCTGTTGGTATGAATGTATTTAACACACCCATGCATTGTGGAAGGTATTGCATGGATTTTATGTATCCAAGATCATCTTAATAACATATCAAAGACTCTCATGTATGGTATAACTAATAACATAGTGACCACATGTGTTGGTCAAACTTGTAAAGGTAAATCAATCTCACCAGAAACATGTTGTAAATGTTTAACCCTAAATTTTGATATTTGTGGTATTTAGGGTTAAGGGTATTAGATTAGCTTTTACATAAATGTGGTGAACTAACCTAATAAGTAGAATGATTAATAGAAAATTCAAATAAACAATATTCTGAATTAACATAAGATTACTAAAAATAGTAAAGTAGAACTAGTGATAGATTAGAATTGGACACAAATGATATTTGGTTTACTGTGTGCATGTAGATATAGACTGGAATAGGTTAATAATGGACTAAAATATTCTTATGTAAAAGTCATCAAATTCTAAAAATATTCTTTTTGTGACTCGAGACACTTGCATGCATTGGATCTGCAGATTGTGTAGACATAGTTGTCTAACTCTGCCACAAGTGTCTTGTACAAAATATTGACTGGATATGGATGTGACCAACTAGAGTATTCTAGGTTTTCTATCACCTTTATTATATTTTTTTCCAAATTGTGTGCAAAAACTATCACTCTTTTTCAAATCATCAAATCTTAGCTCTTCACCATTGGAGTGACAATAGGACAAATGGGTTAGTGGGATCATAATGTTGAGTTATTCTAAAGACCCTTTTATCAATGGGTACTGCCTACATAGTCAATATTTAGAAGAAGGCCTCATAGTTATGTAGTTCTCCCTGACATTTTGTCTTGTGTGTGCACAAAGATGCAATGTGTGATAAGCAAATACATCCAGTGACCTAGCTTATAACTTGGAAAATATGGTTCACAGATTATTCTTTGAATCCTTCAGACCCGTGTAAATACTGCTCCTATGATTGATATGAAAATAGGAACAATTGGGGTAGGTTTCCTCACTTGAATATTTGATTGAATTCTTCTTAGTATATTTCCTTATGAGTTTGTATGTTATTTCTAGGTGATGAATGAATGATGGTTGGTATTATATATATACTAATCCCTTTTGGAAGTATCTCGTATTAAAACACTTAAGCTAACCTTTAGAATATGAATATTTTAAAAATTGGATGAATTTTGGGCACTTAATACTTGGTAGGAAAAATGGGCACTTAAGTTAATGCATGTGTCTGACTAGGATGTAAGTGTCTAGGGAGATAGAAAATAAGTACAGGGCCAAAACTAGTAGTGAAGGATAATAATTAGATTTAAATATTTTTATATAATATAGAAGGTCTGGCTATTCTAATAACAATGGTCAAACTAAGAGATAAGCAATTAGACACAAAGAGATAGTGAATGTGAGCCTTTCAATAGTAGGTAAGTCTAAAACTAAAAGGTTAAACCATGATAGGTGTTTTTCAAGAGTACAAGACTAAGGTACTATGTAAATCAAATTTTAGAATCTACACTCCCATGGAGATGTATTGTTGCATGTCATACTCTTCAAAAAGACATATGGTTGTATGGCATATTTGCATGAGAGAGGTATGATTGGTTATCTTATGCTATTTGGTTGCTTAAGGTTTGTTGTATTCTATGAGACACGAATGGACATGCTGCATATGTTTACAATGTGTAATAGGGCTAGGATTGATTACTCTCATGATCAGAAGGGGGTATTACTTTTCTATTTATTTACCTTAGCTATTATAATAATACAAATGCTTATATAATAATCTGATATTAATTTTAATAATCCTTCCAAAACATATTATTCCTAACTAGTGTTGCCTTAAATTTTACGTTTTTTCCCAGTAGGGATAAATGAGATGCTTATGGAGACATACTCCAACTGTGGCTACCTTTTCTTTCAAGGGTCCAAGTATGGCAGTTATGTATGCTCTTAAGCCTGACATGATTATTTTAGGTGTCAATATATTGGTAGCATTGAAAAATAGAAGCTACAAGATAGAATGTGGGATAAGTGTTATCCATATGTCACTATAGAGAAATATGCTTGTCTTCTAGCTGATAACATGTTTATCGAAGCTAATATTATATTATATTATATATAATATTATATTTTATATGGCCCCTTGGTGTACAATATCAGAGGTGTCCCCCTAGTCTTTGGAGTCCCCAACTAAGGACATTTAGCATCCTTTCTAATTCAAGTATTCACCTACAACATCTCTTGCAAAGTGCCACTAGAGCTAAGGGGAATATTGATACACCAACATGTTAATCCAAGGTGAGTATCTTTACCCCTATTCTTTTTATTTTATTTAATTAGTAGATAGTATAATTTGCTTATTATTAGAGTAACATATATGTTTTTATCCTTGCTTAAGTTGCCTTGATGCCAACTAATTTGACATAGTATAGGGTGCTTAGGCTTGCCATTATAATCTTAATTTTAGGACTTAGTTTATGTTGTATTTACCTATATTACACTATAATTAGCTTTTGGGAATTTATATCTTGTATAGTTTAGTTTATTTCTCATCTTGGATCTAGGTTTCCTTAATCTTTAGCTCATTACATGCGAGTTCCTATTGTATCCTTAATATTTATTTTATAAGCATCACTTTACATCATCATTTCTATCTCAGGACCTAGTTATACCCCAGATCCCTTACCTTAGGCATAGGATTTAGAACCTTATACCCTCTATATTGAGTTTGGATTACCATTGCATTAGTTCCATCACTATCTTTGAATGCACCCAAGATTTAGTTTGGTCTTTTTTTTTAATCCTAATTTATATAGATAAATAGTATTGTTATCTATATCATATTTAGCATATGCATACAAGTTATATGTTGAGTGGAATGTGATGAGGCTACTATGTATTGAGTACACACAGTGGTCTTAGGGCATGCAAATAGTGGTATAATCCATTAGTTCTTGTGCATCCTAGTTTTTATTTGAGTATCTCTAATTGATTCCTCTAGCTATGATTACTCATCTACTTCTATAGGTGGTGTGAAAGTTTCCTTCTACCTTTCTATGATTATGTGAATTCTGGTAGATTTTTAAATGTGTAGATTCTTTACTGATTTTTGAAATGAACTAGCTTATGCATCCCTTCTTCCATTGTACTTTATAACATGATTGGGGTAGTTACCTCATACATTTTATGTATGTACTCAATGAGTTTCTCCAACATGTGGCAGAATTCATTATGGTAGTCTGTATTTGTGTTTGTGGTATAACCCTAAAACCTCTCTATTTGAGAACAAGGCTTAAACCTTGTATTTTATTTATTCTTCTTTGGAAATAGTGTCCATATTGATGGAAACTATCACAGGTGGGAGGCCAACCAAGATGACATGTAGGGATGCATTTAAAATCTGAACTGTGTGCATAATATTCTATAAAAAGCACTCTTTTTCACATGTTCATCATAAGGGATGTTCACCACATCTATGATCAAAACTTTGTGGATCTCCTCTAGGGTGACACTGAGTATGTCATAATTGACCTCTACCACAATGGTGTGGCCACTTAATTTCTTATCTTCTTGGGTTTCATTTGGTCAAATTTCATGGGCAACACTTTACATCTTACTGATTTCTGTTGAGATCTAGTGGTTGGTAGTTGTGTTTTTTTTTAATGAGGCTTTTAGTTAGACTGATCACATTTGTTAAACATTCTATATGACCATGTTTCTTTGGTGGATGATTTATACATATGCTTCACCATGTTGATGAAGAATAATAAGGTAAATGTCTATTGTGAAGGAAACTCATGGATGCACACCTTGACTTCATTTTAGATCTTCATGACTATTGCGATCAAGGACAAGTAGTCCACGATGTCTTATGGATTGCAAAGATTAATAGTGATCATTCCATGAATTTTTAATCATTAAATGTCAAAATTATGTGCATGTAGGTAGGAACTTCCCTTTTTTGGTCAAATGAGATTCACAAATGCTTAATTTGGCTAGAAACATTCTCCAACATGAACTTGACTCTTGAGAGGCCTTCATTATGTAAAAAATGAGTAACACTTAAAATTAATATTATAAATATTGTGCTTTTAAAGAGAACACTTTTTGGGCATTTTTATATAGTTTTTATGCCAAAAACTTTGGCCAATTGAATTCTTCCACCTAGCTACACCATCTAGTGTGCAATGTTGATGATGCCTTTGTTTTCCTTATTATCACCCTTCATTATCTTTCAGTATCACTTCATGATGTATTTAGCAATAAATATAATAGGTTCATTTATGACTTGATCAATGGGGATAACTAAACTAGAACATGTGCGACATTCCCTTGTCTCTTGGTGGGTCATATTTATGTATTTGTATGGTTGTAGTTTTTTCTATTAATAACAATCTTTTGGCATACACAATATTTATAACATTGATGTGGATGACCACTTATTTTGAGATTTGAATGGAACCTTTATTTTAATAGCTAAGTATATTCATCATTAATTCATCTTTCTACCCAAAAGTGAAATAATTAGACTAATCTTTATGCATCCAAGATTCGTAATGGGTGAGATAAGACCATAGTTCCTTGCGGTTGAGGCTATGAAAACCATTGTTGATTCACCACATCATCAATATCAAATGGCTCTTGGTCACTTCATTTTGTTTATTTTAGGGGAACCCATATTCTCATATTATCTTTCTCATTGTCACTTAATGTGATCACTAATAAATTAACAACCAACTAATAAATTAACAACCATTGTATTTGCTTGTTGCTTTAATTGTATTCTCACATCTAAACACATAGTGTACACTTTGTCTTATTCTCTTTGAAAATAATATCCTCTTGGATTATTAAATACATGTTATACTTTTATAAATTTATGATATGGTGTAAATACTAAAATATAGTATTAAGTACTTGACAATGACAAGCTTGACACACATTTATCACTCATGAATTGATTACATAAACAAGGTCCTAACCTGTAATTCTCACACACTTACATGTTGACCCTTTCATTATGAGGTTACACAACTACATAAGCCTCACTGTCTATTTTAAACCTACTAAATATCTTACACAAACATCTTTAGACCCTTAGATCAATCCACCAGTACACAAGCCAATTCTATTAGTTTTGGTCAATATCTATTTGATCAAAATTTGGCTTAAAGGGTTAATATAATTCAAAAAAAAATTGAATAAATTAGAATCCATAAGATATACAATGATGACACAAAAAATATTGAAATTGTTAGAGTTTAGCGTTTACATTAGGTAATTTATTATGGTAAATAATAATTATACGATTACCTAAGTTAGATTATATTGTTTGGTATGTTATTTTTGTGAATAACAACAATAATATACAGATAAATTTATATATTTATTTGGTTAATAGGTTGAGAGATTGTAGGGATCGAAAAATCCCCAATTATAGGATATATGTTTCCTATATATTTTTATGAGGTAGCTTGTATTATTGAGAGAGTGAATAATATAATAGTAGTTTGGGTTGGAGAAATAATTATGTGTTTGGCTCTCCTATGCAATTTATTTTCATAGACTATGATAAAATACAATATTTGGTATCAGAGCAATGTTTCATTTTGTGTGATGGAAGAATAAAGAATACTAATGAGGTAACATCATTTCTACATGGTTGCCTCAGATTTATGATTCAATGTTTTATCATTAAATTTATAGCATGTTTAGCTTATTTAGGTATTATATTGTAAACAATACAATATTATAAATCTCTACAACTTTCATTCAGTGATTATGTAACTCTACATCCTTGGTTAGTGCTAACATCTTCTGTCAAACTCATCAATAAGCTTGAAGAAAGTTTTGAGGGTTTTCATATATTTATGCTTAGTCTATTGTGTATTTCGACCTTCTAACTTCTCCATTTATTATTTTATGTTTTTGTTCGATGTATTATTGATATTTATTTGATATAATCACCATAACAACTCAACAATTGCCATACATTCACTCCTATGAGTAAATCTCACTTCAGACTCCTACCTGCAAACCTGAGTGCATAAATTGATCGATAAATTTTTTTTGCATTAGCTACAGTCAATTGTCAACTCACTTGATTTTGCATTCCTCATTGAATTTTTTCCTAATTTGGTGACTCCACTCTTCTTCTCTTGGACGTGTTGTGCAAACATATAAATCCAAGCAAACCTACATTGGAGTGTTATCCATTTACCTTATATCTATGGTTATCACTCTCAACAGCAAACATAGGTAGATCATTAGTCAAAATCAAAGAAGTGTGAAAGTCTTTTATATCCCTCAGTCATATCAAAATTTCCAAATTACTTTGCATGTTAATTTGTTGATCTCATATTATGCTACCTTGACATGTGTTCAACACTCACCAACAAATTTGCATGTAACCTACAGACCGAGTCATAATATAAGTAATTTCATGGTCAAGTTGTGTCATTTATAGTCCACTTGTAATGTTGATTTTATGTGTATTTTCTATTTTAAGTGATTAGTTATTATAGTTTTTCCTTTATGTTTGCTTTTTAATGAAGATAATATTTTTAGTCTATCCCAATTTTTAGTTATATGTCTTTCATTAATGAGTGTATTCTCTATTTTAAGTGATTTATTATTAAAGTTTTTGCTTTATGTTTGTTATAGTATATGATAGCTTAATGTTATATAGACGTATGGTATTTGTCAAAATCAAGTCCGTAGTAGTATTTGGTTTCATAGTTATAATAATTAGAGGTCATATTAAATAGGTTTTTTTCTATGTCCTTTATGTCATTTTTGTCACGAGTCATTTTATGTTAAAATTATCAAAGTTAATCCCATCTTATGTAAAGGATGCATTTTTAGGTGAACCTGATGTCTTCAGTCAAAAGTATCAATTATGTGTGTGGGGGAGTCTTCTCATAAAAAACAACATGATATTTATCGACACATCAGCTAAGTAAGTAGTAGATGCTGGAGGTTGGAGGACATAGGAGGTTGGAGGGTAAACAACATCCTTTCACAACATGTTAGTGATAGGGATACATTTTGAGATAGTGGCATTCCATGGGCCAAAATTATTATGCCAAAGATGATCGTTAGTGGTAGTGGTGACTATCTATGTTGTGTGATATTGAGTGGCAACAATCATGTGCAGTGGCTACATCAGAGATGATGAAGACTTAGTCCTCATTTTTTATTTTTTAGCATTTTAAGTGATTGGATTTGAAATAAGAATAGAAGCACATTCTTGTTCACATATGTATTAAGTGATCAAGATTATTATGTATCCCCTAATAGATTGGAGAAAAGAAGAATGTAGATATTATGGAATATGGAAACAATTGTATAAGAGGGCAACTAACGATAAAAATCCTCTGATTGTAGAGATCCTCTTACTATCGTACTTCTTTATGAACATGATTAACCAGTGACATGTTCATTATGTTCACATGGATTAAATGGGGATGCATTCTTTGCATAGTAGTGATCATGTGCAACAAGACCCAAATAGTAGTATGCAAACCTAAAAGTATGCATTGCTATATGATTATGTTCCCAGTTCTTAAAGATGTACTTTCTCCCCATGTAAACACTAATGAGGGGGATGTTAGAGTTTAGCGTATACATTAGGTAGTTTACTATGTTAAATAGTAATTATACTAACCTAAGTTAGATTATATTGTTTGGTATGTTATTGTTGTGAATAACAACAATAATATGTAGATAAATTTATAGAGTTATTTGGTTAATAGATCATGAGATTGTAGGGATCGAAGCATCCCAAATTATAGGATATATGTCTCTTATATATTTTTATGAATTCGGTTGTATTATTGAGAGAATAATATAATAATAGTCTGGGTTAGAGAAATAATTCTGTGTTTGGCTCTCCTGTGCAATTTATTTACATAGACTCTGATAAAATATAATAGATTCTTGCTATTTTTTCAAATGTGCCAAAAGGGAAAGTACTAAAAGATATATTACTTAGCTAGAACTCAGGACTACAAGACTATAAAGTGAATGTTATAAATGATTGTAAGAGGTTGTTATGAATAAATAACATGGCTTCGCATTATCCTAGGATAAGGCTACACTATTTAGACTTGATCGGCCTATGTTAATGTCTCTAGGGCACAACTTTATCCTTTAGGGTTTGTTACTTTTGTTTAAATTATGACAAATTCACTTCACATATAGATAATGTGTGTCTATTTAGATGCCTTCACTTCACTGTGGAATCTGCTATGTGCCTTCTTCTTCACTCAAACCCTAACTCAATGACAAGAGGGAATAAATATTGTAAAATGGGGGAGATGGGAAACAATTTTGGGTTGTGCTTGATCTCAACAACCCATGTATTGAGTGTTTCTTACATACCAAAACTCTAAAGAGGAATAAAATTCCATGCACTTCTCTTGTGCTCTGGTGGTGTGTACATGATAGTGGTGAAATTATAAATGTTGATGCAATCCTAGTGTGATTATATGATTTAACAAATGGATTATGACCTTATTATTATATTCAAACCTAGCTCAAGGATTCTTGAGTTGTAAGGTCTCAAAATTGGGAAGAATATATACTTTCCTCTGAATGTGCAGTTAGATATTTTGGTGATTGTAATGATGGAAGCCTATTAGTCATATCTAATGAGCAAATGGGTAGAAAATGTGCTTATATATTGGATATTTTATGATTCACTCAAATTGGGCATGTGAAATGACCCATTGGGATGAATTTGGATTTGAGAAATTAGCCATTAATTGGTAGGAGGATGAAATCGGTGGTTTTAGATAGAACCAACCTACAGGATTGACTTGAAGGAGTGGTTTCATTTGAGGAATATAGACAATTAAAATAGAAGTATGAGTCATTTAAGTAAGGCATTTGAGCTATTCATAATGAGGAATAGGAACATTTAGTATCAAATTTACCTTAAGATAGAGGGTCCAAGTGACAAGAAAAGTGGTTTAAAATTTTAGAATTGAGCATAGGTTAAGTTTGCATAAGGGGTGGTCACAAGTGCATTGTTTTAGCATTAAATATTAATTTTAGTGTCTATATTCCCCCCCCGCCTTTATTCTAGTAATGCATCAATTTGAAATTACTAGAGTAAAAGGAATAGTGTTATACCTAAGTTTACCTATCAAGAATGATCTTGAATGTAGAGTACATATTGAAATTTGCTTCATGTAAATCTGAAATGAAATATATATAAATTAGTCCTTAGGATAAAAAACTTAAATTAAAGACAAGAAACTTATAGATCAAATAACAAGGAATAGATACATGTTTTGATGTAATCAAATTTTGGTGTTCTCTGGTGTAAAAGTGTTGACTAGAAAAGATGTAACCCTTGGAGATATCTTCATTAAATCACTTAGATCGGACTATGCATGCCCCAATCCTCATTGAAAGGATAATGTGCCTAAAAATTTAATATTAACTTGACTTCATCATCACACAACTCAAGGTGGTAAAATAGCTTGGAATCCTTGTATGATTCCAAATAAAACATTATGGTGTAAAAATTGGTGTAAAAACCTAAATCAATTGTTATAGATAGAATGAGATTCATTATAGTGAAATACATAGTTCACAACTAATAAAATATGATATGAAATGAGTCTGGAATATAAAACATAGATAATGCCATGAATTTTCATTCTTTTTTGTGGAAACTAGTACAAAACTAAGTAATAAAGTGATCGTGTGTTGTGCACATGCCCTCATTTTGATATGTGAGTATATTCATTCTAATAACTCAAGTAATAATAATTGAATCTATGATTAAACCTGTGTAAATTATGGAACACATTCCATGCATGATGAATCTAATCTTAGCAAAATATATAATAACTTATGTATAAATATGAAACTATTTATGGGTTATCACTAAAAATTATTTTGTAGACTAAGTATGATTATAATAATTATTGAAAATATTATTTTTGATATCTAGGACAAAAGTGCACTAATTTAGATAATCGCAGCCTACACCATTGTCCCTAGGTAGTAGTATTGTCTGAATATACTTTTGAAGTAAAAATTGAGTATGCATTGTGATCAACTGAGCAAAAAAACATGTTTTTTATCTGTGTAGTGGATTGTTGTAGTCTAGTCTCCAAGACAAGCCACTATGTATGTCCCCTCTTTTGAGGTGAAATTTTAAGCCTAAAAAATAACTTAGATCAAAATAAAAATTAATCAAATAATGTTAGAAAAATATTGAAATGTGGAGTAATAGTGATAACATTAGAAAGTAATGTATCATAATGTTAAGTTCAGTAATATAGTAATGTATGATACATGTAAATCTAAGCATAGAGTTTACCTTAGATTTTGACTATATTTTCCAAGTGATGACCACATCCATGTGTGTACATAAAAAATGAAACCAAAAATTTATGCTAGTGCCTAATGCAAAAAGAGCTTAAAGCAGGCCAATAGACATAATGAGCAAGTATGGTGCGTGACATCAAAACAATCCATATGTGTGCACTTGACATTTCATTTAGGAAAATAAAGGAAGTGTTCATGTGTCACTATCATACCTATTCAAGTCAGTGTAATTTACATTAAAATGGAAAAATTTATTGTAGGTTGTTGGCTTCTAATAGGCAAATGAGAAGCAATAGTAAATGAAGAGGTAATTGACCTCGAGTAAATCAACACATTAACTACCAAGTGGATCATCACACCATAAATGATGATTGGTGGTAGTTGAGCTACCTATTAATGTGTAGAGAAATTGGGAACACTATAAAATTTGGATAAATAGGAAGGTAAAAGAAGGGGGGAGACATAATGAAGTGTTTTTGAATTATTAACAGAGTTCCAAGCAAGATACTAATGTTGCCTGAGTGAAGAGATAGATAATATCATCTACTTGTAATATTGTTAATTGCCTTTAAGAACATTATAAATGATGTAATCATATTGTGCTAGTAATGAACAAAGTCATAGTTATTGTGGTTTTTATCTGTGCTCATGACTATGGTATACTATTATTTTATATAAACCAATGCAGTCATTACACTTACAATGTTTTATTTATTAAAGTGATGAATACTCAACTAGAATATAATATTTATTTACATTTATGCCTACTTATTGTAATGTGTTACTAATATAATACAAGTTTCTCCCTTAGTACTCATGTGCACACTATACAATGTGCAAGATAATATATTTTCTACCATTACCAATTAACCCTAACCCTTCCTAATTTCCTCTCTATGTGCCTTAGGTGAGTGCATGAACCCAAATTCACATGATATGCTTGCATATAGAGATTAGGTGTTGAGATGTGTGTAGGAATAGCACTCGGGTGACCAATAGATTGAAAACATTTTGGTTTTGTTGCTAAGACCTATTCAAATTTTCTTGATGCAATGGTGAGGGATGGTGTTTACCAAATTTCATTGGAGAATATTGAGCATTATCTAGAACAAATAGAGGGATAGTTTACAAATAATCACCCCAATCATGGTGTTCACGATCTAAGATAATGGGTGGAAGACTACCTACATAATGATATCTATGAAGTATTATTCAATGAGCTACCATCACAATTGAATGCATAGCTTAAAATTTATGTTGTGGACAAGAGTAGAAACTATGGATGGAAATACTCTTAGACTAAATAATGTGTGGAGCAACTAAAGAACCTAGACATAGTATGGACTAGATCTATTGATGTTTGGTGGTGTGGGGTGTTGAATAGATACATATTAAAGTTTGTTGTATCCATGTATTCATGTTCGAAGGAGGTAGAATGATAGTTTTTTTGTGAGCTTAGACATTCATATCTGAAGTAGTTATTGTTAGAGATCAAGAAGTTGATGGTGGATAGTAGAATAGATAACTTACCAATGGTTGGCTAGTTTCCTACACATGTGAGTGGCATGGAATGTGTAAGCTAAAGATGACATGGTGTCTATAAGGCATAAAATAATAAAAAAAATTCGTATGGAGAGATCAGACGATTGTGAGCTCTAAAGGCAAAAATATGATGAAACTCGGTAGAAAGTGATGGCTGAAAAGGACCCTAGGTAGAGGTGAGATTTTGAATCAGGAGATGTCATGATGACCCATGTAGAATGAGAAAGGCATGAGGGAGAATATCATGCAAAGGATATGTGCTCCACTAAGAAATAAGTGTGTACTAGTGAGTTAGAAAAGCTTTGGAAGAAGAAGTTGAGGTATCAAAAGTAGAATACATATGATGAGAGATTGACATGGATATGCCTAATTCCCCTCTACCTAAAGCATGTGCTCGAGTCTTTTACTCATAAATAGAAGAAATAGAATAAGGCATTGACCATCTCTTATGCATAAGATAGTTTCTATCATAACAAAGAGAATTACGTGTGCTAAAATATATTAACCAATCATATTGGTGGTCATATAACCCACACAAACTTTAGGTCTAATTATGTTTGGCATGCCATTCGCAGAAGGGGGTCCATCCCCTCAGTTAAGTTGTACAACACAAGGTATAATGGTAGGAACTAAAGGATTGGTGACAAGCCAATAGGTTATTTAAAATCATGGAATAAAATGATTCATGTGTTGTATGATTGAGTCATTTTCACAATCATGGAAGAAAGTGAATAGTTGGAATAACAAGTGATTGATCAACAAACAAATGAACAATTCAACATCCCTTGGGTATAGAAGAGATTATTTTTCCCATTTCACAAGATTGCTCAAACCTCATGGTCCTAGGAGAAAGTGAATTATCTGAGGGACAACTAATTGAATCAGTTTTATGTAAAGAAGAAAATCCTCTTATTTCAAAATGGAAGACTTAGCGGTTAAAGATGAAGATTTTCTTGGTGTATCTTTTTCATGTTCCACTGAATAATATTTTTTGTAGGATCTAAATATGAGGAAAACAAGCCTATACATATTGAAGATTATAGCCATGTGAAGGTTGAAATTAAAGAAGATGTTGTTGATATGTTAATTCAAAGTACTTATCCCAGCTTGCTAATGGTTTTATATAGTATTTTTGTTATCTTTTCTTCTATGTAAATAGTTATGCGTTTCCATTTTCACTTGTTTTCCATTTCTATTTCCTTTTGGTGTGTGCATTTTTTTAATAATGTAGTAACTTGTTTGCTCTTTTCCCATATCCATGAGTTGGTCTTTATACCCTCACATTTTTGTAGATATGTTTACTACCTTGAAACTTTTAGTGGGAAACCACATGAATGGAGGTCAAGACATCCATTACTTCAAAGTGGAAAAAGGTCACATTTTTAGGAGGTGTATAATCATTGTTTGACGATAATCAGTGTTCACATCTATATTTCAATGGACCCCTACTTTGAATCCAAATGAGAAGAACATCTTTGATCTTATGCTAAGTTAAAAAATGAAATCATTCTTCAATTTTTAGAAAAACATGTAGATAATAACTTTGAATCATTTAGTCAAGTGGATCTCTAAGTTGGGATATTTGACAGTGTATTCAAGAGCTGGAATTTATAGTCATAAAGATGAAATGGTGATATGATTGTGTGTTCCTTAGATGTCATAATTAATATGAAAATATTTTTGTGAGTCTCTTCAAGTAAATAGGTAAACATGCATAATTTTTAGAACACGTGAATGTTCCAGCAGTGCGTATTCATTTTATCATAATTGATGGAAAATTGGTTGTCACGTGGTAGATCAATATATAGAAATTTTGAACTAGGTTATTTGGTCCAAAAATGTGTGTTCATTTCTCATACGATTGAGATAGGCTAACTAGTTGTCAATTGGTTGGATCAGGGCATGCAAATATGTGGCATGCACTATTTTTAGGAATCCACAATAATAAGACACCAATCACCAAATATTATGGACTTGTCTTGCATTTTGATAGTAAATGTGGTCCCACAGTCAGAGCCACTTATTTTCTTCAAATTTTACATTTCATGACAACCCTAATTACACTTCTACATGAAATTGAGGTGTTTCAAAAATAGGGAGGTAAAAAAAAGCAGCCTAAAGAGGTCAAATCTAATGGACAAGGCTTTTCAAGTGCATAAATATACTCCAATGATTGCCAATGATGGTGGCTCAAAAAAGTGTGCTTCACCAATGTTTAATTGAGAATAGGTATTATGGTTAGGTTTGAGAAAGTGGTTTCAGTTATCTACAATGACGTTGCACTTCCTATTTTAAGAATGCAAACAAAATGTGGTCTTCTACCTTGTTAATGTAGACATCCAATTCCTAACACCATTGTGTTGAAATTATCAATCTTACAAATACACCCAAATGTAAATTTAGGCCAAAATCACTAAAACATGCTAAATGGTTGGAGCTTGTCATATACAAGTATCGAAGGCTAATGTATCCCTGAATGGAGCAATGCATTTTATTTGATTATTAACTTTTCTCAAATCATTTTGAGTCAAAATGATGAAAATGCAATTTGATGCTCTAAACCACTAAATTCTTATAATTCAAAAGTACATGACACGTGTATGTGTTATTTTGTGTCAATAATGTCTTAAATAAGATATTAGTGTGTACGCAACTAACACCTTCTAATAATGTTCCAGTTAAATTATGATTTAATAACTTGACATTTTGTCCAATTTGATTAAGTGAGCAACCAATTTCCAAAGGATTGCACAAATTTTGATAAATCTCACTTAAGTTAATTAATCCAAATCAAGAGCTTAAGTGGAAAATCCATGGAAGTTATTGAAGATTTCTTAATTGGAAATTGATTTCTAATATCTACATCATCAGGTGACATCATCTGTGGGGTGGCATCCATAAGCCATAAAAAGAATAAATATCTAATTTTAAGGCATCTCATGCCTCTTTAATGCCCCTTCCAAATATTTATGGGGATATCTACAATATTACCTCCAAAATTGAATTAATTCATGGCCACACATCTTGATCTCAAGATGGATGGTCATGGTTGATTCTGATCAAATTCAAAAATCTATAAATAGAATGGCCAAGACCACCATTTTTAAGCTTCATTTGTGTAAATTTATTATGCAAAATTCTCTCCACAACCTCTCTTTGTGTAGTGTTATTATGATTAATTCAATATGATAGATTCAATGTAGGCATAACATTGATTCAAATATCATAAGCCTAGTTTCATTGGTGCACTTGAGATGATGGAGGAGCATTGGCACTCATCATTGTTAAATACTTGAGTACCAAATATAGGGGAAAATCACATTTTGAGTTGCATTTGGATGATGGGATGCTCTTGGGAAGGTTTGATGTATATGATTTATTTCAATAGCTCTTAATGTTTATTTTCACACCCCATTGAAGGAGTTGGCTTATTTAGTTATGTTCTTCTGCGTTTTCTTGAGTTTTTTTTACTAATGATTGATCTAACTCACTTTGGATTCCATCTCTATAGTTAAAAGTTCATATCACCATAGAATCACCTGGAGAGGATTCTATCTGGTCTTGGCATGCATCAATACTCAAAAATATTTCAACAAAATAAAAAGATTATTGAGATGATGGAAAATATTAACATAAGTCAACATGAATCCCATAACTCCACTATCAACTTAACCCATGAGAGAAGTAACTTTGGATTTTTTATCGAGTACATGTTATCATTCATAGTTTTATGCATAGAATAAGTTGAATAAGAAGTTTACAGAAGTTGTCTAGTCACATTACAAGGAAGGAGATACTCATGCATCTTTAAAATTTACAGTAATCTTAAAAGCTCCAATTATATTTATTTTATGGAAAAACTACTAAATTAATAACCATTGTATCTACTTGTTGCTTTGATTGTATTCTCACATATGAACACACAGTGAACAATTTATTTCATTCTCTTTGAAAATAATATCCTCTTGGCTTATGAAATACATATTATACTTTTAAAATATAGTATTAAGTAATTTAAAATGACAAGCTTGACACACATTTACCATGCATGAATTGATTGCATAAACAAGGTCCTAACCTGTAATTCTCTCACACTTACATGTTATCTTATGAGTTAACCCTTTCATTATGTTATTACACAACTACATGAGCCTCACTATCTATTTCAAACCTACTAACTATCTTGCACAAACATCTCTAAACCCTTAAATCAGCCCACCTATACACAAGCTAATTTTGTTAGTTTTGGTCAATATCTATTTGATCAAAATTTGGATTAAATGGTTAATATAATTAAGAAAAATTGTTGAGTAAATTAGAATACATAAGATATAAAATGATGACATAAAAATTGATTGAAACTTGTTATTTTGAAAAATGTGCTAAAAGGTAAAGTAATAAAAGATAAATGACTTGGTTAGAATTCAAGACTACAGGACTATAACAATGAATGTTAAAACTGATTGTAAGATTGCATGAGGTTATTATGAATAAATAACAAGGATCCACATTATCCTAGGACAAGGATACACTATTTAGACTTTGTTGGCCTATGTTAATGTCTATAGGGCACAACTTTATCCTTTAGGGTTTTTTACCTTTACTTAAATTATGACAAATGCACTTCACCTATAGACCATGTGTGTCTATTCAGATGCATTTGCTTCACTATGGAATCCATTATGTGCCTTCTTATTCACTCAAACCCTAACTCAATGACAAGAGGGAATAAATATTATAAAATGGGGGAAATGGATAATGGGTTTGGGTTATGTTTGATCTCAACAACCTATGTATTGAATGCTCCTTACATACTAATACTCTAAATAGGGATCAAACTCCATGTATTTCTCCCATGCTATGGTGGTGTGTGTATGATAGCAGTTAAATTATATATGTTGGTACAATCATAGTGTGATTATGTGATTTAACAAATGGATTGTGACCTTGTTTTTTTATTCATACATATCTCAAGGCTTCTTGGGTTGTAGGGTCTCAAATTTGAGAAGAATATGTACTTTCCTCTCAATGTGTAGTTAGACATTTTGGTGATTGGATGATAGAAGCCTATTAGTCATCTCTGGTGAACAAATGGGTAAAAAATGTGCTTATATATTAGACCTGTTATGATTTCCTCAAATTGGACTTGTGAAACATGTGGAATATCCCATCAGGATGAATTTATATTTGATAAATTAGCCATTAAATGGTAGGAGGATGAAATTGGTTGTTTCAAAAAGAACCAACCTACAAGATTGTCCTGGCAAAGTGATTTCATTTGAGGAATATAGACAGTTAAACTAGAAGTATGAGTCATTCAAGTAAGTAGTCTAGGCTATTTGGAATGAGGAATAAGAATATTTAATATCATATTTTCCTTAAAATAGAGGATCACTTGTATAGAAGTATATGAATAGTGGTTTAAAACTGTAAAATTGAGCATAAGTTAAGTTTTCATAAGGGGTGGTTACATGTTCATTATTTTATCATTAAATTCTAATTTTAGTGTCTATATTCCCCCCCTTTTACTATAAAAATGCAACAAAGTAAAAGTATTAGAGTAAAAAGAAGTGTTATACCTGAGCTTACTTGTCAAGAATGGTCTTGAATGTAGATCACGTGTTGAAATGCGCTTCATGTAAATCTGAAATGAAACATATATAAATTAGTCTTTACTTAGGATAAAAATATTAAAGTAAAGATAAGAAACTTATATATCTGATAATAAGGAAGACATACACCTTTTCATGTAAGCAAATTCTTGTGCTCTTTGGTGTAAAACTAGTGACTAGAGAGGATGTAACCCTTGGAGATATCTTTGATAAAACACTTGGATTGGAATATGCATGCCCCAATCCTCATTGAAAGGATAATGTGCCTAAAAACTCAATATGAACTTGACTTCATCATGACACATCTCAAGGTAGTAAAATAGCTTGAAATCCTTGTATGATTATAAAAAGAACATTTTAGTGTAAAAATTGGTGTAAAAACCTAAATCAACTATCGTAGATGGAATAATATTCATTCTAGTGTAAAACTAATGAAATACATAATTTAAAATAGATGAAATATGATATAAAAGGATTCTATCATACAAATCATAGATAATGACATGAATTTTCATTCATTATGTAGAAACGAGTACAAAACTAAGTAATAAAGTGATAATGTGTTGTGCACATACCCCCAATCTGATATGTGAGTATATTGATTTTAATAACTTGAGTAATACTAATTGAATATTTGAGTAAACCTATGTAAATTATGGAACACATGTCATTCATGATGACTCCAATCTCAACAAAATATATAATAACCTGTGTATAAATCTAAAATTGTTTGTGGGTAATCACTAAAAATTGTTTTGTAGACTAAGTATGATTATAATAATTTTTGAAAATATTATTTCTGATATCTAGGACAAAAGTGCATTGATTTGGATAATCACAGCCTATGCCATTATGCATAGGGTGTGTTATTGTCTGAATATACTTTTGAGGTAAAAATTGAGTATGCATTGTGATCAACTGATCAAAAAAAAAAAATTGTCTGTGTAATGGCGGTGTAGCCTAGTCTCCAAGATAAGCCACTATGTATGCCCCTCTTTTGAGATGAATTTTAAAGCCTTCAAAATACCTTAAATCAAAATAAGAATTAATAAAGTGCTGTTATAAAAAGATTGAAATTTGGAGTAATAAGGATAACATTAGAAATCATGACATCATAATGATAATCTGAGTAATATAATAATGTATGATACATGTAAAGCTAAGCATATTATTTACCCTATATTTTGAATAGCTTTTCTAAGTTATGGCCAAGTCCTTGTCTGTACACAAAAAATGCAACCAAAAATTGATGTTAGGACCTAAAGGAAGAAGAGCTTAGCTCAGGCCAATAGACATAGTGAGCAAACATGGTGTGTGCCATTAGAACAATACATATGTGTGCACTTGACATTTCAGTTAGGAAAATAGAGGAAGTGTTTTTGTGTAGCTATCAAACATATTCAAGTTAACGTAATTTATAGAAAAATGGCAAAAATTATTTATAGTAGTGAGCAACAGTAAATGGTGGGGTAGTTAACCTCCAATGAAGTAACACATTAACTACCAAGTGGATCATCATAGAATAAATGATGATTGGTGGAAGTTGATCAACCTACTAATGCATAGATAAATTGAGAATCCTATATCCAACCTAGTAGGGTTGACCACATTCCTAAAGTCATCCAACCTAATCACACACACTTTATCCTTCCTATCATCGATCAAGAATGTCACTTCCTTGTCATCACTAATATAGAGGGACCTTGGAGTTCCATCTCTTCCCAAATAGATGGCCTCAACAAATATTGTGATGTGGTAGATCTCTTCTTCTACCATCACAAACATCCTTTAACACCCATCATCCAAAACCATGTTCCTCAAGTCAATTAGTCCAATCCATAGATTCACCCATTTATTTATCTATTATGTTGGTTGTCTAGGCCAGACCTCAAGAGGTCAAGTGCACATGTTAGCGTGTTACTTTTTTCATGTACAAAAATTAGTAAATTGACAAAAAAGGCTTATCCTTTTATGTTTCCATTTTTATTCTATTTCCTCTCTTTTCTTCTTTATCTCTCTCCCTCCTTCCATTTATTTTGTAGGTATTTGTATACCCCCTAAATATGTCTACATGGGAAATAGGAGGATCTCTTAACCTATAATGCTATAGGATAAGTCAATAAGTCCCTGGTGAAGCTTTTTTGGTCACTTAGAAAAATAATGCTTCCATCCAAAACATATAATACCAATCCATGAAGTGTGGGACATGTCAAAGACAACCAACAACTAACCAAATTATAACAACATGAATTTTATTGGTGGGAGTGGAGCCACTCCTCACATGGAAATAAGGCCTGTAATTAGTTTTCAAAATTTGGATGCATAAATCTTTGTTGGATATGATCAATATATTGGGATAATTCGCTATTTGGAGGATGAAGTGAATAGACTACAAATAATTGCACCCCCCTCTAACAACAACTAGAATACCTCAAACCCACTAGAATAATATTCATTAGTTCTCATCTGAGATTATACAACTAATAAACCTCTCCACAATTACCAACCTCTTCCTTCAACTCATCCCACAAAGGAGGTCCCTAGACCCAGTACCACTTCTACTCCTAATGAACTCATCTTTGCCTTGGTGGGTCATATTCATGATTTAGAGAGCAACCAAATCTCTCGCTAAATTAAGGAAAGAACTCATGCCTTCCTAACCAGATTCATTCCTCCTCCATACCCATCACAATAATGGATTACTAGCCACCACATCAACAATATTCCACACTTCCTCCTAACTACATTTTTAATCAACACCTAGGTATATTCTAATTCATGGAATCCCTAATACAAGCATTTCCAACATCCCTCCACCCTATCAACCTCCAAACTAAGTTAAAATTAGAAGCATGTTCACATACACTCCTCCCAATAACATGGTGACTAAAAATCTATCACCCTACATCTCTTAGAGCTATATTCCACCCATGTACACTCCCCCTTTACAAACTGATAATCTACCACTTTATACTCCTCCAACTTATGTGCCACCCACATATACTTCTCCTATAAAATAACCTAATCCTTATTCATAATAACACTCTTACTCCTTACTATCACATGTTCTCTAAGTCTATCCAGTCGGACAATTATTTTTTAGCCTATTCTACACCACCTTATCATGCACCCTCATTTCTTCCTAGTGGTTATACAAATAACCCATATTGAAACCCACTCATTCAATCTTATTAGACCATGCCTTTAATGGACTTTAGTGTTATGGGAAATTACATTGAATATATAAAAAATCCCCTACCTAAACTTACTAGATTTAAAGGGGAAAGAAATACCAATGCACAAGTTAAAACATATGCCACTATTATTAGGGAACTCTTACCTTGGGATGGGGTTGTGAAAATCTTTCCGAAAATGCTAGAATGAATTTCCATTAAATAGAACTATCACCTCCCTGATGCTTATATACATTCCTTTAGACAACGCATAATGAAATTTGTTAAAGTATTTTATATTAATCATTTTCTGTAGACTAGCATTCAAGAATTTCTCCATATTAAACAAGAAAATAATAAATTTGTTGCCCATATCATTACGAAATGGTGGAAAGTCCTATATTCATATGCTAGTGAAATAAACATGGATCAAAGAGAGCTATGTGGTCTCTTTCTTCACTCATTTAATAAGGAAATGAGTGAATATGTCTAAAATTTCCCTTATCGATCCTATATAGAATCACTTGAGAGCACTTTACAGATTGACCAAGTGGCTATTGATAGTGGTAATAGAACCTATGGAGCCAATGGGTGTATAACAACCCAAAACCATAACAATGTGGGTTTTCAAAATGCAAACCAAAATAATGTTAATAATCAAGGCCCTAAGATTCTCAATAGCAACCAGAATGTTTCTATTGATGGTATGGCTGATCAAAACAAGAAACCAAACCCTGTAAACAATAATTAACCACAACCCATGAACAAAAATAATGCAAATATAAATTTGGGTATGAAGATCCAAAATCCTCCCCCTTTGGTCCATACAATTGATTTAAATCTCCCTCCACCATGCAATATACAATTCTAAAATCCCAATCAAAACCAATTCCAACAAGTTAACCACTTCCTGTAATTCCAAAACCAACCATTTTATCAAGGGAACAACTTAAAAAATTTGCTTAATAAGAACAAAATAAAATACCTAGGGAGTATGATCCCAATGTATATTTCCTTTTTTATAGAGTAGTAAAACATGATACTTGTGCTTTTAGAGAGTATAACAAATTTATTCAAAGACTCCCTAAAGACCAAAGACAAACTTTTGTTGACATATTCTTAGGTAATGTAAATGCAAACCCTCAGTATCTCCAAAATAGTCATGTGACACCCTAGAACCAAAACTTACAAATTTATAAAAACCCTTTCCTTAATCACTAGATATGTGTTACCCCAAACCAATCACAAGGCAATCAATAAAACCAACCTATCCAAAAAAACCAAGTTCCCTTAGCTAGCACTCATGATGTCAAAACTTCTACTTCTAGCTCAGTGAACCCTGATGCGGCTCCCTAATTGGGACCCCAAGGGAAGACTAAGATGATATGGGTTATGGAGTTAGAAATAGAGGAAGAAGAATATATTATTACTTGCAAAAGGGAATATCAATCCACAACTCCTCACCTTTCAAACACTTTAAAAGATAATGTTGTTCCAAGGCTTATGAAAAATTATGACTTAGTTACAAACCTTATGAAAACTTTTTCCCATATCTCTTTTATTTATTTTCTCAAGAATTCACCTACCCATCCTTTGGCATTACTCAGTGAAATAGGGTTGGGACACCTAGCCAGTGTTACTCCTTTGCCTCATACCTAGATTAATCATATTAATCTTGATATGTTTCCACCAAGGTAGGATTTAAGGGATGTTGTTTATTTCTTCAACCTTATAAGTCTCCCTCCTGATTCAAATATGGCTAGGAGGGGAGATCTAGCTTTATATCTGCAAGTATGGATCTATAATAATTATGTGAAAAGAGCAATAGTCAACAATGGGATAGTAGTTAACATAGTCCCTTTTTTATTTTTGTAGAAGCTTAGTTATAGATAAACCAATTGTTCAACGACTTGAAACAATTTATGATGTTATGATGCTCTCAAATCCACCTCCATAAGAACCATCATCCTTCTCGTCACCCTAGGTCCCAAGAATATGTTGATAAAATTATATGTAATTAATAAAGACACCAATTAAAACATGATCTTAGGTAGGTCATGATTCATAAGATGAAGGTGATCCCTTCTACCCTCTTCCAGTAAATTTGGTTCCTCCATTTGGGAAAATTTTGTATCCCAAGGGGGTCCCAATCCTTTTGTCACCCTTCAGGCAACCATGCATAAACAATTAGGTTTACACATTGATTATCACTTACCCACCAATGGTGCAACAAAACCCCCAAATCTAATCGAGGTCAAAGAACCCATGAAGCCTAAAGTGGTTGTTTTGAATAAAGGGGTGAGACATCTTAAATACCTTTTTAAGGATAAACCTAAATAAAATGAAGTTATAACAACTAAAAAAGTAAATCATAAAGATTTTGATATAATACTAGTTGTCTCAACCATATTATGGTTGAAATCATTAGTATCTTAGAAAAAGATGAACCCATTAATCTCCCTTTCAACCCATTCTAAATCAGGACCTATATTCCCCATATGTCTCTTAGTCTATAGGCTCTCACTCCCACTATGAAAATTTGCATGATATAATTCTTGGGGCATTATGATGATAAGCCCCCAAAAGATCCTGATGATCCATATCTTCAACATAATCAATTAACACCCTATCATATAGGGAAAAATTGTAATTTAGATCATATTTTAGATGTTAAGTTAAAAAACAAAACCATTTTCCCTCCCCTACCATGCCAACACTAGAGGAAGGGATTTACAAGTTAACCATAAGCACTATATAAATCAACATCATTTCTAATGACTAACCAAATATTCCCAATATTTGGTCTTCTCTTTCCCCATGAGAATAATACCATAAAGAGTTGTTCACTGAGTTCTCACAAACTTTCCCAAGCATGATAATGGGAAAACAAACTAATCATGCCATATCCTCAATATTATGAACTTCACAAAAATGTTCATGAATTTTCTTCACAAATACAAGACTTTGTCCTAAGGCTTGACAGTCAAATATATAAAAATAAAGGGGAAGGTCAAAAGTTTAGACCCAACTCGTTAGGTCCTTATTTAGTGACTGAAGATTTTAATAATGGAACCTATTAGTTAAACACTCTAGAGGGAAAGGAGTTCGGTGAATCTGTGAAATATTTTCACCTTAAACATTTTTACATCTAATCATTGTGTTTCGTATTACCCACATTTCATTACACTCTCCATTATCTACATTTTATCTTGTATATCATATGTAGTGTTTGGTGATTGTTTGGTTATTTGTTCACACAACAGAAAGTTTCAAAGCGAAGCTTGTCATCTCATTTCAATTTCACATTACCCTATTATCCTATGGGAAACATTTTCAAAATCAGCATCACATTAGTTATTTTCTTAATTCTTAAAAGGAGAGCATACTTTCTTTCCCTAAAACCTTCTTGCAAAGCTTATAAAATGCAAGCCTATAGCCACGTATAGAAACTTGTCTATGACAAAGTTTCCTTTTATGGTTCCCTCTAAGTAGAAAAACATTATCATGTTAAAAATATAGGTAACGTTTCTCACCTATCTTTGTCTTCGGTGATGAGCTCTTGCATTTTATTGATTACATGGGGCCATGATTTAGGGGTAAGGACCTAAAAAAATTACGACATATATAAATAAATACACTCATATGAAAACAAAAAGCTTATGCAAAAAAATCCAACTTACACGTCTATCACCCTTTGCTAATATTTGATGTTGAGCCCTTGCATCTTACTAGTTACATAGGATTAGCTTTGGGGAGAGATGCCCTTACTCACCTACATCTAGTCTTTGGTGATGAGCCCATATGTCTTACCAATCACATGAGACTAAGTGTAGGGGGTTGTAAAGAAAAATTAAAAATATAGTGCAAAAGCAATGACAAATTAGAAAATGTCTAATAAAATGTTTTTTTAAAGGCTTGTTTACATGTCTATGTTGAAAATGATAATTTTATCTCATTTATTGATTCTGCCAGGGCTAGTTGCCTCTAAATAAATCTAATAAAGTTAGTATTTTGTAAGTTTAGAAATAAGTTCATTTCCCCCCTTTCCTCGTAATGATTAGGTCATCCTCATTTTATGTGTGAAGTTCTGATGTATAGTTTTCATTTTTCCATCTCATGCATATTTACTTCCCATTTTATTCCTTCACTACAAGTTGAAATTCATATGTTATGTAAATGAAATAACTCGATACCACCTAAAAAATAGTTATTAATGCATTTATAGTGTTAAAATATCCATCATTTTCCATTATATCATTGTCATGCATTTTATTTCCATAATCTCACATATATAAGCATTTTCCATAGCATTACCAAAAACATAAGAGAGACATGGTATATCATCACATGCCTGGTCATCTAAATTACATAAATTAAAAGAGCATACATGGAAATTAAACACACAATACCTCATTACAAGTCATTGAAATAATCTAGAATATATCCATATATATCAAAATAATGTTGAGTTTTTACAATCATGTCTCTAGTACAATCACCTATGTAGAAGGCAATGTGTATAAAAATATCAATATATATATATATATATATATATAAGGAATTATATATATATATATATATATATATATGTATATACATATACAAAGTGATACTAAGACCTTATCATCCTCCTATAATAGGTCCTCAATGCAAAATATTATCATGGGTTATGGCTCCTAGTCTACCTCTTATTGGTCCCCTCTGCACCCATTGCATAGTTATTTCAATGGAGTGTTGTCTCTCCACCTATTTGTCATCTCAAGGAAGCTTGGCCCCTTATACTAGATAGATCATCAATTATAACCTGCACCTGAGCCTTTATCATAGTGGATCTTACCTCAAAACTATTATTTTCTATCCTCATATTGGTTAACGTCATAGATGCAAACAGGAGAAGTTACATCATGGTAAGTCAGGGTAAAAACATTTGTGTGTCTACCTATCTTGGTGGGTAGTATTGGACTACAAATAGCTAGTCATAAGTTATGTTGGTCCCCATCTAAAATAGGTTGATTAGAGTGTCCCTAATTATATCCAGGGTTCTTTAGTATGATCTTAGTCAGTAGGATAGCATGGCTTCTTCAGTACAATGGATGTATCTACAATGATAAAGAATTAGATAGACATTATATCTAGTCATATGAAAATAAAAAGTATTAAAATAGCTAAGTAACAATGTTAAAGGGAGGTATATAAAAAATTTAAGTGAACAATAAACTATTTTACCTAGATTGGCCTCATGCCAATCAAGGCCCGAGTCATCCTTTTACTCCTCCTCATGATCACTCTCCTCATTGGGATCAACAAAGTCTAGATCCTCTCCACCCATTGCATGTAGTTATTTCAATGGATATTATTGTGGTGGGTGGTGGTGGTATCTATGCAATCTACTTCTATTGGCCTACCACCAATAGTGCCACTAAAATGGTCATAGGTATCTAACTTCATCCTCATCCTATGGAACCGATGTCGGCATGACGTCGGCATTATGACGTCGGCAGTCAGGGTCAGTGCAGGGAACCGAAATCAGTCGGGAGCAGACTAGGAGATGGCCGAGATCGGCCACTGGAACGAATGGTGGGCAGACAACAAACTATCAATAGGTCTTGGTACCACCTCTCATCCTAGTCACCCTTATAATAGGGAGAATATTGGTAGTTGGTGGATAAGTCAGATCCCAATCTCCCAAGGCATATGGTCTCCAACCTTGGCTTCAGTCCTCTTTAAATGCCCATTATCTAGTACTGTAATGTGAATGGCATAGGAGATAAGTTCAGAGATATAGGGTTTTGTTGAGCTAAGGGTAAGGTTAGTTCAGAGGTAGGAGGAATTTAGAGCAGCAAAATTCTTTGGCATAAGAAAGGTATCCAAAAATTTTATGGTACCATAGTCAACTTAAAATGTACCTCAACCTAAAGTTCCCTATCTCTAACTTGTTTCACTTCAGTAGTATCTGTGAGGTCTACTCCCTCATCAACCCACTGATCCACGGTTACAAGTATAGGTGTAGCTATTTATCTCCAAGTGGGAGATTGTTAGGTTGTGGAGCTAAAAGCTTCACCAGGATTATATGATAGGTCCACTAGATCAACAACTGTCAGTATCCCAACCACTTAGGGAAACACTTTGAATGGTGTGACATCTGACCATCATAACGCTCTAATAGCCCCAACATCCCTGACAGTAAAACTCCTCTCTAGTATAGGAGCATCATCTCATACACCTAATTCATGATGAGCATGGGGTGGCTGACTTGGAGAACCCCTAGCCATGTGTTGTTTCATCCTTGTTGACCGTGTTTAGTTACTAATATAAGAAGTCATATGTGCTCTATTGGTAGAGCAAGATCCTGACTAAGTAGGCATCATATTGTTCTAGGTTCCTGTGTGTGGGAAACACTTTGAATGGTGTGACATCTGACCATCATAACGCTCTAATAGCCCCAACATCCCTGACTAAAACTCCTCTCTAGTATAGGAGCATCATCTCATACACCTAATTCATGATGAGCATGGGGTGGCTGACTTGGAGAACCCCTAGCCATGTGATCCTGTACAAGTCCCTATATGTGTGTGTAAGGACCTCATGATCCTATGAGTAGTGCACCCCTCTCCTCAAGTGCATGATACCAACTATATAATCACTTGTTTGTGCCCTTATCTTCCACCAATCAGGGGGTAAGGATCCTAATAATCACCTTTCAAAGGTTTGAGATGGTATATCCCTCAACCCCTAAAATCCTAGATTCACACTTCATACCCACATTAGGTGCATCTACATTTCCAAAATGTTTCACCCAGCCATAGTCCTTTAGCTTATTAGTGGCCTCCTGTAAGATCACCAATCAACCTGCTATCAGTAATCCTATGAGCTGGTACAATCCTCAAGAGTGATGTTCTACTACATAGTAACTAGTGGAAACCAAAAGGTGTTCTGATCTGCACCCTAATATGTGAAAATATTACATAGCAACCTGTTTGATGGGGGCACAATCCTCACTTGAACAATCTATAGAATCCCTATTATATCTAGGATGGCCAACTCATTGGCTGTCAAGAGCACCACAATCCATGGTAACCACTCCTACTTTATATCTTGACTCCATTTTATGTATCATCACTATTTTAGGCACCCCAAATGATTCTTTAATCCCTTTTATAGCCTTAAAATTTATTGAAAACTTCTCTTTTTCCCTCCAGGATGAAACCACTAGCTTTTAGGGTGGTTGTTATGAAATCTCCCCAACAATTTCATCTTTGCCTATGGGAGTTTCATAGCCACTGCATTCACAACAATTTTGACACTACCTTGCCTATGGGATATGTTGGTTATGTAACTTTTGTGTTGAGGTCATAACCACTGGTCTGTGCAGATTGATGGTTTTGTCCTAATGCAATAATTTTGACCATCAATCATGCCTAGTCCAAAACAGGCCCAAAATTCACCCAAAACAATAAAATTTTACCATATTTTCTAACCTACCCAACCTCCTAATCCCATTCATGCAAAAAAAATCAAAATCTAATGAACCTAAATGCATTTTTTAGCAAAAATTTGAAATTGGGGCAAAAACACAAAAATAACCAAAACTAACTTGAACCTAAACCGTTGCTCTTCCTGCTGGTATGTTCATCATCTTATCTTTGTGCTCATCAATTTAGATGCTTCCTAGATTAATTGTGTCCCCATGAATCCAGAGCTCAGAAATCTCTAAAATCATAAATGATTTCTATTTTTGGCAAGTTTTTGAAGATAAAGACCTTTTGACTCATTTTTGTGTTTTAAAACTTTTCCATTTTTTGTAGTTTTAATTTTAAAATTCATATTTCATACTTATAGACATTATTATTTCTTTATTAATGTGATTTATGTCCAAAGACTAACAAATTTTAACAATTTTATTTTCCTATAGCATGCTTGCTTCTCATTTTAGTTTTGTAGGTACATGTCACGTAATGTTGGATTCAATCCCCTAATGGGACAATTCAAGTAGTATACTCACCCTTGCATATATAGTAATTAAAACCATCTACGTTCTAATGAGTTGGTACATTTTTTATTTTTCATTAAACTACACGTGATTCCCATCTTTTCTCCACAGGTTTCAATGGAGTCTCGGTTAGCTTTACTATGCCACATAGGTAAGCAAGGTAAATTTTTTAACCATATATTTCATTTTAATGTGCCACTACTTAGGACCACACCCTCGTCAATTCATGATGATGCATCATCTTGAGGGAGCAATATGTACATACCCAAAAATTACATGGTGCAACATTTTATAAAAAATTTGATGATGCTGCAATGATAACCAAAATACACTCAAGCCCGATTCTATTTGACACTTTGTTCCCTACTTCTCCTTCAGTACCCTTTTGACCTTTTAATTGATTTTCAAAATGTTTATGGCCTTAATTTACAAGGTCCTCCATTTAATATGAAACCATCAATTTTTATGTTTAAATTGCCCCTAGTTTTGATGAACCACCTCATATAAATACATTATGTCATGGCAATAATGTTATATTTGTGGCAGTTACATGATATTAAAGGGTGGTTTCATATTAAAATGGGGAATTTTTATCACTTTAAATCGTTGTACTGTCTCCATCATCTACAAATAGTGGCAGTCTCGTCACAGTTTTCTTGTCTTCCAATTTTAGCATTTGAGACTTGAGTTATCACGTGTTTTACATGCTTTCTTGTATGCTTCTCCCTTGATTTATTTTTTTTTCATCTTCGTGATGGCCTAGCTAACTCCTACTCTTGTTTATTTCAATCCTTTTCCCTCCCAAGTTTAGCTCTCAGTAAATCTTAATTAAATTCACCCTTACAACCTCTTTGTTTCTCCCTTGATTTGAATATTGGTGTATTTGATCTCTAAAAAACCTAGGCCCATATACTTTAAGTTTTGGAAAATATTTTTCTTACCTTTTGTCATTTTTGTGTCAAACTACACAGTTTTAGAAGGCAGAATTTATTTGATCAATAACACAGTCTTTGTTATCATTGGATCAACCAGCCACAATACAACTACACTACTATCCAAGGTTGTGGCTTCTTTGTTATGATTCTTTTACTACAACCTTTTATTATATATTTCATACATTTACATCAAGCAGAGGAGCTAACTTACTAAGGACATTCTCCACAAAAAATATCGTCTTTGCATAGTAAAAACCATTGACCAGGTTGGAGGATTTATTTTATTATTGCTTTAATTTGTTAATTGAGAATAGTTTAGTTTGATTTATTTATTAGATTAGATTCATATTCCAAAAATCATATGAAATAAAAATAAAATATATCCTTCTCTCTTTCTTCTCTTGCATAAAAATATAGATTAGATCTCTTCTTTGTAATTGCATTTTACATTCCTAGAATGAACATAATGTTGTATATCACATAGGGTAAATTGAATAAATAATACAATAGGTACAACCATTGTATATTAGTTTAGTTTTAGTTGTAGACAACCTTTCCATTCACAAATCACTCCCAATCATCTTTCTCAGTTAAACACCAACACAAACATAGACAAATTAGATAGTCAAAACCTTGCATGTTATATCTTGAACCCATTTATTTCATTATTGAAAGAACATTGTTCTAGGACATTAAATTTACAAAATAATAACATTAGTTTTAAATAATTTCATCCATAGATCATTTAAATTCATAAACAAGCATTCAATTGTATCAAAATTTTGTTTTAGCTTGTATAAAAAAGTTAAATTTCTGAAATTTCTAATAAGTATACTTGCTAAGTTGTAGGGTTTGATTTTCATCTTTGCATATTAGAAAAGATCATTTGTAATATAATTTCAAATAATTTACATAAAAAAACAAAAAAAATTCAATTCATTCAGATTGCATTGGGTAAATCATCTTATAAACTAGGCAAAACATAAAAAATTCAGCAACCACACATTTCTTCCAAAATTCTATTTTTAGCATTGCATGCATCATAAAAGTCATTAAAAAGAACAAAATCAGGACTCATTCCTTTATTTAATTTTGATTATTTATTGTTTTATTATATTTAACATTTCAATTTCATCAATTAGAATAGTTTGTTTCCTTTCATCAAAACATTGCAAACATATCAAAAAAAATCATTAGAAAGCCTTACCTAGACAACCACAAGAACTTAAACCTTGACTCTAGCCTTCAAAATAAAAAGCATCAAGTTTCAAATCATGTTTAAGATAAGTTATTATTCTTGTACACTACATTACCTTGCCTCTTGGATGACACTCCCTAAGCGTCCACTCCTTCATAGAGTAAGTATTTTCCATAGAGTTAAATCCCCATTTCCTGGTAGCAACATTTAATATGATATTAATGCCAAATTCAATATATAAATATTCCATCTGCCCCCTTTCCAAACCTTATTTTTAACTTCCTTGATTCCCTTGATGAGAAATAAGCTATTTTTTAGTCTCTCATAGTCATTTTAGCCCAAAATTGAGGTTATCAATACAATATTATCCAATCCTAGTCATTCATCCCCCCTTCCCTTTTATCCTTGCATCTAGCCTCATCATTTTTTTCATTCAATTTATGTATTATATTGATTGAACATAGCCAAAATTATAGGGCTAACCACATTACCATAGTAATCCAACCTAATCACACCCACTTCATTATTCCTAACATCGATCAAGAAATTCACTTCGTTATCATCACCAATACAAAGGCACCTTGGAGTTTTATCTCTTCCCAATTAGATGCCCTCAATGAACATTGTGACATGACATAGATCTTCTGGTACCATCATGAGTATCCCTTACTACCCTTCATCCAAAACCCCATTCAAGTGCAAGTACAAGTGAAGCTAGTATGAATGCCAATTTGAGTGCTTTGAGTGAGGCTTGAGACTAGAAATCTATGTATTTTGAGTTTAGGATGGTTGTAGATGTCTATATGTAGAATTAGGGTAGAATAGGGATGAATAACCTTGATTAGGCACAACTTGTTATGAGTTTGTTTGTGTTTATTTGTATCTAATTTCTATCTAGTGAATAAAGGGATAAAAGTCATGTATATATAATGATTTGGTGCTCGTACAAGGTTTGAAATAGGTCTAGGCCGACCCTAGGTATTTTTGGAATTGAAAATATATTTGTTGAGGCTAAAAAGAGGGAGAAGGATAATATAATTGAACTGGGACACTAGCATGGGGTGATAGTTGTCCAAAGTATGGTGTTAATGTCCAGGTGGTAGAACTTAAGGCATTAGGGCCCTAAATGCTTAAGAGAGGGTTTTAAACTAATTTTTAGATGTCTAGGGATGTGTAAAGCCCACATGAATGTTGTATAAGCATCTAAATAGGTCCTACGATAGGTTTAGGGCTAAGCTAGGGATGGGTGGTTTTAAGTAACACTAATTGCACTTAAGTGACATTTTAGATGACTACAAAACCCAAGAGCATTAGAACACTTTAAACATAGAGCTTGAAGTGGTGGAAAAGAGGTAAAGGAAAGAATAATATATATAAAAGGTGATAATATGACATTTGGATGCCCTTAAAAGCTGACAAATACACCCATAATTTGAACAAATAATCAAAAAGTATTCAAACATCCTAAAATCATACAATTTAACAACTACTAATAATATATTTCAAAATCCAAAAAATTCATAGATAATTTTTTTGAACAAAAAGTGATTTTTGAGTATATCAATATGAATATGAAAAACCTTTGAAGTATTTGAAATTTGAGTTGTTATGAATAAATTATGATCCAATCAAGGAAATAAGGCAATCACAAGTGTAATAGAAACCCCATCAATAAGATGAGGGGAAAATACTAGGGTAAAAATTAAAAAGAAAATTTATTTTTGTATGAGGAAATAGGGGAAATTAAAGATCAAATCTGAAACCCTAAGATAAAATTCAAATTTTTGAAAGAGAATATTAAAACCCTAAGGGGAACCTAGGGTTTGTCAAGGTTCAATCAACACACAACTTCACCAAATGTTTTATCTAAATTATGAATTAATGCAATATTAAACCTAAATAGATAAATTGAATTGAACAAAGTAGGGTGTTTTAAATACACTTACATGTAAGAAACTAAAATAAATCATTTGAAATTGACAAAATAGAGAGATATACTTAGTTTTTTGTTATGTTCAGCTGACTATGTTGATTATAAAAATGCAGAAATAATGATATAGATAAAAACCCAAAATACTCCCAAAATATGATCCTCATACTCTATATGATCATGAGAGCCCATAAGGGTTAATAATGATGGGAACTATTGTCCTTGGTTGGCATTTTTATCCTTTTGATGAATGATAAAAAATAGGGCAATGTCTTATGCAACTACATAAAAAATGCATGTTTGTGATAAATTTGTCTTACGTAATGCACACGAGAATAGCATATGTCTTTTTTAAGCTCAAAACTCTAGCTTGTACCAAAAGGAGATAAAATGGATGTGAAGGAGTAGAAAAGGGTTAGCAGGTGGAGTTGTGTTAGACCTCAAAACCCCATTATGTTGAGCATTGCCTACATACCATTACTTCAAAGAGGGATCAAACCTCTATGTAGTTCTCCCACTTAAATGTTATGTGTAATTAGGCTTCTTTGACTATATGAATGCATATAAAATTAACCTGAGTACTTGATCATGATTGGGCTAGGGCTAAGTAAAATTGAATTTAAACTTGGCTCATGACTGTTTAAAGTGCCCAGAAGATGATTTGGAAAAAATAGGGAACTTTTGTCTTTTGTACACTTATGTGAACAAGCTATTGTGATGAGATTGATAAGCTTGCCAAGATGTTTTAAATGGATCGATTGAATGTGATTTCATAGTAATTAAAGACTGAGCTGGTGAGGGGATGAGGCCTGTGTGAACACCTTGCTGCAGACTTCAAGCAGAAAGGGGAAGATAGCTTATGAATTCATGATGCAGCTACAACAGAAGAACCAGCTATCATAAAGGACTGGACATCGAACCTGAGGCATTTCCTTCTCACTGGTGAGTGCTTGCAGAGTCTTGATAAGACCGGAAGAAGGTACTTCAGGCTCCAGTCTCTCCCTTATGTTCTGGTTGATGGAGTATTGTTTAGGAAGGATCTCTTTGAGGTCCTTCTAAGATGCATTGACCCAAACCAGGTTGATAAAGTACTGTCTGAGTTCCATGATGGGCCAACAGGCAATCATTTCACTCCTAGAGCTATTGCAGCAAGGATAATGAGAGCTGGCTATTTCTGGCCTACTCTTTTCAGGGACACCCATGCCTGGGTAAGAAAATGCCAAAAGTGTGCACTTTTTGATGGGAAACAACGGTTGACTACCATGCCTCTACAACCTATTCAGGTGGAACAACCATTCATATAGTGGGGCCTGGACTTCATAGGGATGATTAATCCTCCCTTCAGTGCTGGACACAAGTGGGTCTTGACCGCCATGGACTATTTCACAAGGTGGGTGGAGGCTGTTGCTCTGAAAGAGGCAAATGAAAGTGCGGTCCTAGAATTTTATGAGGACCTAGTGACAAGATTCAGGGTCCTGACCACCATAATCTCAGATAACACCTTGGCTTTTCTGGGAACCAAAACAAATGAATGGGCGCTAAGGTATGGTATATATCTCAACACTTCATCCAATTATTACCCATAGGGGAATGGGTTGGCTGAGTCCACCAACAAAAACTTGATCAGGATCATCAAGAGGACCATGGAAGAAAATCAGAGGACTTGGCATGCCAAGTTGAAAACAGCTATGTGGGCCGACCGAATCACTCCAAAGAGAGCAATCAAAAAACAATTTATATGCTCGTATATGGAAGGGAAGCTAGGCTTCCCATCTCACTTTAATTACTAGCATTGGACCTCGCTCACCAGCTGCAATTAGAAGAAAGAAGTAGCATGGAGGTCAGGCTGTGTGAGCTGATGGAGCTCCAAGAGATAAGGGACTGGGCTATGGCCTCTATGACCAGTCACCAACAGCAAACAAAGAGACACTTTGACAAAAAATCTTCATCAAAGGATTTCTTTGAAGGAGACATTGTCTTGAAATGGGATGAAGACTGAGCTAAGCCTGGAAAGCATGCAAAATTTGACACCTTATGGAGTGGCCCATACATAATCACTCAGTGCAAGCAGCATAATGCATTCCAACTCTCTAGGTTGGATGGTGAAGAACTGCATATCCCAGTTAATGGGATACAT
This sequence comes from Torreya grandis, assembly GCA_037957365.1. NCBI lineage: Eukaryota > Viridiplantae > Streptophyta > Pinopsida > Cupressales > Taxaceae > Torreya > Torreya grandis. The sequence goes on along the minus strand of JARHVA010000013.1, from coordinate 7,712,530 downwards.
CTGAAGCACTGCCACTGAGTCTCCTTTCATCTGTATATATTTTCCCTTGTTTTCTTTCCCTATTTTCCCTAAGTGTTGTTGCACAAGTAGTAGTTTTCTTAGTCTTGTGTGTGTTTTCGTTTCCTTGGAGGTAAATCTGCGTGACTGGTTCTAGATTTATCAGAGCTATTGCTAGTTTTTTTAAGTTACCATCTGAATCCATACCCAATGGACTACAAGGCAACTGGTCTTTAAGCATAGCAAGCATGCTTCCCCTGGGAGTCACCAATTTGTTGACCATTTTTGCCCAATAAGGCAAAATCAGTCCCCTTCTTCCCTTGCTATTCGAAGCTATTCAATTTCAGGTTGCACAAGTTTAACGCCATGGTTTTTTGGTTTGGTTCAACACATTGGTTTAGTGCCTAGTTCAATAGACCAGTTGGTTCATTTGCCTTAGTTCAATCGGCCTAGTTCGATCAGTCGGCTCATTGACAAGTTCATTAGCGCGCAACATTAAACCGTTGAACCAATTCGGTTCAATGGGTTGGTTCAACAAGGCACCCCAAAGTTGAAGGGCATGGAACACTTCAAAGGGACCACAAAAGGAACATTTTAACTTTCAAAATTTTGATTAAGGCAAAGTCTCGAATTCCTTTGAACTTTTTGTCTGAAGGAATTCAGGCCGCAGTTCAAAGCAAAGGCCGGGGCAGAATGTCTACGAGAAATGTCTGCAAACAAAAGTCCACAGAAACTCAAGAAATAATCCATAAGAACACAGCAACCCATCGAAGGACCCTGAAGGGTAGGTTCCCTTATGGGGGAATCTCAAACAAAATAAAGGGGCACTTTCCAAATGGGCCGAAGGGTCACCTTCCCTTCAGGAAGGTTCTAGGAAGGGACTTCAAGCAAAAAAGACCCACAGAGAGGGCCGAGGAGGACAAAGCCCATAGAGAAGCCAGCAAAGGACTCGATGACATTTTTTTAGGGACGGTGACATCCCGAAAGCCGTTAACCTTAAGAAAGTGAATTAGCCGTTGGTTTTCAAAGTGATGATGGTCGCGTGAACGTCAAAATTAACACAATGAAATAGTCATTTGCTTTCAAACTAAAAGGATGCCAACCATGAAAGGAGGCCCAAAAATGTAGCGACCCACCAGAAGATCACGCCCGAGGGCCAAAGGAGCCAGAAGAGACAAGATAGGGAAAAGACAAAGTGCCAAGCATGGAGCAGGCAGATAGTCCAAGTGGTGAAGGGAAGCACTGATTCAAGAAGTTACTCCAGCAAGTGAAACAGTAGCTACAAATTGACCATTAGAAGACGCGAACAACTAGTCGTGCAACCCTTTTTCTTCATTTCATATTTATGAGTAGAAAAACTGCATAGGTGCCTTCAAGAAATAGCCTTGGTTAATGAGGAAACAACGTGGCCATGTCAAAAAGTGCCTGAAGTCAAAGCCAAGGTCGACATAGCATTTATTTTTTAGGCAGCCTGCTCTTCCCAATGAGGGGACGCAAATGGGCCACTTGTAAAAAGAGGTGCCAAAAAGGCCTCCTTTCTTATTTTATATATTGAGCACTTGTCATTTGAGAAATCATCTTCCACATTTGTAAGGTGTAGCCCTGGTAAAATTTCACTTGAATCAATAGACGCATTTTTACCTCTATCTTGGATAGATATTTATGTGTATGTCTTGAGTGTTAGTTTGTGTTTAATCGTTATTTCTTGATGTTTTCACAGGTTCAACACCAACATATCTATTGTCTACAAGGTGCCATTTCTGTAGCTGACAAGGAGAGCTATATTTGGAAGTGCAAAAATAGAAGAAATTACTTACAGTGTGCATTTCACAACACCTTGGTGAATCTTTGTTTTCTATATTTTCCATGAAAGCCTCCCTGCCAAGTTTGTTGCAGCCTGGTCCTTCTGCCAATTGTGAAGCATATGTATATGTTTGTCTAATTTTAAGTGTGAGGGTGAGAAGGTCTATTTTATTTTGGTGCATCACCTCCTTAGAGTAGATTTTTTTTCTAGCAATCTTTCTCCCTTTTCATCCCCCCCATTATATATATATATATATATATATATATATATATATATATGTTAGCACTTGCTGGAATGAATATGATGCATCAAAGGGAGCTAGCCCTTACCTAGAGACTCTCCCCTCCAGCTTCGCCGATCCCACAGGCGAGAGGGGAGTTTCCATAGTTGCATGAAGAAGGCAGGAGCTCGGCCTCCTGCCAAGGGTGCATCTTCTGCATCAACAGTATGCTTGTAAATTTGAGTTATAGATTGAAAATACAAAAAAAATAACAAACTAACCCAAAACTTACAAAAACATCAAAGGGAGAGAATATAAAAGCAAATCAAAACTATAAGAGAACTCTTACCAGCATTTTGCTCCTCTTGGCTTCCCTCCAAGATCTTCAAACAAATTCTTCAAATATTTTAGATTGTTATGGATAGACTCAATTTTGGAATGATGTTGGCTTGATCAAGGATTAAAATGATAGCATGGATTGATTGATAATATTGACATGAAGGATTTATGGATTCATAGTTCTCCTCTCTTTAGTAATGGAGGGGTGGTTATTTTAAATGGAGGAAAGAGGGAGGATTAAAAAGGAATTAAAAATTCCTTGGAAGCCTCTAGAATTAGAAGCCTAGAGGCTTCTAGAGAGGAGGGCTAAAATAGAGATGATTCTAGAATTGGAGAATTCTAGAATCCATTAGGAGGATAGACAAGATTAATAAATAATTAAATGAGGCGATTAGATAGGTGATTAGGGGCTAGGGATGTAGGAGAGCCTAGGGATAAGCTAGGGTAGGTGGAATTAGAATTTAAAATTCCAATATAATGGATATGTGGGATTAATTAGTGGATAATAGGTGATTGGGTGAATTAATTGATTTGTGGTGTGGGAATAAGGTTAGTGGATGAAGAATGAAGAAGGGAGATAATAGAAAAATGACTAAAAGGGGTGATATTAAGATGGAATTAGAAGAGAAAAATGAGATTAAATGAAATAGGTGAAAATAGTGTTGACTAATAGTAATATTAGTGATGATCAATGAAGTGAGCAAATTTAGATGTATACAGTCCCATCAAGAAAAGTATAGAGTTTTGGGTTTGATTCAAGACATACATATGCATAAAGGTGTTTTCAACACTAAGAACATTTATGTGGTTAACAGTGAGTGGTCTTGTAGTGAAATGAGGTCTTATCTTGTGCTTAGGATATGCCAAATTGGAAAAATAAGTTTCAATTAAGTACATATGTCAATTAATGGTAAAAATGGATAAAATATACATGATCAAGTATTCATGACCAAATTTGGGTAACTACAAACAGTTACTTTTGAATTAATATATTGCATATTTTGAGACCTTGTATTAGGAGGATTAGAGATATATTAAAGCTTATTCATGCTAAGGAGCTTAACTTCAAGGTCCTTGATTATGTGGCATAAATGGTCTAAAGATTGAAACTATTTGAACATGATAGGTTCATGAAATTTATCAACCAAACTTTGCTTGAATACATGTTGCAACTCATTATCAAGCATAATATTTTCCATCTTAAAGAGCATAGTATTATAATGAAACACATAATCATAAATAGGTTCATTGGGTTCTTGCTTGATTTTGTAAATCTAAGCATAAGATAACTTTTCACTAATGTCGATTGAAAAATATGTTATAAATTGGTTGTCCAAAAGGTTAAAGGCCTACATTGAGTGAAAATAAATGTCATGGAACCATGTTAATGCATAATCCTTTAGACTGATTGGAAATAATTTGGTTAATAATGTATCACTATATGCATAATCTAAGCATGCTACATGGGAAAATTGAAGGTATTGCTCAGGATCACATTTACCATCACTGAATGGAAGCTTAGATGTTACTAAACTCATGGGTAAAGGATAAGTTGCAATTTTTTGGGCTAACGAATGATAAAGTAAAACATGTGAATTTAGTAAATGACTAGCTCTAGAAGTACCTTGCTTTAACTATAACACCTTGGCTTGCAGAACTAAAACAATTTGATTGAGAGAATGTGTAGTAGGCAAGATTGATGATGTATTATGCATAGTCATTGTAGGATTGACATGGGTTAGATTTGTATGAATAGGCATGGTAATTTGAGGGAAGGATCATGTTTCCCCCACACCTTGGGTGGACATAACAGATGTAATGGGAGGTGCAAATGTAAGAATAATAACAATAGTAGTGGTATGGACACCTATAGTGGATTTAGTACCTCCAAAAGTTAAACTAGTAGCAATGAGGAGTTGATGTTTTTGTTCATTTTTATCTTTATTACAAGCATTTTTAGGTTTAATATGCATGAAAATTCCATTAAGAGGATTATTCAGAGGTAGAGGGGGATGAAGAGGAGAATCGTGACATTGCATTTCACAAGATGAGAGAGAATCATCACACTTATGTGTATCATCTAGAGAAGGAGAAAAAACATCATATTATTTTTCATCGAATTAATTTCCTAATAAGAACCAACATCACATTCTACTTGAGGAAGGGGCATGTCTACATGTTTAATGTTATTTGGAGTATCAATATATGGAGATATTTCATTGTAAGGCAAAACATCATGAGCAACCAAATGTATATCATCTACACACATTGTTATTATATTTTATTCATTATGTGTAGTGATAGAAAAGAATGTATGGGGTAATTCATTATTATATTCCTCTTTTTCTAGTGTGTAATTTTGAGAATAATGCAAACAAGAAGTAGGGGATCTGGGTTTTCTTATTTCAAAATTAATTTGTTCATTTCCTTCTTCATTATATTTATCACTATTGTAGTTATCATTTCCACAATCCTAGTCATAATCATTTCTCTCGCAATCATATTCCTCATATATGTAACAACATCGTTATTCATACAAAGTTGGTAATTAGTCTATTCATTATTATAAACATAAGGCATGGAATGGTTATACAATAAGAGATCCATGGGGTGAGGGACACTAGTTGTTGTTTTTTATCACTCATTTTGAATTTTCCAAACCTAATAGAGTAAGCAAGACAAAAAAAAAAGTCCACTCCTAATAGGAAAGCAAACATATAAGCAATGCCTTAACAAGGATTAAATAAAGAACCAACCACTTTAAAAAATCCATGAGGAACATTTGGAAACATGGAGAGGTTCTCGATAAAAAAAAATAGTAAATAAATGAAACCCATAAATTATTTTGAAAATAATTTCACTCTTCGTCCTCTAGGATGAATTTAATATAAATAGTAAAGTACAACATCTGAAAAAAAACATACAATATTTTGGCAAACAAAAACATGTTTTTTATTCACTTAACACAATTAGTAAAAACCTCACAGTGTTTAAAAAATAGAGATGTTATGACCCAATATCATCCAAATAAGGAATAACCCTAATAAAAGAAAGTCAAATATGAGAATAAGCATGAAACCTTGGGGGAAAAGGGGAAATTAACAAATTTTCACCTATAAAACTAGTTTTTTTTTTAAATCGGGTATGAAAATGAAACCTCAAGGCAAAAATATGAACCCTACAAAGAAGGATGAAACCCTAAAGGTAACCTAGGGTTTGGCAATGTTCAAGCAATATACGGGTCCACTAATATGTTTTAACCTATTTTAGATTAAAGCTAACCTTAAATAAACAAATATTTTTTTGTAATAATTCAGATCATAAAGCATGACAATCAAGAATATATCTGAATGTAGAAGATTGAAACTGATTTGGATCGTAAGTTTAATAAATAAGGAAAGTACGATAAAAGATGAAATACTTAGCAGTTCTGATGTGGTAAAGAAAACACTATTCATGATGACATTGTTCATCGATGATGTGGTAGGACACTATTCATTTATGGGGTGTCATAACCACTATTCATGCTAACTCATTAGCACTATTCATTGCTTAGGTGGAATGGGTGCCATAATCATCTAAGGCACATGGGATGCTTGTATTTTGCACATGGGTAGGTGTGTGGGATGAATTTATAGTGGGACTCCATAATTATGAAGTGTTCTCTTGTCAAAAAGGAGATTCTTTACTTTTTTTACTCTTGTGTAAGTGGGAGACCAAGACCACTATTCTAGATTGATCACCCATGTGAAGTCGAGTGAATTTCCATGTGGGGACTTGATTTTTATTGTCATTATGAGAGTGGGTCAAAATTATATATGGGGATAAGTTAAAAAGAGAATCCACTACTTTTGGAAGCACGTGCAATTGGAAGACAAAGACAACTTTCCTAATTGACCACCCAAGTGGAGTGGGAGACAAAATTGAGTGGCACATGTTGAAGGGGTCCAAACTAAAGTGGAACACATGGTGGAGCACCTTTTTTGATTGATTAATAGTCCCTCCAAGTGGAGGAGGTCATATTTATTGGCTTCCATTATTCTTATTCATTATAAATTCTATAAATTGATTAATCTCCTTTGTATTTGGTAAGCTAGTTTGGTAGAAGTGAGGATAACCTCCTTTGGTGAGTTGTTGCCAAGTCTTATGTGAGTTGTATGGGGATTATGAGGCTAAGTTTTGAATAAGTATAGGCTAGTGGTGAGAGAAGAAAGCTTTGGGATAAGGTTTTGAAATCCTCCTTGGCATGTTGAGGCCACTTTTGGATGTGTTGAGAGAAGCTTGTTGAAAATTAATGAGAAATTGTGTGAGAGTTTATTGATTAAGCATTGTGTGATATGCTTTGTGAGAATTGAGTTTATTTAAATGTTTATGTGTATCATAAGAGATTGACATTTTTATGGATTATCAAATCCATCATGTGGTTGGAGGCCACATCAATTGGTATCAGAGCAAGTAAGATTCCTATGGAAAGGAGAGGATATTGTTGAAGATGTGAGTTTTTATTTTGTTTTGTAGGTTTTGAATAAATGGCAAGGAAGAATGGAGGAGCACCATAAAATGAAGATGTGGAGAATAAGTTGAAGGAAATCCAAGCACACTTGGATATGATGATGGAGTGTATGTAAGAGGAAGAGAACTAAGGATTTGGCATAGTGATAAGGAATAAGGTGAAGTGGCCTATGAAGCTACTAATTGAGAGAAGGAAGAGGCAAGAGTTGAGACTTGCCTTAAAGAGAGAAGAGGAGAAGAAAACAACCATGAAATTTATTTTGGATGGGCCATTGGTAGCCTATAGTGAGATTGAAGATCATGCTAGCAATGAAGAGGAGTTGGATAACATGCCTTTAGAGCATGATAAAATAGTTGTTAAAGTGGATGTGCAAGCTAGTGCACTTGAGGATTGTGTGAATGATGAGATTGCAGCCATGAGAAAGGAGATGCAAATCATGGTGATATGTGATGGTGTGGTGGATCCAACATTTGGTTGGAAAATATGCAAAGAAAACATGGTTGGTATGTGGTGCGATTGAGCTCACATGGGAAAGATAAATGCATGATAAAGCATCTTGGTAGAGGAGGACGGTTTGTAGTGGGTGTAGTCCCACATGTGAATCCATTGGGATATGGATTAAATTTTGGTGGAGGAGGGTGGTTTCAGTTTCAAATGGTGGGTGTCATCCCATGATGAGATAAAGAATAAGGATGAAGAGAAGAGGGGGAAGACTAGCAGGTAGAAGCTATAAGTGGAGGAGGAAAAAGGAGTACTTGGTGTGTTGGAAGGGGATGTCATGGTCATCAAACTTCATGAACAAAATAGTGGTTATACCATTAAACCCATCCATGTGATTTTGATCACATTGTAAAACCTTGGGTGTTTGATGCAGGAGCATCCAAAGGTTCATGCAATCTTGCATCACCCAAAAATAGAGTGGTGTGTTCATGTGCTCATGTGTGTGAGCCTACAATGTTGGAAGAATAAAAAAAAAAACTTGTAGGAGCTGAGTTATTTTCAACCATAGGAGAATGATGTGGTGAGGAAAACACTATTCATGATGATAATATTCATTGATGTGGTAAGACACTATTCATTGATGAGGTGTCACAACCACTGTTCATGCTAACCCATTAGCACTATTTATTGCTTAGGTGGCATGGGGTGCCATAATCATCCAAGGTACATGGGATGCTTGTATTTTACACATGGGTAGATGTGTGGGATGAATTTTTAGTGGGGATCCATAATTATGAAGTGCTCTCTTGTTAAAAACGAGATTCTTTACCTTTTTTGACTCTTGTGCAAGTGGGAGACCAAGACCACTATTCTAGACTGATCACCCATGTGAAGAAGGGTGAATTTACATGTAGGGACTTGATTTTGATTTCCATTATGAGAGTGGGTCAAAATTATATGTGGGGGATAAATCAAAAATAGAGTCCACTAATTTTGGAAGCACATGCAAAGTGGAAGACAAAGACAACTTTCCTGATTGACCACCCATGTGGAGTGGGAGAAAAAATTGAGTGGCACATGTTGGAGGGGTCCAAAATAAATTGGAACACATCGTGGAACACCTTTTCCTATTAATGAATATTCCTTCCAAGTGAAAGAGGTCAAATTTGTTGTTTTCCCTTATTATTCTTCATTATAAATTCTATAAGTTGATTAATGTCCTTTGTATTTGGTAGGCTAGTTTGTTAGAAGTGAGGATAGCCTCCTTGGTGAGATGATTCCAAGTCTTATGTGAGTTGTATGAGGATTCTGATGCTAAGTTGGGAATAAGGTTAGGCTAGTGGTGGGAGAAGAAAGCTTTGGGAGAAAGCTTTAAAAGCCTCCTTGGTATGTTGAGGCCAAGTTTGTATATGTTGAGAGAAACTTGTTGAAGCTTGTTGAAAATTAATGAGAAATTATGTGAGAGTTTATTGATTAATCATTGTGTGTCATATCTAATTTTCATATGCACGTAATAATTATTTATCATGTTAATGTGGTAGACACGTAAACTTGTCTGGATAGACTTTATGACATTTATTTATTGTTTGTGTGGTTATGACCACTGTAAAACTGAACAACTATATTTTTAATATGATTATTATGCATTGTATTATTATGGAATTAAAATGGTTAATGATATGCACATGAATCTAATGTCAATTTGACGTGGAATTGCATAGGGCAAACATACAGGTCTGAAAGTGACACATGAATGTATTAATACTTTAGAATTTGTTGTACAAGCATATTTGATAGATATTTGGATTTGTTAATGATTAATAGGTCTTGTCTAAGTGTGCGCTTTGTTGTCCCCCAAAAATACCACTCATTTTTGGGACAACATTTGAACTATTTTGGTCCTCAGACCAAAATAATCTCTACCCTTCTCAAAATTTGTTCTAAGCATTCAAATTCCTCATTTTTCAAGCTTCTCAGAAACTCTACAGGCTCGAATCTACAGAATCTGTAGGCTTAAATCTACAGACTCTGCAAGCTTAAATCTACGAACTCTGCAGGCTTGAATCTACAGACTCTGTAGGAAGAAAATCTATGGACTCTGCAGGCCAAGTTCAACGGGCTTCACAGGTTGATTTCTATGGACTCCACAGGAAAGGAGCAAGCTCTCAACATTTAGGCAATTTTAAAGTTGGTTCAACGACTAGGTTCAACTAAAAGAGTTCAACGTCAAGGTTCAACATCAGCAGCAAGAGTTAAGCGCATTTGTCAAGCTTCAAAGTTCAACCGCTTCAAGGTTCAACAGCTTCAAAACACTTATCAAAGAAAAGAAGGCTTGAACCATTAAACTGTTGAACCATTGAACCACTTTGGTTCAACAGGTTCAACGACCAAATGGTTCAACGCGTTTGGTTCAAAAAAGATCAAAAAGACTTAGCCAAACAAATAGAATGAACCGATTGAACCATTGAACCTTGAACCAAATGGTTCAACGAGTTCACAGGTTCAAAGGTTCAACTAGTACAATGAATATCAAAGAGCTTAGAAAGAACAAGGACGTGACAGATCAATGGTTCAGCAGGTTCAAAAGCTTCTACAGGCAGGTTTAATCAAAAGAACAAGTTTCTGACACTTAGTCATTTTTAGGGAATGAACCGTTGAACCATTGAACCACTTTGGTTCAAAGGTTCAATGGGTTCAAGGTTTAAGGTTCAACGGGTTCAATGAGGCTTGTTTCAAAGAGTCTTGGTTCAAGTGGTCAATAGAAGCAAGGGAATGAACCATTGAACCAAAGTTGGTTCAATCGGTAGGTTCAAGGGGTTGCCCTAAAGCCAAAGGATCAAATAGCCCTTGCAGAGGGCAGAAAGGGGGCAAATGGACCAATTCAAAGGTCAAAAGAGCAAAGGGATTTCCTTCGAAAAAATTCCCTCGGCAAAACAGACAAAGTGAATTCTTTCGGGAAAATGAACAAGGCAAAGAGACAATTCCTTCAGGGAAATTATCCAGAAGAATTCCTTTGGACTTTTTCCTCTGAAAGAAAGAAAAGACCAAAAAATAAAGCAAAGCTTGGCGGAAAGACTAAGGCAAGAAATTAATTCTTTCAGACTTCTGTCTGAAGGAATTCCTTCAGACAAAAAGTCTGAAGAAATTTGGGGAAGCTGCGGGAGGAAAGCCCGAAAGAATTTTTGAAGGCCAAAGACAAAGCAGCCGAAACAATTCTTGTAGACTTTTTGTCCGCAGGAAAATATCTGCGGAAAAAGTCTGCAGGAAAGCTCCAATGGATTTCGAAGACAAAAGGCCGCCGAAGGACCCCAAAGGGCAGGTGCCCTTGCGGGGGACTCTCGGCTGCCAAATTAAAGGACACTTCCCCAAAGCCGAAGGGTCACCTTCCCTTCGAGAGGATGCAAAACAATAAATCTGAAGGAAGCAAGTAGCAGAAAAGGGCAAATCAAGAGAAAGTCGAAGAAAGTCCAAGGGGTGACGCACCTGAAGACATCAAAGTCAAGAATAGTGAACTAGCTGCTGGAAATTCAAATGTAGTGACGGGTGTGTGAACGTCAATTTCAAGGTTCATAAAATAGCCATTGATTTTGAAAAGCCTTAAAGAAGAGCCAAAGAACTTAGAGTTCCGAAGGCCAAAGACAAAGTCGCTAAAACAATTCTTGCAAACTTTTTGTCTGCACGAAAAATATCTGTGAAAAAAGTCCATGGGAAAGCTCCAAAGGACTTCAAAGACAAAAGGCCACCAAAGGACCCTGAAGGGTAGGTGCCCTTGCAGGGGACTCTCGATTGCCAAATTAAAGGACACTTCCCTAAAGCTGAAAGGTCACCTTCCCTTCGAGAGGATGCAAAACAAGAAATTCAAAGGAAGTAACTAGCAGAAAAGGCCAAATCAAGAGAAAGCTGAAGAAGTCCAAGGGGTGACGCACCCGAAGACGTCAAAGTCAAGAACAGTGAACTAGCAGTTGGAAATTCAAACGTAGTGACGCGTGTGCGAACATCAATTTCAAGGTTCGTAAAATAGCCATTGATTTTGAAAAGCCTTAAAGAAGAGCCAAAGAACTTAGCGACCCGCTAGAAGAAAGAAGCCCGAAGGCCATCTGAAGATCACGTGAAGGGAAGATACCCTTGCAGGGGGCTCTTCTTGACCCAAAGCATACCATTTCTCAAGGCCCTGAAAGGCAGGTCACCTCTAGGAAAGATCAAATGACAAAGCCAAAGGAATTGCTGAGGAAAGTGACGTGCCCACAGACATCAAAGTTGCGACAATGAAATAATTGTTGATCCTTGTAGGTTTAAATCTATGGACCTGAATGCATTTAAAGGCTTTAAGGCCAAGATCAGTAGGAAGCGACTAAGGAACAGAGCACCAAATTGAATCAAGGACCCAATTCAATTAACCAAAAAAGGAGGAACGATGAGGAAGGATCGAAAACATTTACGCATCGGATATGTTTCTAGAAGTAGATCGCCAGGTGGACATTGAAAGATGCAAACTTTCAAGTGTGACCCATTTCTCTGCATTGAGAAAAGCAAATGGGTAAATGTCCCTAAATTCCAGCATGTCTTCTTAACAAAATTCAATGCAACATGATGTGTTACTATTCTCAAGTCCTTCTTGAAGAGGCTATATAAGAGACTCTCTTGTTATTGTAAAAGCATCTCTCTCTGATAATCAGAAATGAAACTCTGCCCAAATTGAAAGGCATTACTGATACTTTGAGCTCAGATTGTTGATCATATTTTGTTATTGGAATAAGAAAGCAAGTGACTTTTCAGACTTTGTGCTGTGATATATTTGTTGTTGAGGAAACTGTTCTTATGTCTTTTTCCTTAATATATTTTCTGTTCCTTTAATTCAATAAGCAGAATTAGTGAAAGTAGTCAGGAAGGCGTCCTGAAGCCAACTGTGGAGAGACTTTGTGCCCCCACAATTGCCTTTAGTTTGTTTTCTTTTTGTTTATGTGTAAAGGACCATGGAACAACTTTGTGCCCTCATTGTCCTTCGTATTTCACTCTTGGGCAATTCAGGTGGAGACTTTGTGCTACATCTCAATTTGCTGGTTACTATGTCCTTGGTTACATTTTGCAATTACCACCAGGAGTATTCTTGTGGTTTGATGAATAGTACTTCTGAAAGAAGAGGAGTGCTTTCTGTCAATTCCCTTGAGATTTTTCCTTTGATTTGCATGCATCATCTCTGAAGAAAGAGAGATGGATGGTTTGTCTTACCCTTAAGTATTATTTTCTCTCTCTCTCTCTCTCTCTCTATATATATATATATATATATATATATATATATATATATATATATCTATAGGGAACCTCCCCTTGATGAGAGGAGAGATTCCCCTTTTGATGTGAACTTACACATTTGGATGACCAATCTTACTTTGATATATATATATATATATATATATATATATATATATATAGGGAACCTCCCCTTTTGATGTGGTGAACTTACACATTTGGATGACCAATCTTCCTACTTTGGCTGATCAGACCTATTTTGTTTATCAATACGCTGATCGACAAAATATTCAACCAATAGTTTTTGGCGACTCCGCTGGGGATATACATAATTTTGTGCAACTTGGAACCTCAAGTTTCAAATTGAAACATCCCCTGTGTCTTACCCATTACCATTATAACCCTTATCCATTACAATTTTTGGTGACTCCGCTGGGGAAATAGTTATGTGCATTCTGAAACCTCAAGTTTCAGATGAAATCACTCTTTACCATTATCCATTATAGACTCCATTTCATTTATGTGTTTTACCCATTATTATTATAACCTTACCATTCACCTCCATACTAATTGGGAAAGACTGCGCAGTTTAAAGCCTCAAGCTTCAAACTAAAGCAAGGTCAATTCTTTTCCATTTTTGTTTCACAATCTAGCAGATTCAAGGTATACACGAAGCCAAAGGGATAAAAGTATTGTTGACCCTGTATTCGAGTTGGTACAAAAAAGTGATTTTGATCTGTTTCCTTCACCATCTCGCCTCCAATGAACTAAGAGCTTTCCTCCCACTAAAGTCAGATCTCCATCGCCAAATGAAGTATCCACTTCTGTTGTTGATAAAGCTTTGCCAATAATTACCCCTCTGAGATTTGTTATTCCTCCTTTTCATAGTCATATAATGGCAGTTCAAAGGCCCCTAGGGTAATTCTTTTGGTCCTCTCAATCTTACTCCACCTCTACATGAGCTTCCATGTAGTTCAAGGAAGAATTTCCCCAAATTCTATGGTGATGAGAAAGTTCATCCTGATGAACACATTACAACCTTCAGCATAGCCTGTGGAGTAATTGGAGTAGAATTTGAAGATGTAGCAGTCAGGCTATTTGTAGAAACATTACAAGGTGCTACTACATATTGGTTTTATCATCTACAAGCTCGGTCAGTAACTGATTGGAATACCCTCAAAGCTAAGTTTGAAGCCAGATTCAAACCTGAAGAAGATGCACATGCACTTCTGATTCAACTTACACAGATGAAGAAAGAACCTCATGAACCAATGAGGGACTTCTTAGCCAAGTTTGACAAACTGAGGAACAAAATTCTTATAATTGCTCGACTTACAGCTGAGAATCTTAAATGCTTCTTCATTAATTCTTAGTTACCTGAAGTAAGTTTTCTTTTGAGACGTGCTGGTCAAATAGATCTTGTTGCAGCTCAACATTTGGCCACTGAGGTAGAAGATGATCTCATCTTAGCAAGGAAGATAAGAAGAGATCTAAATAGAAATAAACCTTCATCATCTTCTGAATATTCATCTACAAGCACCACAGATCCAATGGTGCAGAAGTTGGCAAATGAGTTACTTGCTCTTAAAAAGCAAATGGCGCAAGGAATGTCTTCTGCTCCTTCATACAGAGATATGCCAAGAAGGACATTCCCAAATCAGTCATATTAGGGCAATGCTACCAGGAATCAAGGGCAACAAAATCATCTTTCTCCCCCACAAGGGAATGGACAAGCTGAATCAAGCAATAAGAACCTGGTAACTATCATCAAGAAGCTAGCAAATGACAATCAAAGGACATGGCATAAAGCATTGAATGATGCTCTATGGGCAGATAGAATCACACCAAAGACGGTAATTAGTATGTCTACTTTTCAACTTCTTTATGGTATCAATGCTAAAATACCAATCACCTTAGAATTTCCAACCTTGAAATTGGCAAAGGCAATTGAAGATCAGACATATGAAAGCACTTTTGATAAGATAATCATGTGCCTGACTGAGCTAGATGAACAAAGAACCATGGTGGTGGATCGAATTGCTGCTCATCAAAGTCTGGTAAAGAAACTCTTTGACCAGAAGGCCAAAAATTGTGATTTCTGGATTACGGATCAAGTCTTGCTATGGGACAAAAGGAGATAACCAAAAGGGATGCATGAAAAGTTTAACTCCCTTTGGAGAGGCCCATTTATAATTCATCAACACGTTGGTGAAAATAACTTTTTGCTGAAATATGAAGATGGCACACTCTTTTCTCTGCCTCATAATGAGCAGCATCTGAAACACTTCAACTCTTGATATTGCATCTGTACATATGTATATTTGTATAGTTTTTAATTCTATTTTATTTTGTTTGTTTCTATTTTTGATGCCTTTTATTTCTGGGTAACATGACTCCGTAACCCAATGGTACACATGAAGACACTGGAGATTCTGGATTTTACTCCCTATAATTCTTTTTTACAATTGATAGAAGTTCCCCAACTAGAGCCAACTGTTGTCCCCCAAAAATATCACTCAGTTTTGGGACAACATTTGAACTATTTTGGTCCTCAGACCAAAATAATCTCTGCCCTTCTCGAAATTTGTTCTAAGCATTCAAATTCCTCATTTTTCAAGCTTCTCAAAAAATCTATGGACTCTGCAGGCTTGAATCTACAAACTCTAGAGGCTTAAATCTAGGGACTCTACAGGCTTAAATCTACGGACTCTGCAGGCTTGAATCTACAGACTCTGTAGGCCAAGTTCAACGGGCTTCACAAGTTGATTTCTATAGACTCTATAGGAAAGGAGCAAGCCCTCAACACTTAGGCGATTTCAAAGTTGGTTCAACGACCAAGTTCAACTAAAAGAGTTCAATGTCAAGGTTCAACATCAGCAGCAAGAATTAAGCGCATTTGTCAAGCTTCAAAGTTCAAGGTTCAAAGTTCAACCACTTCAAGGTTCAACGACTTCAAAACACTTATCAAAGAGAAGAAGGCTTGAACCATTGAACCGTTGAACCATTTTGGTTCAACAGGTTCAATGACCAAATGGTTCAACGTGTTTGGTTCAAAAAAGATCAAAAGGACTTAGCCAAACAAATAGAATGAACCGATTGAACCATTGAACCTTGAACCAAAGGGTTCAACGAGTTCACAGGTTCAAAGGTTCAACTAGTACAATGAAGATCAAAGAGCTTAGAAAGAACAAGGAAATGACGGATCAATGGTTCAGCAGGTTCAAAAGCTTCTACAAGCAGGTTCAATCAAAAGAACAAGTTTCTGACACTTAGTCATTTTCAGGGAATGAACCATTGAACCGTTGAACCAATGAACGACTTTGGTTCAAAGGTTCAATGGGTTCAATGAGGCTTGTTTCAAAGAGTCTTGGTTCAAGCGGTCAATAGAAGCAAGGGAATGAACCATTGAACCATTGAACTAAAGTTGGTTCAATCGGTAGGTTTAAGGGGTTACCCCAAAGCCAAAAGGATCAAACAACCCAAGCTTGCAGAGGGCAGAAAGGGGGCAAATGGACCAATTCAAAGGTTAAAAGAGCAAAGTGATTGTTAGGTTGTGGAGCTAAAAGCTTCACTGATGCAAACAGAGGAGGAGGTTTCAGGAAGGTTGCTGAGTGTGTCAGGCACCGGCATCGATCAGGGCAACCGACGTCAGTAGGGAGGAGACAGGAAGGCAACTGACGTCGGTCAAAAGTCAACCGACGTTGGCACCCCCAGGCAGATAGGGACCAACGTTGGTCACCTGTGTGGTTCGACTGCGAGTGTTTTAGGGGTAGTTAGCTAACGAACCAAGTGTTTGTATGTCAAGAGCCAAATTTAGACTAAGAGCTACAGATCTAATTATTGTAATTAGGTGTCTAATTATTGTTTGGATGAGATCTATATAATAGACTCATGGATTGTATTGTAAGTTGTGTTAGAGAGTAAGAGAGCAATATTATAAGCTCCTTCTGTGTGTGAGGTGAGCAATGGTGTGTTCCTCCTAGTACCACATTACCAAGTGTGGGTGTTGGATTGGAGAATCAACAGAGTTCTTCATGTATGTATGATCTTGGTCATCAGGTGAGCATGGCTTCTATAGGAGATCTACATGGTAAGTAAGATCATTGATTTGCAAGTGTATGTGTGTGCAAGGTCAAGGTTCACAGGTGTGCAAAACCACATTGATTTGTAGGTGTGCAAGATCAGATAGGACAGCAACACAACAGGGAGTAGAATCAGGTGGGATCTACTTAGAGTACAGTGGGTACTCAGATAGAGCAAAGAGGAAGGCAAGGAAGATCCTTCCATAAGTAAGGTCTATTGAGGTGCAGGTTGTTGCAGGTTCAGGGGAGATCTACTTGAAGTACGTTGAGTACTTGTGGAGTGCGTGAAGCACTTGAGGAGTGCGTGGAGCACAGGTGTAAGGTGAACACCAACTCAGAGTTGAGTTGGGTGTTGGGACCTAAGGGAGAGAGCTTTGAGGGAAGATTTACTATTTATGCCCTAGAGGTGTGGGAGCCCTAGAGGTGTGTAAGGAAGAAGAACTGTGACAGCCTTCTTTGTTGTATTTCCTTCTGAAAGAGTTTTAATACAAGTTGTGTATTGTCTTTCATATCATGTGTTATTTATGGATTCTAGTTACTTGTTGATTCTGCGTAATTTCACATATTAAGTTGCTTGTATTTGGTAATCAATTGTGTGCTTCCAGTTATTTATATCCCAACACGTGGTATCAGAGCCTGGTTGTAGGTTCAAGAGCTGATACCAACAAGTGGTATCAAAGCTAAGGTTGTAGGAAGCAGGTTTTGTGTTTGGTTACAGGTCACTCTTAGGGGTTTCTGATTGAGTGGGAGTAGAGCAATGGCAGATGAAAGTAAGCTAAGAATGGAGGAGTTGAAAAGCACATATGGTCACTTACGATTCTATGGAAAGAAAGAGTAGGTAAAAGAATATTATTGGTTGGTAGCAGATCAGCATGAAGGAACTGAAGATGCAGATGTTGCAGGAGTTGTTGCACATGATGCTTTGGGAGGTTTCTTAGATAAAGTTGAATCTTGGATAATAGATTATGTTGCCTCTTTCCATGCAGCCCCAGGGAGAGGAGCTGGTGAGCCTTGTCAAAGAATTGGCAAAGGGGAAGTGAAGCTGAAATCGCAGGTGGCCAACACATGGGTGTTGAAGGAGGTCATACAGGTGCCAGGTTTGGAGATGTGGCTAATTTCTTCAGAAAAGTTGGGTGATGAGAGATGCATAAGAACTCTCAGCGGATACACTTGAATTAGCTGGTGGTAAGAAAATAGGTACTCTTTATCTACTTGTTTATATTACTGATTCTTCTTATGTTATGGAGACGTGGCTTCGTAGGCTTGGTCACATGAGCAGGAAGGAGATGCATGTTCTTAAGCAGAAGACAGATATATTTGATAGGCTTAAAAACTGGAAAGCCTTAGTGTTTATGGAGGAGATGGCAGACAGAGACCAGTGGATGGGGCTGGATACTTCTGAGCATGGCAGTTTGGACATGGGACTTGATTCAAAGGAGCTCGTGGGTAAAGAGTCATCACTCACAGGAAAACATAGGTACCAGCGTCGGCAAGAAAACTGACGTCGGCAGTAGGTAAGACCGATGTCGGTCATGAGGACCGACGTCGATAGAGTTGGTAGTCAGGACAGGCGCAGGAATCGACGTCGGTCGGATGTAGACTGTGTGGTGACTGAGGTCAGTCACTAACAAATTTTGGGTGGACAGTGAGTTGTCGAGGAGTCTCAAACACCCATATGGAGGACTGAAGGTGGTAAGTAAGCCTCAAATTCATTGTTCCTCTTCTTTATACTAGTTGCTGAGTGTAGAGCAGGAAGGATCCAGGAAACAGTGGGAGCATGGCAGGTATATGATGCAGAACCAAGCGGAGACTTGGTAGGGTTGCCAACAGGTATGAAAAGCACAGAGATGAATGGACACCTTAGTTGAAGAATAGAGAGAACAGACACGTGAGACGGAAGACTAGGTCATATGGTCTTGAGGAAGCTGCAGGACAGTGGTACAAGTTTTGACAGGTGGATGACAAATCATGACTTTAGTCAATGTCAGGGTAAATACTGTGGTTTATCTTACCAGGGGGGATGATGGTCATGACATTATCTTGTTACTGTATGTGGATGGTATGTTTGCTAGCAGGGTTGTACATACAGAATTTTGTTGAGCTAAGGGTAAGATTAGTTCAGTGGTTTTCTATGAAGAATTTGGAGCAGCAAAATTCTTTGGCATGGGAGACATGGGAGATCATAGGTTGATTTTGTCTCCAGTGGGAGCTGGTGTGAATCAGGTGTTGGCGAGGTTCATTACGCAGGATACAGAGCTGGAGCACACTAAGGGCTAGATAGTTTAGTGTCTGAAATCACATGAGGTCTGGTGTAGGCCTGAGTTTGCCGAAGTAGTGGGTGTTGTCAAAGAGTTAGGAGCCAATTCAGAGAAGTGGATTCTTAGGGATGTGAGAGGGACCAGCAGCAGGGATTCATGTTATTCAGGGTCAGGACTTCACTACATGGGTTTATAGGTTCGGATGTGGTAGGTTACTCGGATGACAGGTGGTGCACCACAGGTTGTGTGGTGGGTTGTCTTCAGGATTGATCTTGAAGAGGGATACAAGCCAGGAAATAGATTAAACGGGGTACAGGTATAGTGCAGCTATTTATCTCCAAGTGGGAGATTGTTAGGTTGTGGAGCTAAAAGCTTCACTGATGCAAATAGAGGAGGAGGTTTCAGGAAGGTTGTTGAGTGTGTCAGGCACCGGCGTCGGTGAGGCCAACTGACGTCGGCAGGGAGGAGACAAGAAGGCAACCGACATCGGTCAGAAGTCGGCCGGCATCGGCACCCCCAGGCAGATAGGGACCGACGTCGGTCACCTGTGTGGTTCGACTGTGAGTGTTTTACGGGCAGTTAGCTAACAAACCAAGTGTTTGCATGTCAAGAGCCAAATTTAGAATAAAGTTGCGGATCTAATTATTGTAATTAGGTGTCTAATTATTGTTTGGATGAGATCTATATAATAGACTCATGGATTGTATTGTAAGTTGTGCTAGAGAGTAAGAGAGCAATATTATAAGCTCTTTTTGTGTGTGAGGTGAGCAATGGTGTGTTCCTCCTAGTACCACAGTACCAAGTGTGGGTGCTGGATTGGAGAATCAACAGGGTTCTTCATGTATGTATGATCTTGGTCATTAGGTGAGCATGGCTTTTATAAGAGATCTACATGGTAAGTAAGATCATTTATTTGTAGGTGTATGTGTGTGCAAGGTCAAGGTTCATAGGTGTGTAGAACTAGATTGATTTACAGGTGTGCAAGATCAGATAAAACAACAACACAACAGGGAGTAAAATCAGGTGGAATCTACTTGGAGTACAGTGGGTACTCAGATAGAACAAAGAGGAAGGCAAGGAAGATCCTTCCATAAGTAAGGTCTATTGAGGTGCAGGTTGTTGCAGGTTCAGGGGAGATCTACTTGAAGTACGTTGAGTACTTGTGGAGTGCGTGGAGCACTTGTGGAGTGCGTGGAGCACAGGTGTAAGGTGAACACCAACTCAGAGTTGAGTTGGGTGTTGGGACCTAAGGGAGAGAGCTTTGAGGGAAGATTTGTTGTTTATGCCCTAGAGGTGTGGGAGCCCTAGAGGTGTGTAAGGAAGAAGAACTGTGGCAGCCTTCTTTGTTGTATTTCCTTCTGAAAGAGTTTTAATACAAGTTGTGTATTGTCTCTCATATCATGTGTTATTTCTGGATTCTAGTTACTTGTTGATTCTGGTTAATTTCGCATATTAAGTTGCTTGTATTTGGTAATCAATTGTGTGCTTTTGGTTATTTATATCCCAACAGGGATTTCCTTCAGAAAAATTCCCCCAGCAAAATAGACAAAGTGAATTCTTTTGGGAAATGAACAAGGTAAAGAGACAATTTCTTCGGGGAAATTGTCCGAAAGAATTCCTTTGAACTTTTTCCTCTGAAAGAAAGAAAATACTGAAAAACAAAGAAAAGCTCTATGGAAAGACTAAGGCAAGAAACAAATTCTTTCAGACTTATGTCTGAAGGAATTCCTTCAGATAAAAAGTCTGAAGAAATTAGGGGAAGCTACGGGAGGAAAGCCCAAAAGAATTTTCGAAGGCCAAAGACAAAGTAGCCGAAACAATTCTTGCGGACCTTTTGTCCGCAGGAAAATATCCATGAAAAAAGTCTACGGGAAAGCTCCAAGGGACTCCGAAGACAAAAGGCCGCCGAAGGACCCCGAAGGGCAAGTGCCCTTGCGGGGGACTCTCATCTACCAAATTAAAGGACACTTCCCCAAAGCCAAAGGGTCACCTTCCCTTTGAAAGGATGTAAAACAAGAAATCTGAAGGAAGCAAGTAACAGAAAAGGCCGAATCAAGAGAAAGTTGAAGAAAGTCTAAGGGGTGACGTGCCCAAAGATGCCAAAGTCAATAACAACAAACTAGTCGTTGGAAATTCAAACATAGTGACGTGTGAGTGAACGTCAATTTCAAGGTTCGTAAAATAGCCGTTGATTTTGAAAATCTTAAAGAAGAGCCAAAAAATTAGCGACCCACCGGAAGAAAGAAGCTCGAAGGCCATCGAAAGACCGCTTGAAGGGTAAATACCCTTGCGAGGGGCTCTTCTCGACCCAAAGCGGACCATTTCTCAAGGCCCCGAAAGGCAGGTCACCTCTGGGAAAGATCAAACGACAAAGCCGAAGGAATTGCTGAGGAAAGTGACGTGCCTGCAGACATCAAAGTTACAATAATGAAATAGCCGTTGATCCTTGTAGGTTTAAATCTACGGACCCGAATGCATTCAAAGGCTTTAAGGCCAAGATCAGCATGAAGCAACTAAGCAACAGAGCATCAAATTAAATCAAGGACCCGATTCAATTAACCAGAAAAGGAGGAAGGATCAGAAACATTTGCGCATCGGATATGTTTCTAGAAGCATATCGCCAAGTGGACATTGAAAGATGCAAACTTTCAAAAGTGTGACCCATTTTTCTGCATTGAGAAAAGCAAATGGGTAAATGCCCCTAAATTCCAGCATGTCTTTTTAACAAAATTCAATGCAACATGATGTGTTACTATTCTCAAGTCCTTCTTGAAGAGGCAATATAAGGGACTCTCTTGTTATTATAAAAGCATCTCTCTCTGATAATCAGAAACGAAACCCTGCCCAAATTGAAAGGCATTATTGAGACTTTGAGCTCATATTATTGATCATATTTTGTTGTTGGAA
Organism: Torreya grandis; assembly: GCA_037957365.1. Taxonomy (NCBI): domain Eukaryota; kingdom Viridiplantae; phylum Streptophyta; class Pinopsida; order Cupressales; family Taxaceae; genus Torreya; species Torreya grandis. The sequence continues at coordinate 7,690,719 of JARHVA010000013.1, read as the reverse complement.
TAAGAAAGCAAGTGACTTGTCAGAGTTTGTGTTGTGATATCTTTGTTGTTGAGGAAACTGTTCTTATGTCTTTTTCCTTAATATATTTTCTATTCCTTTAATTCAATAAGCATAATTAGTGAAAGTAGTCAGGAAGGCATCCTAAAGCCAACTGTGGAGAGACTTTGTGCCCCCACAATTGCCTTTAGTGTGTTTTCTTTTTGTTTCTATGTAAAGGACCTTGGGACGACTTTGTGCCCTCATTGTCCTTCATATTTCACACTTGGGCAATTCAAGTGGAGACTTTGTGCTACATCTCAATTTGCTAGTTACTACGTCCTTGGTTACATTTTGCAATTACTACCTGGAGTATTCTTGTGGTTTGTTGAATAGTACTTCTGAAAAAAGAGAAGTGCTTTTTGTCAGTTCCCTTGAGATTTTTCCTTTGATTTGCATGCATCATCTCTGAAGAAAGAGAGATGGATGGTTTGTCCTACCCTTGAGTATTATTTTTTGTTTATATATATATATATATATATATAGGGAACCTCCCCTTGATGAGAGGAGAGATTAGTCCCCTTTTGATGTGGTGAACCTACACATTTGGATGACCAATCTTCCTACTTTGGCTGATCAGACCTATTTTGTTTATCAGTATGCTGATCGACAAAATATTCAACCAACACGCTTGTAACACAGGTTTGCTCTGACCCTGTAGAGAGGGAGGGTATCATCGTTGAGAGTTGGAATAGATATGGTATTGGAAAGCAAGAAAGAGATTATATCAAAAAATGAATCAAGCATTATGTAGGGATTTATAGATAACCTAGATCTGAGCCTTTACCATTTTTATTATACGATGTTCTAAACATCACATTTTAGCTCATGTTTTAGAGGCCTACTTCTATTAATCAAGTTGAACTCGTATGCCAATAGAGGTTAGATTTCCATACACTAGAATTTTTTTTGAGTAAGGAATTCATTATCTTTAAACCTTTAAATAAATTTGGAAAGGGTGAAGTAAAAAATCATATTTAATAAATCATTATAGATTTAAAAGACTTAAGCATAACCACTTAAGCCACATGACTTTCTAAAAAGAGAAATAAATGCTTTTAGTTGAAAAAGTTTTCACATATGGTAGAAAAGTAGTGTTTATAAAAATAAGGGACTCTTCCAAAAGATTAATTTCATTCAAATCAAACATGTAGTCTTCACCAATACGCCACCCTTGGGGGACAAAATGAGTGGGTATTAAATTCAAACATTGATAAAAATTATTATTTTTCACCCTATGTAATTACTCTCACCTATCATGCCAAATGGGGTAATAGTGAATCGGTTGTAGAAAATAGTTATTTGGGTGAGAAGAATTTAATACCCAAATATAAATTTAAAGTTATTTATTTAAGACTTTGAAGGAAGAAAAGAAGGGGGAGGAAACCTTGCTTCAGGGGCACCATTATTCATGCTTAAAAATATGGTCTAGGGAGGAGTGTTAATGGAAGAGAAGAGGGACATTATTATTCTTTTGAGACGTTCTAAGAAGGAAGAAGTGGAAAGGTGGAGCTTGGTGACGAGAAGGAAGTGAGGGACAAAAGGAAAGAAACAGTTTGTGTGAGGAACGAAAATTTGCACCAGGCTAGTAGTTTCCTGCTCTTTATTTTCTTAGATATGTTTGGGTTGATAAATAATTTGAGTATGTATATTTGTTGTTTTAGTTTGTTGAATCAATACATACATATACTTAAGATAGAATTTTTAGTGTCCTTAGCTCTTATGTATTATGCTTAGGTGCGTAGCAGTCTGCTCTTAAACCTGTACACCATATTTGGGCCAGGTCACCTTATCTTTGGATAAACATTAAAATTTACCAGATGCCCTCAACTTGTGCTTTATTCACTGGTGAAAATATTCAAGATTTTGTCAAATATATAAATATACCTATTATGTTGAGAGATGCCTCTCCAAACCTGCATTACAATGAAAAGAATGGACTTGTTCAGGACTCTTTTAAAATAAAAATAAATGCATTTTGATTCTTATGGATTGAATATTTATTGACATAAGAGGTAGTACCTAGATGTGAGTAGATGCATATTGAAAACCCATTCATGGCTGGTTGTAGGTTGTCTTTTCTAGATATTTATTTGTTGCCTCAAATGTATGTACAATAGTTTTGTCCCTATCAAAGGAAGAAAATTTACAGTTAGTCAGTGATTGGGATCAGTTAAAGAAAACTCAAACCAGGGAAACAAACAAATAAATAATAATAAAAAAGTGCAATCTAAGGACATCTCTATCCATTCAAGCTTATTATGTAGATATTTTATATAGCCAAGTGCAAAACTATCTGGGCCCAAACATGGCCATAGAATTGGGCGCAACTTAGGACATTAATGTCTCTAAAAAAAAAGGAACAAATTTTTCTATGAGCTATGTATGTATAAAAATTCTTCGCTCCCACCTTTTATAAGCTTAAACCATTGTTATTTAGACTGGCATAATTGTATTTTTTGACCAACTAAATTATTTTCTAGCATGGGGCGCTAATAAGAAGGAGAATGGAAATATAAATCTATGAAAATGATTTTATAAGCTTCCTCTTTGGTTGGCGTAATTTGGTGTATGTAAGTGTCTATAAGTGTTGGGAACACCACATAAAGAAGTGGCAGGTGGCTCCCAACGGGTTTGGCATTTTGGTTGACATGATACATCAACACCATTATCAGTGGTTGAATAGTCAAAACAAACTCAAGGCATTAACCTTTAAAGCTTATAATTTTGTTAAAATGCCTCGTTAGGCAATTTTTACGATGGATTTAGGGGTAATATTGCCTTAATTTAGCATGGTAGAATTTAGACTTATTTGAAAGATGAAAATCATTCTTAATTGATTTCAATTGTTATAGCGCTCCATTCCTCTTGCAAGTCCAATGGGATTTACTCTTGCATAAATAAAATGAGTGTATTTTAAGGCTATCAAGGCAACAATAAAATTATAATATCATGTAGGAAGATAAGAAATAAAATACATAAATATATGTCCTTGGGTTCTAGTATGATAAATAGTTTTAATCTGGCCTTGATTACATTTTAGCTGAGGACTATACAAACCTTTTGATCTTTAATAGAAAAATCACCATGTAGGATTTGAGGATGAATCCCTCATAAATGAGCTAATTTAATATAAGGATGATTCATCTTATTATTCTGAATTATAATATTAAGAATACTGTATGAGATGGTCTCCGATTGAGATTTCATATAATTGACTCGTAATTATATAAACACTTGGGTATCTTCCAAAGTAATACCATTGATATAGTTATATCGATGGTATATGTCTTAACTCATTATTATATTATTAAGAATTTTTAAGTGTATTTTTAAGGAAGGAAATAATGGGAAGTATCCTTGAAGCATTTAATCATAACAAGTTTTGAACCAATAAACAAAATATTTTAATAACATCCTCGAAACCAAGTAAACTATGATGATAATCATTTTATCAAAGTTGTTTTATGGAAGAACAAAAGGGGTTTCCTTACTTGATTTATGAATTTTCAATCTCTTTTGAATAATAACGCTTTTTTTTATCCATTATAATAATGAGAAGATGGATATAATAGACCCTTAAGTAAATTGGAGATTGTCCCATTTGGGTTTGGATCAAATTTAAAAATTGAGACCCTGAGAATAATTGTAAATAGTGTATTTTGAAAGAGTATATGGCAGGTTGAAATATCGAAAGATTCATGTTTGTTTTAAAATATTAGCAGGGAACTCTTATTGGGATAGAGTGTCAAATGATTTTTAAAACACAAAATGTTATTGGAAACAATGTATAATGTTGGAATGAGAGATTCTTAAGAAGATGTTTATATGTGGAGGAGCTATTTTAAACGATGAGACTTCACTTTACATTTGTCAAATCAAATTGTGGAGATTCATTTGAGATTTTCTTAAATAGTCTATCACTATCTCCATTATGGGATTGTCAAGAATATTGCTTGTCGTGATACAAACTGATAATGAGATATTTACCTTTATGGATTAGACAAAAAATTGGATATAAGGGGAAATACACAAAATTATTTGTAACCAATGAAAACCTAATTTTACATCAATAAAGGAAATGTTGGATAGAAATGTGGATTACCATTATAAATCAACCTAAGTTGTCAAAAAATAATCATTGACCACTGCGAAGATAAGACAATGATTATATAATTGGTATAGGATACCTACGTAAAGCATGTCTTGAAAACACATATCAATGATCTTAAAACAATTGATAATAGAAAATTTCTAGGCCTAAATAACTGGTAGATGCCCTAGTCAGGAAAACCTAGGAGATTGAGTAGCATACTATGAGACGTGAGGTCTAAGAGATAGGAGGGTATCCTAGTTGGACCCATGTAAAAACTCTACATCTATAAAGAGTTAGATTCAATAAGGAGTACTTGGTGAATTGAGTATTATGACCATAAGTAATGTACATTAGGAATTATAAGTAATTCCTATCTTGTTTCTCATTCGTACTCACAAGAAGCTACATGGAGTAGTTATGAAGTTAAGCAAGTTGATAAATGTTCTCTTTCTTGTCTTTAGACCCGTATTTATTCCTTATTGTGAAGGGTAGGGCGACTCTCAGTGGATGAGAGGCATGCGGAGGATCCAAAAGGCTCCATGGTTGGAGGAATATCCCTCTATAATACTCTCCCTCTTTGCATCCTTATGGTTTATTACTGGTCTACGAAGATCTTCTACTTGCTTAGTTGGCAAAGAAACTAAAAGTGAGCAACTTGATTCTTATATTTTGGATGATATTTGTTGTTGTAAGAGTTTCAAAGATATAAAATCTTATAATAATACAGATGGTATTAGTATATGTTGATTAATAGTTGTTCTTAAATTGTCCATGTATTAATCATATTTTTGTAAACTTGAATGGCATTTGGATATTCATGATTAAGTAAAAAGGGTTGTAAATTGGATATTGTAATATGTCTGGTTTTATGTCACAATGGAGAGAAATTGTGTAACCAATGCTCCACCTTAATTATTTGTGTTTCAAAGTGTTAATATTTTATTGTAATTTGTCATGTTTTTCATACGATATTATTGAAAGAAGATCTTTATTAAATGTTATAAGACATGGTTATGGTATAATCATTTCATTTCAATAATGCATGCAAATTAAATTGATTTGTACTTAAAACAATGAAATTTGCTTATTCAGTGGCATTTAGAATGAATGGATTTAGTTAGCGTGATATACCTTTGGCTAGGAAGTTATTATTAATATATATATATATATATATATATATATATATATATTTTAAATGCGTAGTTTAACTTTACCCCGAAGGGGATGGCATATTATGGTATTAGAGCTTGAGGTTCAACACTCGACCTAATGTGATCATTCACGAGTCTGTGAAAGACATTTATAAGATATTACTCAATCAGATTGTTTTGACATTACTTTTGACCAGTGTGACATCTAGTGTTATCTTCTAGAAATTAGTACAACTTTGGATTATACTTTTCTAGTATAGGTTGTGTGACATCATCGTATATAGTCGATCTTAAGCTAGTAATATTATTAAGTAGTTCCAGTTGTTTGGGGCAATATTGTGTGTGTATTATAAAGCCCATGTTAAACACTAGGAGCGATGGGATAATCAATTGTGTGTTTTTGGTCTTTTGAAACTAGTGTTGGTCTTATGTGTCAAGGCTTGGACCATCGAGAACATGAGATAATTAGTTGTGGAATCCAATTGTGGTTTAATCACCTACATCATATACTATTTTATTATTTTTATGACAATTCCTTATGTATTGCTGAGGATTTTAATCTATATTATTGTATGGGTGGTTTGATACAAATGAGAAAATATGTCAGGTGATCTTAAGTTTTTCATTGGAATAATGAACCCTTTTCCTATATGATGTTATCTTGCCCCTCTAGTGGAGAATGTCTGAGATGTCTTGTGGTTAACTCACCCTACATAATGAGAGTAACATCAATGGGAGTGTATTCGGGAATCCATTCCCTCATTCCATATATGTTGACTCTATCCATGGGAGTAGTCCTAGGAGGGGTCATGGATAGTTGTTTTTCCTTGGCCAAAGCCTTGTCTACATGGAGCCTGGACGGTCTCATACATTTTGATCCATGTTAGAATCAAAGATCCATGATATTGTACATGGGTTTTCATTATACTTATTCACTTATATACGAGTGTGTGAGGTGACCCTCAACTAGAGTTATAAATTAATGATATCACGTGGATAGTCTTAATAAGGAACCTAATACGAGTTTCTTTTTATGTTTTATCTATTGGTGCGAGATGACCTTGTCTCCTTTAATAGTGAGATATGTTGGTTAGTTACATACTCAATAGTTTATCCTATGGAATTGGATACTAGGTTTCATTAAGATAAGTTCTTGTGGGTGGTTGAGACATTTTAGCACCAATTAGGTGTAAGCATCGATGTTTTTATAGAGATGATCATATTAGATTGTGAATCTAACCTATTAAGTGCATTTACTACTTTTGAGGCATTCAAATCTAATTTGGATGTGGGTATCAAAAGGTTGTGGTCAATTGTTACCTTTCCACTCCAGCAAAATGAGAGTGGAATAAATTTGGGTGTTTGGTGTGACCTTGCATTTTAACCCTCATTATTACTAAGGGTTTAATATATTCTTGTTGTGAAAATTTATTTTAGCAGCTTTGAGCTTTTGTTAAGCACTATTGGTGCTATCTGTGATACTTTGATGTCGACTATGGGGGTGACCCACTTATGTTTACATGTTGTGGACATAGTTTTTGCTGATTTCACCATAAGATACCCATGCATGATAGATTTTGTAGCATGTGGTTTATCCTAGATTGATATTCGAGCCTTTATGGGCGTCAACCTTTGGACTAAAAATTCTCCTTTCATATTGATTGTTGCAACATTTTGATAGTACATGTTGTACAACTTAGTGACTAATTTGATGGCATGTAGTACCATACTTGATAACTAAGTTGAATATTGGGCTTGTATTACCTCATTTGAGAAACCATGCCACACGCATAATTGGAGTTGTGAGTCTTAAGATAGTCTTGTGGATGGCTTGATGGGAAATATAGGTGTTATACACCCATGATTCTTGGGGTTATGTTTACCTATGAGGATAAATTTTACAAATGATAGAACTTATGAATCAATTAAGGAGTGTCATTTATATTTTGACTCTTTATCAATGCCTTTTTGCCTTTTTTCAAGGTCATTCTCGATTACTATATGAGTTGCATTAGAAATCAACTAGCCTCTATTAACTATTTTAGGTTTGGTTTGTCTAAGAACATGTTTAACATAATCTTGTGATGTGTGGAACATCATGAGAAAGGAGGGGGGCTCCAAAAATGTTCAAGGATAATTTGAATAGACCTAGGTTAATTTAATCACATGGAGTGATGAGGATTAATATTTGAATTCTAAGAAGTTTCAGTGAATTTAAACTAACAAGAATATTGCAAAGGTTTGCTATATGTTCTTAGTAATATAGTAAAATATCTTCTTGCATAAGTATAATGAAATGTTGTGTGAAACATTGAGCCATGTGCACTTTTTGGAGATCATACGTCAGGTAGACCTAAGGGATGAGTGATGAATGAGGAACATGAGTACTAAGAGATGGGAGGGAATCTTAGTTAGTCTCACATTGACTTGGTAGTTACTGAGTTTGGATTTGACAAGGGGAGCTTGTTGAATCTAGGATTTGGCAAGGGGGACTTGTTAAATTCTGTCTTATGGCCATAAGCATGTATACTGTGGAATGTATATTCCTTAATTTTGTTTACAATGGAAATGTATTATTTCCAGTTTTTATTCATCATCATACTTGTCAGGAGCTATGTGGAGTAGTGATAGTATTGACATGCTATACTTATTAAGAGCTATGCAGAGTAGCAATGGTATTGAATTATACACATCATTCTTGCCAAGTTCTCTAAACAATTTTCTTAAGAATGAGGAAAACATTCTCTAGGTAAGAGAGGTGTGCAGAGGGTTTGGAAGGCTTTATGGGACTCTCCTTGGCCATTTGTTTTTGTCTTATGTTTTGATCTCATGTGCTTATGGTTGATGAGAAAGGATTATGTGATTTATGGTAACATTTTGCGTAAGTGGTAAGGGACACTTACAAGACATGTTATCATTCTTCACCCTAATTGAAATATGTGTTAAACTTAATTAAAGTTTGTGGATAAATTGTTAAACATATGCAGTTTGCTGTGAACAATTATAAATATCAAACCAAATCTTGTTGAGGAATTAAACTTATTGGTTTCCATTGACAAGGAGTCAAATGGAAGTAATGTAATTTTTGAAAATAACTCATGTTTTACAAAAGTACTTCCTGATTAACAGTACAATTGGACAATTTTGAGACTTTTTATTTTATGTTTATAATCAAACGTAATTTGACTAAAACATCGGGTCGATATCTCTCCTAAGGGGGAGTATGTCATATCTAATTTTCATATACATGTAATAATTATTTATCGTGTTAATGCGGCAGACACGTAAACTTGTCTAGATAGACTTTATGATGTTTATTTATTTTTTGTGTGCTTATGATCATTTTGGAATTGAACAACTATATTTTTAATATGATTATTATGCATTGTATTGTTATGTAAATAAAATGGTTAATGATATGCACATGGATCCAATGCCAATTTGACGTGGAATTGTATAGGGCAAACATACAAGTCTGAAAGTGACACATGAATGCATTAATACTTTTAAAATTATTATACAAGCATATTTGATAGATATTTGGATTTGTTAATGATTAACGGGTCTTATCTAAGTGTATGCCTGCAGCACAGGGTTGCTCTGGCCTTGTAGAGAGGGAGGGTATCATTGAGGAGAGTTGGAATAGATAGGGTGTCAGAAAACAAGAAAGAGATTATATCAAGAAATGAATTGAGCATTATGTAAGGATTTATAGACAACCTAGATCTAAGCCTTTGTCATTTTTTATTATAAGATGTTCTAAACATCACATTTTAGCTCGTGTTTTATAGGCCCACTTCTATTAATCAAGTTGAACCTGCATGCCAATATGGGTTAGATTTTCATACATTAGATTTTGTTCTGAATAAGGAATTCATTATATTTAAACATCTAAACAATATTTAGAAACAGTAAAGTAAAAAATCATATTTAATAATCACTATAGATTTCAAAGACTTAAGCATAGCCACTTAAGCCACACGACTTTCTAGAAAGAGAAATAAATGCTTTTAGTTGAAAAAGTTTTCACACATGGTAGAAAAGTAATGTTTATAAAAAAAAAGTCTCTTCCAAAAAAATAATTTCATTCAAATCAAACATGCAGTATTCACTAATACGCCACCGTTGGGGGACAAAATGAGTGGGTATTAAATTCAAGCATTGACAAAAATTATTATTTTTCGCCCTATACAATTACTCTCACTTATCATGCCATATGGGGTAATAGTGAATCGGTTGTAGAAAATAGTTATTTGGGTGAGAAGAATTTAATACTCAAATATAAGTTTAAAGTTATTTACTTGAGACTTTGAAGGAAGAAAAGAAGGGGGAGGAAACCTTGTTTTGGGGGCACCATTATTCATGCTTAATAATATGGTCTAGGGAGGAGTGTTAATGGAAGAGAAGAGGGATATTATTATTCTTTCGAGACATTCTGGGAAGGAAGGAGTAGAAAAGTGGAGATTGGTGAAGAGAAGGAAGTGAGGGACAAAAGGAAGGAAATGGTATGTGTGAGGAAGGAAAGTTTGCACTAGGCTAGTAGTTTTCTGCACTTTCTTTTCTTAGATATGTTTGGGTTAATAAATAATTTGAGTATGTATATTTGTTGTTCTAGTTTGTTGAATCAATATGAATATATATTTAAGATAGAATTGTTAGTGCCCTTAGCTCTTATGTATTATGCTTAGGTGCATAACAATATGCTCTTAAACTTGTACACCATATTTGGGCCAGGTCACCTTATCTTTGGATAAACATTAAAATTTACCAACTACCCTCAACCTGTGCTTTATTCACTGGTCAAAATATTCAAGATTTTTTCAAATATATAAATATACCTATTATGTTGAAAGGCACCTCTCCAAACCTGCATTACAATGAAAAGAATGGACTTGTTTAGGACTCGTTTAAAATAAAAATAAAGGCATTTCGATTCTCATGGATTGCATATTTATTGGCATAAGAGGTAGCACCTAGATGTGAGTAGATGCATCTTGAAAACCCATTAATGGCTAGTTGTAGCTTGTCTTTTCTAGATATTTAGTTGTTGCCTCAAATTTATGTACAACAGTTTTGTCCCTGTCAAATGAAGAAAACTTACACTTAGTCGGTGATTGGGATCAATTAAATGAAACTCAAACCAGGGCAACAAACAAATAAATAAATTTAAAAAAATTATAGTCCAAGGACATCTCTATCCATTCAAGCTTATTGTGTAGATATTTTATATAGCCAAGTGCAAAACTACATGGGCCCAAACATGGCCATAGAATTAGATGCAACATAGGACATTAGTGCCTCTAAAAAAATTAGCAACAGATTTTTCTATGAGTTATGTCTGTATAAAACTTTTCTACCCCCACTTTCTATAAGCTTAAACCATTATTATCTGAACCAACATAACTATATTTTTTTACCAGCTAAATTGTTTTCTAGCATGGGGCGCTAATAAGGAGAATGGAAATATAAATCTATGAAAATGATTTTATAAGCTTCCTATTTGGTTGGCGTAATCTGGTGTATGTAAGTGTCTATAAGTGCTGGGAACACCACATAAAGAAGTGGCAGGTGGCTCTCAACAGGTTTGGCATTTTGGTTGACATGATACATCAGCACCATTATTAGTGGTTGAATAGTCAAAACAAACTCAAGGCATTAACCTTTAAAGCTTATAATTTTGTTAAAATGCCTCGTTAGGCAATTTTTACGATGGGTTTAGAGGTAATATTGCCTTAATTTAGCATGGTAGAATTTAGACTGTTTTGAAAGATGAAAATCATTCTTAATTGATTTCAATTGTTATAGCGCTCCATTCCTCTTGCAAGTCCAATGGGATTTACTCTTGCATAAATAAAATGAGTGTATTTTAAGGCTATCAAGGCAACAATAAAATTATAATATCATGTAGGAAGATAAGAAATAAAATACATAAATATATGTCCTTGGGTTCTAGTATGATAAATAGTTTTAATCTGGCCTTGATTACATTTTAGCTGAGGACTATACAAACCTTTTGATCTTTAATAGAAAAATCACCATGTAGGATTTGAGGATGAATCCCTGATAAATGAGCTAATTTAATATAAGGATGGTTCATCTTATTATTTTGAATTATAATATTAAGAATATTGTATGAGATGGTCTCCGATTGAGATTTCATATAATTGACTCGTAATTATATAAACACTTGGGTATCTTCCAAAGTAATACCATTGATATAGTTATATCGATGGTATATGTCTTAACTCATTATTATATTATTAAGAATTTATAAGTGTATTTTTAAGGAAGGAAATAATGGGAAGTATCCTTGAAGCATTTAATCATAGCAAGTTTTGAACCAATAAACAAAATATTTTAATAACATCCTCGAAACCAAGTAAACTATGATGATAATCATTTTATCAAAGTTGTTTTATGGAAGAACAAAAGGGGTTTCCTTACTTGATTTATGAATATTCAATCTCTTTTGAATAATAATGCTTCTTCTATCCATTATAATAATGAGAAGATAGATATAATAGACCCTTAAGTAAAATGGAGACTAGCCCATTTGGGTTTGGATTAAATTTAAAAATCGAGACCTTGATAACAATTGTAAATAGTGTATTTTGAAAGAGTATATGGCGGGTTGAAATATCGAAAGATTCATGTTTATTTTAAAATATTAGCAAGGAACTCTTATTGGGATAGAGTGTCAAATGATTTTTAAAACATAAAATGTCATTGGAAGTAATGTATAATGCTGGAATAATTGTATGAGACTCTTAAGAAGATGTGTATGTGGAGGTGCTATTTTAAATGACGAGACTTCACTTTACATTTGTCAAATCGAATCGTGGAGATTCATTTAAGATTTTCTTAAATAGTCTATCACTATTTCCATTATGGGATTATCAGGAATATTGCTTATCATGATACAAACTGATAATGAGATATTTACCTTTATGGATTTAGACAAAAATTTGGATATAAGGGGAAATGCACAAAATTATTTGTAACCAATGAAAACCTAGTTTTACATCAATAAAGGAAATATTGGCTAGAAATGTGGATTACCATTATAAATCAACCTAATCTGTCAAAAATCAATCATTGGCCATTGTGAAGACAAGACAATGATTATATAGTTGGTATGGGACACCTATGTAAAGCATGTGCTGAAAACACATATCAATGATCTTAAAACAATTGATAATAGAAAATGTCTAGGCCTAAGTATCTAGTAGATGCCTTAGTTGGGAAAACCTAGGGGGTTGAATAGCAGACTATGAAACATGAGGTATGAGAGATATGAGGGTATCCTAGTTGGACCCATGCAAAAACTATGCATCTCTAAAGAGTTAGATTCAACAAGGGGTACTTGGCGAATCAAGTATTTTGACCATAAGTAATGTACATTAGGAATTGTAAGTGGTTCCTATCTTGATTCTCATTCATACTCTCAAGAAGCTGCGTGGAGTAGTTGCGAAGTTAACCAAGTTGATAAATGATCTCTTTCTTGTCTTTAGACCCATATTTATTCCTTCTTGTGAAGGGTAGGGTCACTCTCAGTGGATGAGAGGCGTGTAGGGGATCTGAAGGGCTCTGTGGTTGGAGGAATAACCCTCTATAATACTTTCCCTCTGTACATCCTTATGGTTTATTGTTGGTCTACGAAGATCTTCTACTTACTTAGCTAGCAAAGAAACTAAAAGTGAACAACTTGATTCTTGTATCTTGGATGATATTTGTTGATGTAAGAGTTTCAAAGATGTAAATTCTTAGAATACTATAGATGGTATTAGTATATGTTGATTAACAATTATTCTCAAATTATTTATGTATTAATCATATTTTTGTAAACTTGAATGACATTTGGATATTCATGATTAAGTAAAAAGGGTTGTAAATTGGATATTGTAATATGTTTGGGTTTATGTCAGAATGGAGAGAATTTGTGTAACCAATACTTCACCTTAATTATTTATGTTTCTAAGTGTTACTATTTGATTGTAATTTGTCATGTTTTTTGTAAGATATTATTGAAAGAAGTTCTTTATGAAATGTTATAAGACATGGATTATGGTGTAATCTTTTCATTTCAATAATGCATGCAAAGTAAATTGATTTGTACTTGAAATAATGAAACTTGTTTATTCGGTGGCATTTAGAATGAATGGATTTAGTTAGCGTGATATACCTTCGGCTAGGAAGTAGTTACTAAAAAAAATGCCTAGTTTAACTTTACCCTGAAGGAGATGTCACATTGTGTGATATGTTTTGTGAGTGTTGAGTTTGTTTTATTGTGAGAGATTAAGAGTTTTATGGATTGTTAAATCCATCACGTGGTTGGAGGCCACATCAAGTTACCTATATTGTGTAGGACTAAGATAGGTGGAAAGCAACAAGGTAGGTTGAAAACATGATTGTGAGTCACTTGACATAGGTTTTAGATCTCTGTGTGCGCTCATACAATAATGTCAAATTCAAATCAATAACATTCACCATTATGTTCCTAGCAAGATGGTTTTGTCCCTAGATATTTTATTTCTATGTTTTGATATATATTAGCGTGTCTGTTTTTATTTTAGCTTTATGTACGATCTTGAGGTTTGATCACATGCATGGCACTTAAAAATCCATCTCCTTCATTAGAAACCCTATGTCCACTTATGATACAATAAAACTTACAAAAGCTTACAAAGTGTAATGGGTTGAATTGACCCCAATCACCCTCATTGATGATTGATTGTTGTCTTTGTATCCAAAATTTTGAAGAGGTAAGTCAAGCCTCATGTAGTTCTTCCCTTTTATGCGAATGTGAAATTGTGCCCCTTTGCTTTGTTAATGCACTTAAAATTCTATATTTTTCCACTCGACAATGTTCACTCTTAACTTGGCTTGGTGTGCTTTAGACTTGATTGATGACCGCTCTTGATTTTTTTACAATTTCAGAAGATTAGGGTTGTTTAATGTGTAATATTGTATACATGTTTGATAGATAAGTGCCAAATAGAATGTTTATATACCTAATAAGCTTAAGTTTGATTTTTCTTTATATGCATCTATTTAGGTAATTTATTAGGCCACTGACATAGTAGACATATGGGCCAACCCATAGGGATGATTATATTTTTAAATATGATCATTGTTGGGTGAAGGACAAAACCTTTAGATTTGGGCAATACCATCTGAGTCTAACTATTCTATCTTGAAGATAAGAATATTGATACGATGATTTGGAGATGTCTGAGTGTGATAGTTTGGTAGATGTTGGGGGAATTCATGTAGGCAACTAATAACTACTTATAAGGATTGAACCCATAGTTACCATGTGGATGTGAGAAAATGGTGAATAAGAGACATATATGTGTGCAAAAGTTATGTATGGCGAATGTAGGTTAAAAGTGACATTGTCAAGTTTCTAATACCATATTTTAATATCTATAGGGGCAAAAATATTAGTGCCTCCACTTCTGTTACCACTCTTTGATTACTAAGATCTCGATTGTGCCAGATGTGAGCATATGGTGAACAATCATAGAAAACCCTAAACTATTGAAGCTGTTACAGAATAAAGTGTTGGAAAGTGCTATGATACTAGATATTCAGAACATGCTTGCACATAGATTAATCTAACAACACAAATATAGCAAATATGCACAAAAGTTAAAGAAGATAAAAATATTGTTTTGAACAATAAAAGTGCACTACAAAGTATTCTAGGATTCTTTGAGGGGGTAAATTCCATTGAGTAAGGATCAATACAAAATTTTTAATAGACAATCATTCTTCTTATACGAGCTCTCTATTTAAACCTACATAAGACAACTAGTACTTCCTATATACATGGTATAATTACAGAGAGTAAATGGGATGACTTACAAAACATATGCGTCCAAGCTTTTATTAATAACACCTAATTTAAACTAAAAGAGTTAGGATTAAAACAACAAATTTAAATAATTGAATTGATTTCAATAACATGCAAATACGTGTTGTGGTGTGTGTATACATGAGACACCAATTGGTTAGGAATATGCAAATTATTAGATATTCAAAAATAAAATGGACAAATGGAATGCTAGCTAATCAATGAAATATATAACCTTAAATTGAGCGAAGAGGGCAATACCTTCACTTACCATAAGTAGAAGCACTCCTATTGACACATGATTTGCTATAGGTATGATGGGTATGTAGTTACAATTCATGGTGGATAACATGTGATCAAACATACAATATACCCCCCTTGCAAACTAGATGATTGGATGATTTGGCTTGGCCAATAATGCTTGATTGATAATGCTTTTTTACAACACTGTTGTGTATCAAGACTTGTTAGAATGAGGAGAGGGTCCCTCAATTTATAGATTACATTGATTGATGTGAGCCATTTGAGAAAGATTAAGATGGACAGTGGAGGATGAGTCCTCTTCATCATAAATGAGGGAGGTTGAGTTTGTAAGAAGAGGTTGGAGTGTGTAAAATTGCATTGGGATTTTAGGGGGATGTTGTCATGATGTGAGAAATATTATCTTTTTCCTATTTTAGAAAACATGATTTTTTAAAAGCTATGTATTTTTTTTTATAGTTACTAGTTTTTGGTGGGATCCTTACCCTATATGCTTTTGATCGGAGCTCCAACCAATTTGGGACACAATCGGGGGCCCAAATCCCCAAGTGATCATCTATCACAAGTACCAAAATTATTAACAACGACCACAATTGGCCTAAAAATACCAATGAACGGCCATAACTGGCCGAGAATACCATCAATGACCACAACTGGCCCAAGAATACCAATGATCGACCACAACCAGCCTCCGATACCAAACTACGATTTGAATCTGGGTGGTTCTTAAAGCAACATAATCACCTTACCAACTCACCCACATCTCATCGGTGAAATCTGTGTAATTTATTATTAGAAGGTGGTTAATTAATTATTCTGGGTTAATAACTAATGAAGATGGATGCACAGTTTTTTGGGATTGAAGACGTTGGAGGAAGAAACAATTAATTGACTAGGGGGATAATAACGACTGTCTAAAAATGTTAGTGTGGATAGAAGATTTGATTAGACAATTAATGTTAATGCGAGTTAACAAGAAGATTAAAATTGATACAAAGTATTCGATTTTAAGTGTCAATAAATTCTTGTGAACAATAAATAGATATTATTGCATCCCATATGAACTACAATGCTTGTGTGTATATATAAATAAATTGAAAAATTAGGACCATATTAGTGCCCAAATTAATGTACAATGATTGAAAAAATAAAAACGATGAAACAAAAATCGTGTGAGCAAGCGTTAAAAGAGACCATTCCAATGAAACCAAAAACATCCTAATAACCTTAAAAATTGATAAATACACCAAGAATTTTGAACAAATAATTGAAAAATATACAAAATATCTCATAATCACACAATTTAACATCCTTCAATTGCTTCCCTTCAATATCACCACCTAAAACTGGAAGCTTCTAATTAGAAGATAATTTAAACCGCACGGTAAGGGAATTCAAAGCGTGTCGGCTTCGAGGATCGAGGTGGCGCTGAGGCCGCCATATAAAAACGAATATTCCTAATATCCTCTTCTTATTTACTTAAATAATATCCTCTCTCTTTTGTTTTGAGCCGCTGAATTGAAATCAATCCTTAAACAAGATACCCTAGAAACCCTAGAAGTTGCAGATCGGCTGCCATGGCCTGTGTTGCAAAATACCCTCTTCACAATTTACTCGACGAAGCTGACCATCCAAGAAAGCGCCGCAGGCTTACATCTTCGTGGGACGTCCTTCCCTCTGGTCAAAAGGTTAGTTCATTCTTCAATATATGCTTCGTAAATTTACTTGTTAGGGTTCATTGAGGCCAGATCTTGTACTAAAATCCCCTAGAGTTTGGAGAATCTACGTGTTGGACATTAGATTCCATGTAATAGTTAGGGTTTCAGAGATTTAAACTGAGTGAGAATTGTTGGTATTTTCTGGGTTAATTTTTTTAAATGGTTTTCTTAAACAAATCCGTAAAATTGTTTCATGGGTTGTAGATCCATAACTCTACATGATTTATTGGTCATGGCCTTTCTCTACCTGGGTATTTGGGCAGTATCTTCTATTTTAGCCCCTGATTCTCGATTCTTGATGTTAGGATGTGGAGAATAGACGACCTGTAATATTGGGTTTGGAGATATTATGGTTTGTATAATAGATGTCTTTTATAGTTTAGGGTTTGAAGGTTAAACATATTGTACCACTGGATTTGGAGAATTTATGGTTTTATATGATAGTGGAGGGTTTCGTAGACTGAAATTACCCTAGAAGTCTCAATGTTGTTTCTACTGTTTTCGAGGGATTATTTTGAGGAGTGTTTTTTTGGTTAATAAATGGATTTGTGTTGTGTAGGCCGACAATGTACTATGTTTCATTGGACAAACTTTTGCAAATCGAGAAGGGGTTGACATTGGGGCCTCTTCTCCCTTGTCAGAGGTGGAGTCCTCCTCAGAGCATAGCTGTTCTGATTCCTCATTTTGTAAATCCAAAGGAGATTTACCTTTCCGCTATGTGTCTCCTCCATGGCATGACGATGACAAGGAAGGCCATTATCAGTTTACTCTTGGAGATAACTTGACCCCTCGCTGTAATGACATTTTTCATTGCATATCTGCCATTTATTTTTTCTCAAATGGTTTGTGGCTTTAAGGGATAATGTAATAGATATGTTCTTTTAAAGCCAAATTTTATTTTCTTGTGTTGCAAGCTTTACAATTGCTATTTATTGCATCTCTTATGTATCTTATTTTTTCTCTCTTGCAGATAAGATTATCAGTAAAATGGGTGAAGGTAATTAACATTACTTTTATATCTGTTGAATATTTTTTTGTTATGGACTATTAGATCAAAAATTAGATGCTAAGTGAAATTTCAACATCTACATGCGCTACTTTTGTTTGTGTAGATGCTAGATCTGTTGAATTAATCTAAATGTTATGTGCGATTAGAAAAAATAGGTTCTACGTAAAACCTTCAATTTGTGTGGTAGGTTCTTTTATTTTATTAGGTTGCTGACAGATCTGTTTAATAGTGTTTGCTAATGGAAATTATTAAATTTTACAGGCTTTACTTTTATGTTGGTTGAAGCTGGATTTGTTCGATAGCTTCTGTTATTGGCATTTAGGGAAAAAGTCAGGTTCTAAGAAAAACCCAAATTGTGCAGGTACTTTTGGGCAAGTATTGGAATGTTGGGACCGAAGATCAAGGGATCATGTAGCCATAAAAGTCACCCGTGGACTACAGAAATATCGTGAGGAAGCACTGATTGAAATTGATGTTCTTCGTGAAGTAGCAAAGTATGACAAAACTGGCATACGGTATGTACAATGTTTTCATGTTCTTCAGTACATTGCTATATTCAGCATGCTAACCCTATAGTGATATTCAGCATACTAACCCTATACTAGGAACTTTAAATATTTCCTGACAGTGGTAGTTTCTGAATGAGTGATTTGAAGTGACTTTTTTATTCAGTTGCGTGCAAATGCGGGAGTGGTTTGACTATAGGAACCACACTTGTATCGTGAGTATTTTAGATCAATATATATCTCCTCTATATTATCAATCTTCTATTGGCATGAAGCACCTTGAAAATGCTTTTGTTTTTGTTGTTTAGTCTTTTACTTGGCAAATGGCAGATTTTGTTTAGGTTCTCAGAGAGTCTTTATGGATATTTTGGGTGGATGTAACTCATTCGAACAGGTTTTTGAGAAGCTTGGACCAAGCTTATATGATTATCTACAGAAAAACAGCTTTCGCCCATTTCCTATTGATCTTGTCCGTGATATTGGAAGACAGCTTCTGGAGTCAATAGCATGTGTGTAGGCTACATTTGCATTTAATGTTCTGGTTGTCTAATGGATTGGCTGCTTGTGATTTTGCAATAGATTTGTTTCCCCTAATATTGCCAATGATCTGTGGCAGATATGCATGATCTGAAACTTGTCCATACGGATTTAAAGCCTGAAAATATACTTTTTGTTTCTTCAGACTTTGTCAAGGTTCCTGATAACAAGGTAGCCCACTGGTGATTATAGTTTTAGTGATATTATAGTGGGAATTTTTGCTATTGCCAAGGCCATCCACAATCTGTGGATGTAGCTGTCTAATTTTTTTTGATATATTCAAGAGGTTGTTTTTAAATTTGTTAGAAGTGTTGCATTTTGTTCATATTATGGACTAACAGAACCTGTAATTGTTACCAAATCGTATCACACTCTTGGTACCCTCTGTTTAGGACAATATGTAATTTTATATTTTGCCCTCTGTTTATGTGAAGAAATATATTCTGAATAATATCTCATATCTTTAAAAAGGCCACAAAGAGATCAACAGAAGATAACTTAAAGAGGCTACCAAAGTCCAGTGCAATAAAGTTGATTGATTTTGGAAGCACTGTATTTGAGGATCAAGATCATACTTCAGTGATCTCAACCAGGCACTATCGAGCTCCTGAGGTTATTCTGGGTAAGCTTGCCATGGAATGGCAATGTGCTATAACCCCGACTCACTAATGCACTAATGAGGTTATTCAGTATGATCCAATTTGATAAAATTAAACCTATCACTAATGAAATCTTAACAGGTATTGGATGGACCTATCCTTGTGATATTTGGAGTATAGGATGCATACTTGTGGAGCTGTGCACGGTAACCTATCATGATGTCACATTTATGTATGTGATAAATATGAACTGGTTTTATTGAGTGATAATTATGGTATGAACATAAATGTGTAGGGAGAAACCTTGTTTCAAACCCATGAAAATTTGGAACATCTTGCCATGATGGAAAGGGTCTTGGGGCCATTGCCTAGACATGTGATAAAGAAAGCAGAGTGAGTTTCTTGAAGTTTATCAGGGGAATATTTAGAGTCTTATTTTATGTGCCGTGAAATGTGAGTTGTTTCATGTCCTGCTGATTCCATCCATGTTGTGGTTGCACTAAATCATGATAGTCAAATATTTGTGTTAACAGTGTTAGATCGGCAAAATATTTTAGACATGGAACACGATTGGACTGGCCAGAAGGGGCAGCTTCAAGAGAGAGCATTCGAGCAGTAAGGAAGTTGTCAAAACTTGGGGTATGTTTATCACATATGTGGATGTGCCTGGGCATTTTTGAATTGTCTTGAGCTGAGAATATTAGTTTTATCTGATAATTATGGTCCTGTCTGAGTTACTTTTTACAGAATTTGATAAAGCAACACGTTGATCACTCAGCTGGTCTCCTTACTGACTTATTGCAAAGACTTCTTAAGTTTGAACCCTCCGAGAGGTTGACAGCTCTAGAAGCTTTGAGACATCCATTCTTCAAAGGAGATTCAAAAAGGAAATAAAATGTTGCACTAATCAAATGAAATCAAACATTGATTTCTTTGCAAGCATTGTTGGGATTGTCATATATTAACATCCTAGTTTATTATGTGGCTAACCGTTGTATGCCTTCAAGGAGAATTCGATCACTCGGCCAGATGGATGTCTTATGGCTTATCATGGATCATTATTGAAAGCAAATTTTATTACTGGGTGAGCCGAGCATCTTAGAATTGTAAGGTTTTGGTTTGCAATCGGTCATCTTTGAAAGCATTTGTTGAGGTCTCAATGGTGTGTGGGCCAGTCAAGGAGATTGCAAAGAAAGGGCCAGTTGGACGAACATGTGCTTGTAATCTTTATTTGGAAAAGTCTGCATGACATTGCAGGCTCCATCCAAAGGGAGGATGTCCTGTCCAGGCAACGGTGGTTAAAAATCATCACCAGAATCTGGTGGATAACTTGCGCTGTAAATAAACTTGTGTAAAATATGTATGATACCATTTTTTGCTTGTTTTTAATGTGGCCACACCCCCAATCTCCATCTCTATTCCTGTTTAACGGAAAAAATTAGATCTTTCATAATTTGCATTTTTGTAAAAGTTGGAACAAATATATTGTAATTGTTATATGTAATAAGAATAGCAAAACTTCAGCATATCAAATCAAATGCCAAATGTGAGTAAAGTGGTAAAATAATATGGTTAAAAAAGGTGGGATTAAGCATGTGTTTTTCTGTTTCTTCCAAACTCCAACAGGATAGGCAACCAAATTGTCGCATCTTATAATTTAGTTTTCCCAAATTATCTCATTTTCATTTACTTTTCCTCGGTTATAATTAATTTTTTCCCTCTCATTTGCTATTTGCTATTTGTCTTTGTAAAAAGTAATATTGACACAGTTACTTTGAATGCAACACGCAGTTCCGCAGTCTATTAAACAGGTTGGCCCCTTTTTGAAAATTATAAAGTGATTTGCATTAATAGAACATACACCTGTCCGATAAATTTAGGATATGCTCGGTAGTGCTTAAGGATTATTTAATTTTCATCTCTTCTGGATTTCTTTGGCAGTCCCCATTTAAAAATCACTAAATAGGCTAGAAAAAGATCGTCAGAAAATTTGTTTTTTAAAAGGAATTTTTGATGAAATTATTTGAAATTGTAAATGAATGATGGCGTGAGGTTTTAAAAAATTCTCATAAAAACTTATTTCTAGTTAGTTTAGATTGTTCGCAGAAAATTTAGTAGATGACATGTACACGTACGGTTAATCCTGTCGTCTCTTTTGGTGGTTCAAATTGAAAATTGTTGAAAAACAGGTGAAAGTGTATCTTATGACCTGAAGTCGAAAGCATTAATTTTTTCAATGTCTCCCCAGTTTTGTGGACGCTGCAAATTTTGTCAATTTTTGAAACCGTGGGATAGATGGTACCAGTTTGCGTTAGTTAGAGAGAATAACGCTTAAACATGATGTGTTATTTTGATGTACTGGTTCAAAACTGCAACATTGGCTAAAAATGTCATTTAGACAGGAATATTTGTAACTTCATTACATCTTCGGACGCTTCTAAATTTATCGCTCAAATACTAAGCTATTCTTTATAACGCAATGTCTGGTTCACAGGTTTGACATTTAATGCCAGCAGAGCTCACTGTGGAAACCTGCCATATTGTACAAAAATGATCATCCTGTGACTTAGTGTATGCAGATGGTTCTTGATCGGGAACGACAAGAATGCCAACCTTTTTGATCTTTAATGACAAAAATGCTAGCCATCGAAACAAGATTTTACACATTTTTTTAATGAAAATTGTCTCATGTTTAATTATTAATTATGCCAAGAGGTGTACCTACAGTGCAGCAGTGTGGGGAAGATTGATGTTACCTGAGAAAAATTGAGGTTGACTTTTTTTTTTGGGGTTAAGTGATGGCTTTTGACTGGAGCGTGAACCAGTTTGGTACATAATCAAGGGCCCAGATCTCCATGTATACCATATATTATTAGATTTATGTCAACAATTCCCAATAACGACTACCACTGGTCTTGAGAACAAACAATAGTGATTAACGACTTTGAGAATCCAATCTTATATGCCTTCCTAGAGATTTGAATCTAGGCAGAGCTTGAAACAACCAAGCCACCTAAACCAACTCACCCACATCTTATTGACAGGTTGACATTATTTTACTTCTTTTGAAGAAAATATTTTTACAAATTAAAAATTCAATCAAGTTTTAAAATACCAACTATGTATCATGTCTGAAGTAGTAGCCTTAAATGTATTACAAGCGGCGATGGTTGCAGCTCGGAATTCAAATGCCATTCCCAAGCTGGGGTCTGTGGCGGAGGCAGCCGCCAGATTTTGCAAATACTGGAGCTATTACAGCATAAATTTTGTTATTGATGCCAGGGTAGTAGGTTTCAGCTTGGTGTCGAACTCAGTTTTGTTGTTTTTATTAGTAGTTTGGCTTTTTCTGTATTTTTTCCGACGGAAATTTTGGGGACACATTGACGCTTTTAAGCATTGCGGTTGTGTTTTTTACTGCTATGGTGTCTGTTGCGATTTCTGCCGCTATGGTGGGATTGGTGATATTATGTGTGCATGGGGCATTCAGGGCGCCTGAGGATCTTTTTTTGGAGGAACTGAATAATTTTAAGCATGTCTTTTTCTGGTAACATGTGAAACTATGTTTGAGCAAAGGTTCTTTCCTTAAAAAGTGAGCAACATAATCTTTGGACCCATAAACCCAGACACTGGTATAATTTCTTTGGAGGCACGTTTGCCATTCATTCCATCGGCAATGCTTTTTTGGCTGTTGGTGGGGTTCAACAAACTATATTGGTCTTAAGAATTTTTAAAAAATCTTACGTATTCATGCTATTAAATTTTTTATTTATTCATTCTCCTCCCAGTTCGACATTTTTTAATTGTGTTGTGAGTATTGGAAAATATATTTAGGTTGTGTGATAAGCAAATTGTGAACTAGTATGGGAAAAAAATTTAAAGATTTTCTTCAGTATTTTTAGTAGTCAAATCTCAGAAATATATTTGAGTTTTTCTTCAGTTTTTCTAGTGTTCAAATCTCAGAAATAGAGATTTTGTTTGCCAAGCAAGACTAATTTACAATATAATATAGATGCCTATGAGATGTGAGATATTGTTATTATCGGATTTAATATAAATGTTTAAGAATGAAATCTCAAGACATCTTTTACATAGATTTATCTAATAAATATATTAGAATTTTAAACATTAAATTAATATTTTTTATAAAAAAATGTTTAACTCCAAATATATGAACAATTTATAACATATTATTTTGAGAGTTATTAAATTCATTATCAATTTGTTCTTATCTTGTATCATGCGATATTATTGGTGCCCTCATTACACGTTGGTGATTGCTCTTATATGTGTGGGAACTCAACGCTTTTACCTTATCATCATCATCATTTTTTGATTAACAAATCCTTTGACGAGGGTTTCCATTTTGTGACACATCAAAATTGTAGTAAATTTAAATGTAAAAAATAAAGTTTCTTAACCAAATAGTTTTGTTTAGTATCATGTTAGTGTCTTCATATATAAGAGAAGCATTTTGTACTTGTTTACACAATGATGTGTTTTAAGTCCTATTAAGTGAATTAAGTGAATAATTACATTATATTCTCCTCTCCAGTGATATATTACATTCCATTCCTCTTGACGTGTTTCAAACATGTGAATAATTACATATAAAAAATATGTAGAAGACTAGATAGAGGTACATCCATGCATTATTTTCTGCGTCTACTTCTTTTTGTACTTGGAGATGAGTAGGTACATTAACATTGTGAAATGAAATATTATAATATGAGGTTGAAGTGCGTAGAGATTAGTGGAGGGAAGAATTGCAACTAGCAACATTGTAGTTTGAAGGTTATAGTGTATCACCGAAATTTGAAACTTAGTGATCATTATTTCAAAGCAAGAATAAGGATGCTCAAAATAATATGTTTGGTGAGTTAATTGAGGATATATGACATTCCCCTTAGCATTGTTACTTACACACATTGTATTTGAAGTGGCGTGTGTATGTGAGGGAGTTGATGTTGTGGTTCTCTACAAGGGCTCGATGGTTCGTCGAGGGCTCGCATAGGCTTTTTTGGGACTCGCTGTTGAAAGAAATCCATATACTGTATACTACTAACATCCTCTAAATTTATTTATGCAACTATGTCATGTTTATATGCTTCAACTATAGAAAAGAAATCTTTGACCCAATTATTGTAGTTATTCTTCCATTTCAACCGTGCATCGACTTCTTCATTATACCGTGTTATTATAGGGGTGTGAAATTTTAATCTATCAAAAATAATATGTATATCACTACTGAATTTATATAAAGTAGCATCCACTTTTAAAATTAGTAAACTTATTTGATCTTTTTGGGAAGCAAAGAGTAAAATAACCATAATATTGTTGTTTTTTTACAAAATAGCAATGATTAAAATTATGATAATGTTTACAATACTTAATGAAATTCAAAACTTTAAACTGTCTTGGAAAGATGGAAATTAGGGGTACAAAACCCAAAAATTATTTAGTGCAATTGTTTCTTGTTTAAGCGTTGTATGCATAAGAACAATTAATATATGTATATATTTTTACAGAAGCAATTACTAAAACTCTACTCTGAAAGCTATTGGAAGAACAACATTCGTGTTCGTTGATGAAAAATATAAATTTGCACTTATAAATAATATATTTTGGCTTCAAGGTTCCACTTGGGATGAGAAAAAGATGTAGATCTGAATTTTGAAAAACCCCAAGATGCAATGGAGAACTTAGACTTATTCCATGAAATTTTAAAATGTGCATGCAACAAAAACACTCAGTGTGATACCTCTACATTTGCAATATCTTCAACTCTCAATATTTGTGTGATAAGCAAATTGTGAACTAGTATGGGAAAAATATTTTAAAGATTTTCTTCAGTATTTTTAGTATTCAAATCTCATAAATATATTCGAGTTTTTCTAGTGTTCAAATCTCAGAAATAGAGATTTTGTTTGCCAAGCAAGACTAATTTACAATATAATATAGATGCCTATGAGATGTGAGATATTGTTATTATCGGATTTAATATAAATGTTTAAGAATGAAATCTCAAGACATCTTTTACATAGATTTATCTAATAAATATGTTAGAATTTTAAACATTAAATTAATATTTTTTATAAAAAAATGTTTAACTCCAAATATATGAACAATTTATAACATATTATTTTGAGAGTTATTAAATTCATTATCAATTTGTTCTTATCTTGTATCGTGCGATATTATTGGTGCCCTCATTACACGTTGGTGATTGCTCTTATATGTGTGGGAACACACGCTTTTACCCTATCATCATCATCATTTTTTGATTAACCAATTCTTTGATGAGGGTTTCCATTTTGTGACACATCAAAATTGTAGTAAATTTAAATGTAAAAAATAAAATTTCTTAACCAAAAAGTTTTGTTTAGTATCATGTTAACGTCTTCATATATAAGAGAAGCATTTTGTACTTGTTTACACAATGATGTGTTTAAGTCCTATTAAGTGAATAGTTACATTATATTCTCCTATCCAGTTATATATTGCATTCCATTCCTCTTGACGTGTTTCGAACATGTGAATAATTACATATAAAAAATATGTAGAAGACTAGATAGAGGCACATCCATGCATTTTTTTTTGCGTCTATTTCTTCCTTTTGTACTTGGAGATGAGTAGGTACATTAACAATGTGAAATGAAATATTATAATATGAGGTTGAAGTGCGTAGAGATTAGTGGAGGGAAGAACTACAACTAGAAACATTGTAGTTTGAAGGTTATAGTGTATCACCAAAATTTGAAACTTGGCGATCATTATTTCAAAGCAAGAATAAGGATGCTCAAAATAATAAGTTTGGTGAGTCAATTAAGGATATATGACATTCCCCTTAGCATTGTTATTTACACATTGTATTTGGAGTGGCGTGTGTATGTGAGGGAGTTGATGTTGTGGTTCTCTACAAGGGCTCGATGGTTCGTCGAGGGCTCGCATAGGCTTTTTTGGGACTCGTTGCTGAAAGAAATCCATATACTATATGCTACTAACATCCTCCAAATTTATTTATGCAACTATGTCATGTTTATATGCTTTAACTATAGAAAAGAAATCTTTGATCCAATTATTGTAGTTATTCTTCCATTTCAACCGTGCATCGACTTCTTCATTATACCGTGTTATTATAGGGGTGTGAAGCTTTAATCTATCAAAAATAATATGTATATCACTATTGATTTTATATAAAGTAGCATCCACTTTTAAAATTAATAAACTTATTTGATCTTTTTGGGAAGCAAAGAGTAAAATAATCATAATATTGTTGATTTTTTACAAAATAACAATGATTAAAATTATGATAACGTTTACAATACTTAATGAAATTCGAAACTTTAAACTGTTTTGGAAAGATGGAAATTAGGCACACAACCCAAAAATTATTTAGTGCAATTGTTTCTTGTTTAAGCGTTGTATACATAAGAACAATCAATCAATATATATATATTATATATATATATATATATATATATATATATATATATATATATATATAGAAGCAATTACTAAAACTATAGCTTTTTATATACTTAATGAAATTCAAAACTTCAAACTATTTTGGAAATCTAGAAACAAGGAACACAAATCAGAAATGGTTTGATATGATTAATTATACTTTGAAAGTTATTGGAAGAACAACATTTGTGTTCGTTGATGAAAAATATAAATTTGCACTTTTAAATAATATATTTTGGCTTCAGGGTTCCACCTGGGATGAGAAAAAGATGTAGATTTGAATTTTGAAAAACCCCAAGATGCAATGGAGAACTTAGACTTATTCCATGAAATTCTAAAATATGCATGCAACAAAAACACTCAGTGTAATACCTCTACATTTGCAATATCTTCCACTCTCAAAACCAACTACTTAAATAAAATATGTTTTTTCAAATACGATTTTTATCCATTTTCTGATCACCAAGGTCTCGAAGGCAAGTTAAGAGCATATGGTGAAAATAACTACAAATTTCTGTGCACAACCTCCTACCAAAAAAATAATATAGAAATGGTCCTCGAAAGGGCTTTGATATCAATTAAGAATTTTTATGTTAAAATACACAATAAATTGCATATATTGATTACAAAATATAATATATATTTTTTGGTAGAAAGGAGTAATTGTGCAATCGCTTACCACTTCAAAGGGCTATTTTTTTATCAGAGCATTTAGATGTAATTGATATGTTTTTACTTGGATGCATTCCCATAGTCTATGTTTATTTATTTATACTATTCTAATTTATCTTACTCTTCCATTCTATGCATGTGAGAATATTCTTCTATGATATTACTATTCATATTACTATTACATTCCACTATTCTATTTTCATTATACATTATTTTCCCCTACCTAGGTATATTACATGAAGACATAAAAAGTATGAGGAACAAAAGAAAGAGGTCCAAGAGGGGAAAGCAACCAAGTATGCAACCGATAAAGTTGTGAAGACCAAAGAAGAACAAACAAAGAAGGATTGAGAAGATGTTGCAAAAGTCAGGGAGGTATTTGGACATTGAGCTCAAACAACAACAAATAAAGTAATTCATGAACAAGAGCAATATAAATAAGGAGCTAAAGTAATGTAGGTTGCAATGAGTGAAAATCAAACACAACCATCAATAACTTTTATGAGATCAGGGTCAATATCAAAGAGAAGCACAAAAAGAATATTTTCAAGTTCATGGTTATTCTAGTAGATCTTAATGGATGAATGTCCAAGCTCTAGCGATACAATGCACAACTTTCACTCTTTTAGTTGCACACATTAGACAACCACCAATGGCATCTTTGGCCGATTGGGACGAGAAAAAAATGAAGATCTGAATTTTGAGAACCCCAAGATGTAATGGAGAACTAGACTTACTCTATGAAAATACCAAATATCTCTGCAACAAAAACATTCAGCATAATAATTTTACATTTGCAACAACTTCCACTCTCAAAATCAACTACATAAATAAAATATGTTTTCTCCAAACACAATTTGTATCTACTTTTTGATCACCATTTAAAAGGGCTACTTCTTTATCAGAGTATTTAGATCTAATTGATATATTTTACTTGGATGCAATCCCATAGTCTACGTCCATCTATTTATATTATTGTAATCTATTCCACTTTTTCATTCTATGCATGTGAGAATATTCCTCTTATGATATTACAATTCATATTATTATTACATTCCACTATTCTACTTTAAATATACATTATCGTCCCCAACTTAGGTATATTACATAAAGACACAAAAAAGTAGGAGGAACAAAAGAAGGTCGAAGAGGAGAAAGCAACCAAGTACGCCACTAATGAAGTTGTGAAGGCCAAATAAGAACAAACAAAGAAGGATTGAGAAGATGTTGCAAAAGTCAGGTAGGTATTTTGATGTTGAGCTCAGACAACAACAAATAAAGTAACTTCAAAACAAGAACAATGTAAATAAGGAGCTAGAGTAACGCAAGTTGCAATGAGTGAAAATCAAACACAACCATCAATAACTTTGATGAGTTCAGGGTTATTCTTAACCAAATAGTTTTGTTTAGTATCATGTCAGTTTCTTCAGATATAAGAAAAGCTTTTGTACTTGTTTACACAATGATGTGTTGTAAGTCCTATTAAGTGAAAATTATGAAAACACGATTTATCGTGGTATTAGATGTTAAATTTTTTACCTATTTCAATATGTATTAATTATTTATAATTGTGATTGGAAGATATGAGGAGTCATATATTTTACGATATAATCTATTTTATCACGAAAGGTTATATATAATTTTTAAATATATGATCAAAACTTAATTTTTGTAGTATCAATACTTGACCTTTAGAGTACAAATAATTAAATATTATAGATATGATGTGATTGGTTACTTTTAAACCGTTATCAAGTAAATGTTGACAAGTATTTTATATTATGTGCTTAACATCTAATGCAAAATACCATATATAGTGCTAATATGTTCTATTAATGGACCACACTTTAACAATAATGTTGTTCAATGATTAGAACATGTTCAACGTTTGGGACCTTTTTATTTTTTATTTTGTTTAATTCAAATTATAAAATGTAATGTTAAAATATAATAACATGGAACCTTGGATTCATCAATAATCATAATAAAAACATATATTTTTTGTTTGAAATGCACGACTTCAAAAATTGGTGGCCCTCAATTTTGGCTAAATATGGGAATGCTCTTAATTTTGTGGAACTCAAAGGGTGTGCATAAATGATATACACATTTTGAAGGAAGAATGCGTAAATGCAAGGGGTGCAAGGTATATGAGAATCAAGGGAAGCCCTAGTTTTGAAGAAGTCCACCAAAGCGTTATTGGGTTCAACAACATGTGAGGAAGTAGTTGTGTAGATGTAACAAGAATTCTAGGATTTTTTGAAATACAAGGGCTTATTATGTTTTGGCATGTGTTGTTGATAGTAGTTGGCACAAACAAACAAGACAACGAATGAGGAGGTTGCTTGAACCACAATGTAAAAGGATCATTTGTTCAAGAAGTTGGAAGGATGTACATATTTGGAAGGAATAATGTGCAAATGCAAGGGGCACAAGGTACATGGAATCAAAGGAAGCCTTAGTTTTGAGGAAGGCCAATGGAGTGCCATTGGGTTCAACGATGCATAAGGAAGTGATTGCGTAGATGAACCAAGAAATCTAGGGGCGTTCGAAGTTTAAGGGCTTGCTATGTCTCGACATGTGTTTATGACGATTGTCTAAACAAAACACACAACATAATAAATGCAAAGGGGTTGCGTGAACCATGAAACATTAAAGGAGCTTCAATTTACGTGAAGTTGGCAAAGCGAGTCTTCAAGGATGTTATGTTATATAGAATGGTTTTAGCAAATCTATCATGGTATGGCACGAATTAGGAATATGTTTGGTCAGAAACATATAATGTATTGCAATTACATTGCTATTATTAGAACACTTAATTATTAGAAAACATATACTGTTGTGCGATAATGATGTTAAAATCATTTCTAGGCAAAACTTCTTCCTTTATCAAAGACCCCATGGATTTTGTTGACTTTATCAAGGATAAGGTGGTTACTAGTGAAGAGATATTAGTTAGTTTGAATATTGTGTCTCATTTCACAAAAGTTTATATCGACGACACAATCAAAGTAGTAGGTAGTGATATTGATGAAGAGACTATTGCACTAGTGACATTGTGTTTGAAGTCCACCTTTTTTTCTTTCATAAGTGTTATTTATGAACAAATTGAAGGTGTTGCAATGGGTTCTCCCTTTTCCCCATTGTACCCAATTTATTTATGGAGTATTTCAAAGACTTGGCTCTTAAATTTGTCCATTTGAAACCTATTTGGTGGAAAATATACGTAGATGACATACGTCAATTAAGCTCATGGTTTAGAAAAAATAGAAGAGTTCCACACCCACTTAAACCAAGTGGGTTGATACCACTAAGTTCACAAAGGAACTAAAATATGAAGGTAAACTTTCGTTCCTAGACATCCTCCTTATTAGGAAACATGATGGATCTTTCTCCACACAAGATTATAGAAAATCTACCCACACATCTGCATCTACACGCGAATTCTCAACATTATCCTTCACAAAAGACATGGATCTTTAAATCCATTGCCACGAGCTTTGGGAATTTGTGATGATGATCACCTAAAGGGATAAGATCAAACATCTTACTACAGTTTTTAAGAAGAATGGTTATATAAGGAAATATATCACTAGAGCCTTCAAATCGAATAAGAACACACATGTTAAACCTAAAAATATAGTTGACGACCTTAATAAACCCATGACTTCCTCTTGTAAGTTAAATGAATTTCAAATAAATGTGTATTCATACCACCTTTCTCCCTCATAGAAAACTTAGGATAGGAGAATTCATGGTCGCGCACCACAAAACCATCCCATATCATCAATAGTTGAGGCCTTTAATAAAATTATTGGCACAACTCTGGCCAAGATTTGTTGCCATGATTTGGGCTTACATGACCACCTACATAGCATTGAATAAGTCCACTCCATTTCAACTAGTGTTCGACAAAGAAGTGGTTCTTATGGCATTCATGGTGCCTTCTCTACGTATTACATACGTTGGGAGGCTAGATGACAAAGAATCACTTGATGCATGATTAGAGGAGCACTTGATGCATGATTAGAGGAGCTCTTGAAGCTTGATGAGAAGTGCATAATCACAAAAATGGAGTCAAGAAGTCGAGAAAGTGAAGAAAAAGACATGACATGGCAAGCATATTAAAGGAAAAACTTTGTGAAAGGGTGTGATTCCAAGTACACAAAATATATAGGAAAGCTTCATATCTACCAGATGAGACACTACATCATCCTTGATATTCTAAGACGGGCATGAAAATTGTTCACCTTAGATGAAGAAATGCTCACTGGGCATTTCAATGGGAGTAGGCTCAAGCCATTCAATGTGTAATATGTATGAGTTTCTCAAGAATAAGGCATATGCCAAGTTGTAATTTCAATTCATTTTCTATTTTCTAGTTTAGTTATATTTTTTGTTTCTTGCAAATAAACGAAAAAGGTTTTGTTGCATCGATTGGTTAGTAATAAAGCGAACAACCTTTATAGTTCTAGTTTGGCGGGTTAAGCAAAGGATCTCTTTGCAATCCTTATGCCAAATGTCTTAACTATTTTTGGGAGGGTATTGTTGCATAATTTGATGTGTGAAAGCTTTGTCTCTCTAATATGCTAATAAGAGCTAAGGATTGTTATACTATATTGCACCAAATTTGCCTACGCATGTATCTTATATTCATTCCACTTAAAATAACATGCACATCATCCATAATTTTATACACAAGGTTTATGGGGCACAAGGGTGTGAACAAGAGGGTTACTCATGATGCCCAAAAATGCAGGGAGGAGGTAAGGGCGTAGATCACGGCCTCAAGGGAGTCATGCAAGGATGACATCACCAAGAGTTAAGATAGAGGTATGGAAATTGTAGTAACAAAAAATTAAATGATAGGACACGTGTTATTATGTAAATTTAACATCCATGAGCAATATAAATCAACCCTTGCAAGTCACTTTCATCACTTGCCATTTTTGTGAAGATTTGAACAAGCGTAAAGTGCAATGCACATTGGAAACCCTAGGGCATGTAAATTTGCAAATAAATAATGGGTTTTAAGTGAATTTAAGGCTAGAATTTGAATGAACAAAGGAATCCAAATTGTTTGAAAACTGAATTCAAGCAAGGAGAGTGGAAGGAAGGCCAAAATCAAACAAAGTGGGGTTACATCAAGTTCAGAGCCAAAGTTAAAATATAATGTTATAGGGGGAATCACCCTGCCAAGAGTATGCCACAGAGGACAAAGGCCTAGGATGTCACCTAAGAGAAATTTAGTCACCACAACATTGACAAGCAAGTATCATACACGATTCATAGAGCTAAAGGAGGTGACTCATTCTCCATTGAGGAAGTTACTACAGAACATTTAAAGGGAAATAGTGAGGAGACGTTGATGAAAATAACAAAAATACAATTACTTGATTCTTGTTTGTGTGAGGAGTGGAATTCTAAGGTGGATTAATGCAGAGTAGAGCATCATAACCATTGGGTGTAAAAAATGAATCAGATTTGAAGAAATATTGTAGTGGAGAGTGAGAATGTAGGTGCATATGAGATGATACCATTTGACATGTGGTAAAAATTGCCCTAGAGAAGATTGGGGTATTGCAATTATTTGAACTACCTTATTTTGGCAACCTTGAGAAATTAGTTTAATTCCTTATATCGCATGTCTATGATAACATATTTTATTTCATGGGCACTGCTTGAAGATATTCCCTAGGCGTGTAAGTAAATCTACATAGTTGCATTGCACGAGCGAGGACATCAAACTTGCATTGACCAATACCAAGCAGTTGGAGACGGTGGCTAAGATGCTGAAATATAAATAGGAAAAATTCATGACCCCCATAGAGCACTTAAATGATAGAGCAACAACATACGTGGTGACATGCTTAGTGAGCACTAAGTTGTGCGCATTTGATGGGACAATATTAACAAGTAATACCTCTATATCGCACACCGGTTGGGTGCCGACAACGTACAAGTCAACGTTATAAAATTTATGTGACATTATTGAGAGCATCAAAAGAATCTAAAAAACAACCAATTCATTTTGGTGGGCCACAATTCTAATCTAACTGGTATTAGACGAAATTGATTTTCTAGATGAATATGATAATACTGTGTGGTTCCACCCATTTTGGGACATGTTGCCAATGAAAATGTACAGTAACCATATATGCACTGGCCCATACAACAAATCATACAATATTATAATGGACAAATGACACGATAACATGGTGGCAATGTTTGGAAATTAATTGTGCATCCTGCGAGGAACGCTAGAGGCATATGGTAACTATGCCAAATTCATTGTGATGAAGCACCACTCTCTTGCAAATATTTGACTGACAAGTGGTAACATGTCACTGTGGCCATAGTTTCCATATGGTTTCTATACGTGTTATTTTGAGAGCGCGGCAAAAGAGTGCCTAATGTGTGGTGGATTAAGGCAAAAATCAATAAATTTGAAGACATCTTATAGTTCAAAGCATTATACAAATACCCTAATAAACCAATATTGAGTGATGATAAAAATTCAAATGAATACTCAATATTAATCGACATTGTTTTGATTGAGATGTGGACAAGGACCGAAGCCACCAAATATCCCATGTGTCTTATCCATTCAGTCAAGTCTTAAATCAAAGGAAACAAATCTTTGCACCCAAATGCTGCCAACCTTATCCATTCAGTCAGGTCTCTCCATATCATAGCAATCACCAATAGGCCCACTACTTTCTCTTTGCACTTCCTCTATTTTTTGCAAGTCTGATTCGTCTAACTCAAACCCAAAAACCTTCAAATTCTCTTCCAGATGATCAACATTCCTAATTCCAACAATAGGACACCTAGGCCCTTGTTGCATAACCCATTTCAAGGCAACATTAGATATAGTGGCAGAATGCTTAGCAATAATCTCTGCCAACACATCAAGTAACTTCCTCCAATAAAACTTCCCCTTGCCACCTTAACAATGTTCTAGTACATCTTCAAGCTAGAGGTATACAAAATAACTTTCTTGGACAGAGTCAGCTTTGCAAGCATACCCTTCTTCCCTCCACCCTAATGCTCATCCAAAATCAACCCTGTAGCAAGTGAACCATAAGCAAACAACTTAATATCATTTTTCTTGCAAAAAGGAGTCATCTTTGCCAAAGGCCTAGGGTCAAGCAAAGAGAACTGTCCCTGATTGCAAACAATAGGAACACCAACATCAACAATCTTGGACAAAGCCTTTGTATTCATGTTGGTTGTGCCTATGCTTGTAATGAGGCCTTTCTCTTTAAGATCTATTAGAGCAAGAACAACATCTATCATGCCTTGCATGTAATAGTCCCACCAATGCAACTAAACAAGGTCTAGTTTTTCCCCTCTGAGAGCTTCCATAGATTGTCTAATACTACTTTCTACTGATGAGGGGGAGGTGGTACCTTGGAATATATTCGGTACATATTTTGTGAATATTTGTACTTGAGGAAGTGGGTTTTGTGGGTTTTTCTTGCTTTTGCTCTCCCATTGATCCCTGAATCTACCTAGGATTTCTTCAATTGGGCCATAAATATCAATAATGTCAAATGTAGTGAGGCCTCTGGATGAATAAGCTTCCATGACATAGATGATTTCTTCTTCCATAATCTTTCCATGATCGAGTAGGATAGTAGACATGCCATTGTGCCCTGCATTAATCATTTTTTTTTTGGGTTACATATGGTGCACCATCCTACTATGGTGCACTAATCAAATTTGCAATCCAATTTTTTAATATTTTTTATAAGTCTATGTGTGATGATATCTTTACATTTTTGTCAAGTTTTCATCAAGTGATGACGAATTGCAAGATATATATTTATCGATAAATGTTTCAATTTCAGTGTTTAAACAATGGCCATATATAAGTGCATCACATATTCAAAGCAAAAAATGAACATGTTCATTTCCTCTCTTTTGGTGTTCTATTATAAAAAAAGTATTCCAAAACTTCACCAAATAGTTGTTTATTTTGTATCATCATTTTCTTAAACGCATTTATCCTATGATTAAAATAATGATTACAAATTATTGGATTCTTTCTTATTTTTCTATTGATATCGTTATCATGTATATTTGTATTATATTATTTTGGGTTTTTATTAATTATATTGTCTAATACATCACACAATGACATACGAACACATTCTACACTCGTTAATGTAACACAAAATGTTAGAGAACTTAATCACCTTATGATTACAAATATATTTTTCTATATGTTTTCCAAATAATCAAATGATATTCAAATATTTTTTAAAGATTTGAAGTCTATTAGAGATTTCATTTGTTTTTAATAATTGAATTTGCATTCTATTGAAGTGCACACTAGGTGTCACCATGGGAAATTTAGTCACACTGTACACAACAAAATCAAAAACTTCCACCAAACCTTCCTCAAAAACCTTCTCTAAAAACAACTAATAACAAACGTAGGTTTACCAATTTCATGTGGATAATTATTTACTTCCAATACATTTTAAATAAAATAAGCTCTAATAAATCATTAGGATAAATTTTCATATTAATTTTCATTCTAATAGTTATTAGGTATATATAATAAAGCCATGCTTTCATTATGATAAACCATATTTCTTCGATTGTGCAAAAAACGCTAAAAGGGATGTAATTTTATGTTTTCAGGTGGCAATATATTGACAAGATGGACAAATAGAAACAACAAGATTGACTCTAAAACTTTAAATTTTACAAAGAAATATGTCCAGCTAAATTACTTAAAACTTGATAACTTTGAAATGTAAACTATAAAAACAAATATGTTACACTTGCCATTTGACTGATACTTTTAAGTATACACATTATTAACAAAGTTACAAGGCCCTTTATAGTACCAATGTGGATTTTTATTCTAGCAAAAACATTTAAGGACTATTGTCATATAAATAATTCTTTATGAATTAATGATGAACTAATATCTACAAAATATATTTTTTAAAAGGGAATCCCCTTACAGGTACGTGCTAATATATAAATAGCTTTTTATATGAATGGTGGTTAAGCATTATGTTAAGAAATGGAAGCCTAACAACATTATCTATGGAGATAAATACAAAGAATATCCAATTATTAAAAGTATATTCTATTTGTGTAATAGAACAAGATATGGGAATGTTTTCTATTGGAAATAGATTGCTTTACACAAACATCATAAATCTTGGTCCGAGACCATATCCATGGATTCTAAGAGGAACTACAGATGGAATTCAAATTTTACTGAGAAATAAGTTCAACTAAATTTCTTGAAACTTGAGAATTATGAAGTGTAAACTATAAAGAACAAATCCATTACATTTGCCATTTGACTGATACTTTTAATTATACACCTTTTTAAAAAAATTGTTGCAATGGTCCACCGAAGGCTCAAGATTAAACTCTCACATTTTGGTCATTGTGATCTTCCAATTCATATGAAAATTAAAAAAATTAGGTGTCTTGCTACCTCACTAGTATTAACGGGTAGAGAAGCCAATTATTTTTAAAAAAATGCAATCCTCAAAACCATGTATGGAGGGTAGATATGTTCATTATTAAGAAAAATCATATAAGATTTATATAGCAAAAAGGCTATTCATTTTACTGATTTGCTTTGAGTATTTGTCTTTTGAAAGAGAACTTAAACAGTTGATTTTGTTTGTGCAATTGGCAACATGCACTATCAACCATCAATACCTATGATGTCAATTGCATCCAAATGAGCATAACAAACATAACTGACAATACCATTATCAAACATAGAACAATGGAATCAAATTTTGTAATATACAAAATATAGTAAGTAATACTAATAATAAATTTCAATGTTTATGAACTATAAAGTTCCTTCATTGCCACTGACATACATGTAACAAACATAGCCAAAAATATTAACATCAAACATACAACAATTTAATATAATCATTTATGGTTAAACCTTAGTAAGTAGTCGACCTTTGGTACTTGACTAAATGTTTGTGAGCCCTAAATTCACTTCAGTGCGAGTCCCTGAGCCTCAAAAATGGTAAGTTCTACATAACACACTAGAGATGTATCTCTAAATAAAATTTAAATTTTCAACCTCACAATTGTACTTGAGGTCCATACCATAATTACAGTTGTAGTAACCCAAATCCCATTAAAACTATGTGAGTTTTGTTTACTTTATCCATAGTATAGAAATTTATCATTTAATAATTCTTTGAACTTTGTGTGCAACTTACTGGCATTTAAGTCATCTAACAAAATATTACAAGGCATAAAAATTAAAATCTTTATATTTGCTTATCGATTGGAGGTTTCGAATGGACATGTAGAAACAATCACCAATTCAAAATAAAGATCAAATGGTGACACAAATGAACATTAAAAAGAAAAAGAAATTGGTAAGAACTAGTGAAAGGAAGGAAGAAAATAACTCCAAAAATAATACAAAGGGCTGATTCAATTTATTCAATGGGATACTGGTTAACCAAGGGGTTGCTTCAATGTAATAAATGGACCATTGATTAACCAAACCTCCATATGTACTCAAGCTAAACTAACCAAGCTAATATGAGGTTAGTTAAATCTAAGTGTGGTGCATTTTTTTTTTCAAATAATCAAATGATGATCCAACATGGTAAAAGTGGAAAATAAGTATTGAAGCAAGCTCCTCAAGTGTATATAACCAATACAATTACAATGCTCTACTAGAGATCCCAAAAAAATTGAAGAAATGATCATAAAAGAATGACAAGTTACTTCAGACTGGAATAAGATACATCAAGCAGAACACAATTACTATTTTTTTTAGACTTCAAGATCTGTCTTCTCAAAGTAGGAGACTTGTTGATATAACATATTTGTATTCCACTAAATCAAGAGGGGATAACCATCGTTGGTACAACAAAACAATTTTCATAATAGGAACTGTGAAATTCAATAGTAGTTAAGTAGTAACCAAGATTCGTAACAATAATTTTAAGGAAAATATGAGAAAACTAAACAAAACAACATAGCTTTTTTACACAATCACAAGGTGGCACTATTACAGTAAAAGTTGGTAGCCATGGGAAGAATTCTTGCAGACTTTCGATTACCTCTATATAATAAAGCATGACAATAACATGGCTTATAATGAATTTATTTGGATTTTAAGAGAGACAGTTCCACCAATAATATAAATAGTCAATATAGCTTTCTTGAACTAACTTTCCCATATAATATCTAGCATAAAACATATAACATATTGCATTTGTAAGAGTCCAATCTATATTAGTGCCTATGATTCTACTACTAAACTCCATAAAATATGTTTGGAAATCAATAGTTTTATGTGTCAAAAACAAGAAAACTGCTTTTTGACATCTGAATACATACATTTTTTAGAAAATAACATGAATTTTTTTTAAACCCTTGAAGAATCCACATAAACTCATTCCCAATGCTACCAAGTATCTTATCTAAAATTACATTATCATGGAGTTTGTATTTTAATCAGTTGAATAAAAAAACTCCAAAAATATGTCCCAAGTAACCCATACCATATTTGACAAACACCAAATTTTAACATGCATGACCGTGTCTAGGGAGAATGCAATGTTTGATAAGACATTACATGGTTAAGCATATAATTAGATTTATATGAAATATCAATAAAATCCATGGAAATTAAAAGATGTTTGAGAAGTGTGTAGTCTTTACCTTGCAAAATATACCTTGCAATTGATTTTTTTGTTTGGAAAAACATTCAATTATAGTTCTATACTTAAACTAGCATACATGTACAAAGCTAAAACGAAATATTTTGTGGTGGTTGGTCTTCAAGGGTGATTTTGAAGATGGATACATAGCCAAGAGAACAAACTAGACGGAGTACAGGTACATGTACAGGTTGCAGCTGTTTATCTCCAAGTGAGAGATTGCTAGGTTGTGGAGCTAAAAGCTTCAAACCCTTTGCAAACAGAAGGAACAAGATGGTTGCTGAGATCCAGGAGAACCGGCGTCGGCAGCAGGACCGACGTCGGTCGTGACCCAGTGCAGAAGGCCACCGGCGACGGCAGGGAGTCGGCCGACGTCGGCAGAACCAGACTAGCAGGGACCGATGTTGGTCGCCTGTGTGTTCCAGAACTGCTCGTTACACGGACAGTCAGTTAAGTGAACGAAGTGTTTGCATGTAAAGGCTAGTCAGAGTCTTGGGCTGCGAAGATAATTGTCTAAATTAAGAGTCTAAGTTAGTGT
Source organism: Torreya grandis (assembly GCA_037957365.1). Lineage (NCBI taxonomy): Eukaryota > Viridiplantae > Streptophyta > Pinopsida > Cupressales > Taxaceae > Torreya > Torreya grandis. Next base: position 7,650,589 of record JARHVA010000013.1, on the reverse strand, counting down.
TTGAGTTAGGGATCTATTTATAGACCCATTGGCATGTATTGTAATTAAGGCATGAGATAGAAAGGAAGGCAAGTAAGTTGCTTCCATTGTAAGATCATTGAGTTGCAGGTTGTTGCAAGCTCATAGGGGATCTACATGTGAGTATGGTCTGTTGAATTGCAGGTTGCAGGTTCATGGGAGATCAACTTGAAGTACTTTTGAGTGCTTGGTAAACTGGCAGGGTTATTACTGACTAGTTGGAGAGGTGAACACCAATTCTGTTTGTGAGTTGGTTGTTGGGACCGTTTTTTGTGTAGGAGAGTGTGTGTGAGAAGAATTACTGTACACTTGAGGTGTGGCAAACCTCTGTAAGGTGAAAGAGTGTGGCGACTCTTTGTTGTATTCTTTTCTGTAAAGTGTTAATACAAGATAGTGTATTGTCTCTCATATTCTGTGCTATTGGTGAATTCTAGCGATTTGTGTTTCTCATTATTTTCGCATTTATAATTGCTTATATTTGGTAATCATACTGTGTTCTTTCTGAGGAGCAAGATCCAACAAGAGGAATCAGAACAGAGGTGTGTTTGTTCTTGGACTTCCCTGACAAGTGGTATCAGAGCTTTTGGTTGGGATACTAACAGATTGGATTAGATCTGGTTAGTGTGTTTTGATTACAGGTACTCACAGGGTTTCTGTTTGAGTGGGAGTTGAGCAATGACAGAAGACAGTAAGCTACGGATGGAAAAGTTTAATGGCAAGAACTACCAATTATGGAGGATGCAGATTGAGGATTATCTGTATCAAAAATATTTGTACTTACCGTTGGGAGGGGTTACTTGCAAACCCTCAGATATGAAAGATGAAGAATGGGAGGTTCTTGATCGGAAGGCTCTGGGATCTATTAGATTGAGTCTTGCATCATCTGTGATTTTCAGCTTATCGCAGTGTAAAACAACGGTTGAGTTGATGGAATCTTTGGCAAATTTATATGAAAAACCCTCAGCTTCTAATAAGGTATTTCTTATGAAGCGTTTATTTAATTTGCAAATGTTGGAAGGTGGATCTGTTCATAGCCATCTTAGTGATTTCCATGGTTTAGTAAACCAACTAAGTTCAGTCAATATTGTATTTGATGATGAAATTAGAGCTCTCTTAATTTTGTGTTCACTACCTGAAAGTTGGGAAGGTTTGGTAATGGCAGTTTCTAATATTGTGTCTCCTTCAAAAGTCTTAAAAGTGGATGATGTTGTAAGTGTGATGTTGAATGAAGAGATACGCAGGAATAACACAGGTGAATCATCAGGAAATACTTTGAGTGTTGAAGGCAGAGGAAGGCAAAGAGAAAAAATAGAGCATGGGAGATCAAGGTCCAAGACAGGCAAGAGATCCAAGTCCAGGTATGGCAGAATAACCTGCTGGAAGTGTGGAAAGCAAGGGCATTTAAAGAGAGATTGCAGATCAGGTACAGATCAGCATGAAGAACATGAAGAAGAAGCAGACGTTGTAGATTATGCTGCACGAGATGCTCTGGTATGTTCTTTGGATAAAGTAAAATCTTGGGTTTTAGATTTTGGTGCCTCTTTTCATGCATCCCCACATAGGGAAATTTTTCATGAGTATGTCCAGGGAGATTTTGGAGAAATTTATGTAGGGGATGGTAAGCCTTGTCAGATTGTTGGCAAAGGGAAAGTGAAGCTGAAACTGCAGACAGGTAACACATGGGTGTTAAACGAGGTCATGCACGTCCCAGTTCTAGAGCGGAATTTAATTTCTGTTAGAAGTTTGGGTGATGAGGGTTGCACAGTAACTCTCACAGCGGACTCTTGGAAGGTTACCAAGGGTACACTTGTTGTAGCTAGAGGTAAGAAAGTAGGTACACTTTATCTATCTACTTGTACTACTGATTCTCTTTCTGGGTTTTTTACTTCAGCTGTAGATTCAGAGATGTGGCTTGATAGGCTTGGTCACACAGATAAGAAAGAGATGCTTGTTCTTGAGTCAAAGGATATGCTTTCGGATTTGGAAGGTATGGATCGTGGTTTCTGTATGCAGAGAAAGAAGGTAATGTTTCTTGAGGAACCCGATGTTAGTGACAAGAACAGAAAAGCCTTGGTTTTCAAGGAGAAGGTGACGGACAGAGTTCAGCACAAGATGCAAAAGAATTCTGAGCAGAGCAAGGGTGATTTGGACAAGGATTTGATCCAAAAAGAGCTCGCGAGAAAAAGTAAGGTCTCACTAGAAAAACACAGAGACCGACGTCGGCAGGAAAATCGACGTCGGCGTCCAGACAGGGACCGACGTCGGCTATGTGTAGACCGACGTCGGTGACTCAGGGCAGATATTGACCGGCGTCGGCCAGGGGAAACCGACGTCGGCAAGGTGGCAGTCGCAGGAAATTGACTTCGGTCGTCTGCAGACTGAGTTGTGACCGGCATCGGTTACTGAGACGAACTTTGGGTGGACAGTGAGCTGTCACGGAGTCTCAAGCGCCCATATGGAGGACTGAAGGTGTAAGTAAGTTCTTAAATTCATCATTTCCCTTCTTTACACTACTTGTTGCTCACTTATGGCATAGGACCAGGAAGTTATTGAAGAAGCAGAACAGGTAGATCCAGGAAACAGTGGGAGCTAGGCATGGATGAGGATGTGATTCTTTGGAGGAGAACCAAACAGGGGTTTTGGGTAGAGTGGCCAGCTGGAAGTAAGCACTGAGAGACGAATGGATGTTCAGGATAAAGAAGAGCGAAAATGGATACGTGAGATGGAAGATCAAGGTATTTGATCTTGTGTGAGTTGCAGGGCAATGGAGGTTTGATCATTGTGTTTCTCTTTACCAGGTTGGATAGTATTAGCTACACTATCCTATTTCTGTATGATGTGCTTGTTGCAGGGTTACATATACAGGTATTGCTGAACTAAAGGTAAAGCTAGTTCAGGTGTTTGTCATGGAGAATTTGGGAGCAGCAAGATTCTTTGGCATGAGTGTGTTCTAGAGACATGGTAGGTCATTTGTTGACTTTGTTTCAGGATGATTGTGTGAAACCGGTTAGCACGCCGATGGTTGGACAGTTCTATGAACAGGTGTCTTGATTCACATAATGAGGTTGAGTGCATGGTATGTACTAAACCTGAGTTTTCTCAATCAGTGGGAGTTGTCACAAGTTGGATCCAATCCGAGAGAGAACCATTGGAGGATAGTTCAGTGGATTCTTACAGGGACTAGCAGCAAGTGCACATGCTATGTAGGTTCAGGTTAATTTCTACATGGTTGTAGATGTGGATGTGGCAGGTGATTTGGATGACAGGTTTTGCACCACGGATTTTGTGGTGGTTGGTCTTCAAGGGTGATTTTGAAGATGGATACATAGCCAAGGGAACAAACTAGACGGAGTACAGGTACATGTACAGGTTGCAGCTGTTTATCTCCAAGTGGGAGATTGTTAGGTTGTGGAGCTAAAAGCTTCAAACCCTTTGCAAACAGAAGGAACAAGATGGTTGCTGAGATCCAGGAGAACCGGCGTTGGCAGCAGGACCGACGTCGGTCGTGACCCAGTGCAGAAGGCCACCGGCGACGGCAGGGAGTCGGCCGACGTCGGCAGAACCAGACTAGCAGGGACCGACGTCGGTCGCCTGTGTGTTCTAGAACTGCTCGTTACACGGTCAGTCAATTAATTGAACGAAGTGTTTGCATGTAAAGGCCAATCAGAGTCTTGGGCTGCGAAGATAATTGTCTAAATTAAGAGTCTAAGTTAGTGTTTGAGTTAGGGATCTATTTATAGACCCATTGGCATGTATTGTAATTAAGGCATGAGATAGAAAGGAAGGCAAGTAAGTTGCTTCCATTGTAAGATCATTGAGTTACAGGTTGTTGCAAGCTCATAGGGGATCTACATGTGAGTATGGTCTGTTGAATTGCAGGTTGCAGGTTCATGGGAGATCAACTTGAAGTACTTTTGAGTGCTTAGTAAACTGGCAGGGTTATTACTGACTAGTTGGAGAGGTGAACACCAATTCTGTTTGTGAGTTGGTTGTTGGGACCGTTTTTTGTGTAGGAGAGTGTGTGTGAGAAGAATTACTATACACTTGAGGTGTGGCAAACCTCTATAAGGTGAAAGAGTGTGGCGACTCTTTGTTGTATTCTTTTCTGTAAAGTGTTAATACAAGATAGTGTATTGTCTCTCATATTCTGTGCTATTGGTGAATTCTAGCTATTTGTGTTTCTGGTTATTTTCACATTTATAATTGCTTATATTTGGTAATCATACTGTGCTCTTTCTGAGGAGCAAGATCCAACAACAGGAATCAGAACAGAGGTGTGTTTATTCTTGGACTTCCCTGACACATCTGCCATTTCATGGCATGTATTTAGTGCCATCATCCTCGGGCCTTGTAGCATTTGCTACAGATATTTTCGATGAAGATGTAAAAAACAATGGCATTTGGTTAGTGTCCCATGGTGTTAAACTTGAGGGAGTTCAAAACCTGATAAGGTTTTTTTCGTATTTGAGTTTAATAAATGAGAGCATTATCGAGGATTATTGCTCATGGAATTGGGCATTCCATGAAAAAGGGAAGGTGGGGACAACTATGGACTTTCGTCTTTTATTTTATGATTGATCTGGGATCGGCCTAGGGCACAGCTGCAAGTATTGGACTTCACAAATGGAGTTTGCATGAATATTCTCCAAAAGATGCACTATTACGACCAAAAATTTAAAACATTGTACTTCACACAAGTTAAGGATAATTATGAATACTTGAGTGTTGGGCTTATTCTTTCTAAACACAAGGGGAAAGGGGCATTTCAATTCCACTAATCAAACACAAAAGAGAGGGAAGGGTAAGGTTTGGGCTTATTCTTTCTAAACACAAGGGGAAAGGGGCATTTCAATTCCACTAATCAAACACAAAAGAGAGGGAAGGGTAAGGTAGAGGAGAGAAGCCTCGTTTTGAAATGAGATCAATACAAAGTCCATTGGCATGAAAGGGAAGAGTTTGCATGCCACATCCTCATGTTCTACATTCAAGAATCTCAGGGCGATCTTATAAGAGGTTACGTGTTACTCTATGGTTCGTCCCACACCAGAGGTGAAACGAGGAAGATACCTCTCAGGATTCCTATGTAGATCATGGATAACTCCCGGAACATTAATGTCTGAGCCATCTAACCAGGCCATCTTGGGCTGCACATTTGGGATAGGTTGCAGAGAGGAGATGATAAGAATAATGGTAGGGTTGGGTTGATTGCACCTGGTTTTTATATGAAAAAGCAGGGGGGAAATCACCAATCTACCTCTACAGGACCTATCCCTGCTAACCAATGAACTAGTCTCTAAGATGTTTCACAATCACACAATAGTTAACACGTTATTACTAGTAAATCAAACCCAACATATTCATAAAATGAACTGAAATCCAAATAAGCATGAAGTATCAGGAGGCCTTCCTTCTAGAACCAACTGTTATCACTCCAATATGTTCCTTATCATGAAATGCCCATGGAATGGGACATTCCTTGAAAAGGGGAAGGTGGGGACAAATACGAACTTTCATCCTCCATTTTAAGACTGATATGGGATCAACCCAGGGCATGGTTGTGGGTGTTGGACTTCACAAATGGAGTCTACATGAATAGTATCGAAGAGATGCACTATTACCACTATAAATCTAATACATTATACTTCACACAGGTTAAGGATAGTTATGAATACTTGAGTGTTGGGACTATTCTTTCTAAATACAAGGGGAAAGAGGAATTTCAATTCTCCATTAAACAAACACAAAAGAGAGGGAAGGCTAAGACGGAGAAAGGAAGCCTCCAGGTCTAAAATGAGATCAATGCATTTGTCATTGAACCAAGTGACTCTGCCATAGGTATACCATTATAGACCGAGTTTCATTAAAGTTCTACCTACAAGAACATACAATGGGGAGACTCTGAGGGAACTAGGATTATACCTTCTGTTGGGGGAATATTTTGTCGACCAACGAACTGGTGAGCAAAATAGGTCTCTTCAACCACAGCATAGGGAGATAGGTCGGCCAAAGTTGCAGGTTTGCCACATTCAAAGGGGACAAATCTCTCCTCTCATCAAGGGGAGGTTCCCTATAAATATAAGGCAGTTATATACTATATATATAAGCAAAAAATAACACTCAGGGGTAGGATAAGCCATCCATCTCTCTTTTTTCAGAGATGATGTTAACAAACAGAGGAGAAAATCCTAGTGAAGACACTGAAGGCACTTCTCTTCTTTTAGAAGTGTTCTTGCAGGGGACAACAAGAGATCTTTCAGGTAGTGGCAAGTAACTGGTAACAGGGTGCAATAATCGGCAGAATGAAGTGTAGCACAAAGTCTCCACTTCAGCTGCCCAAAGAGTGAGATACAAAGGATATTGGGGGCACAAAGTCGTCCCAAAATCCTCAACATAGAAATAGAAAGAAAACACACATTGAAGAGAACTATAACATCACAAAGTCTGAAAGTAACTGACTTCAGGACATCTTCCTTATCACTTCCACTAATTCTATGTTAGGATCGTAACAAGAATAATTGATTACTTTTGTATGCAACTAAACACGAAATTAAACCAGAATTGAAAGCAACTAGAAATTAGAACCAACAAAGAATAAGAGATACAAGAAACAATGAAAACTTGTATTAAACTCTTCACAATTACAAACACAATTCAGCTACTTGAATTGTCTATCTTACACCCTTCTATTCTCATCATCTTACAAGCTATGAAGATCTATCCCTCTTATATAGAATTAGGTATCATGAGCTATGCAATATCAACCATTAGATACACCTCCTAATCTAAGGCTTAAAACAGTCCTACCAAAAATAGAAACTCAGACTCAACACTAACAGTTCAACTAATCATGCAAACAATCCATTACATCCACAAAAATAGAATTTTGGAACGCATAGGTGACCGACGTCAGTCCCTGTCTGCCTGCACATGACCAACATCAACCGATCCATAACCGATGCTGACAGCTCCCAGTCGACTCTTGATCGACGTCAGTCGCTCCTGACCGACGCCGGTGACTGTGTAAGTCTAGCAACCTTGCAATCTGCTCATATGGTGAAGCTTTTAGCTCCACACCTCAACAATCTCCCACTTGGAGAAAAATAGCTGCACCTGTACCTGTACAGCAACATCTTCTAGCTTTTCCATCTTCAAGCTCAATCTTGAAGACCAACAAAAGTTGAATGAAGATTCAACTTCTCCTTTGTTACTGGCTTTGTTAGCATATCCACAGGTTCTCATCTGTATGGATCTTTTCCAGCTTCAACTCCCCATCCTCCAATACCTGTCTAATGAAGTGGTACCTAAGCTGTATATGTTTGGTTCTTGAGTGAAAGGCTAAATTATTTGCCAAATGAATTGCAGTTTGACTATCACTGTATAATCTGCAACTCTCTTGCACCTTTCCCAAGTCTTCCATGAACCGTGTCATCCATATCATCTCTTTGCTAGCCTCTATGACTACAATATATTCTACCTCTGTAGTAGACAAGGCAACAACCTTCTGCAACTTTGAAATCCAGCTAATTGTCATTCCACCAATAGTGAACACATATCTTGTGGTGCTTCTCCTGCCATCCAAGTCACCTGCCATATCTGAATCTACATAACCATGTAGAGAAGTATTTGACCCTCCAAAGCACAAATGCCTACTGTTGGTCCCTCTCAAATATCTGAGAATCCACTGAACTGCTTTCCAGTGTTCTTTTCCTGGATTGGCCATAAACTTACTGACAACTCACACTGCTTGGGCAATATCAGGTCTAGTACATACCATTGCATACATTAAGCTCCCAACTGCAGAAGCATATGGAACTCTACTCATGTACTCTACCTCATCATGTGAATTAAAACACTGTTCTTTACTCAACTTGAAGTGTCCAACCATTGGTGTACTTATCAGTTTTGCATCTTGCATATTGAACCTCTCCAACACCTTGTTCACATAATCCTCTTGAGACAAAATCAATCTATGATTTTTTATGTCTCTCTTGATACTCATGCCAAGGATTTTCTTCGTTGCTCCCAAATCCTTCATGGCAAATGTGTGAGCTAATTTCACCTTAAGCTCATTAATATCTTACATGTTTGAACCTACAACCAACATATCATCTACATACAATAACAGGATAATATATCTACCATTATTCAATCTCTTAAAATAAACACAATGGTCAGATTGACGTCTACTGTAGCCATGCTCAGTCATAAACCTGTCAAACCTCAAATACCATTATCTAGGAGCCTGCTTAAGACCATATAAGCTCTTCTCCAACCTGTACACAAGCTTCTCCTTACCTTTTACCTCAAACCCTTCCAGCTGATCCATATATATTTCTTCATCCAAATCTCTATGAAGAAATGTTGTCTTAACATCAAGCTGCTCAAGATGCAAATCCTCAATAGCAACTAAAGACTATAGTCCGAATAGAAGTCATTTTTACTACAGGAGAAAAAAATTCACCAAAATCAATACCTAGTTTCTGTGCAAATCTCTTTACTACCAACATGGCCTTATGTCTCATATGTCTATTCTCACCTTCCTTTAACCTGTAAACCCATTTTTTTTTCAGTGCTCTCTTTCCCACTGGCAACTCAACCAAATCCCATGTTTGGTTGTTTTTCAAGGAATCAATCTCTTCATTCATGCCAAGCTCCCACTGTTTTCGGGTATCTACCTGCATTGCTTCATCAAAACTCTCTGGTTCTCCACCATCAGTGAGCAATAAGTAGAATAATGAAGGGGAATATCTAATTGGAGGTTTACTTACCCTTTCTGACCTCCTCAAGGGCGTTTGAGACTCATTCACTGCTTGTTATGCACCTAAATTCTTTGTCAGTGACCGATCTCGATCATCTCTAGGCCTGTACCTGATTGACATCGGTTCGACCCGACTGACGTCGGTTCCTGTCTGACCAACGTCAGTCACTGTCTGATCGACGTTAGTTACTGTTCAACCTTTTTGATCGATGTCAGTTCCTGCCTTGTCGACGTCAGTGTATGTGTTTTTCTGAAAGTGATTTCTTATGAGCTCATTTTGGATCACAATCTCGTCCAAATCTCCATTGCTCTGCTCAAAATCATTCAACCTCTTGAGCTGATCCCTGTACATCACTTTCTCATTGAAAACAACATCACGGCTTCTAATAATCTTGTTAGTTTCTAGATTCCACAACTAAAATCTGAAATCTTCAGAGCCATAACCAATAAAAGTGTACCTCATAGACTTAACATCCAGCTTCTTTCTATTTTCCTTATCAACGTGCACAAATGCTTCAGAACCAAAACCTCTGAAAAATTAAAGATCTACATTTTTACCTGTCTAGGCCTCTTCTGGAATTCCACCATCCAGTGCAGTACAAGGTCCTCTATTAATCAGGTAAACTGCAGTGTCTACAGCTTTTGCCCAAAACTGTAAGGGCAAACCAACATGTAACCTCATACTCCGTGCACGCTCCATTATTATTCTATTCATCTTCTCAGAAACTCTATTTTGCTGAGGTGTCCTTGGAACCATCCTTTGCTTGCGTATTTCATTCATAGAATAATACCTGTTGAACTTATAGCTGTAGTACTCACCACCATTGTCAGATCTAAGGCACTTTAATCTCAAACCTATTTCATTCTCAACCAAAGCTTTTCATTTCATAAATGTGTCAAATACATCAGATTTCTTCTTTCTGTAATAGACCCATACCTTTCTTGTAGCATCATCAATGAAAGTAACATAATACTGTGATCCTCCAATAGAAGCTACCTGAGCTGGTCCCCACACGTCTGTGTGAACAAGCTCCAACTTGTGCTTCCTCCTTGTTGGTCCAGTTTTGAGAAACTTCACTCTCTTCTACTTTCCAAAAATACAATGCTCACAGAAATCTAGATCTATGCTTTTCAAATATGAAAGCTTACCTTTTGACTTAAGAACTTTCATTCCCTTCTCACTCATGTGGCCGAGCCTATAGTGCCACAACTTTGCATCTACATCTGAAGTAGATAATACAGAAAGAGAATAATTAGTAATACAATTACATAAATAGAGAGTATCTTCTCTCTTACCTTTGGCCAATACAAGTGCACCCTTGGTAACCTTCCAAGATTCAGCTGTGAGAGTTACTGTGCAACCCTCATCCCCTAACTTTCCTGCAAAAATCAGATTCTTCTTCAGGATGGGTACATGCATGACATCCCTCAACACCCATGTGTTGCCATTCTGCAATTTCAGCTGCACTTTTCCTTTGCCAACAATTTTACAAGGCTCATCATCCCCTAAATAAACTTTTTCAAAATCTCCCTGGACATAATCATTGAAAAATTCTCTATTTGGGGTTGCATGAAAAGAGGCACCAGAATCTACAACCCAAGATTCTATTCTATTATCTAAAGAAAGTACAAGAGCATCTTGTGCAACAATACCTGCAACTTTTGCTTTTTCTTTACCTTCATGCTGATTTTCTTCTTTAACCAGCAACCAGCAATCTTTCTTTGCATGCCCTATCTTTCCACAATTCCAGCAGGTTATTCTTCTTCCATTTCTGGATTTGGATCTTCTTCTCATCTTTGAATTAGACCTTGATCTCCCTTGCTTGCTCTTCTCTTTTTGCCTTCCCCTGCTTTCAATACTTAAAGCATTACCTGATGATTCCCCTGTGCTTTTTTTGCATGTCTCTTCATTCAGGATTACACTAACAACATCATCCACTTTCAAGATATTTGTAGCAGATGCAGTATTACTAACTGCCATTACTAAACTATGCCAACTTTCAGGCAAAGAGCATAATATTAAAAGAGCCTTAATTTCATCATCAAAAACTATTTTGACTGAATTTAATTGATTTATAATACCATGAAAATCATTAAGATGACTAGATACAGATCCACCTTCCTGCATTTGCAAATTAAATAACTGCTTCATAAGATATACCTTATTTGAAGCTGAGGGCTTTTCATATAAATTTGCTAAAGTGTCCATCAACTCTACCACTGTCTTTGCCTGTGAAAAGTTGGAAATCACAGAAGATGCCAGGCTCAACCTTATGGATCCCAGAGCCTTTCTATCAAGAACATTCCATTCTTCATCTTCCATATCTGTGGGCTTCTTTGAAACCCCTCCCAACAGTAAGTACAGATCTTTCTGATACAGATAATCTTCTATCTGCATCCTCCATAATTGATAATTCTTGTCGTTAAACTTCTCCATTCTCAGTTTGCTTTCTTCTGCCATTGCAATACTCCCACTCAAACAGAAACCCCTGTGAGTAACCTGTAATCAACACACACTAAACAGATGTGAAACCACATGTTAGTGAACCCAAGCTCTGATACCACTTGTCAGTTGGTATCACTTGGTGAACCTATGCTCTGATACCACTTGTCAGGATCGTAACAAGAATAATTGATTACTTTTATATGCAACTAAACATGAAATTAAACCAAAATTGAAAGAAACTAGAAATTAGAACCAGCAAAGAATAAGAGATACAAGAAACAATGAAAACTTGTATTAAACTCTTCACAATTACAAACACAATTCAACTACTTGAATTGTCTATCTTACACCCTTTTGTTCTCATCATCTTACAAGCTATGAAGATCTATCCCTCTTATATATAATTAGGGATCATGAGCTATGCAATATCAACCATTAGATACACCTCCTAATCTAAGGCTTAAAACAGTCCTACCAAAAATAGAAACTCAGACTCAACACTAACAGTTCAACTAATCATGCAAACAATCCGTTACATCCACGAAAATAGAATTTTGGAACGCACAGGTGACCAACGTCGGTCCCTGTCTACCTGCACATGACCGACGTCGGCCGATCCATAACCAACACCGGCAGCTCTTAGTCTACTCCTGACCGACGTCGATCGCTCCTGATCGATGCCGGTGACTGTGTAAGTCCAACAACCTTGCAATCTGCTCATTTGGTGAAGCTTTTAGCTCCACACCTCAACATTCTGCTTGTTAGATTAAATAAACAAGAATGCATCTAGAAGATAGACATAAGAACAATCTCCTAAAATGGCACAAGCTATAACAACACAAAGTCTGAAAGTAACTTGCTTTTTTATTCAGATAAAATAATATGAACAACAATCTGAGCTCAAAGTTTCAATATTCACCTTTCAATTTGGGCAGAGTTTTTCTTATGTGATCAAAAAGATTTCCTTTATATAAAATGAGAGATTACAATATATAGCGCTCCAAGAAAGACTTGGGTGCTTATTTTCATGAAAAAGGCCCATGTTGAATTGAATGCCTTAAATATCTTTGAAAAGGCCATGCTAGAATAGGTCATTGATCTTGACTTTGGCGTTCTGAATCATCTCAAATGTCTCCTCCTAAGCATGGGTTGTCTGGTCTTCTTTATGATGTTTACATGGCTGTCCATTCGCCTTTACTCAAAGGGGAAAAAATAGGTTGCGCCATTGAATACTCGCATCCTCTAATGTCCACCTGGTGGACTGTTCCACCTACAGGAAATAACTCTCTTGCAGATATTTCTAGATTTCCTGTTGCATTTTGTCTCTTCTTGGTGATCTGAGCTCTCAGGTTATCTTCTCGCTTTCTATTGTCTCCTTTGGTTCCTTCTTTGGTTGTTCGCTGAGTTTGTTCTTAGGGTTCGCACTGTTGTTTCTTTATCTCCTTCAGACAAAATGTCTGAAGGAATTCCTTGGCTCTGCATCTTTAACAAGTGGCAAGTTCTGTTGTTATAAAACTTATTAAAAACTTACAGAAAATGGGATCCACGACACTTCTTGCCTAAGCAACTTCAAAAGGGGAATGCAGATGCAGACACTTGTTACATTCTACTGAGTTATAATGAGACACATGGCATGTTTCGCATAACTTATAGAAGTTTTAGAAACCTTTTGAGAGTCCTATGGAAGATGACACATGGCAGCTTCTGCTCTGCTTTAAAAACAATATAGAAACATTCGGGACTCATTCAGATTCACACGGATGATGCCACTTGTTGTGCTCTGTTGGGGCCCACCACAGTCCTTACGACACAAAAGGGAGAGACCGCAGATGTTGACACTTGTCAACTTCCACTGAGTTATAATGGAACACGTGGCACGTTCTGTAGCTTTAAAACTTATTAGAAACTATGTCCCAGCAGATGACACTTGGCAAATTCTACTTCGACTCTATAAGGGACACGTGGCGACTTCCGTTGCACTTTGTCTTTTTCCATCAGGCATTTTTCTGCGGGCTTTTCCTTTGGACAAAAAGTTTGAAGGAATTCCTTCGGGCAATTTGTCTGAAGGAAAGCTTCTATTCCTTAGCCGTTTGTTCCTTTCAATTTCTTTGAGCTTTCTTCCTGAGTGAATTCCTTCAGACAAAATGTCCGAAGGAATTTTGCGTTAACCATTTTTTCGAGGGAAATCTTCCCGAAGTCTAACGGCTCTTTTACTTAATAATTTTCTTCAAACAAAAAGTTCAAAGGAAATGTTCCCTATCAGCCTTTGAATAAATCCAAATGAATTATATCTTTGTTGTCTTCTCTTTAACCCTTGAGCCAATGTTGTCTACCCTTCGCAAGGGCACTTGCCTCTAGTTCACTACCATCCACAAGGGCATTTGTTCCTTCGGCCCTGAGACAGCCCCTTGAACCTGTCGATTGAACCAACCTTGGTTCAATGGTTCAATCGGTTCAATCTCTTTATTTGGCTAAGTCCTTTTGATCTTTTGAACCAAACGCGTTGAACCATTTGGTCGTTGAACCCATTGAATCGTCAAACCAAAATGGTTCAACGGTTCAATGGTTCAAGCCTTTGATTTTCGTTAAGTGTTTGAAGCCATGGAACCTTGAAATGGTTAAACTTTGAACCTTGACAAAGCACTTAACTCTTACTGATGACGTTGAACCTTTGAACCCATTGAACTCATTGAACCAAAATGGTTTAAGGTTCAATAGTTCAATGGTTCAATCCTTGCTTAGAAGCTTGCCGATGAACATTTTTTGGTTGAACCAAGGCGTTGAACCAATCCTGAAAATGACTAAGTGTTGGAAACTTGTTCTTTTGATTGAACTCACCTACAGAAGCCTTTGAACCTGCTAATTTCAAGCATGTTGAGTCCGTAGAAACATATCTGTAGAGTCCATAAATTTGAACAAAAGCCTTGAAAAGTGAAGAACTTGAATGCTCAGATCAACTTTTGAAAAGGGGAGAGATGATTTTGGTCTGTTGAACCCAATAATAGTTCATAGGTTGTCCCAAAAATGTCACTCATTTTTGGGGACAACACCTTCAATGCAAGTTCCTACCAATGATGAGTACTAGGGGTTTATTGTCAAAAACACATAAACACCATATGATAATTTGCAAATAGGCACACAAATTATCAGCACTACCAAAAGAGAAATGATAGAACTCCCACAGAGATTATAATAACTAAGCACATCAGAATCATGACATACATAAAGTGACAAAGCGTTAATCCAATTAATCTAGCACTGTTGATCATTTAAACATGAAGATGAAAGAAAATTGAACACATAAGAGACCCTTTTACAAAAAATAGAGATTGTGTTCATTAAAAGAGTGAAATGTTGCTACAATAATCGATCTAGGCCATTTTTTACAATCTAGAGCGATGAAGGAAACACATGTGAAATCCTGGCATTAATCTAATAACACTTTTGAGCAATTTTTGGTCGACCCTTTAAAATACAATACGACTCTTCTATCAATAGATAAGGATTGGGGCTCACCTCCAAAAAGCATGAGGATCCCATCCTGGGCCATGATGGCCACTCATTACAGTTACAATTGTATATAAAAAATTGAACTAAAACAAATCCCTATAAAACCATAACATATCTACAGGGGACCACTAGTTAACATGGGGCAGTGGCTAAGAGGGACCGTCCCCTAACTACTTCAACTGGGCATTCTTGGATTCCAACATGACTTTCACAAGGTTGAACTTCTTTTCTAGCTTGGTCAAGTTCATTGGAGGCTCCATGAAGATCACCCTGGCCTAAGTTGCTAGTCTTTGGGAGATTTGAAAAGCTACTTCCATTGAGGCTTGGACTCTAGAGACTTGGTTGATGCTCGCAGTGGACTGAGTTGACAAGTCCAGCACTGCCCAGGTTCCTTCCTAGTTCAGTTTGACCACTTTCTCCCTCATAACCTAGTCAAATTTACCTAGGTAGACTTTGAATTCCACTTGGTCAAGTAAAGTGCCATCCAAGTATAATAACACATATATATTGACCTCCTTAAAGTAGGTCAATATCTTCTTCTCACCCTCTTCTAAGGGTTATGTTGCAGTGTAGGCTAAGGCTAACCACTCCATTATTTCTTTCATGTTCCCAGCATAAGTTTGGTAAAACCCCAAATTTGTGGTTGGCATCAGTTTGAGTTTTGGGAACATTCCCTTGTTGACCACTACTTACAGCGTCCAACAGTTCCCATTGATTTTCATGATCCTACCCATGCAGGCCTACATCTACTATATAACTGTGTCGGTCTTGGGTCGAGTCCCCACTATTTTCCCTATGATTAAGAAAAGTAGGAGGGCATCATTGACCTGCTCGATTAGTTTGACTAGGAATGTACTCTTCACTTGGACTTTGAGAGTCTATATTTGGATCTGCATGTCCTTAAGGAGCTTCTCAGACATGTCATGGGTAGTTTGGAGGATAGATAGTGGGTCCTCAGCCATCTTCACCTCTCTAGTAGTAATCCTCATGTTGGTGAGGGAAAATAGATCCTGATGGGTCTACCATATCACCATGTTCCCATTTTGGATGAATCTTTGCATGAGCATCATTTTCATACTCTTGGAGGCTCGATTGAAACTCCACTATACATCTAGGTCACCCTGGACATCCATCTACGGTGTTTACAACCCCAAGACCATCCCTCAGGTTACGAGGGGTGTCTAAAATGGTGGTGATGGGTAGAGGATGAGGTGGAGGGGAGATGGAGGAAGTGGAGGGAGTGAAAGAGGAAAAGAGTGGAGGTGAAAGGGGCATGGGAGCGAAATGAGGGAGATCGAAGGGGGAGGCCCATTGGAACATTTGAGCTCACCACTATTTTTGAGTGAGGTTCACTTGAGGCAAAATTAACCCTAGGAACAAATCATGAAACAACAAGGATGAGATAGGTTGGTTAAAGGTAAGGCTGGTGGGGCCTTAGTTAAGAGAGAGGGGGTCATAGAACTAAACACTCAGCTACTACTATAGAGTCTTGGGGAGTGGTTGAGAACTACAGAGGAGGTAGCATTGGAGAAAAAGGCCTTTGCACTCAAGCTAGAGTGTGGGTCACATTTTGTTTCTTCTTCGGCATCTTTCCTAGGTCCGCTCTAGGTGTTGTGGTGGATGGTCTGGCTGGGATGATAGGGGCCGATCGCTGAGAACTTGGAGTGACAAAGTGGAATGTCAGGATAACTGAAGAGGGAATTGGGAGGGTCCCTATTGGAATCGGTAAGATTTTGAAGGCTATAATCACACCCATTTTTTAGGGCATGCCCAAGGGAGGCACTGGGAGGACTCCAGGTTGTGAGATGGGAAGAGTGGAAGGGAATGAGGAAGTGATGATGCTCGAAAGGATCGAGGCCAATGGTACTTGGGTAAAAGGTGGAGGGGAAGCAATGGGAAATAGAGGGGGCAACAATGAACTAGTGGGTGCCAAAATAGGGAGTTGGAATACGATGGGAGTAAGGGGTGGAAAGGAAAAGGGATGAGATGGAGGAGTGAGGAGGGGAACCTGGTTGGGTGCCTGATGGGTGTTTTGTTTTGGGCTCACTCTCAAGTTATTGGCTACATAAAATCTTAGAGGCCATGGGGCTGGCATATGAGTAGACTAAACTTGAGCTACCTAGCATTGTGTGCTTTGGGGTCAACTTTGCATGGCCTAGTTACTAGTGCTTCAAAAGGAGGTGGAGGCAGACTCTAAGGAGTAACTTGAGGAGGTAAAGTTGGAGCCAGAGCTTGAAGAACTAGAGCTTAAGGTGGAAGTGGAGCTATATATCAAGGAAAAGGTGATAGGAATCCCTATAAGATTATCTGAGAGATAGCTAAAGCTATTGGAGTCAGGTCCTACATGGATCGAGAAAGAGTTGGAGGAGTTGTAGAAGGGTTTGCCTAAGCCTTCCTTCTCTTCTTGTTCTTATTTTATGATATCTAGGATAGCACCTCCTGGTCATTGATGACGTTCAAATAAAGCTCATCATCATCTTCAACTTGATGGTTGTAGTTGATGTTGAGCCGAGCTGAGTATTGTGCTAAATGGGCCCAAATCACCCCTTTAGGGTCCCACTATCGAATCTTACACTTTGTCAAGGTGAAGGAGTCTTGTCTTGTCATCATCTTTTATACTAAGGGGAAGTTCCTATAAACATGGCTCTATGTGGTGATCGAGAACTACAGGCATGCCTTCTATTGAAGTTGTATGTAGAATTTGAAGATGTCATTCAACAGGTGATAGGTGATTTCTTGTTTTTCTAAGTGGTTAGGTACATAATATGACAAATATAGGGGGTCTTAGAGGAACCTTATGACGTAGATCACTATGTCATCTTTGTACAACTAATAGTCTCTTATGACTATGATAGAGTCCTAGATTACCTTTGAGAGTTGGGGCATCAAAGCTTCATTGACCGCTTGGTACACAACTGGGTATAAGTTCTCATAGATGTCCCAAACATGCTAGTGGAAATGGTATCCATATAGCTTGTAGAAGACCACATGAACGGTCAGGCCATCGAGAACCCACACAAGATAGGCTGAAGGCATGAATGAGAGTGTCTTGTAGATTGTATCTAGCAAGTAGCTTATCATGTAGAAGTTTCCTCCAATTCAAGCATCTGCAATGACATGGACCAACTTAAAGTTGATCAAGCCTCATATGTCTAGAATGTTTAAGCAAGTCAGGATTGTGCAAAAGGGGCACCCATAACTCATTGAATTTCTAACAATCTAGGTCTTTGAACAACAAATTTAGTAGGATCATGCCTAATTAGACCTCTTCTCGGAAGGTGTGAAAAGTGTAGGCATTGATCTTCTCTTTATTAACCTACTTGGAGTCAAAGTTCTCAGCCCAATCATAAAAGATGTCATAGATATGATAGGTGTCTATCAAGGCTTGTCATTGCATCGTATGAGAAAGAGAAGTCTAGGAGGGAGTAATACACCTTGAAGGCATTCTCAGATATATCAACAATTTGATGCTGAGAGGTGGGTGAGCCACCTAATCATTGACAACATCTTGCACATTGATGACCTTATGGAGGATGTCACCCAGTAAGTTGGTGTAGGGAAACACCTCTAATTTAGCTATGACTGTATGGAGTTTGCACTTCTTACACGATTGAAGGGTATCCTCATACTTAGCCAGTTGGTCATCAACATCAGTATAATTCTTAGGGACCTACTCAATTACCTTAAATATGTCATTATAGTGTCTATACTTGGTCAAACCAACAAGGAAAGTGGTGTCCCAATACTCGGGATCAACTTTTGAGATTGAGGATGTAACAAGCATTGGAGTAGGATGGAAGGGAAATTTAGGGAGATTTAAGGGTAGAAAACGTGGAATATAAGGGCTCTATGGAATTTTATAAGTAAGGAATTATATATTTTTGCAATCATTAATGGTCACCATTAATGGGATTCTCTTAGGCTTTATAAACACATGCATATATCCCCCTGCATTAATGGTATTAGGCAGCTCATTTATTGTGAATATGAAATTGAGTTGGTGGCTAGATTCTTTCCCTTTATTTCTAAATCTAAAATTGAATTCAGAGCCCATGATCCTCCACCGCTAGCTAGATATAGCAATGGCGATGGATTTTCAAAATTGTTCAATCGAGTCTAGCTTCTCATTTTTTTAATGCCCATCATGTGGTAGACATGCAATCACATCTCTTAGAGGTTCCTCAATTAACTCCTACTTTTTGACACATGTCATCCATTTATTAGTCTTCTCATTAATGGTCAACACCTAAACATGGTTTTGTACTCCATGTCATTGCCTTAGGTTGGGTGATGTGTCACATGAGGATATGTGACACACCTTATTTGGCCTTTGAGTCTCATTTGTACTTCTAATTGAGCCTCCTGGGTCATAAATGGCAACTAGTTCATCCTCACACTGGATGATGTGGCAGCTTTCCATTCAGTCAGGTTCTCCTAGGCTTTGACACCTTTGACGGGTTTGGGGGACTGGCCACTCTAAATTTGTATGATGTGGTACCTTCCCATTTAGCCAATCTCTCCCAGGTTCTGACATCTTTGACAGGTTTGGGGGACTGACCTCTCTGACTCAATATGGTGTGGCATCTTCCTATTCAGTCAGGCTCTCCTAGGCTTTGACATCTTTGATAGGTCCAGGGGACTTGCCTTTTTGACTTAATATGATGTGGCACCTTCCCATTTGGTTAGGCTCTAAGATCTCTAAAAGGTTCAAACATTGGCCTTTTTGACTCAATATGACATGGCACCTTCCCATTTGGCTGGGCTCTCTTGGGCTATGACATCTCTAACAAGTTTAGGGGATTGGCCTCTCTAGCTCAATATGATGTGGCACCTTCCCATTCGACTGGGATCTCCCAGGCTTGGACATCTCTAAAAGATCTAGGGACTGGCCTCTCTTACTCAATATGATGTGGTGCCTTCTCATTCGATTGGGCTCTCATGAGCTTTGACATCTCTAACAGGTTTGGGGTATTGGCCTCCCTAATTTAATATGACGTGGTGCCTTCCCATTCAGCTAGGATATCCTAGGCTCTAACATATATGATAGGTCCAGGGACTGACCTCTCTAACTCATAATTACATGGCACCTTCCCATTTGGTTGGGCTCTCCTAAGCTCTAACATCTTTGATAGGTACAAGGACTAGCCTCTCTAACTCAATATGACATGGCACCTTCCCGATCAATCAGGCTCTCTCAAGATCTAACATCTCTGACAGGTCTAGTGTATTGGCCATTGTGACTTGATATGACATGGCACCTTCCCATTTAGTCGGGCTCTCCCTTGCTCTAACATCTATGATAGATCTAGGGTCTGGCCTCTCTGACTCAATATGACATGGCACCTTCTCATTTGATTGGTCTCTTCCAGGCTCTGACATTTTTGACAAGTCTGGGGACTGGTCTCTTTGAGTCAATATGATGTGGTGCCTTCCCATTCAGCCAGGCTCTGCAAAATTCACAAAATGATTGAGTAAGAAAAATAAAAAGAATATGATACATTAAATCTTACTTGTTAGATATGGAGAACTCAGTTTACCATGAAGGACAATGAGTTTGTTGCTTTGAGAAGGGAACTAGACTCCAGGAGATTCAAGTGAAAATCAACATGCAATGTTATCACCACGATTTACTAAAAGAGGACTAGCATAACTTAGTATTATAGAGAAATTAAAAGAGGCATGTTACTGCTTGAAGAAATCAAGACGCTGTATATTTTGATGATTTGAGTAGGCATCACCGACAAGAATAAAATAAACAACTCTAAAGCTCTAGTTCACAAATTTTTTAGAGGGTCCCCCATTTTGGAGAAAAGTGGACATGTTGGCCACAACAAATGGAAACTTCTGCAGAGAAAGTGATGAGAAGTACTTAGAATGTGACCAGTTTCTTCTTATTTCCTTTCTCAACACAAATATTGTATAGGGGGTCTTTATTGTTTGCAAAAAAAGACGAGGCACTAAAGTCATGTAATAAAAAGTAGCATACCAAGCTTCCATCTATAGATGGGCACCAATGTGTGTGAAAATTGATTTTCATTTTTTATTTATTCTTGGACTTCCTTCAAGTAATCAAGGTTGGATTGGTTATCAGACTTCCTTCGAGGCATTGTTGGCTTGATAGTTTGGGGGGGTAATGGCTAGGTCATTGCTCTACTGCTAGAAGGGCATCCATAGCCTTGATAAAGATTCCTCTAGTCCTGTTCATGGCCTTGCTCCACTACCAGCCACGTTGGAAATCCTATGATGGAGATTGCCTGTATAGCCTTTTTGAGGTAGACTCTAAATTTAGATTATCCATGCTTTCTCTATTATTTTCTAAGCTTACCAAGAAGAGATCATTATTTATTAGTCTTATCCATTGAGGGTTCAGGACCAAGCCATGGGTGAATGGATAAGGGGGAAGTTTTGAATAGCCAACTAGTCCTTGATTAAGTTGAATAATTTAATATCTTATGGAATTATTATAAGTGTAGCTTGGTGTCCATCCTAGGGTGTATGCTATTATAAAATCCACTTGTTTCTCTTAGAATCATTGGCCTCTCAGATCTAGGATGTCAAGAGTCCCCTTTTACAGTCCTAGAATTGCGTAGATTGAAGGCTTCAACTTGGGATTCCCTTCTTCTTAGCAAACTTCCTAGGTTTCAACCACCACTTGAAGTAGTTATTAATAAGGGTTGGACGTCAGAAGAATGTCGAAGAATAAATAATGGGCCGGAGGGGCAAAACACAACACAAGAGAAAAACACACAATAAAAACAAACACATGATGAAAGCAAACACACCACTAAAACAAATATATTTCATATATACATTACCACCTCCTACTCAGATTACTTATAAAATACTTTAGAGGGGACAACCGAGAAATAGTGCTTCAATAATTGCTCGTTTATTGTAAGTAATAAGTCATTTCCCTTAATATTTTTAGACAAAAGGCATTTTGGTCCAAAATTTTGTCTATTTGGTATGGGCCAATCTAGAGGGGATCAATTTTCAAATGCTAGCCTTTCTTCTAATGGGCCTTGTCCTACATCAAGACCAAGTCTGAGATTCTGAAGGTCTTGACTTTTGCCCTCTTGTCAAACCACATCTTGACTATGTATTGGTGCTTGCTAAAGCTCAATAGAGCTTCATCCTAGGATTATTTTAATTGAATCAGGTCCAAGATTCTAGAATTCACTTTGTCATATGGTTCTATGAATTGTTTCATGAACTTATAAGTTAGCAATTTGAAAGTGACTGACATGATTAGCTTTAATTCATAGATGAAAAGGAAAGGAGAGCTTTTGAGGGCTTATTTATACCTGATGTAGTCTACCCTTAAGGTAAACTTTAGACATGAGTGTCATTCCTGGGGCTTTTCTCTAGCTAATTTCTTGATGGCGTGAATCAAGTTTTTGTTGGTGGATTTTGCCAATCCATTCCCTTTTGAGTAGTAATTAGAGGAGAACTTCAGTGTGATTCCATTTTCATAGGTCCACTCTATAGATTCCATGGATTGAAAGATGGGGCCATTATCACACACTAAAGAAATGGGGACTCCAAAATAGGTGAATATGGCATTCTCTAAGAATTTGATGAATTTGAAAGTGGTGATCCTTTTGGTTACAACGGCCTTGGACCATCTAGTGTAGTAGTCCATGCCCATAAGGATGAATTTATGATTGGCTAATGAATTGGGGTTAATCACCCCCATGAAATCTAGTCCCCTTTGTGCAAATGGTACAGATTCCACAACAGGTTGTAGTGGCATTATGATGTGCATTTCCCTTTTAGAAAAGGTTTGGCATTGGTTACATAAACGAACATGAGCGCAAACATCTCTAAACACTGTGGGCCAATAGTAACCTACCTAGAGAACCTTGTGAGCCATGGCATTTGTCATGGGATGATCAACTCATAGTTTTTCAAAGAAACTTGCCATTATATCCTTGGCCTCTTTTTTTATACACACCAAAGGTGGATTCCTTTTTGGTCCCTTATAAAGATAATTCCTTTCTTCAACATATAATGCATGACTTTCAATTGGATAGATCTTCTTTGTGTATGGTTGAGTCCCAAGGGTGCATATCCATAAAGTAGAAAATGTGTGACTAGGGCATACTGATCTAAATATCACACCCTTTGTTGGTCCACCTAGTGTATCATGATTTTTGGGTTTATCTTTATGATTAGCTAGGTCAAGCCTTGCCCCCTGACTAGTTTGGTCGAGTTGATTTCCAAGTCATAATCTTGCAATTTTGCCATCCATCGGCTTCTACCTTTACCTAGCTCATCATGGCAATTTTTCTATCCATCAGCTTCTACTTTTGCCTAGCTCATCATGTCCCAACATTTGCTTTATATCCCTATTTGGGACAATGGCATGCACTCTGTTATGGAAGATGTAATGCCTAAATTTATTCACTGCCTTGATTGGGGTATAGGCATGCTTGTCTAGGGTAGAATACTAGAGTTCTACATCTTTAATATTAGTGCTCATAATAGCCACGAGGTGTTCTTCTCCTTCTAACTTTTGGGTGAGGCAGGCGACAATGGTGTGCTTTGAAGCAGAAGGGTAAACATAGAAGTCTTGCATATAGTTCAGGATGATAAGGACAGGGGCTTGCACGATAACATCTTTGATATCCTGGAAATATTTCCTTGATTCCACTTGCCACTATACTTTAGCATCGTATTTCAATATTGCATTCAAGGGCTTCACTATTTTAGCAAATCCAAAAATAAACTTATACACAAAGTTGATTTTCCTAAATAAAAATTTTAGTTCTTTCTTGTTGTTAGGTAAAGGTAATTTAGAAATTACTTATGCCCTTTCAAGGTCGATAGCAATGCCTTCCTTTATGATAATGTGACCAAGAAGCTTACCTTCAGTGACACTGAACATGTTCTTCTTTGGGTTTAAGGAGATGCCATACTTTTTGCATCTTTCAAATACCCTTTCCAAGTGGTGCACATGATCTGACATGTATTTAGAAAACATAGTTAGGTCATCCATATATATTATTATGCATTTACCTATAAGGCTTTCAAAGGCAAATTTCATTACCCTTTGAAAGGTTGCACTAGTGTTGATTATCCCAAAAGGCATCTATTTATAAGTGAATGTGCCCCACTTGGTGGTAAAAGTAGACTTAGTTTTATCTCTTGGGTTGGCTAGGACCTGGTTATAGCCTGAGAAACCATCCAAGAAGGACATCATCTGAGACCTGCTCACCATTTGGATTACCTTGTCTAGTGAGGGAAATATGTAGTTATTCTTATCTGAGGCCTAGTTCAAGTCTTATAAGTCCACGTAAAGGCAAATTTCACCGTTCTTTTTTTCGCATTAGGCCCAAGTTAACCACCCAGGTAGAGTGGCAGATCAGGAAAATTATCCCTGCAGAGAGTAACTTGTAGACTTTCTTGTGAATCAAGGGAATCGAGATTAGTAAGCCCAGCCTCTGTCTTTGCCTAAAGGGTTTTGGTCAAGTTTTAAGTGGTTGGTGTGAGTAATTAGTCCCAGGTCAAAGACATTAAGGTCTCCATAGGCCTAGGAAATTATGTCCTTGTACCTTAACAATAATCTCTGTAATTGTTCCAATTCATGGTCTGTCTAATCCAGACCCACATTAATTATATGAGGATTCTCTATAGGGTTGAGATTAACGAGTCAGCACTTCTAGTCTTTGAACTTAAGCCTTTTAGCCTAGAAGGTTGGGTCAAATTCATCAAACACTCTTTCAAGTGAAATCATCCCCTTTGGGATCATGTTCCCATGAATGTTCAGGATCCCATCCTTATCCAACTCAATCCTGGGGTTGTCTTTATCCCTTTCATCTATGATTTAGGCCTCAAATATCCCTTCATTACAAAGGAATTGGATGATTTATTGGTCATCTTTAAAGACTTGGAATTTAGTCACATTGTATGAGATAAAAGGACATGAGATGAGTTCCATAGAGAAATCTTGTAGCTCAGTGTCATGTAGAGGGGTTAGGGTTCATCGTAATTGATGCTAGTGAGTCTACTACATGGTTTTCCTCTTGTGGAATAGGGATGATATTGAATGCATTAAACATTTCAATTAGGTCCCAATCTCTATGTTTATACCTTCTGAGGTACAATAGTTTGTATTAAAACTTAGTTTCGATTTGAATGACCACCAATTTAGAGTCTTTGAATACTCTTAATCCATTTGTCTCATGTCTCAACACAAATTGTAATCCTAGGATTAGAGCTTCATACACTGCCAGGTTATTCATACAAGGGAATTGTAGCCTATAAGACACCAGATGTTTTTTACCTAAGGGATCTATAAGTAGAATCACCAACCCCACTACATTATTTGGAGTGAGCTCTATCTACATAAAGAGACCATAGGCCAAGTGGACTTGGGGTGTGATTGGTTTGGTTTTTTGGAGGCTTGGTGCTTAGCATGTAGACACCTAGGTCTGAGGAAACTAGGTTTATCTTCTCATTAATAAAATTCTATTCGATGATCATATCTTTCATGCGTGGTTCCCTATCCACTCATATTTGGTTGGCTACTCCTCTCGACGACAACCACATATGGGAGAAATCTATGGCCATATACCCATTCAAGGCTTTGGACCAATCTCTGTTGAGGAGCATACCATAGGATTATGGGATGTCAACCACTTGAATGCCTATAAAGTGTTGAATCCTAGGCTCAAATTCTAACTAGATGTGGACATTTAACAACTCACCTATCACTTTCACCTCTGACTTTTCCATTAGGACCACTACCTTATCTAATTTTATGGGGGCTACACTGAGTTTTTGGCATATGCATGTCAGCATCACATTTGTTAAGGCTCTAGAATCTACTAGGTAATTATAAAGATTATTTCCAAACAATTGGATGGTCAAAAGGAACGAGGGAACCTCCATCTTATTCTTGTGAATAAGCACATTGGTGTGTGCTGCTCTCAACTTTGGTTGGGCTTGCAGGGTCGATTTTTTAGTCAAAGAATTTAGCAAGAGATCTCGTTGCTTTGTGATTTGAGCAAGCTCATGGAGGGTAATGTTAGCCTTGATCTTCTTCGTATCCTCGACTATGTTGTAACCGCCTTTGCTTTGTACTGGTGGGGTTTCCATAGGTGCCTTAGGCTCTTGAGGTCTTGGAGGTGGAGGATCATTTCTAATGTTTTGCTCTAGTGGGGTTGCACCATTATTTGGTGGGGTAGAAGTAGTAAGGGGTTATTGCTACCTATTCTTAAGGGCGTAGTTGCTCCTTTAGAATTGTTGAAACACCTGTACCTCACTAATACCTTCCTTGGGCTCATTTTCTTCTTGGTTAGGGAAATCCATGGTTTCTAACACCATAACAGTACTAGGGGGTTAAATGATTCTAGATGATTGGGGACCACCTCATATTCTTCCATTTCCTTTTAGAAGATCTTAAAAGAAGAACCAAACTCTGTGTAGTCTAACTCTCCATGTGTTATTATTTTATGCACTCAGTACCAGTTGGGTTAGGTTATCTTGAAGATATTAATGTCGAGGAGCTTATTGGGTGAAGGTTATGGGGGGTTGTGGCAGTTTTAGCTCTTATTTGGTCTTTGATACATGAAATTTTGTTGGAGACTTTCTACGTTAGAGTTGCTCTTCTGTGTCTATAGCGCTAGGAAGTCATTGTTGAGATTTTGCACCATCTATTGAATGACATCTAGCTCAGTTTTAGTGGACTCTTAAGGTGTGGCCTGGGCATTGTTAGTCACATCTAACGTCACTTGATGTTGAGTCTAGGGAATTAGATTTAAATCCCTTAACTTTAGAAAACCCAATTGTTGGTTTGAAGTGGGATGACCCAGTGGGAGTTGGTGCATTGTAGGGAGGGGTTGAGGCATAAGTTCATATTGGTTAACACTACGTAAGAAGTTCAACATAGTCATTTACGATAGCATACCAAGAGTGGGGTTCATGGTGTAGCCCTGGGGGTTCAATTGCTTATCCACTTTGATGGCCCTTGCATATGCTAAGGATAGGTCTATTATAGTTGCATCCCTTATTATGAATATGGTCATCCAAGGGTCCAGATCATTCTTGTACATTTCAAATGCTAGTTGAGGGTTAGCTTGGTAAAGTACGATTACCTGGATATACATATTTTAGAACCTAACATTGAAATTTATAATGGGTTCATTGGGCTCTCTCTTGACATAAGAAAACTACTGTTACAAGATGTTGGGGTTTATTACTTAGCCAAATTGGGTGAGGAAATCATAATTGAAATGGTCCCAACTCGATACAAAGACTTTAGAAAGGTTTAAGAACCAGTCATAGGTAGAGTCCATTAGGGTAAAAGGCAAGAGTCTACAGGCCACATTCTCATGTTCTACATTCAAGAGTCCTAAGGTAGTCTTATAAGAGATTACATGTTCCTCTATGATTTGTCCCACACTAGGGGTGAAATGAGGAAGATAGCTCTCAAGATTCTTGAGTAGATCATGGATGACTCCCAGGATGTTAATGGATGCGCTAGCTAACCAGGCCATCTTAGGCTGCACATATGGGATAGGTTATGGAGAGGAACTGATAGGAATCACTATAGGTCTAGGTTGATTGGACCTAGGTTTTCTATGGAAAAATAGGGGGAAATCACCAATCTACTTCTGTGAGACCTAGCCCTGGTAATCGATGAACTAGTCTCTAGGATGCTTCACAATCACACAATAGTTAGCACATTATTACTAGTAAATCAAACCCAAGATATTCAAAAAATAAATTAAAATCAAAACAAGCATGAAGTATTCAGAGGCCCTCTTTTTAGTGTCAGTTGTTGCACGCTCTAATCCACTCCTTATAATGAGATGCCCATAAAATTGGGCATTCCTTGAAAAGGGGAAGATGGGGACAACTATGGACTTTTGTCCTCCATTTTACAACTGGTCTAGGATCAACCCAAGGCATGGCTTTAGGTATTCGACTTCACAAATGGAATCTACGTGAATAGTCTCCAAGAGATGCACTATTACCACTGGAAATTCAATACACTATACTTCACACAGGTTAAGGATAGTTATGAATACTTGAGTGTTGGGTTTATTCTTTCTAAACATAAGGGGAAAGGGGCATTTCAATTCCACTAAACAAACACAAAAGAGAGGGAAGGGTAAGGTAGATAAGGGAAGCCTGTAGGTTTAAAATGATATCAATGCAATGGTCATTGAACCAAGTGACTATGCCACACTTATACCACAGTAGACTGAGTTACACTAAAGTTATACCTCCAAGAACATATAATGGGGAGAGTCTGAGAGAATTGGAAGTATGCATTCAATTCAAGTTCCTACTAATGATGAGTACTAGGGGTGTATTGTTAAAAACACATAAACACCATATGAGAATTTGCAGCTAGGCACACAAATTATCAGCACTACCAAAAGAAAAATGAAAAAACTCACACAGAGTTTATAATAACTAAGCACATCATAATCATGACATACATAAAGTGACAAAGTGTTAATCCAATTAACCTAGCATTATTGATCATTTAAAAATGAAGATGAAACTAACCAAATTGAATACAAAAGACACTTTTTTGCAAAAAAATAGAGATTATACTCATTAAAAGAGTGAAATGTTGCTACAATAATCAATTCAGGCCATTTTTTACAGTCTAAAGTAATGAAGGAAACATAGGTGAAACCTTGGCAATAATCTAGTAGCAATTTTTGGTTGATTCTTTAAAATATAATATGACTCTTTTATAAATAAATAAGGATTGGGCCTCACGTCCGAAAAGGATGAGGATCCCATCTTGGGCCATGATGGCCACTCATTACCATTACAACCGTATTTCAAATTTTGAACCAAAACAAATTCCTATAAATCCATAACAGATCTGTGAGGGACCACTAGTTAACACATGAAGGTGGCTAAGAGGGACTGGCTCCTAACTACTTTTATTGGGCATTCCTAACTTCCAATGAGGCTACCATGAGGTTGAACTCCTTGTCTAGCTTGGCAAGTTCATTGGAAACTTCCTGAAGATCACCTCGGCCTGAGTTGCTAGTCTTCAAGAGATCTGGAAAGCTACTTCCATTGAGACTTGGACTCTAGAGATTTGGTTGATGCTCGTAATGCATTAAGTTGACAAGTCCAACATAGCTTGAGCTCCTTCCTCATTCACCCTGGCCTCTTTCTCTCTCATAACCTAGTTGAATTGACCCAAGTGGACTCTGAATTCCCCTTGATCGAGTAAAGTGCCATCCAAGTGGAATAACACAAAGATATTGACCTCTTTGAAGTAGGTCATATCTTATTCTTGCCCTTTTCCAAGGGTTATGTTGTAGTGCATGTCAAGGCTAACCACTCTTCCATTGTCACCCTCATGTTCCTAGCATAAGTTTGGTACAACCCCAAATCTGAGGTTGGCATCAGTTTGAGCTCAAGGAACATTCTCTTGTTCACCACTACCTACAACTTTTGGCACTTTCCACTAATTAATGTGATCCTCCTTGTGTATGCCTATGTCCGCTATATAATTATGTTGGTCTCAACTTGAGTCCTCGTTACTTTCGCCAAGATTGAGAAAAGTAGTAGGAGGGCATCCTTGACCTGCCTGATTATTTCAACTAGGAACATACTCTTCACTTCAACTTTGAGATTTCAGACTTGGTTTTGCATGTCCTTGAGGAGCTTCTTAAACATGTCATGGGTAGTTTGAAGGATGAACAGTGGGTTCTCAACCATATTCTTCTTTCTAATAGCATTCCTCACCTTGGTGAGGGAAAATAGACTTTGATGGGTTTGCCATATTATCAGGTTCTTATTCTAGATGAATCTATGTGTGAGCATCCTTTTCATACTCCTAGAGGATTAATCAAAACTCTATTTTACATATGGGTCACCCTAAACATCCATCTATGACACTTGCAACCCCAAAACCATACCTCAAGTTGTGGGGGATGTAGGAGGTATAGTTGAAATGGTGGTGAAGGGTGGAGGATGAGGTGGAGGGGAGATAAAGGAAGTGAAAGAGGAAAGGAGTGGAGGTAGAGGGGGGCATGAGAGTGAAAGGAGGGAGAACAAAAGGAGAGACCCATGGGAAAATTTGAGCTCATCATTATTCTTGAGTGAGGTTCATTTGAGGTGGAATTGCCCGTGAGAATGGGTTGTGAAATAACAGGGATGAGATAGGTTGGTTAAAGGTAAGGTCGATGGGACCTTGGGTAAGAGATAAAGAGGGATGCAAAGCTAAATGCCAAGTTGTTGTTACTAAGGCCCAAGGAGTGGTTGAGACTTATGGAGGAGGTGCGATTGGAGCAAAAGGCCTCTATGATAGAGTCAGAGTATGGGTTGCCTTATGTTTCTTCTTTGGCCTATTTCCCAAGTTAGCTCTGGGTGATGTAGTGGATGGTTTGGCTGGGATGATAGGGGCCACATGGGTCGATGGTTGAGGATGGGGTGCTACAAAGTAGAATGTTGGGTTGACTGAATAGGGGATTAGGAGATTCCCTAATGGAATCGATAAACTTCTGAAGGTTATAGTCACACCCGTTGTTGAGGGCATACCTAATGAAGGCACTAGGAAGACTCTAGGTTTTGATATGAGAGGAGTGGAATTGAATGAGGAAGTGAGGATGCTTGGAAGGATCAAGGCCAAGGGTACTTGGGGTAAAGATAGAGGAGAAACCATGGGAAATAGAGGAGGCAGAGCCAAATTAATGGGTATCAAAATAGGGAGTTGGAACGTAGTGGGAGTAAGAGGTGGAAGGGAAATGGGAGGAGATGGAGGAGTGAGTAGGGGAACCTAGATGGGTGCCTGTTAGGTGCCTCATTTTGGGCTTGCTCATGAGCTACTAGCCACATCAAATCTCAAAGGTTGTGGGGTTGGCAGTTAAGTGGGTTGCGCTTGAGCTACCTAACACCATATGGTATGGGGTCAGCTCTAGCACAACCTAGTCATTGGTGCTGTTAGAGGAGGCAGAGCTAAAATTCAAAGAGAAACTAAAAGAGGTGAAGGTAGATCTAGAGCTTAAGGAGCTAGAGCTTGACATAGAAGTAAAGTTAGATCTTGATGAGGAGAAGGCAATGAGACTTCCTATAAGATTCTTTGGGAGATGGTTAGAGCTATTTGAGTTGGGTCCTCCATAGATCGAATAGGAGTTGGAAGGGTTAAAAAGGTGCTTGCATGAGTCTTCTTCCCCTTCTTCTTTGTTTCTATCTGGGATAACACCTCTTGGTCATCGATAGTGTTCAAATAGAGCTCATCATCATCTTTGGTTTGATGTCTATAGTTAACATTGATCTGAGTTAAGTATTGCGCCAAATGGGCCTAAATCACCCATTTAGGGTCCCACTGCTGAATCTTACACTTTTTTAGGGTGAAGGAGTCTCACCTGATCACCATCTTTTGTATTGAGTGGAATTTCCTATAAACATGGCTCTATATGGTGATCAAGAGATGCAAACATGCCTTCTACTGACATTGTACACATAATCTAAAGATGTCATTAACTAGTTGATAGGTGATCTCCTATTTTACTTAACAGTCAAGTACATAATATGGCAAGCATAAGGGGTCTTGGAGGAAGCCTACAACTTGGATCACTATGTCATCTTTGTAAAGCCAATAGTCCTCAATGGTTGTGATAGAGTCCTTGATTACCTTTAAGAGTTAGCTCATCAGAGCTTCAATGAGCACCTAATACACAATTAGTTAGAAGTGCTCACAAATGTCCCAAACATGTTAGTAGAACTAGTGGCCATAATATTTGTAAAATAGCACTTGAATGGTTGGGCCATAAAGAACCCACGTAGGAAATGTTGAAGGCTTGAATGAGACTATATCATAGATTACATCTAGTAGGTATCTCATCATGTAAAAGTTACCACTAGTTTGGGCATATGTAATGGCATGGACCAACTTGAAGTTGATCAAAGCCTCCAATTTCTAGGATCTTTGAGTGAGTTAAGATCGTGTGCATAAGGGGCACCCATAACTCATTGATGTGTTGGCAGTCTAGGTCTTCAAACAAATGGTTTAGTAGGATCATGCTTATTCGGACCTCTTCCCAGAAGGTGTGAACTATGAAGGCATTGATCTTCTCCTTGTTAACCCACTTGGAGTCAAGGTTCTCATCCCAGTCATGAAGGATGTCATACATCTAGTAGGTGTCCATCTATACTAAAACTCTCATTGCATCATATGAGAAAGAGAAGACTAGGAAGGAGTAGTACACCTTGAAGGCATTCATGGATATATTGATAATCTAGTGCCGAGAGATGGGTAAACACACCCAATCATTGACATCATCCTGCATATGATAGCCTTGTGGAAGATGTTACCCACTAGGTGGACATAGGTAAATGCCTTTGGTTTAGTCATAGCTCTATGGAGTCTATGCTTCTTATAAGAGCAAAGGGCATCCTCATACTTAGCTAGCTAGTCATCGACATCAACAAAATCCTAGGGGACCTGCTCAATTTACTTAAATATGTCCTTTTAGTGTCTATACTTGGTTAAACCAATAGGGAAAGTGGTGTTCTAATACTTAGGTTTGACCTTCAAGTTTGAGGATGTGGTAGCCATTGGAGTAGGATAGAAGGGCAATTTAGGGATCTTTAAGCATACAAGCACAAAATGTAGGGGTTTTGTGGAATTTTGGAAGTAAGGAATTAGATATTTTTGTAGTCAGTAGTGGTAACCATTAATGGGTTTCTCTTAGAATTTATAAGCACATGCATACATCCCCCATCATTAACGGTGTTTGGCGACTCACTTGTTGTGAATTTGAAATTAAGTTCCTGGCTAGATTTTCTACCTTTATTTTTAAATCCATAATTGAATTTGGAGCCCATGATCCTCCACCACTAGTTGGATATAACAATGGCATTAAGATGTTTTCAAAATTGATCCAATCAGGTTTAGTTTCCCATTCTGTTAGTGCCTAGTGTTTAGTAGACACACAGTCACATCTCTTAGAGGTTATTCAACTAAGTCCTATTTTCTAACATGTATCATCCATTTATTGGTCTTCTCATTAATGGTCAGCACCTACGCATGGTTCTGCACTCTGTGTCATTACCCTAGGTAAGGTGATGTGTCACCTAGGGATATGTGGCAAACCTTAATTAGCCTTTGAGTCTCATATGTACTTCATTCTAAGCTTCTCAAGTCACAAGTGGAAACTAGTTCATCCTCACACTATATGATGCGGCAACTTCCCATTCAATTATAATCTCTCAGCCTCTAACATCTCTAAAAGGTCTAGTGGACCAGCCACTCTGACTCCATATGATGTGGTGCCTTCCCATTAGATTGGGCTCTCCCAGGTTCTGACATCCTTGATAAGTTTGGGGACTAACCTCTTTGACTCAATATGACGTGCCATTTGTCTATTTGATTGAGCTCTCCCAGGCTCTGACATCTCTGAAAGGTCCAAGGGACTAGACTGTCTAACATAATATGATACGGTGCCTTCCCATTTGGTCAGGGTCTCCTAAGCTCTGACATATGTGATATATCTGAAGATTGGCCTCTTTGACTCAATATGATTTGGCATCTTCCCATTTGACCCGACTCTCCCAAGATCTGACATCTCTGACAGGTCCAGGGGACTAGTCTCTTTAACTCAATATGACATGGCACCTTCCCATTTAGTTGGGCTCTCCTGGGCTCTGACATCTCTAATAGGTATGGGGACTAGCCTCTCTAACTCAATATGATGTGGTGCCTTCTCATTCGGTCAAGCTCTCCTAGACTCTGACATCTCTAATAGGTCCAAGGGACTGGTGTGGGGGGCTAGCCTCTTTGACTCAATATGACGTGGTGCCTTCCTATTCAGTTGGGCTCTCTCAAGATCTAACATCTATGACAGGTCTAGGGACTGGCCTCTTTGACTCAATATGATGTGGCAGCTTCCCATTTGATATGGCTCTCCTAGGCTCTGACATCTATGACAGGGTCGAGGACTGGCCTCTCTGACTCAATATGATGTGATGCCTTCTCATTCATCTAAGCTCTCCTAGGATCTAACATTTCTGACAGGTCCAGGGGATTAGCCTCTCTAACTCAATAAGATTGGGTACCTTCCCATTCATCCAGGCTCTCATGGGTTCTGACATCTCTTATAGGTTTGGGGACTGGCCTCTTTGACTCAATATGATGTGGCACCTTACCATTCAGTTAGGATCTAACATCTCTAACAAGTTTGGGGACTAGCCTCTCTGACTCAATATAATGTGGCACCTTTCCATTCAGTCAGGCTTTGCAAATTCAACAAAATGAATAAATAAGAAAGATAAAAATAATACGATACATTAAAGCTTACTTGTCAGATATGGAAAACTTGATTTGCCATGGAGGACAATGAGTTTATTGCTCTGGGAAGGGAACTAGACTCTAGAGATTCAAATGAAAATAACCTACAATGTTAGCACCATGATTTACTAAAAGAGAACAAACATGACTTAGTCTTTTAGAGAAATTAAAAGAGGGCAGTTACTGCTTGAAGATATCAAGGCGGTGTATATTCTAAATATTTGAGCAGGCATCACTGACAAGAATAAAAGAAAGGACTCTAAAAGTCTAGTTCGTGAAATTTTTAGAGGGGTCCCCCATTTTAGAGAAAAGGGGGCGTGTTGGCCACAACAATAGTGTTCTCTCATTTTGTTTTACCCTATTTCTAATAAAATAAATAATTTGTTTAGTATTATTATAGGTGTAAAACTATAATATATTAGAATGTTAAGGATGTATAATATGTTAAGTTGTGGAGCTAAAAGCTTCATTGATGCAAATGGAGGAGGTTGCTGAGTGTCAGAGCAACCGATGTCGGTCTGATCAACCGACGTCGGTCTGATCAACCGACGTCATATTCAACTACGTAGTAACTGACATCGGTTATAGGTTGGCTGACATCGGTCAGACAGGAACCGATGTCGGCAACCCGTGTGTGTGCATTTGCATGCACTTCTAGAACTGGTCTAATTTTAGATAGATAGTTAGTTTGAATGTAAAAGACTAATTTTAGTCTTGAGTCTATGTTTCTAATTATTGTAATTAGGAAGTCTAATTATTATTTGTATGGGATCTATTTAAGAGACTCATGGGGTTGTATTGTAATTGAAGGATCAAAAGGACTTGCAAAGGCAAGGACAAGGGTTCTTCCAAGTGTAAGATCTAGAAGGTTTGCAGGTGTGCAAGACCAGGTTGATCTGTAGGTGTGCAAGATCAAAGAGATCTACATGGTAAGTAAGGTCAGTTGATTTGCAAGGTCAAATGAGATATGTGGGGTAGCAAGATCAAGGAGATCTGCAACACAACAAGGAGCAAGATTCTACTTGGAGTACTTTGAGTACTTGGTGGTACTGGCAGTATTGTTATTGACTGGTGGAAACAACAACTCTATGTTTGAGTTGATTGTGTTTGTAATTGAGAGAGAGAACTCTTGAGGGAGAATTATTGTACGCCCAAGAGGTGTGGGAAGAGTGTGATTTCTTCATTGTATTTCCTTCTGGAAGAGTGTTAATACAAGATTGTATTGTCTCTCATATTCTGTGTTGTTTCTAAATTCTAGTTACATATTACTTTTGGTTTAATTTTGTGTTTAGTTGCTTATACAAAGGTAATCAATTGTACTCTTAAAGAGTGGGATCCTGACAAGTGGTATCAGAGCTCTGTAGGCTTGGTCACATGAGTGAGAAGGAGATGCATGTTCTTAGGTCAAAAGGTAAGAATTCAGATTTGAAAAGCATAGATCGAGATTTCTGTAAGCAACAGAAGAAAGTGAGGTTTCTTGTTACTGATGCTACAAAAAAGGATCGCGTTTATTGCATAAAGAGGAAATCTAATGTTTTTGACACATTAAAGAACTGGAAAGCCTTGGTTTTCATGGAGAAGATGATGGACAGTGGTAAGCTAAAGAGGCTCAATAAAACTGAGTAGGGTAGTTTGGACAAGCTTATGATCTAAAGTGGGCTCATGGGTAAAAGTCATCACTCACGAGAAAACACAGTTACCGACGTCAGTCAGGTGAGAAATGACGTCGAATAGGTAGGTACCAACATCGGTCATGTGCAGACCAGAGTCAGTGGTGTCGGGCAGGTGGATACTGACGTCGGTCAAGGAACCAACATCGGTGACCAAGTGGACACCGACATCGGTCAGGGAACCGACATCGGCGATCAGGTGGAATCGACATCGGTCGGGTGCAGACCGAGGTCAGCCAGAGGTGACTGACACCGGTCATTGTTAAAATAGATTTTGGGCGGACAACAAGCTATCAAGGAGTCTCAAACGTCCATGTAGAGGACTGAAAGGGTAAGTAAGCCTCAAATTCATTATTCCCCTTATTTATACTACTTGTTGCTCACTGATGGTCAAGAACTAGGAAGTTTTGAAGAGGCAATGTAGGTAGAATCTAGGAAACAGTGGGAACATGGCATGAATAAGGAAATTGATTCCTTGGAAGAGAACCAAATGGGAGATTTGGTAGAGTTGCCAGCCAAAATGAAAGCACTGAAAGATGAATGGATTCCCAGATTAAAGAAAAGAGAGAATGGACAGGTGAGACAGAAGGTCAGGTTATATGGTCTTGAGCAAGCTCCAGGACAGTGGTATAGGTTTGACATGTGTATGACAAAGCATGGCTTTAGTCAATGTCAATGTAATCACTGTGTTTATTTTACCAGGTTGGATAATGGTTGCGACATTATTCTGTTACTGTATGTGGATGATATGCTTGTTGCAGGTTCATACATGCAGGGAATTGCTAAGCTAAAGGTAAAATTAGCTCAGAGGTGTGCCAGGGAGGATTTAGGAGGAGCAAAGAACATCCTTGGCATGAGTATTTCTAGAGATAAGGAAAGTCACATGTTGATGTTGTCTCAGGAGGATTATGTGAATAAGGTAGTGGAGAGGTTCAATATGCAGGATGCAGAACCGGTTAACACACCTATGGTTAGACAATTCACATAACAGTGTCCTAAATCACATGATGAGGTTGAGTACATGAGTACTAGACCTGATATTACCCAAGCAGTGGGAGTTGTCAGCAAGTTTGTGGCCAATTCGAGAAAGAAGCATTGGAAAGCAGTTCAGTGGATTTTCAGGTATCTGAGAGGGACCAGCAATAGGGATTCATGCTATGCAGGGTCAGGCACTTCTCTACATGGGTATGTAGATTCAGATATGGCAGGTTACTTGGATGACAAGAGAAGCACCACAGGATATGTGGTGGTTGGTCTTTAAGACTAAACTTGAAGAGGGATACAAACCAGGAAACAAAATTAGATGATGTATAAGTACAGGTGCAGCGATTTATCTCCAAGTGGGATATTGTTAAGTTGTGGAGCTAAAAGCTTCACTGATGCAAATGGAGGAGGTTGCTGAGTGTCAGAGCAACCGATGTCAGTCTGATCAATCGACGTTGGTCATATTTAGCTACGCAGTAATCGATATCAGTTATGGGTCAGTCAACATTGGTCAGACAGGAACCGATGTCGGCAACCTGTGTGTGCGTGCATTTGCATGTGCTTCTAGAATTGGTCTAATTTTAGACGGACAGTTAATTTGCATGTAAAAGATTAATTTTATTCTTGAGTTTGTGTTTCTAATTATTGTAATTAGGAAGTCTAATTATTGTTTGTATGGGATCTATTTAAGAGACCCATGGGGCTATATTGTAATTGAAGGATCAAAAGGACTTGCAAAGGCAAGGACAAGGGTTCTTCCAAGTGTAAGATCTAGAAGGTTTGCAAGTGTGCAAGACCAGGTTGATCTGCAGGTGTGCAAGATCAGGGAGATCTACATGGTAAGTAAGGTCAGTTGATTTGCAGGTGTGTGCGTGTGCAAGGTCAAAGGAGATTTGCGGGGTAGCAAGATCAAGGAGATCTGCAACACAAGGAGCAAGATCAGGGAGATCTACTTGGAGTACTTTGAGTAC
Organism: Torreya grandis; assembly: GCA_037957365.1. Lineage (NCBI taxonomy): Eukaryota > Viridiplantae > Streptophyta > Pinopsida > Cupressales > Taxaceae > Torreya > Torreya grandis. The sequence continues at coordinate 7,612,959 of JARHVA010000013.1, read as the reverse complement.
TTGGTGGTACTGGCAGTATTGTTACTGACTGGTGGAAACAACAACTCTGTGTTTGAGTTGATTGTGTTTGTAATTGAGAGAGAGAACTCTTGAGGGAAAATTACTGTACGCCCAAGAGGTGTGGGAAGAGTGTGATTTCTTCATTGTTTTTCTTTTTGGAAGAGTGTTAATACAAAATTGTATTGTCTCTCATATTCTATGTTGTTTTTGAATTCTAGTTACATATTACTTCTGGTTCAATTTCGTGTTTAGTTGCTTATACAAAGGTAATCAATTGTACTCTTAAGGAGTGGGATCCTGACAAGTGGTATCAGAGCTTTGTGCTCCTAGATCCTGACATAATAATCAATAATTCTAATTTTGATAATTTTCTAGATATGAAAAAATGTTATTTTTGAAAAGAATAAAAAAGAAAACAACTTACCTCAAACTGAGATTACAATTGACCATTTTGAATATGTGATAATGAAAATCAATGAAAGAGATGACTATGCATGTTCAGGATTAGAGATAGTATGAAAATACTTCTAAATAGGTCTGTTGTAAGTAGATGACAGGGAGGCTATTCTTGTATGTTGATTACCAACTTGTCCTAATTGATAGTGATGAACAACTGATAAGAAAATATAAAGAGAATTAAAATTCTTAAAATGACAAATCAAAGGCAAAATCAAATAATATTTCTAGATAGGATCATTATAAGTGGATAATTGTGTAGGCCACTTGAGTATGTTGACTAGAGACTTGTCCCGATTGACTGTGATATAAAAATTATCATTGTGCCTTTTTCCCCTGTGTCTACTAAGAAATATGAGATATCGCAATGTTGATTGTGCCATAAAATTTTCATAACCCTAAGGACACTTTGATAGCTTAAAAAGATTAAAAAAAAGGGAGTGTAATGGGTTGAGTTGAACTCAACCACCCTTTAATGATTGATTTCTATCTACATATCCAATACTCCAAGGACAGAAATCAAATCCACGTAGTTCTCCCACACAGAGTGAATGTAAAATTGTGTGCCTTGGCTATATGTATGGAGCTATAAAAATGGCTTTGACTTGACAATGATAGTTGTTGACTTGTTTTGGAATGTTCTACACTTCCCCTATGCCTATGCCTTGTGAATGATCTTGAATTTGGAGAGAATAAGGTAGATTTTGTCAATGTGCGATAGTGTGTAAGCTTAAACCAAATAAATAACAAGTGGGATAATTAATGACTTTTGATATGTATTTATCGATAAATCTTTAGATAATTCCCTTTAGCCAACCTTATGAAATGTGCGTGAAGACCCAAAATATTGGTTTGAATTTTGGAAACTAATCATTATTTGGTATGGGATGTGACTGGCCTAAATGGATAGGATCACAACACTTTTGTCTACTTAGGGTGTACTTGTCCTAAAAGATCATGGACATATATCTTGAGATGGAGATAGTTTGATGGTGATTTTAATCACCTTGAGCATTTAACATTAAAAGTTTTGTGTTGTAGTAATCAAAAACAAAAGGTTGAGCCTCCTTATGGATAAAAGGCATAAAGGAATGGAAAATAAGAGTTATGTAATTGGATATAATCCATGTGATTTAGGATGTGTAAATGATTAGGATTATCAAGTACAAGTGACCAAATTTATGTGTCTATACATCGGATCCAATACTTTATCGTTGCAAAGCAAGACAAACTGAAAATCCTAGTATGTATAGAGTTTCCTAACCTCCCCTTGTGGAATTTTATCCTTCTATTTATTAAATCCATAGGGTGCACCATAAGGTTTGAGAAAGAATTTGTTTATGTAACCTGACCTCAAAAATGCATTTGCATGAATGTGTATCTTGCCAAAGATCTCAAAGAAACCATTGATATTCAAATTAGTATAAGTGTCTATCACAAGGGGCACTTTATATCAAGATGTCCAGTACCTGTTTTTGATATCAAGTAACAAACTACAAAATCCATGTGTGCCCATTGATGGTAAACTCTAAACCATCCCCACTACTTAAAAAATCTTTTGAGGTGATTTAGAATGCACAGATGTCTTCAGGTATATGGTGATCCAAATATGGATCTTAAAGTACCAAGTCATGTTTCTGAAATCTTTTCACTATGCTCGAGTGAATGTAAAACTTGATTGTAAGACACTTTATACTCAAATCATTAGTTCATATATGCTTTAGTGGCATAAAAAGTATGAGGGTGATCCAAACACTTTCATATTACCCAGATAGAGGGTTTTAGTGTCTTAAAACAAAGGGGTTTTCATCATAAGATGAAACTACTGTAATTTTTAGGATGGTGGTTGTGAAATCACCCTGATGGTTCCTTAACCACTAGTTAGTATAGTGACAAGAATGTCACCGTCAATGTCTGTAGGAGGTAGTTGCGTAACTAACTTGATAGTTCTGAAATTATTGATTTGAAGATCATGATAGTTACGCCACCATTCAAAACATGTAGATATGAATGATTGCAAATGATTCATCTCCTCAATGACAGTTCGATTCATATTCTTGGCAGGGTCTAGGGTTGAGAGGAATATATACCAGTATTGGCAAGGAATAAAACATAAGGAAGAGGTAACGTGATGTAAGGAAATTGGATACACATCGTTCTTAGCAAGTTTGGGTCTTGGTTTCACTTTTTTCATTGTTGTTAGCTATAGATGATTGGTTTAGGTGTATGAAAATATAGAGAAGTGTATTATAAGTGTAAAGCATATTTATATATAAGTTTTGGATAGGATGGTATTGAAAGTTCTATCCATAAAGGCCAAGTTGGTAATACCTTGTATACTCTTGCATTGCATAGTGGAAGGGGAGTGGGATTTGTCTCACCTGTTGGAGTTTTTCCCACATTGGGTTTCTCTAGTATAACTTGTGTGTTAAATTTGTGCTTTGTTCATTCCCTTACTCCATTGTTATGTTTAGTAGGCTAAAAATTTATTTTCCAACACTTGTTCATCTCTATTTTGTCATGTTTAAGAGCATGTAACAATCATGTAACCAATTATTGTTAATCTAATTGTGTAATATTCATGTCAATGAATATGCGCGTGGAGTCTCCACCTAGTTTATGGATCAAATTGGTATCAGTGTTGGTTTAGTTTTAGTACTTTGTGTGTGTTTTGACTACATTGAAAGTTTATACCTGTCACTAGATTTAGTAGTGTTAGTTGTCAAGGTGTCCTAGTTCCCTTTGAAGTAGATACTTTCACAATAAAGTAGAAATAAGACATCAAAATTATGGCCCATACTAATGAATAAGATGCCCTCATAGGAGAAAATTGATTTTTCAAGCTTGAAGGAGTATCTAGCATCGCTCTTTCTATGACCAAGCTTGACCAGTTAGAGTCCATTATTAGGCTTCTTATGGATAAGTTTTGTCTTTCCACAAATATATTGAAAGAAAAAAATGAAGATGCTCCCAAGAACCATGTAAAGAAGGAAGAACAACCCCATTCCAACCCAACTCCACCTCCATTCAAGGTTGAGGCAAAGATTAAAATTAAGTTGTATGATAGGTACATAAATGTAGAGAGGTTAGATCATTGGTTAGCCCAACTTCAGGTATATTTTATTTTGCATTAGATTAATGAAAGCAAACATACTTATTTTACAAGGTTAAAGTTATCCAATCATGCTTTAACTTAGTTTGAGACCTATGGTCATTCTTTAGTTATGAAGAAGCTTCCTCCTATTGTTAAGTGGGATGATTTTAAGAAGCTAATAAAGAATAAATTCTATCCTATTTGTTATGAGGAATAGAGGTCCATGTATTAGCGATAATTTAGGTAAAAATAAGGCCAAAGCATGCAGGAGTACACCAATGAGTTCTGTAAGAAGGCTATCCAAATGGACAAAGATGTAGCAGACTGTGAACTCTTGATGAAGTATGTGGGTGGACTCCATAGTCATTTGAGGAGACCAATTTTCTTGTCAAAGCCTACAAATATAGATGAGCCTTGTTCTCAAACTCACTACTTAGAGATGGACAAGAAGAAGGCTCTATCTACCTCTCAAAACAACTCCAAGCAATAAGGAAACTCTAAGCAAAAGGGGAAAGGGAAAGGGAATGGTGAGCAAAATGCTACATCTATTTCTAAGAAGGATACAAAGAAACATTGTGGTCAATGTGCTGTCGAGGATAAGTGTTGGAAGCTCCATCCAGATTTCCATCTGTTCAAGAAAAAAAATAAGAAAAAGGGTATGTCTTCTCTTCAAGGTGAGAATATAGGTTTCAACTCTAATGTGGATGATATGTTGTGTTGTACCTCCGTCAATAGATAGGTATGTGATGAGGCCAATAAATGACACTCATATTACACATTATTAGTCCATAAACTCATCCACTTAGGACATTATTATAATCCTAAACTATGGTTTCATATTTATTCCTGTCCTTGTTGCATATATTTTGTGTTATGATATAAAATAGTGATATATGAATAAAAGAAAGTAATTAAATGATTTTTTGATATGGTTTTAAAAATGGAGGAATTCAAGATCATTTGAGATAATTCCAAGAATCAAAGGAGGAAATATTCAATATGGCTATTGCATCATGTAGAATCTAACATGTAACATATGGTAGACTTATTATAGCCACTGGATAAACATCCTGTAGCATCTGGTAGACTTCATGTATCATCTATTTTTGTAGCAAATTTCTTTTAGCAACTGTTGACAAAAAGTTGATAGTTTGGAGCACGATCTCCTCCATGATCTGTGGATCAATTAAAATGCCTTGAATTTAGGGATGAATGACTCGCTTAAATGAATCCTTCTTTCTCCACTGTCAAACATTAGTATGTGCACTATGACACTTTTACAGCATTTGAGGTACTCAAATCAGGATATATTCCTCATAAACATAGTTATTAGTGGTTTTAGTGGTCATGTTCAAAGTTCCATTGGGGAGATTATGCTTCTATTATAAGCTAGACTAGCACATCTAGCCACTTGGTTCTTAATCATACCTAGTGCATGTGTCTTTGAAATGTTATTGGGTAGACCATGGTTACATCAACCATGAGCCATCCCATCCATAGTGCACATATGCCTAAAATACATACACGTAAATTAGATGGTCAAAGTTGAGGGTCTCCCATATGAATATCCTCTACCTATCCCACATACAGTTATAACATAGTCACTAGTTATAGTTTCAGCACCATTACTAGATATAACACAGTTATCAGTTACAGCTCAGAGTACAATTCATATGGATACATCACAGAGTCTAGTAGAGACACTAATGTAGGTGAGGTATACTCCCATCATATCAACACGTACACATACTCTCCCATGGAGACCATTATTAGAGAGACCCTTGCGTCAGAGATATGTCACAAATTCTAGAAAGCCTTCCTCCACTCAATTTCTACCGAGATCAGTATCATTGGGTTCTCAAAGTTCTCTGCATAATAAACCTATGTCACGTACAATTTCCTCTACTAGATGGGTTTTGAAGACCCTTACAGTTCACAAGACATCATCGTCAGTGCCACATATTCATAACACCACTACACAGGTAGATATAAATATAGATCATTCAATATAGTAGATTATGGGATCATGTTTTCCCTTTCACATAATATGCATGATCATAGTTCTCTTATTTGACACAAGTCACAATGATAGTGAGTCTCCCATGAGACTCATTGGTTAGTATGGTTCCTACCCTCCTATACATATTTTCTTTCTCCCTTTCTCCTTGTACATACTTCATTTTCATGTTCCTTGTACATAGACTTATATCCAGAACATACAAAAATAATACAATATTTCAAAAAACACAAAAACATTCAAATTTTAGTCAAAAAACACAAAATTTATTGATTATGTGCATTGTTATGTTTACATTTATTATATTTGCTAGACACCACATATGCTAGCTATCTTATTATAGTCAGTTTTATCATACATACGTGCTTCACTTGTTCTTGTCGAGTGCTTGTAAATTATTTACAGGACTCAAGTACACTACACTGATCCAGACTTGCTATCATCTACCCACTGGGGACATATACAATGATTAATGGTTATTCATTTGACACATTCACCCACTTGGGGGCATCTTATACATAGTTTCTATTACCATTTTCTATCTTTACATTCTCTACATTCCATTTTAAGCATTGTTATATCTTGATATTGATAATTTCTACTCATACTCATATTTTTTATTGGTTATTACTATTTTAGACTCAACATATGTACATCCTAGCTCTTACATAGACTTGTACTACATTCATGCATGTTTTCATTAATGGCTTTCATAGTTTAGACTTGATTGTATTTTTATGCTTCTTCTATTCGAGGGAATTTGAATATGCCATTATTATTTGGCTCTATTCCACTTCTATTCACAATATGTATGCTTTAGACATGTGCCCATGTCCCTTGTGTGTGCTTTCCTAATTGTGCATGCAGACATTTGAACATGTCTTTCTATGTGGCTTTAAGCCAACTTGTTTATTGCTTGCGTATATGGACATTTGAACATGTCCTTGTATGTCTTATTTTCTCAAATTTAGTGACATGTGCCCATGTCCCTTGTATTGTGGTCCCTTGGCATATTTTGTGTGTCTCATGTGTTTTTTATGTATGTTTTATTGTATATGTCATGGCCATGACACTTGTCTTTATTTGTTACACACACCAATTTTTTATTCTATAAGGGACATCATGCATCTACCCTTCCTACTTGGGTGTCATGATGGACATCATGCCCCACCCCCCTAGGTAGGTACTCAGTTCTACTCAAATTTATTATTATATACATTGATTACATTTATGTTAACACCCTCGTGCAATGCTAGACATGACATACATCTTACATTACATATGCTCAGATTATATTACATTTTGACGTTATGTTTGCACATTATATTAGATTATCATGTCATTATCATATATGCTTCAGCTATCACACATTTTGTAGAGCTTTTTCTTTTGAGGACAATTCTTACATAGGTTCAATAACTACCTTCAAAAGAGGGGGCATTCATAAGAGTTTGTCACAGAGATTAGGATCCTATATTGCATTCATAGAACATTTTTCAGCACACATCATCAGTTTTAGAAAATTAGACATAGGGGAACATAGTGGAGAAATAATGAATAAAAAATTAGTATAGTGACACAAATTTTAGACTAGATAAACATTAGCACCCAAATAGGGACACTAGTGCCACATGGCGCTACTATCCAAGATGTGGTGTTATTGTCTAGTAGCCTCAGTTTCAAGACATTTTAGATTGGCTAGAACAATACACTAGGTACATTACATGCTTGCACATATCCAGTTACAAGTTTGACAATTATGCTCAGATTCACACTAGTTCAGCTTAGATTCATATCAGTTGTTCAGATTGGAGGCATCATGCACATCATGATCATTACCATATTCATTTTAGATACTTAGATATAATTATTACAACTCAGTCCAGAATTAATATACTCGAATATCAGATTAGGGGTATGTGTGTGGCACATTATTTCCATATGCTTAGTTACACACATGTTGATTAGATGAAATGAAAAACTCCATGTCATTATCTATGTTGTATACACTTAACATCATATTCTAGTTTATCATTAGTTTCATGCCTTACTCCATCTGTAGTGGTTGGCATTCCTAAGTGGCCCAAATCCACTTAATGTACCCGAATGATCGTAGAGCCAACATACACAACTATATATACTTCGTTAGATATTTCCATCACTTTGTGTAGTTTAGTTTCAGATGCATGTACTGCAAATGGGTGGACAATGATGGAGTCATAGCCTACTCAAGTTCTTGAGCCACCCAGATGAGAGGGTTGGATACACTATCAATCCAATCCAAGCTATAATAGGTCATGATCCACCAAGCAGGGGTGGGAAATGATGGAGTCAAAACCGGATTGAGTTCTTAAGCTACTCACACATGAGGATTAAGCAAGTTATCAGCCAAGTCCAAATTATTCAATGATTGTATCACTACACACACACACACACACACGTTGTCACCAATTTCATGCATTAGTTCACGTACCCAATAAGGTGTATTCATTATTTTCCTCTTTCCCATCTCTTTACTCAGTTTTATTCAGTTACTTATTTACTCAACACAATCTTTTACTTTTGATATCTCTTAGCAGTAAGGACTTATTTATGCACGTTTCATTCGCAGGTCATGCATTGGATTATGCTTCACATCTGTAGACCTAGCTTCACATACTTAGACTCAACTTCATGGGTTTCACTTTTTAGGTAAGTCCATGTATGCTTTTTTTTTTTCTTTTATACTGCATTTCTAACATAATCGGGGGGCAAATTTAATCACCTAAAAGTGGTATTTGAGTGCTAAGAGTGCTACTTGAGACAAATTATTCCTAGCTTAGCCTTGGACATATCATACAACCTATTATCACACTTTTCCATCCTTTGTGTGGACCACAGGTGTCCTTAGTCAGCTTAAACATCAATCTTAAACCTGCATTTCCTGATCCTAGCCCTTCGTGCACAATAGTTTGCCAATTAGACATTAACACCACCTTAAGGACACTAGATCCACGTGGTGCTAGTGTCCCCAAAATGGTGCAATGTCCTTTACCCTATATTTACCGAATTAATGTATTTTCAAAGTTAAAACCACTTAACAGATCTGAAACCACCTGTTAGTGAACCTAACCTCTCTGATACCTAAGGTCAACCTAAGCATCTTTTATTATCCTCACAAACTACATATCACTCTAAATACATGTCTTTTAGACCTCTATCCACTAGATGGAAATTAGATGCAAAATATCTATTCAAACATAAAACAAGTTGATAAAAATCAAGGTTATTAATCCCTATTACACCCTACTTCTGCATATTACAATCTATAACTACCCTAAGCTCAAGATTTTTTAGATTTCCAATCTCAATCACACTCAAGGCATTCAAAACCACTATCATTATAGCACCACTTGTTCTTGCACCAACCCTTAAGTGGGGAGAACTACATCAGTCTTGATCCCTCCTTAGAGTATTGGTATGTAGGAAACTCTCTTCATAATGGGGTGTTGAGGATGTCCAATTTATCGTACTAATGAACACACTTTTTAGCTCATGTCTTATTTGCAAGGAGGATTAGGGTTTGCATCATAAATCAACTATTACAAACGTAATATAGAGTTTCAGACTTTGTACATGTAGGAACAAAACCTAAAAATGCAGATGTAGGTGCACCTAGAAGTTTGGAGCAGTCCTGCATAGAGGACACTAACGCCATTATCAAGACACTAGAGTCACATGGTGCCAATGTCCAAATGTGGTGTTATTGTCCAAGAGGGGTTTTGATATAGGGATCTAGTTGATGACACTCATATCTATTCATATCTTAGTTTTTAGCACTCAAATCTTTCATATCAGGTGTTTTCTAGATAAGTCTTTATTTGCATGTATTTATTACTAGTTTTAGAAAGTCGAAGTTAGTCAAAATTTGTAATAAACAATGGTTATTTTATGCATGTTATTTCACTAATTTAGACTACTCATCCCTTTAATCAAACATAGGATTTACAAAAGTAAAACCCTAAAAAGTTAAAATGGTTGGTATATGTAGCCCCCTTTGATAATACTCTCCCTCTGTACTGCCTATGAGGGCAGAACAGTCATGTAACCATCTCAATCAAACAAACAAGAAGAAGACAGTTTTGTGTGCATATACATCTATAACAAATAAGAATACAATTTTGTGTATGGCATTACACTAAGTTTAGCTTTGATTCTACCTATAATTCTTGAATCAAATCAGTGTCCAGTTGTGAAATTCAAAGACTATAATATATATCATGTCTTGATGAAAGATTTTAGGGACTACGACTAACAAGCTCTAATTATATGTTAGTCGATCTAATTACCTGACTAGTCCCAATAACATGTCCAACTAGTTTAATTACTTGATTGAGTTAACCATGAGTGTAATTTATGTTAATTGAGATTTGATTCAAACCAATTAATTTAGAGTTATTTCAAGGATTTCTATTAGCCCTGAATGCATGCCCAATAGGTTTAATTACTTGATTGAGTCAATCATGCATGCAATTGGTGTTAATTGAGTCCTAATTTGTGTCAATTGATTTTAATTGGCCTCAAAACTTTGATTAGCCTCAATTGCATACCATATATTTTAATTACTTGATTGAGTCAACAGAGTGTGTAGTTAGTGTTAATCAAGTCCCAATTCAAACCAATTAGGTTTAATTGGGTTTTAGGACTTCAATTAGTACCATTATCATGCCCAATCAAGCCAATAACTTGATTATCCCCAATTACATGCTCAATTACTTTAATTAATTGATTAAGTCAATCAAGCATGGAATTTGGGTTATTTAAGGCCCAATTTGTGCCCATTGGTTTCAATTAAGTCTAAGGACTAAGGTTAGCCCCAATTGCATGTTTGATTGGTTTAATTATTTGATTAAGTTAACCAATCATGTAATTAGTGTTAATTGAGTCCTAATCGATGGTAATTAAATTAATTGAGTCCAAGGACTTTGATTAACACTAATTGCATGCCCAAGTTAACCAATTACCTGATAATCCCTAATTACATGATCAAATGGTTTAAATACTAGATTGAGTCAACTAAGTGTGAAACTAATTTTAATAAAGTTTTGATTAATGCCAATTGGTTTTAATCAAATGCAAATTCTCACAATTGGTTGAAATTAGTGTCAAAGACTTTGATAAGCACCAATTACATGCCCAATTGAACAAATTTATTGATTATTCGTAATTACATGCCCATTCAATTTAATTACTTGATCAAGTCAATCGAGCATTAAATTGATGTTAATTATATCACAACTTGTGTAAAATAGTTTCAATCGGGTTTAAGGACTTTAATTAACTCTAATTACATACTCAATTAAACCTAACCATGTAATTGGTTTTAATCTAGCCTTGATTCATTCCAATTAGTTTCATTTGGATTTAAGGACTTCCCATATCTAACTATGTATACCTAATTTATATTATTCATCCATGACTTGTCACCTTGTAGAGACATCCACATTAATGAAAATCACCATGTATCTTATACGCAATCAATTAGTGTTAATCAATTAGTGTGCATGCCCAAGTTAACCAATTACCTGATGTTATAGAGACTTGTGAAGGATAAGATCTATCGATATTTATCCACCTCTCTTCATCGTGGGAATATTGTAGGTACACCATACTGATTAAAACAAACACATATATGATATTGTAATCTTATAAATTTGGTGATGAACGTGACTACACTTCAAACCTTCATTGAATACTACACATGTAACATCAAATAAGTACTATATGTTAGAATTTACAAGCTTAGACATGGGTAAAAGTGATTTTAACATTGCACTAAAACATATTTAGGATGAAATCCAAACACTGAAATAAGTTGTAATGGAGTTGTTAAGGAAAATTTCAATGCTTTTGTAATTGTTTCATGAAGACGAAATGTATATGTGTGTTACTATGGATTTATACAATTTAATTAACAAGGTTTAATCATGCTTGAAACTCGACTAACTTAATTCATATACATTTATTGTTATAGCCAAGGACATTTGGAAAGGTCCCAAGTAAATCAAAACTAGAGGACATCAAAAAACATAGACGGTGAAACTTTATTTCTAAAAAACCCACGAGTTACAATGTACTCCATCTCCAAAGTTTGATATCATTGGAGCAAATGAAACAAAGTTATATATTAAGTTAGAACATTAATTATTTATTCTCCATCACTCTAGTAGTTAACATTTATTTTGAATCCAACACTTGCAAATCAAATTGAAGATATCATTTAATAAGGGTGGGAAAGCTATCTTAAAGGAAAGAACATAGCTCTTGTGGAGCTAGGAGAAAAATTGTAGGCACTAAAAGAAACTACAATAATAATTAATTATTTTCAATATTATGTTTATAGTCTATAGTGGTCTTTCGAAAAAACATCTTCAACAAAGTTATGAATTTTAATTCATTATTACATATGATGCAGACAATGGGTTCATGTTTCCTAGTTAAAGTTGATTAAATATTCAATGTCTAGCTCATGTGGTGAGCAATACGTTGTTAAGGGAAATATTTGTGTTTATAGCAAGTAATGATCTTTTGAAAACATCTTGTCTAATGTTTTTCAAAATTTAATTCAATATTAAAATTAATTTCTTGATTCAACATGATTACTATAATTAAATTACAAGTATAAAACATTTAATTATCACAATTTGTTAAGACTTCCTTTCAAATGAGAAAATAAAAAATTAATACAATACAATAAAACTTCAAAGTTTATTTGCCATGTAATTTTGACGTTTACATAGTGAATGATTATTTATTTGTTTGAAAAATGTAACATACCTAGGTAACTTATTTTATTTAAATCATAGACAATCAAGAAGAGGTCTTTTATAACTATAATCAATCAATAACTCATTTCGTACTTCTATATATTTTATAGATTTAACCACAGTATATATTTTTAGCATCTTAGGAATATGTTCTTGACAATTATTGATACACTCCATAAACTGACAGTTGAGAGTAGTAGCATATCTCCCAAGAGAGTTATTTATAAATCCAATAACATTTTAAATGCATAAACATGATCATCCATGCAGGTGTCATCATACATTCTTCTAACATCTTTCCCCACATACATATTATACTTAAGAGACAGTACATTTTCACCTATTGTGCATGTGGGCATGCTAAACTTGTACTCCGCCAAAGGATTACATTCATTGCATCAATACTTTGGACTAGAAAATGGAAAAATGTGTACTTCATTCTAAACTTTTCAATTTGAGTTAACCTTTACACTACTTGATATGAAAAGCCCCAAATTTTTGTTATATATGTTTGTGTAGATGATTTTTTTTTATTATGTAGCACCTTAGTCTTATACACTTGGAAAACTTAGACCTTGATTATTCCTCTTAGTTCTACACATGCCTTACTTTTGCAAGCCTTGCATCTGCTTTATCTTGTGCCCCTTGGCCTATCTCTTAGTATGACCAGCCTTATATTGATGACATATACATCCTATCTTGCCTAGAATGCTTAAAATATACTTATCTCACACCTCTACAAGTTTTGAGCTTGTGCCCGCTCTCCTTCTCCCTGGACACTAACCTCTGGGATAGACAGTAGCATCGACATTATTGTCCTAACCCGACACAAGTGTCCAATGCCCTAAATTCATCCAATTTTTAAGTGAAATGTATCCTAATGGTTGCCCTAAGTACTTTTAATCGAGTTATTACTCCAAAGGGATTGATATAAATACAAGATCAACCTTCAATCATTCCTAACCTATGAAACCTATAAATCAAACCAAAAGAGCATTCAAGAAACACTCAAGTTACCAAAAGTTTTCCTATTCTACCCTATTCTAATATCAATCAAAGAAATATCCCAACTACAAGTTTGAAGTACTAAAGGATCAGTCATAAGATCATATTTGTCAAGTTACAAGCTATGTCACTGTTGTACTTGCTTTACACATTGGATGATTCACACACAAGCCAACACATAGGGGATAACTACATGAGTTTGAGGCCCTTTTATAGCGTATTGGCTATGTAGGCAATACCCTTTGACAACAGGGTCATTGTAGGTCAGCTTGACACTGTGTGCCCACTAACCCATTTCCCCCCCAAGGTCCCATTGAAGATGGAAAGCTAGGGTTTTTCCATTTCACCAAGAGTGATAATCCATGATCCATATCTAAATGCACCAGAGTGAAGGTGAAGCCAAACCCTTAAGCATCCAGGTGGTCAGATCCTATTTTAATTGATATTTTGTACTTGACATTAACATCAAATGCAAATAGTAGCATCGATGCAATTATCCTCGGCTAACACAACTATCCAAAGAGTCAGAGGCACCAGGTCCATAATCCGATGACTAAATTAGAACTATCTTTCTGCCTATACCGGATCCAGATCTGCATTAGCATCAGATCTAGCTAAGTACCTTGTTTTATGTCATTTCTATATCTAGAATAGTTGTACTTTCCATTAATAGTTTATTCAGTTTAATAAATTCAACATATGGTACATCTAAGTTTAACACATTAATTGGGTTGCTTTAAATCTAATATTCACCCTTGTGCCCTATTATTTCTATATCCTTAACGCTATCTACCCAAGTAGGATTCCACACTCTGAATTAAGGTTAAACATTAAAGATAACAACTACTTGATATGAAAATCTCAGAATTTTTGTTATATATGTTTGATGGATGTATCATATACCTAAAACCCCAAAAAGATAACAACATGTTAACTTTGAAAAGAGGCTTATCTAAAGGATAAGATCCATATTTGTTATAATTATAAGTATCTTTATACAAGTGTTTCATATCATTTGGAACCTTGTGATCTCCATTACTTTTATAACTATAATCCCTACATTGTTTTTTTTTTGTCATTTCCTAAGACATCTTTCAACCAAATGAGAGTTTTTACCTCTTATACAAGTACTTTCCAAACATCATCTTCTTTAGAATAACTAGATGTAAAACATTGCAAATATGTAGAGGGGTCCCATGTTGAAACATTTCCTGAATCACTCGATAATTATAGGAAAATCGTAACATAGAAATATGAATTTACTAAAAATGTAATGTTTTCAATGTAGGGTTCTCATAAAAACAAATATTTTGATCTTACAAACATTATATCAACTCAATATTCAATATTTATGATCTAATATTAATTAACGAATGATTTTTTTCAACGAATATAAAAATAGAATCATAAAGTTAATGGATAAAAATGAGGAAACTTACTTTTTTTTTCTTTATTCTTTTTTCTCTGAGATAGATATGTTTGCAATCCTCTAGTTTGTAGATATGTATTCCGATTTAATGCATAACAGAAAATATCTCTTTCTAAATCTCTAACATTCTTAAGCACAAAAGTATTTCAAACAAAATAAGACTCATGTGGCTCAAACGAGAGGGAAACCTTTTTAAGGGTGCAATATGACTCAAATCTTGGTGCAAGAGCACCAATATTTAAGTAATATGTATGGTTCACAAATCCCAATGAACCAGGACAAAAGTTAGATGAATTGACGATGCTAAATATTAATGCACTTTGGTCATTTAATTTTTTTAATGTAATATATTGACAGACTTGGCATCAAGAGGGAAAAACCTCTAAATTTAGAGGTTTTTAGGCTAAAATTTAGTGAGTATATGTCATGTGATGCATTTTCATCATAGAAAAAGTGTGATGCGAAAGAGCATTAGGAAGAGACTAAAATGAAAAAAGGTAACACTTTTTTGTCATTCCTCGCATCCTTGACCCCTCCCCCCCACCTCAAAATCTACTAATACTAACCATAACATCAAACATATCTCTTATTCTTTCTATAAATGTTATTAATGGATCTAAAGTCATCAAAATTAAAAAATCAAATCACACAAGATATTTATAAAGAATTATCTCATGCTTTTTCATTTGATAAGTACATGTCACTTGGTTTACCATAAATCAGGAATATGTATATACTCATGCATGCATGCACACATGTGATTTGATAGATTTCATATTTAATTCCCTTGCTATGAGGATTCCCAATATGAAAGCTTCATATTTTGCAACATTGTTAGTACATGAAAAACCAAGTATATATGCTAATAACATATTCTCTTCTCGAGAAGTAATAAAAATAATTCTTACACTTGCACCAAAAGCACATTTAGAATTATCAAAGTACATAACCTATGTCTTATTTTCATCGCTTTGTCTCATTGAAGAAATATTGATTTTCTTATCCTTCTCAATAGCGTGACAAAGGGGAGATCAAGTAACATAATGGAAATTTCAATGTCTTTCTCATGAAACATGTCATTGTGATCACCATTGATAGCCTTATCAACTAATATTTCCACCACTAATTTATAGTAATGTAGTATATGGTAGAAACAAATATAGGCAAAGCTCATGACAATATTTTAAATATCACAAATCATATAGTCATGGGTATTTTGCTACATCTAGTGTAAAAACCTTAAAAAAATGAGTTTTTTTGGTCAAAAATTCCCTATTTAATCTCTTGGTGTGGACTTAAATTATCAGAAATTTGTTTATTAAAGCTTGGTGGAGTAATAAGCCAGGGTGCTTAATGAAAAGATACCAAAGTTCAAATCCAGTGGACAACCCTTTGAGTGTGTGTCCTAGTGGGATTGGAGAACTTCTCCTCAAATTATCAATACGAGTAGTTATACTTAAAATGTTTTGAGGTATGATTAATGGCCTAAAATCCCTACTATTCTATTTATAATTGTTGAATATGATATCCAAAAGTAATTCTAATAAATTTTATATATTATTGGTGGTCTATAAAGGCCAAAATTTTATTTGTAATTACTGAATGTAATACCCTGAAATAAATTCCACCGTCAGAGAACCTTTTTAATCACAAATTTAGTTCTCATAATTCTCATAACTTATGGTCAACATTCTCACATACCTTATGATCAATGTTATCTTTAAATCACAATTCAAATGTTTGTTAATATGATTGTGTTTTATGGGAACATCAAAATGCAATACATTGACCCATAAATATTGGAAGTAAACCTAATCAACCATAAAATAGTAAAATTAGACCTAAAACAATTAAATGAGGGATAATTGTGAAATTAATTTATGGAGTAATAAAGACAAATAGAGAGACTTAAAATAATATTTGATTTTGTGTAAATTTATAAATAATTTTCATAGACAGATAATGTAGAATATGTTCAAATAATAAAATGAAGTGCACCTAGAAAAATTGAGCCAAATTAGGAGTGCTCCTAGAACCATATGGCCATTTTTGAAACCATAGGGTCGTCCCTGGTAGACAATACATAGGCTTCAACAAATTTGAGGGCTCTATTCCTCAGGGTTAGTGCTCCAAAAACTTTGCTTGTATTATTGAAATTTGGTGTTAATTCTTGGGAAATTGATATCATTCGTCAAAACCCTACTACAATAGTTGTACCTGCAAATGAATCAAAAAAAACTTTATTTTGAGACATGTATTTATGATTAGCAGATTTGTAAGCACTAACTATTTATTAACAAATAAGAAATAACATATAAAAAAAGACTAAAAAACTTGACAAATATACTAATAAAACTTAATTTAATCCAATAAATAATAAACACACAAATACCCTAAAATAATATAATTTTATGATACCAACTTTAATTTTTTATATAATAGTAACCTACAAAGCCGAGTATTCTATCGATAATCACCGAATATAATAATTAAAAAAAAAACAATTCCAATGAAAACAAAAAATTATTACAACTTTAAATTAGGGTTTATATACACAACTTCTGGTCGGTTTGGTAAAAAAATGTTCTTATTAAATCGCGAGTCTGGAGAAGCAGTCAAAACAAATAAGTCGTCCACAACATGTTTTGTTCACGTTTTTCCCAAACTTTGTTTTGGTATTTGGAATCGAAACCCTATCTTGTTTGTATTCATTCAGGCCACAGAGATCGACAACCCCTTAAAACCCTGGCCATCAACAAACTCTTAAAACTCTAGCCAACAGCAAACCCTTAAAACCCTAGCCATCAACAAACCCTGTAACTTGAAGAACATCTGCCACGGTCCGTGTTGCAGAACATTCAATGGACGAACCTCCGAGGACATCTGCCACGGTCTGTGTTTCAGAACATTCAATGGACCAAC
This sequence comes from Torreya grandis, assembly GCA_037957365.1. NCBI lineage: Eukaryota > Viridiplantae > Streptophyta > Pinopsida > Cupressales > Taxaceae > Torreya > Torreya grandis. Next base: position 7,595,230 of record JARHVA010000013.1, on the reverse strand, counting down.
CTCCGAGGACATCTGCCACGGTCTGTGTTTCAGAACATTCAATGGACGAACCTCCGAGGAAGCGCCAAAGGCTATCATCATTGTGGGACGTCCTTCTATCTGGTCGCAAGGTTATTTTTATTTATTTTTTTCTAAATTTTAGCCTGCAAAATTTTTATTTCAATGACTTGAATGTCCATAAATTCGATTGATTTATCGTTTTGCGGGGAAGGGGGTGGTTTTTCAGCCCAGATTTTGATGTTCGGGATTACACGAATAAAATTTAATGAGAATTCTCGGAGCCGTAGGTTTTTATTGGTTAATTTTAATAATTGAAAATTTTGAATTCTCAGCAATGATTTAATTGGGCAATTTTAACGAGTGAAAATTTTCAGTTCTCGGAATTGAACGATTTGACTGTTAAATTATAAGTAGTGATTTTTTTGTCAATTCTCCGAATTGTAAGCTTTAATTTGTTAATTTATATCATCTGAATTGTAAGATTTAGTTAGCTAATTCATATGAGAGAGAGTTTTCAATTTTTAAAATTGGAAGGTTTATGTTGATTATATTTTTTTTGAGTATTCATTATCCTAATGACATTTTTCCTCAAGTAATTTTTGGTAATAATCATAAGGCAAGGGGATCCACCTTAGCACACAAGAACAATAAGTATTGTTTGGAGGGGGAGAAATGGTGTATGTAATCACACCACTTTGGGTTTCTCACACTCTGGCATCTTCCTCCACCGGCAAAGCTTTTGGAGCATGCAATGCCTTATAAGTTACTTTTGTCTTACAATTCTTACTAATGTGGGATTAATCCAGTTATAGCACAATCACGTGTTTTGTGTTAAGCAATTGAAGACTTCCAAGATGATTTGTTTGGTTCATTCAAATGAGTAAAAAAATTTCTTTCTCAGAATCGTATGATTTAATTTTAATTGATTGAGTTTAATGAGTGAAAATTTTCAAATATCTCCATTTGCAGGACCTTATTTTGTTAGTTTTAACGAGTTAAAATTTTCAATTCTCAGAATTGTAGGACCTTATTTTCTTCATTTTAATGGTCAAAATGTTTTCAGTTCTTAGAACTGTAAGATTCAATTTGTTTTTTTTAATAAGTGATATTGTTTTGAATAAATGTCATTGTGTAGGCTCATGAAACCCTAGATTTTAGCGGGCAAGTTGATGCAAACATAAAACGGGATGTAGTTGAGGCAGATTCTTTGCCTTTATCTTTATTTCTGAAATCTAGAGAAGATCAACAGCTCTCTTGCTATTTATCTCCTCCACGGCGTAATGATGACAAGGAAGGCCATTATGTGTATGCTCTTGGAGATAATCTGACCCCTCGCTGTAATGGCAAATTTCATCATACTCTTATTTTCCATTTGATTTTTTGCACTGTAGATCTCCTCGCATTTTGAAATTGAATACTTAGTTTTTTTGGCAACCTGACGGGCATTTCTTCTCTCTCTTGTGTCTTTTTTTCCTCTGCGTTGTGCAGATAAAATACTCAGTAAAATGGGTCAAGGTAATTAAAAGGGTTTTACTTGGCGGATTACAGATTTGTTTAAATGGTGTAATTGCACAACAATTTTGTTACTTGTGTTAGGAACAACTCTGTTGGAATTAAAAGTGGTTACAACATAGTTGATTTGAGACATGTATCAAAATGTTTACCTGTGGAAATCACTAAGCTCTAATTGTTTTACAAATCAAACTTTTAAGAGGAACTAAAATGCATTTTTCACAGGTACCTTTGGACAGGTCTTCGAATGTTTTGATAGAAAATTAAAGGATAATGTAGCAATAAAAGTCACTCGTGGGTCACAAAAGTACCAAAAGGAAGCAATGATGGAAATTAATGTGCTCCATGAAGTTTCCAAGCATGACCAAACTGGCAAGTGGTATGATGGAACATCTTTTCACATGTTTTTTAAAAACATAGACATGCAGAGTCTTAGTCATTATTATTTTTCTGAAAATTGTGTAACTATTTGATTGGAGTTGGCTTGTTTCATTTAGTTGTGTGCAAATGCGGGAGTGGTTTGACTATCGGAATCATACTTGTATTGTGAGTATTTGGAACATTGCCTGATGTTTTGGGTTATTGTCTTGAGTCACCTTGAAAATTCTTACATTGTGTTATTTTAAGTCATTAGTAGTGTTAGCACGCACCAGCTATTGTTTTCCTTTGTCTTCAAGGCTTTTTTGATGTATGTAATTGTTTTAAACAGGTTTTTGAGAAGCTTGGACCAAGCTTATATGATTATCTACGAAAAAATAATTATCATCCCTTTCCTATTGATCTTGTTCGGGAGATTGGAAGACAACTTCTGGAATCAATAGCATGTGTGTAGACATTACTTACACTCAATATTGTCTAGTTCTATATGGATGTTTAGGATATAGCTTCATTGACAAGTATTCTTGCCTGGATTACTTTTAGGATGTTAGATTAATTCATTTCTCATTTTCCGACTTACTAGGTTTTGTTAAGCCAAAAAGATATGCTAAGAGTTAGAGTGCTAATGTTTGTGAAGGATTTATTTAAACTTATGTTATGGCTTTTCAATGATCTGTGGCAGATATGCATGATTTGAAACTCGTCCATACAGATTTAAAGCCTGAAAATATACTTTTTGTTTCTTCAGACTTTGTGAAGGTTCAAGACTACAAGGTAGTTGACGAATGATCATAATTCTTTCGATTTCTCTTGGGTTATGGCTGTTACTTAAGCTGTCTGTACACTATAATGATTGAATTATGGGAAATTAATATCTGCATTTTTCTCTAAATTTTGACTCACTTACCTGCCTCTGGATTTATTGAGTGCGATACATTTGTGTTTTCTTCGAAATTATGACTCACTTAAATGCTTCTGATTTCCACTATTGCTAATATCATATTTCGACAGCCATGAATGAATATTCCCTAATTGGCTATTTCCTCTGTTTAGAAGGGTTTAAGGAGGTCAGCACAGAATGACTTCATGTGGTTGCCAAAGTTGAGTGCGATAAAGTTAATAGATTTTGGAAGTGCCACATTTGAGGAAGAAGAGCACACAAATGTTATCTCAACCAGGCATTATCGAGCTCCTGAAGTTATTTTGGGTAAGCATGGAGTCAAGAAAAACTCTTGTGTAATTGAATAGCGTTGCAAACCTGTAGTGACCATGTCATGTTGTATGAAGTTATACCTCTGCCCTTCTTGCATTGATCAACTATGATTCTTAACAGGTCTTGGATGGGACTACCCTTGTGATATTTGGAGTGTGGGATGCATTCTCGTGGAACTTTGTTCGGTACATATAATGTTATAAAGGTTCTGTTTGCATAATAAATATAAACCTGTTGCACTGGATGATGTTTGTGGCACCCACTTTGTGAATGTGTAGGGAGAGACATTGTTTCAGACACATGAAAACTTGGAACATCTCGCAATGATGGAGAGGGTGTTTGGACCATTGCCTATACATATGATAAAGAAAGCAAAGTATGTTTCTATATGTTGCATGGGGGGTGTTACATAATTTGCTTTCCTAGGTGCTGTCAATTGGCAAAAATTTATTCCCATGATTCCATATTATGGTTGTACTAAAACAAGATTATCACATACTACTCTGTGAACAGTGGTAGGCATGCAAAATATTTTAGACATGAAAAACGATTGGATTGGCCAGAAGGAGCATCTTCTAGCAAGAGTATTCGAGCAGTGAGGGAGTTGTCAAGTTTAAGGGTATGCTTTTACCATTTTATTACATGGATGTGCCTGGACATCTTAGAATTGTCTAAAGGAAGAGTATGGCTTTTAGGTGATAACAATAGTGTATATGTTATTTCTTGTTGCAGAATTTGATCTTGCCACATGTAGATCACTCGGCTGGTTATCTTATAGACTTATTGCAAGGTCTTCTAAATTTTGAACCCTTGGAACGATTGACGGCTCAAGAAGCTTTGAGACATCCATTCTTCACAGAGGATTCTATTAAAATGAAAAGTGCTTAATGCAATTTACAATGAAACAACAAAACAAATACCCATTTTGTGCGTTGACTAGACAGAGCTTTCTTGATTGTCAATCTTGCTGTAAAATATGTATATATTGACATTCCTTATGTCTTTCAAAGTTTTTGTATCACCCAGGCAGTTTCAAAAATATAGAAAAGTGAGCATATTACATGCCAGATCCTTGGCATTTAACTTGTGTACGCGTTGAAGTATATTTAATTTTAAATTCGTTTTTCATCAAATTCTTTGGAAAGTTTGGCACTGCAATTTTTATTAAGAATGCATGGATTTTAAGCTATTTCTAATGAAACAATAGCATATCAGACTACCAAGTTATGGGGTGCATTTTAGCAACAGATGTTGGTGGGTAAAATATATGATAAGGATATATGGTAGCACAGGGATTTTTTTAAACTATGCTAATATGTTTTGCATAAACTTTTAAATTGTTTTTTTTTGAATCAAAATGAAGTTGAGGTTATAAGTCTCCAAAAGAATTTGTTGATAATCTCCAAAAGAATTTATTGATAATGGGCACTTGATATATTATTGCAAAGTATTCAAGCGACAAATGATAGGGTTGGGGTGAGATACATACCCAGGAAATATCGGACAACTGAGTAGAATTTGCATGAAGATACAACTCTTTAGATTTCTACAGGATGATATAAGCAGACTATTATATACTTATGTTTAATTTTTTCTATAGTTTAATTATAATGAAATATGCTTACTCGACAAACGATTGAGTGGAGAAGTTAGATGAGAAGCCACGGAAAGCATCAGCTTCCAACATTATTGATGTTCCATTAGATTATGTTCAAGCTATCAAACAGATCTTGGAGATAGATTAATAAGTGTGTGTATATGTGGCGATGGCAATTTGTTCCATTAAAATCTATCTTACAAAGCCACAGTTTTATGCTTTAGTCAGGTCATTAGAGTTAAAATTTCCTTAACCATAAGAAAGATAATTTGTGAACCTAGACATTCTGACAAATGGTGTAGGTTGTATGTTGGTCAAATAAGATCACTAGCTATATATGGAAATTCGATGTTTCATTTTTCACCATTTTGCAGATAATGCAGGGAAAGCTGGCGATCTTGGAAAGTTCATGATCTTGAAGCTTTACAAATCAACCATGTGTTCCAAAAATATTTGGAGGGAGCAATGACTGGAATTAATGTGCCGTTTGAAGTTGTCAAGAAAATCAAATTGTATGATATGGCTTCTATGTTTATTAGCCCTAAACTGTTATTTTTAATACATTATGTTATTTTTGATATTTTCCTCGAGGCTGTATCTGAATCACCCTCATATTGTTGAGTATTTTGAATCATTTCATATCCCTTGCTCCAGGTGTTTTGGATCATTTTATATGTACTTTGCATAGCTTTTGTTTTTTTAAATCTTGTTATAGTAGCATATGCAATATTTGGTACATGTTTTTAGAAGTTTGGGCCAAGCTTATAAGATTATCACTAGAAATGTTTTTAACCTTTTTCCTATATAAAGATAGAAAACAGAGACTCACAAAATATCAGACATCTATTAGACAATTACTGAGATTATACGTAAATGGAGTGCTAGAACGTACAGGTGTGTTGAATGCAATATTATTACCATCTTTTCTCATATTGTAGGGAAAACTCACAAGCTGTGGCAAACAAAATCAGACTATATTAAAAATCACAACATAGCTCATTGATCTGCAATATGGACACCATTCAACATAAAGTGTTCATACGAGAGATCCATCCATCAATAAAGACATTATATTAACAATATGTAATATACAATGTATATGTGCAACCAACAATGGTTGTATTATAACAGTACTCTTTAAAAGACTACATCTCCACTAGCTTAGGGGATGATTCTAAGCTCCATTATTTTTCACAAGAACATAAAAGTTTTTTATATAGGAAAAGTAAGATGTGAGTGTGAGATTAAAAATGACAACATAGCCTATTGATCTGCAATATGGACACCATTCAACATAAAGTGTTAAGACGAGAGAGAGATCCATTAATAAAGACACCATATTAACAATATGTAATATACAATGTATGTGTGCAACCAACAATGGTTGCATTATAATAGTACTCTTTAAAAAACTACATCTCCACTAGCTTAAGGGATGACTCTAAGCTCCATTATTTTTCACAAGAGCATAAAGGGTTTTTATCTATGAAAAGTAAGATGTGAGTGCAAGATTATTATTGGTGGACTAAAAGGTAGGATCATTTCTCTAGATACACTTAACCCTTCATATGTGAGGATAACTAGCTCATTAATTATGCATTTAATAATTGTGTGCACATAATAAATCACACCTTAGTAACATATCTACCTAAGGAAGTGTGAATATGACATATTCCAACACCCCCTTTGAAGATTAGCATAGGTAATGCGGAAAACAAAAGTCTTATGCTCATAAGTATGGGTCCCAACAACTAAGCTTGATGAGTACCCATGAAAGAGCAAAAAAGAACAATGAAGCTGTTGAAGTAAATGTTTGCCAGATCTGATGAAGCCTTCAATGGAATAAATCAAAAGTAACTTCCATGAATCTAGCTGTGTGAACAGGGGTGACAATTGATACATGTTCCATCTAAATGGAATGCATGGTTAAATGATTGCTAATGGAGTGCTATGGAGCTCCTCCAAGAAATAACTAAATTGCAAATGGAGTCCTATATAGGTCCTCCAACAAACAACCAACTATATCTATTAGGAACAACCAAAGAAGCATTAGTAGTACATAACACCCCATTAATGTTGATTAGGGAGTGAAGACAAAGTAGCTCAATGTCTCCAAAAGTCTTAGTGGTAGGTGTTTAGAAAAACACTACAAAATCCTTTATTGAGAGTGCTTGATGTGCCACATAAAAAAAAAATGCAATGTGAAAAAAAAACCCCTCCGAATGGACTTAGATCCAATTTGTAGCCAACCATATGAGCTAACAGTGTGTTGCGATGTATTACAAAAACTCAAAATTTGGTCTTAAAAACAAGTGAGATGAGTTGAAAAGGCCGTTTTCCTATTTGTTGGGTCATTCTTATCCTTGCGGATTCCTAGATATGCACGAAACAAGATCTACATGGCTAGACAAATGAGATCACGGTGTCAGATTTAGGTGAAACAAAAGTCGAAATTGACTTTCTTTGGCACTCTAAACATAAAAGAAATCCCTGATACACACCAAAAACAAAAAAACAAAAAATGGCTGAAAATCTTTTCCATGGAACTCCTGCGTATGTAGATTTGCAATTGGTACATGAATCAACTAGATCTAAACAAAATAAATGGGACTTGCAGAGAACAACACATAGAAGCTAATGAAAAGAGAATTTTATCTTTTGCCGCTTGAAGCTTGCTATTGATTGAAGCTTTGGAGTGCCTGAGGCTTGTCCTCTACTCTTTCTTCTCTTGATCTTCCTAATAACCAAGCTTTGAGAGTGATTTGGATCTTTCCTTGAACACCCTTGCTGATCTACTTAGGGAAACCCACTCTGATACTACATCAAAAATGACAACATAGTCCATGAATCTCCAACATAGACATCATTCACATAAAGTATCCAAACAAGAGAGAGAGTCACCAATAAAGTCACACTGTATTAAGTATGTGTAATATACAATGTATGTGTGCAACCAACAATGGTTGCACTATAATAGGACTCTCTAAAAGACTACATCTCCACTAGCTTAGGAGATGACTCTAAGCTCCATTACCTTCCACCAAAACACAAAGGGTTTTATATAGAAAAAACAAGATGTAAGTGAGATTATTATTAGAATTTGGTGGAGTAAAAAGTGGGATCATTCCCCGAGTTACACTTAGCCCTTCTGACACATGAGGATAACTATCACATTAATTGTAACATATCACATTAAATCACACCTTAGTAACATGTCTACCTAAGGTGGACTTCACATCAAGTGTGAATATGACACTCTCCAACAGAATATGCTGTTGTGACTATTGAATAAAAACCATTGGCCAAAGTTTTGAGTCCCTTGCTGGCAGGTCATCAAACAGGTGTGAAGGGTATGATCTTAAACTAGACATGATCATCATGAAATAAAATAAGTGCTAGGTTTGAAACCTACCAGGCATGGTCTGACAAGATGGATGTTAAAGACTTGTAGAGTTGGCACCAACACCCTGTAGATGTTGAGAGAAGTGGTCATTCATCTGAGTGAAGAACTAAGCTTGGGGCTGCAGGATATCCTTCATCTGCTGTTGCATTTACTCCATGGTCTTTGCCGTTTCTTCATGCTTGTCAATGCAGTTCTCTCTGTGCATCCTCAGCTCCCTGTGGAAGTTGAAAGTCCTTCCACAAAATATTTTATGAGTTGCATTGCTAATGATTGTAGACAGTTGAGAACCCAAGCTGTCAATCCTTGCAGAATAATATTACACATGCCAAACCATATGACACCATTGTGCCTCATCAGAATTTGCTTTTTTGCATTGACCCGGCACACCACAAGCTTTTCCTAGACTCAGGGTCCGAAGGTCCTGCGTCTCTAGTATCCATGCTTGTTAAGACAAATTGTAGCTTCCCGTACTGGCTGAACATTATGATCTGAAATTGATCAAAATAAGTCCTAGATTGTCTGGGAGTTGAATCAGTCTGCCATCCTTTTAGCTTCACAGGAAAAATGAATCAAGGGTATCAGTACAAACTTGGTACTGAGGTCAAATGCTAACAATAGTGTAAAAATGCTAATCTGACCATAACTCTTATCAATAAGATCAATGATATTTGTCAAGTTGAAATATCCTTTTTTGGACCAAAACAAAGAAATCTGGAATTTACAGCAAACATTAACAAAATTTGCAGGATTTTGAAATTGACTAATCAAGCATAAAATTAATTTTCAAATCTTATAGAAAATCTCATTAAAAATAGGGAACTTCGATATATATCATATTTATTTGGCACCACAAATGTGAGTTTTTGGATAAATTGCAGTCTTGAAAATTATAATAAAATATCACTGAATGAATGAGGGTAGAAGCTGAATTTTATACCAACCGAACAATGCCCAAACTGAATGGCAAACCCTTTAGGCCAGTCACCCCTCTCCAAGAGGCCTATGACTGCTGCGTTCACTTTTTGGAAGCGGCCCTATTGCTGTGCCCAGCCTCCCAAGGCTTCCCAACTGATTGCATGAAAGATGAATTTATGCGCAAACGTGACCCCTTAATGGAGTCACCAGGTGAGTATTGAGTATTTTTGTCCTTGAATACTGAACCCCAATGAGGTTTTCTGTCCCCAAAAGCTGAAGGTGCAAGCAAACGTACTTAATATCAAAGAAATCAGTAGTTAGATGATATTCCCAAAAAATGGACCTCTCCATCTTTCTTTATATCATCTTTTCCCTCCAATCCGACTGCCAATTGGGACCCTCCTAGAGGGAAGGAAAATCAAATATTCAAAAAGCAATCCATTATAATTTTTAGTTAAGGGCTGACTTACATCAAATTGGTAAAGTCCCTTTATTAAAAATCAAATTAAAAATAAGTTGTCGACATTGCCACTTTTTGGCAATTTAAAAAAAAAACCGTTTCCCTTTTTCTCCTTCCCTTAGTCAATGGGAAACCAAAAGAGTCCGCTAAGGGTCTCCCAACCAAACTAAATTCGAGAAGGGAACATTACACAAGTCTCCTTCAACCTGAAGATGAAAAAAAATATTTAATGTTTTTGAAAATTATTTTCAGCGCTGTGATTAGAACCTAGACCTTCTATGTTGTTGGATGGAAAATAAAGTGACTAACAGCAAGTCGTCTCTCCATTTGGGTTTCTAAGAACCCCTCCACCTTCTGCTAGGCCTGGATTGCTGTTTGCGGCACCTTCAAAATTTAAATTTAGTAAGGGGTAACCATTTATTTGCTTATCACGTCCAATTAGCGAGTAGCTTTATCAAGATTGATGAGGATTTAGTTTGTATTAATCAATGATGATTCAGAACAGGTGTGGGATGGAATTGTTCTTGTAATATTTGGTATGTAGGATGCTTACTTGTGAGCTGTGGTCTGGAAACTGTTATATTGTGAATATGTTTGTATGGTAGTCATGAACCTATTTTAAAAAAATGATATTTATGCCGAAAGGTGATATACAATGGCATCCAGGGGTGTATTGAGTGTGTGCAATTTTAATTTCAACATTAATTTTGACATCCATTTGATCGTCACTTATAGCATTTTCTTATTTTCTTAAAGAATTTAATCGTAAAATCATAATATCTTGGCTGTGGTAGAGTTTGGAGCCCTCTTTTTTTCTTAGAAAAATAAATTTTAGTTTGACGCTTTGGTGTAGTTAGATTGACACAACATGTCACTAGCTAATGGGAAATTTGTGAAGAAGGTAGTGAAGTTATAAATAATTTTTGTTTGTGAAATATACAAGATAAAAGCCTTGAGATTGATATCTCTCGGCGTTTTTCATATTTAAAATATTTGTACTAGTTATGGTATTAAAATCATTATATGGACTCATGGAAGAACTTGCAACATCTTGCCTAACTGAAACTATTGGAAAGGGTGGCGTGCCATTGTCTCCACATCTGATAAAGAAAGCACATTGAGTTTTTAATGTAGGAATCTAAATTTTAAAATTATGGTTGTTTTTTTTCACTGTTTGCCCTCAAAGGCACATACGTATTCTATTAGTTGATCTATTATATGGGTGTGCCAATGTATGACTTCAAATATTATTGTGTAAACATGCGAAGATGCACAAAATGTTTTGGACACAGAACATGGAGTTTACAGAAGGAACAACTTCTATGGAGAGCATCTGAGCAGTATGGATTTCAAAACTGTCTAAACAAGAGCATGGGTTCTTAGCAAATAATTATATGCTAATTAAAATTGTTTTTTCACACAATTTGATTTTGAAGCATTTATATCTCTATGTACAAGAACTAAGTTTTAAAATGTTGTATGCAGATAATAAGCATGCAGCCAACAATGAACCAGCCAAACAAAGACCAACATGACTGCATGTGGTGCTAGTAGGTAGCCATATATATTTGGTCCAATGAGGTTGAAAACTCAGAATGGCATAATGCAAAAGTAGGAGTAGTATATGTTTATATCAGTCACTAGGACACATGGGGTACAGAGATGGGTGTAGAAGTATACGACTATACTATATGTATGTCGTAAATATTGTCAGCAGGAGATATCGGGACGGGGACGGACGGGGATGGCGTCTTCATCCCTATACCGAATTTTCCAGGTGACTAGTTTATTTCTAGCATTCAGATCTAGTCAATAGTGGGGAACTAAATTCCATCATATAGAGATAATGGCATAAAATATTGAGATTTTCCTAGAAGAGAGGTACCATTCGGCCGGCACAACTTGGTGATAAAATTCTGAATGACACGATGAGGAATTAGAAGAGTAACTTTTAATATGTTTATCTAACCAAAAAGGTGTGGATTATATTTTTAAGCAAATCCGAATATGGAAAGAGAACAACTATATTACGTCTAACTGCCTCGGCATTCAATTGGACTTTATTTTTAAGCAATTAGAATATGGCAAAAATACAAAAATATAAGGTTGTTGGCACTCGATTGGATTATATTTTTAAGCAATCGGAATATGACTAGAGGACAAGGATATCACATGCAAAGCGCCTTGGCATTGGTCTAACATAAAGCTGGATCAACGAGATTAATTCTATATGAAATTATGAGGAATTGGAGAAGGAACTATTAATATGGTATCTAACCAAAATGTATTCGTGCATTTAGAATATGATAAAGAACAAGGATATGCAAGATTTATGGCATTCAATTGGATTATATTTTTAAGCAATCAGATTATGACGAGAACAAGGAGATTACATTGACCCTTGGAATTCAAGAGGGCTATATTTTTAAGCAAGTAGAATATGACAAAAGAACAAGAATAATCACATACAAGAGAATATGACAAGAGAACAGGGAGGATATTATATGAGGACCCTAGAATTCAAGAGGATTATATTTTAAAGCAATTAGAGTATGGCAAGAGAATGAGAATATCACATGCAAGATCTTTGGTATTGTTCCAAAATAAAGCTAGATCAATGAAATGAAATTTTATATGACATGAAGAATTGGAGATTATGGCAAGAGAACAAGGATATAATGTTGCAGATCCTTGTCATTTAATTCGACCATAATTTTAAGCAATTTGAAATAATAAACATTTCTCATTGAATTAATAAATCAAAATTATTAAGGAAGAGAACAAGGATATAATGTTCCAGATCCTTATCATTCAATTGGACTATATTTTTAAAAAATTTAAATTAATAAATATTTTTTATTGAATTAATAATTAAAAATTATCTGGCAAATGTCAAATCCCAAAACTATTTTTTAGTATATAATGGCAAAGAGAATAAGGATATAATTCCTGTCAGACGAATTTCATTTCATGGATCCACAATAGCACTACTAAGATATTTAATTGGACTAATTTTTAAGTAATTTGAATAAACAAACATTTCTTATTGAACTTATAAATTGAAATTATTTCACAAATACAAAAAAAATTTAATATGATAATGATATCATTGGCAATATTTTTTTAAATCCTTTAAACAAGTTTCTACGAAAATTTGTGTAAGCATATTTAATTTTGCTTCTTGCCTTCCATTTGAATTGAATACAATAAATGCTTACTTTTGGTTTTCTATAAATAATTTTTGTCAACACACAATGGCACTGTCATGTATTGAGATATTTTAATGTGAAATGGATGAATAGTCTGTAAAATAGGAAATATGTTTCATGTTTTATATTTACTGACTTCTTACAAACATTAAACATTATTTTGAGAAATGTTGTTATTAAAGTGGGAAGTTCATATTTTTTGCTATGGTCATTTTGAGACTGAAAAATTAAAAATAAAAAAAATGTAGAATTTATGTAAACAATAGGGTAAGTGATTATTTACTAATTAAAAATAATAACAATATGAAATATGAATCTTTACTACATGAGAAAAGTAGGTAAGGCAATATGAAATATGAATCTTTACTACATGAGAAAAGTAGGTAAGGCACTTGATCTATATGAGCAATATATGGTAGGCTTTTTGTTTTATTTGACAGATTAAGGAGGTTGAGGGGAGAGTGTATGATTGATAGAAAAGACTCTATCAATGGTCTTGATGGATAGGGTTAGGCACTCGATTGCCATTAGGAAGTTGAGATAACAGGGGAGGACACTTGACTAATTGATAGGAAGAGGTGCTTGATTGACTTTTTAAGAGGAAGTTGAAGGAGAGACGCTTGACCAATCTACATATATTATACGTATAACCTTGTATATCATTGTAGGTCTAGTACTTGTTAATGCACGTTTAAATAATTAGATTATTCAAAGAATGAAAAATGTGCAAATGATAGTTGATTTTTAAACTAATGAACTTTATGAGATTTTTTTTAATAAAAATTAAAAATCTAAAAAAATTGGTAGTACATTTATATTTGTTATATCAAATTTTGAAATTTGACATTTATTATAGAATTTTAAACTATATTTTATAAATAAGGGTTTTATTTCTTTATTAACTAAAAATAAATCGCATTGAATTTTCTATTGTTATTGTTTTTCGTTATTGGAAATTAAGATTATGATTTTCAAAATGTTGCCCCAATAACGTTATAAAGTTATCGTGAGTGATTTTTACCATGTCTCTTAAGGGTAAATGGTTTGAAAAGTTTTTTTTTTAAAAAGTATCAAGAAATTTTATTACGTTGTAGTCTTCTTCCTATCGAGAAGCAACAATCAAAATTGACGTGTCAAGAAATTGCGAGTCGAACTTTAAGATCCATTTCTTCACTTGAAGTTAAACTTTTGTATTTTGAAAAGGTTCTTTAAAGTATAATATAAATTTATATATTAATTGAGTCAATAAAAATATGTATGTAGATTGGTGAATATATTAAAATGGGATTTAATTGTGTAAAAAAATATTTAGGAATATTTTAGAATAATTGGAAAGTGTAAAGAGGGGGTTCTAGAAGCATATTTAAATTGTCACAAATCTAGAGATAGTCATGGGAAATAGGCATCAAAAAATAAGAGTAGATATTAAAGCAAATAAAATTCAAACAACTCAAAATAATATGAGTTTTTTTTTTTGAATGACCAAATCCATAGCAATCCTTTGCTGGCATTCCTAAAAGTATACTATTGCGTTTCTGATAACTACAATATTTTATAAAATTGATTTGACAACTCTATTCTTCTGCATTCGAGCTTCAGAAACCTCACTCACTTTTTTAGAATTTTGTTTGGATCTTTCGAAAATTGATCCCCTTCCTTGAAACCCTAACAACTCATCAAAGATCGATAGGAAATTGGAGAATGAATGAGGTACATGTGTTATCCCTCCATTATTATTAAGAACATGTTTGGAACAAATTTGGAAGACAACTCATGGTTGTTAGCTCTTATCCCTATACAAATTTTCACACTCGCAAGATCAAGTGGCATAATGGAAATCAAATACTACTCTAAACACCACTTCTGCTTTTCAATAAATACTAAACACTTGCCTTCAATTCGTTAACACTAGTGGCGTTCAATCTCTTGTCATTGACTTATCTCTCTTGTCTTATAAGCACTAATGCATCTATGTATTTATAGATTTCTAAAATTCAAATTAGGACTCTATTGGCATGCAAGGCGACACACAACGGACTAGAAAGTCACACAAAAATAGAACACAATGCATGGGAGACCCAAAGCAAGTTTTAAAAAGATCCACAAAAAGATGGCAAAAAATGTAACACCACGAATTTGGTAGTGCAAAATTGTACTATTATGTTCTTGGCGAAGAGCCCAAAATAATAAGATAATAGGGGAGGAGAGAGAAAAAGGGAAAATAGAGGAAGAGGAAGCAAACATAGAAGAACAAGGATGTAACATAGGACAAATGCACCGATAAGAACTTAATATGAACTGATAATCAACAAGCACAAAAGTACTTAGAACAATGCAAATTAATAACTAAAACAATCTCCATAACAATATTAGTTGTCAACATAATGTCCCACTTTGATGTGTGTGCATGCGTACATATCAAAGTAAAACAAACAAGCTTACTTGTAGGATTCAATTGTCGAAACCTATGAGTTCGAAGTAATATAAGAATAATGATGAATTGAAAGTCAAAAGGAATGAGAGATCTTTTGGTTGCCACTGTGAAAGGTCATGAAGAATTGCTAATGTATTTGAGATATAAAACCTTGTACCCTTGAAAACATATGAGAAACATATGCAATTGAATTAGTGTCTATATAAATCCATAATTAATAAACTATTGAAATATAGGAAATAATATGATAATATGAATGGATAGCCTTGGTTGTGTTGAAAATTGTGAAGCTTCCTTTGTGAAAGCCATAGCTCACAATTCGTGATATATTTGAATATATATTTTTGTCTCATGGTGAGACCAAGTAGAGGATGTTGTTAACCACCATATGATTGCTTCCATTTGAGGGAATGACAAAGTGTTCATGCCCTGGAGATAAAATTAGTAGATCACATGCCCCCCTTTTGAGGTGTGGGATGAACCTATGAACCACATATCTCAAAAGAAATGGATTACACGCACCATGCATAAGATAGTAAAATAAAGTACTAATGTATAACATAATAAGACATCATCATGAAAACATCTATGCTATATATAAATTACCGCAAAAATAGGCTCAAAGTATAAGTTATATAAGCACAAGTGTAACATGCTTCCATGTGAGTAATATATAATAAATGTAATCATAACAATAATGAAATTCTCCTCATGGACACAAATAAGCAATCTAAGCATAGTTTTAATATTCCTATCAAGGGCAACATATAATCAATGAAGCACAAAAGCTAACATGCCCAATATAATCAGTGTAGAATCAAATATATCAAAGGAAAACATACACTTGAATCCTTGCCCCAATAGATGCATGACAAGTATCATGGAAATGTCGTAAAGCAACCAAGGACATCTACATGATATGGATCATGGAAAATCAAGGAAGACCGTGTATGGTTTAGGTCATGACACCAATCATATAGAAACACAAAGTAAAGAGAGCAAGTGGGGAAGGCACACTAACCAAACAATAAGCACACCACACTCAAAGTAAATATGAAAATAATGACATGTAAAATAGACAATACAAGAAATGTCATGCATAGAGAAAACATACCAATTAGAACACACACATTAAACAATCACAAGCTTGTGATACAAAGCATATAATAGAAGCAAGGAATATATATCAAAAAAAAGGAAAAGAAGAGAGGCATACTAGGTAGTAAGCATATAAACAAACACATTAGGCACACTAGAATCCAATCACCATAGAGGAAGTGAAACACCTATATAACTAAGCACAAATCAACATTGAATTCACACAATATACAATAGGAATATGAGCACACATAGAATCAATTTGCACAAAAAGATATATGTTAGGCGTGATAAACTAACATATATATGATCACATGAAAGCTCAATGTGATAAAGAGAATCACAAAATATAGAACCTAAAACATTGGTATTTGATGCTCCTAAAATGTCCCCAACTAATTGTGGATCCACAATCATATGTATATACTTGTAGACCCTATATCTATCTCCAAATTACCATCAAGTGCATGCATGTAAGAAATAGTTAGATAATACTAATAGGCTAAGTTGTGTACCTATGTAAATTCAAAGATAAACGAAAAGAAATTTCAGAAAATGACAATAAAAAAGGAAGAAAAGAGGCAAAAATAAGAAGAAAATAGGTAAAAACAAGAAGAAAGGAGGAGGGAATCCTTACTAACCTACAACTTCCCTTAGAATTGTGCACGTAGTGGGGCATGTGGCCTCAATATATAACGTGTTTCCATTGTGAGGAAGTTCACATAGGATTTTGAGCTGAGACAGAACAAACAAAGGCAAGGGCAAACAAAAAGAGAAACTAACACAATTAAGCAAAAAGAAAGGAGGGAGAAGGAACTATAAACAACGAAAGAGAAAGAAGGAAACTCAAAGCATATAAGAAATTGAAGGAACTAGACAATAAATCCAAAATAAAAGACAACCAAGATATGAAGGAGAAAAAAAGAAGGTATCTTCGAAATTCAAATAAGAATAAATGAAGAACCATAGTAAACTACAAGAAAATAGAGGTAAAGTGGGCAACAAACACAAAAGAAGTCTAAAGAATGAACAAAGATTCCCAAAAGCCACACATGAAAAAAAGGAAGAAGTATAATGCAAGCAAGCAAATAAAAAACAAGCAAGAAAGGAAAGCAAAAAAGGAAACCATGCACATGAAATAAAGATGGAAAACACAAGACTAACCAATAATATGAGGGGAAACACCATCATATTATATATGAGTAGAAACAATCGTATCATATAAAGTAAAATCAAGCTATGTAGGTGTCCATGAGTCTAAGAAAGATTAAATATTATCATCATCATTGTAACTTTCATTAATGTAATCATCATCATTATAATCATCAAAATTTTAAGCATCTATATGTTTTAATTGAAATGAATACTAGGGCCAATAACTTCATGCAAATTTAGTCAAATGAAGGGCAAAAAGTGTTTTAATGTAAATATAGTCTAGACAGTAAATATAGAACTCTAAGTGCATTGTAAAACATGAATAAATAATGTAAGCACTAACTAAAACAAGAAAATAATAATGAAATGATAGAAGAGATATGAGTCTATCACACATACGAAAAATCTTTGGATTCTGAAGCTCAAACAATGATTTGGAAGTGATTATGCATCTATATGTTAAATCTATATCTTTGACTATCAAAGGATTGAATATATGCTTCAACAAGTCTGAAATGTCGAATATACTAGGGTGGATTTGACATATTGTTGAATAGGAACCTCGAAAACTACAAAATTTATTCTGAGCTATCAAATCCATGCTTAGTACTTTTTAAAATTTTTATATTCAGGTGCATTGTTTGATATTGTATAGTGTTGTGCAATCACAATGCATAATAGATGGGGAAAATAATTTATTTTGACTTCTTTTCACTCCTTGACCTAACCATTTAAATGGTAGAAAGACATGTGTGCAAAGTTAGCAGACACATGACACCCAACAAGGAGTTGCAACTACATATCCCTCACACTTGGAACCAGAGTCAATGTAGTTCTCTTATGCAAGTGACTGGAATTTTGATTAAGAGTTTTGTATCCTCTCCTTAGTGAATTGTAGTGCAAACTGCATGAAAATTTGTATAAACCCTCTTTTGGTAAAAGTGGATGATGTCGTAATGGATCGAAGAAGGTTGATCTATCAAGGTGATAGCTCCATCATAAGTGTAGAAATATATTTTATCAATTAAGCTCTAATTTGAATAATGGAAAATGTTTTTTCAACTCTTGAATGATTTTTAGCACCTTTCCTCCTTGATAGAATGACTAGGAATGATTTGTATATATAGGGATTCTAGGACATGACATGTGTAATAGTTGACCATGAAAAATATAAAGAGACAAAATCAAAGGTGCAAGAAATCAAGCCGAGGTGAAAAAAACTACAAAAACACAAAAGATGGATTCGACCGTCCACTGAATCCATGTGGGGCAAAATTAGCAGTTCACCCACGAATTTGTCCATGAAGAAACAATTGCCCAAAATAAGGGCAAGAAATTTTTAAAAATATTAATTAGGCTCAAAGCTAAAAAAATATGAATGATGAAGACATCTAAAAGGATTAAAGGTCGAAGAGAGTCTAGTGTGGGGTAGAAAGTGTCAAAAATGACCAAATAACACAAGTGGACCAAGTGTAATAAAATAAATAAAAACATGAGTGAAAAAAGTCTTGTACCAAAATTAGGTGTCTACATAATGCCCTTAATTTGATGTGCATATGTGATGTGAATGCTTGCGTACATCAAATTAAAATAATAATAATTTGACACACATACCTCGTCTTACCTAGGAAAGGATGGATGAATTGAATAATGTTTGAAAAGGACTTCCACCCCCATGCGATGTCATCTATTAGAAATTATAGAATACCTAAAAGCATTGGCTTATTGAAAAATGTATTTAATGTCATATCATGTCATAGAGAATATAAATGGAAATAAAAACATGAGCATATGAATGAATGAATGAATACACATTTTTGTATGCGAAGCACTGTCAAAGCAAAACAAACATATTCTAACAAATATTTTCCATTTCTTAATTAGAGAAATATATACATGCCATCTGGCCATATTTGGTGAAAATTAAGTTTTAAAAAATATTTTCCATTTCTTAATTAGATAAATAGATACATGCCATCTGGCCATATTTGGTGCATTCACTCTGATGAAATTCAATAAATTCTATTCAATTCACTTAATCTTTTGCCAAATATTGAAAATTCATGAAAATATTGGATTTATGTCCCTTTTTGAGGTAAGGGATTGTAAAACATGTTCTTGCAATCACTTATATTAAAATAAAGAGTTAAATTCACCACGTGTCATTATAAAATATAGTTGAAGCTTGGTAAAATATTTGAAAAATCATATAAAGACATGCCTGTGATCATTGAAAAATATTGTCATGTATCTCTCAAGAGTAAGATGCACATCCTTATGTGAGGATGACAAAAATGTGGGAAAATAAAATTCCCAGATGAATGTTTAGTATGATTAAGATTTATGTAGTAATAAGCTATAAAAAATAGATAAGGTTAAAATGCCTCTAATGGCAAAGAAAGAAAGGAAAAAATAACATGCCCCAAATTTCATATTTGTGCCCCTAGAAGGATAGATAAATAAATTAAGCACCCACAACAATAGTATGCCCCAATACATACAAGGTAAATACCATAAAAACATAGGCACAAAGCATAATAACAACCAAAATAGTAATTTGTATGATATAAACCATGACACTAAACGTCAAATATTACAAGAAACATGTAGTTAGATATAGGAAATCATCATGCAAGGGCACATAACTCACAAGACATGACATGACATAACAACTCAATGACCATTTATGAATAGGGATTGAACAACACACTCAAACATGCAAATCATACACATGCCAACAATCAAACACTCATAGGAACACATATAATGTAACAATGAAACAATCACAATGTAACCAAACAATGTACATATCCATGTCACAAGCAAGATATAGGAAATACAATATATGATGTAATCAAAGTAAATGGATCAATATAATAAATGGAAAAAAAGAATATATCATCATAAAATCTGCTATATAGAGGTACCCCTAATGCAAAACATATCACCAATGTGATAATGCCCCCGGGATATGGGCATGAGAGTATCCATGTATCATATGATAGTCCATCATCATGTGAAACCTGCACAACTTGCATTGCACCCACTTAAATAATACCATGAGAAGCACATGTATAAAATGTATATGAAAAACCTCTACCATAGGTAAATAATCATGATATCTATCAATCAACAAAGAGATTTGATTTTTGTCATTTCTAATGTTTTTTTATTTTATACTTTTTTTATAAGAATAATATTACACAAATAAGAAGCTCATGGGCAAAATTGAGAAAAAAACATAAATAGGTAGGACAAGGGACACAAAAGAAAAATAAAAAGAAGAAGAAAATCCAAACAACTTACAACTTACCTTAGAATTCAATGTATGCTAAGAATGAAAGTCTAGATATATATGTGGTAGGACATAAGTTCTAGATATATATGCTACCATCAATGGGAAACATATGAAAGTTTTTGGAATGAGATAAAAAATCAAGGGACAAGGGTGAGTACAACATATCAAGCAACAAAAACCAAGTGGCTATAAGAATGCCGATAAAAAATAGAAAGTAAATGTCAAGGTTTCAAATCTAGAATAAATGGAAGGCATGTAATCAACTCAAAGGAGGAAGGCACATGAAAGGTGCAACATATATAATAAAGAATCTATGTAAAAAAATAAACTAGAGTATAATAATGATATATCAATGAAACCCAAGATGTATACTAGCATAACCAATCAATGATCTCATTTATAAAGTGAAATCCCATAATAGGGAGTCAGATGTCTCACTCAAAGTATTGGAGAAATAATCGCAAAATGTGTAATAACTAAAATCATCATCCCAAAGAGATATATAGTGAAGGTGGGCTTGAGGAGACATTGAAAACTCACAAAAATCAATCGTAAGAATATATTGTGGTGAAACTATATTCGGCTCAGGTGCTTAAATATGATCTAGTACAAGAGGTTGTAAACCATTATTAGGATGCAAGTGAGTAGGTATGGTATTGTCTCGAAGGTGATAGTATAGGATTAAACACTCTAGTAAGTGATGCCATAAATATAATTTTCATAAGAAATATAATAGTAGATGATGAAACTGTCACGTAAACCACATGAGGTTGAATAATTTGGTCCTTATATATTGATCTAGATGTTCACATCTATGCTCTCTAAGTTCAAAGAGGTAACAAGTTGTTCTGTGAATGGTATTTAATTCATTATCATGCAATTTTTATATAAAAATATTTAGTGTGGAAGATATTGCTTTCATATGATTAATCCATTAACATTGAATAAATAGGTTATATGAACCAATATCCATCACTACATAGAACAAAACTAATAGGATCCGAGGACTAACTGCAATTGGTAGAGTAATACCACCAAGGGGTATACATGTAATTCCATCATAACTCAAGTATCATAGTAATACCAATTAAATCTTTTTAACTCTAGCCTCAACTAACTAGGAATGACATTGTACTAAGATTTCTGCTAGAACCATTGTAAATCATAATGTTGTGTGCGATCAAGGTATTGTAATCAATAAAACCATGTATGTAAAGAGGACATTTTATTGGTTCATTGTGTTGTAGCATGTGGTCATAGAATGCAATAAAAGGTGCTTGTTGTTGAGAGCTCAAAACCATGCCAATAATGTTATCAATCTCATGCTCATGTGAAATAGTTGAATAATGTATAAAATTCATCATATGAGCATTATATTCTTTCTTAGTTTCATGATTTGGTAGTGGATTATTAAAAAATTGAAAGGGTTTATTAGGCATGGCGACATATTCATTGAATATTGAATTATGGCCTTCAATTTGAATGGTGTTACTATATGGTAGTCACAATATTGATTAACATCTTATCCTTTAATAAAATTAACTTAAGTGGTATCCAATTGATATGGCTTAGGTAGAGTAATCAAGTTACATTTAAACAAGTGTTTAAGCACTTTGTGAGGTGTGTTGATTACCCTTATGAATTATCACATATTCCTAAAAGGGGCAAGGACTAGCTTGTTGATTGGTTGTGAAACTATATTTATCATTTTGAATTCATTCTTAGCTTGAAATGTAGGCACATAATTAGTCTTAATTTTAAATGTTGGCTTTCTTTGATATTTTGAGGTAGTAGATGTGGAGGTAGTAGATGTATAATTAAGCGTATTGGCCTCTAAAAGTTTAACAATATTGCAAAACATGTGGAAAATTTAATTGAAATAATGGTAGGTTTTAAACATAAATTTGTCTTTAGTGGTGTAATAAAACTATATGAGAGAAGGCTTTGAATCTTGATATTAGGGATTCAATATGGCATTCATTTTCGTAAGCATAGTCTTGAATCCAAGCATATAGTTAGGAACATTCTCACTAGGTCCTTGTTTAATTTGAGAAGTGTGAAATGTGACCTTTTGAGTAACATTTATTGAAAATGAGCTAATAACATGTCATTTTTTGTATTACATCGATGTTCAGAGCCCTTAGGTAGAGTGGATAACCAATCTAAGGCATATTCATTTAGAATTTTGGGAGAAAATATTTGTCATAAGTAAATCATTGTGAGTAAAACCAAATTATAATGTGAAATAGGCCTGATTTGATGTCAAGGATCACCATTGTCACTATATAAATAAAATTTAGGCATTGAAAAAAAAAGCAGAAAGAGATGAATTAGTGCCTCAATAGCTAAATATGGGTTGTATATTATTTCATTAGATGAAACCACATGAGTAGGAGTTTGGGATGATTGAGATAGTTGTGTAATTTATAAATGCATATCATCAAGTTTTTATTAAACCAATGGATTAAGAGATGTACCACTAGTGTTTGTGTTGGAGCATGATTAGAATTTGTATGCATATATGTAGGAATGGATGCCTTTCAAGGATTAACATTTGTAGAAATGAAGACATGATTAATATTTTGAATATGTCCAAGAAAAAAAGACAAAATATAATATTTTTTTCAGATTGGTCATTGGATTGATAGTATGAGGAACCTTAGAAGCCTTAGGTTATGAAATAATAGTAGGATTAACTTGAGGAGGTGTCACACTAGGTGGAATACAAGAAGTTTTGGGCTTGCACTAGCCTCTTCACCCAATGTAGATGTAGAGCTTCCAATAGGCATATTATAAACTTTAAATGATAAATATGATTAAATGTATGGTTTAGGTTTAATTTGTTGTTTTAAATTTTTTAACTTAAGAAGCATAGGTTTTGAAAATGTATGATGCTTATTAAACATGGATTTAAATTTAGCAACTCTACATAGATAAACATCATCAAAAATATATTTTAAATGACTCTGATAATAATGAGAAGAACCCCAACACCCTCTATATTGAAGGGGAAAAGAATAGTAAGGATACCAATGAAAAGGAAATCTACCCAAAAAAAAATTCCTATAAAAGGACCCTCATATGTGCAACAACCCCAAGGAGGATGATGAAAAGATCAATCTGGAAGAGGTTGTCAAGAGCCTTCATATGTTAAAATAAAAATCCAATGAAAGAGATAGTCATGAGAAAGCCATAGAGGTTGTAAAAAAAAGGCATTAATTTATAAAATGATAAAATCAACACCCCCAAGGAATTTAATGAGGCCATGAAGGAGATCAAACACTAGGATAATGCTCAACAAAATTAAGGATGAAGTAGAACTACAAAAATTGATTCCCTTTTGGTCTTTAAATGATCAAAAGAGATTCAAAGATGAAGTCAACAAACTCAACCAAAATAATGGGATTTAATGCACCAAATATGATCTTCTAGAGTTAAGCACCGAGATCCAGAACATAAAGGAAAAAATGCATAATCTAGAAAAAGTTAACAAAAAACTCAGTAAAAATCTCAACACTCTGGTGGAGTATAGTAGGTACACTGTGATGAAAAGCTTACAGAGAATGTAGACTTTAAATTTATTGTCAAAGAGAAAGTATGAAGACTCAAAGATACCCATATATGAAAAGAAGATGAAGGCTATTGTTGGGGAAGCGGATGTTTCTTATTCAAAAGTTTACAAGGATCTCACTTCTAAAAAGCCAACCAGACATCTGAATCAGTGACTATATGTTTGGCCTAAGCCCTATTTATTTGTGCCTTTTTGTTGTTTATCTGTTGCGTATCTATTGCATTCTTTTTATTTTTGCTATTTTTCTATCTTGTGATAGGATTATTTTTATACTTAGTCTTTAGAACTAGCCTTTTTGATTTTGTACAGGGTTGGGTCGCTTCTTAAAACCCACTTTTACCAATATTAAAACATCATCAAAAATATATTCATTGTCATCTTCATCATTTGAAAGAATAGTAAAAGGCATATTATCCTTACGATATTGCACATTCACATTTGGATTAACATAGACCATAGAAGGAATATCAATATAAGCATCCATTTTTTATTGCCAAGAAGCACAAGTATCAAAAAATGGAAATTAGGTCAAATCATAAGTAGCATCACTTAATCTAGAACTTTACTCAGTAGGATGTGTATCTATAAGCTTCCTACGTGGCGTAAGAATTAAGAATGAACAAAATGAAGGGAGCTAAGCTATTGATTAAGTACTTAAATACGCACAAACAAGCTAAAAATTTGAAGATCAAAATTTAAATAGGGTATCAAACCATAGAAAAAACCTTCAAAAGGTGTACACATTCAAAGAATGAAGATGTGTGCACTAATTTTTAAAGTTGGATAGAAATTTGAAAGTAGACAAGGTTGAAGGGAAATCTAGGGTTTAATAAACCAATGTACATAATTAATATTCAACCATGTAAATTATAAAATCAGACACTAAAATCAAAAAAATCAAACCTAAGGGGATGAGGGTTTGAGAAACCCTAGGTTGTATGCATCAATTTATAAAAACTAGATGTAAATTCGAAAGTGTAAATAGATGAAATAGAAAGACTAGGCTCATAGTTGACCAATGTAAAATAAGTTGTAGATCTAATAATCATATCTAAATGGATTAAAAAACAAAAAATAAACCATAGGGGGGAAACCCCTAAAAGTATAAGTGTTCGAAGAATAGAGGGGTTCACTAAATGTTTAATTGAAATGAACACTAGGGCAAATATCCTAATGCAATTCTAGTTAAATGGAGTAATTTTTTTAAAATGCAAATATAGTCTAAAGAGTAAATTCATAACCTTATGTATTATTATGCATATGTATATAATGATATGACATTGAAAGGGATATTTATTGATTCATCATGTTTAGATTATTGTGAACCCTAAGTGTGCTTAAAAAAAGAACAAATAATAAAAGTAAAAATTGAAATAAACAAATAGTAATGAAATGATTAAGGAGATAAGAATTTGACACACTTAGGAAGAATATTGGGCTTCTAAAGTTGGAATAATGATATGGGAGTGATGATGCAGGTTTACGTCAGATATGGATCTCTAACCATCAAAGAATAAAATTGATGCTTCAACAGGAACCAATGAATTTGCCTAAGGAAGATATTATAGACCATTGAATAATCACCTTTGCAACCACTGAGATTATTTTGAGATGTTGAATCTGTACTTAACATTTTTTTAGATTCTTGAATTTTCTATGTAGGTGCAATGTCTAATTCTATACAGTGTTGTGTGATCACAGTGCATAAAATATGGGGAAAATATTCTATTTTCTCTTCTTTTTTATCCTTGACCTGACCCTTAAAAATGGATGCAAGACAAGCGTGTGCCAAGTTAGTTGACTCAGGCTACCCCTTAAGGAGCTGCAACTACATATCCTACATACATATAATCAAATTCAATGTAGTTCTCTTGTACACATGAGTGAATTTTTTAAAGATAGATTTGTCTCCTTATAAAATCCCAAGTTTTAGCCTCTTAATAAGCATGTATTAAGCAAATTAAAATAATACCACTTAATATTTTTTAGTAGACTTGTATTAGTTTTCATTCACAAATTTATATATGTTTAAGTTTTTAATTGGTTCAGCTTAATGTTTTTAATGCTTTCATGCAATTATTTATATTTAGCTATTTGTATTATTTATATAATTGAAATAATTTTGTTTATTCATCTAATTCCATTCAAGCACCATTAATGCCCTTTGTGTGTGTTTTAGGTGGTATCGTTTGATTGGGATGAGCTAGGCCCTAGAGAAAAGGAGTATGGGGAGGAGAATTACAATTCTATATAGGTGAATGGCAAGTAATGATATTGAGAAAGAGATCTACTTATTCCACCTTTGTTATTTGTTGTCTCACACTATCTTAAACCAGTGATGTGTGTACTTTAATTATTTGTTACACCTTTGCAGTTACCCTATAATAGGGTGGTTATTACAATTTTGATCATTGATTTAGCAGTGATGCCATGTGTGCTTGATTGTAAAAGGATTTTTTTTTTTTAGTAGATTCTTGCTTGCATTAGATTTGCATGAAAAGAATTAAAATGTATTGGAATTAGACCTTAATCCTTGATAAGACTTTGGAAAAATGATAATATATTTTTATTAAATTATATACTATATAACACATAGTGTTAAGGTACATTATAAGTTATAGGCCACAACATGGTAATGCCAATGTTTGACTTAGTCAGGGCACTTTACCAGGAAATACTATTAGAAAGCTTCAATGATTCAAAATGAAAGAGGTCCCGCAGAGAATTTGTCTTTGGAAAAACCATGGAAAAACTTAGAGGAAAGAAATAGAAATAAAAACAAAGAAAACAAAGAGAAAGAAAAGGTATTTTTATCTTCACAAACTTGTGGAGAATAAATGGGGTTTAGGGATGCCATTTCCATGACGATATGGGTGGAATACTTACCATTTTTGGCTTCCCCTTTGCTAAAAATCTTGAAAAAGCTCAAATATTTAATGGAGAAAATATATGGCATTGCTATTTGAGGAATTTTGGAAAGTTTTTGAAGAAAATACAATGAGGAACTAGGGCATCAATTAACAACTTTTGGATTGATAAGTATATCTCAAGGATTTGAAGTAAGTTGGTTGTTTTATTTATTAGCTTTATTATTGCACCTCATTGTTATGTTACTATAGAAAATCTGGTTGTGCTTGTCACCAAGGATATTTTGAGTGGGCATGGAAAAACATGTGGTAGAATAGAAGAGATGGGTGTTCTACATGGGCATTCGATGACCTTGCATATACCTTTATCTCCTTCATTTATCCAAATTATTCTCTCTGACAACCCTATTATCCATAACAATCTTTCTTGATTTCTTTGCTATTTTTTTTCATGTTAAATGTATGTGAGTGACTGTGTTTAATTTGGTGAAGATAATTTTGAAATGGAAAGCCTAGGTATTTTGATCTACCAACAAAATCTCATTGAGTGGTTGGATTTTTTTTTCCACAATGCCCTAGATGGTTGAAAATTATTTGTTGGCATATATCCCACTGATGGCTGCCATTAAAGGTGGGCAAGCAACTTGAACCATTGTGATCTCACTATGTTGTTATTATTTTCATATCTTAGTTGTGCATTTTTGAAAACCTAATAAGTTGATATATCATTTCTTGTATATGATTTTTAAAGTGATACTACTTCACTTGCGGGATTGTTATATTACTAGACTATTGGTTTAGGGTGGTAAGCACCAACAATGGATGGCTCAATTTACACACTTTTCTTTCATCCAGTGAGTACACAACAGATGATTGAAGTCTTGATTGACTCAAACCCAATTAGAGTTGTAATATTTCTAGTGGATACTTCTCTCAAATTACTAAGTTGATAAGTCTTCTCTAAGATCAAGTAATATATTTGTTTTCTATTTATTAGAAGAGAAGGAATAACATGAGTAGTATGTTAAGCTCATGGAATCATTGAGTACATATTGATATTAAAGAAGTGATACTATAAATTAATTTTTTAATTTTTATTGTCAAGTAAATATGGAATAGAATGTTGTTTGTTTTAGTTGACCATGTTATTGAAATTTGGGAATAGGCATTGTTAAACTTTACTCATTATAATAAGGACCATGTAGTTTATACATAAGATATTGCACTCATTTTTACTCCATGTGAGAGTATTTATTTAGATAATGATACTTATTTTAGTTGGAAAAAATAGATAAGGTTTATTGTATGGATTTCATTACCTCTGTACCTTGTTAAAGTTGAAATTCGTGATATAAGAATGGAAATATGAAAACTTGTAAGCATGATTTGGGCATCTTAATTTTTTCTCTTTTCACATTACATGCTCAAATTTTATTTCATTGGTTGTAGCTCTTTAAGCACTTATACTCTATCTTTTTCTGTGAAAAAACTCTTATAACTAAAGCAAAAACTCAGTGCATTTTCAAAAAGAGTGAATACTTTAGTCTAGTTCCCTATCTGGTTATTTTGTTAACATATATACTAGAATTATGGAGCTAAAATTTATAAAATGCATGATTATTTTTATTTTTATGAATATTCATTGTGAGGTCAGGGAAAGAACTAGAAAATGGACGTTGATAGCATTATGTTGTGATTATTTCAACATTGGTGTTTGGCATGTTTTTCTTTGAATGGCAACAAGATATGTCTTGTGAATGAAAGCATCACTCTAATGGATTAAGTGATCAGGGCTTATTATAATTATAAATTCAATAATGCTTAAGTTCTTGAACATAAGTAATGATATGTGAATATTCTTTAACCTTGATAAATTCAAAATGAATGCATGATCATACCACTTATGTAAGAATAATAGTGTTGATTTTGTCATAGTTACATTAGCATTTGACAAGGGTAGGATTGTCATGATTTTTATGAAATAGGTATATTAAAGGCCTATTATTCATTGTCATTTTATCACTGTACCATTGGCAACTTAAATGAAATGTTGTTGGCATGATAAAATTATGATAGGGCTTTTTACATACTATATTTTTCCTCAAACCTAACTTATAAGCACTTATTGTTTGCTTTTGTTTTCGTACCAACTTAACCATGGATATTTAGTTTTGTAATGGATAATATAGATCTAGGTCTAAATTTTCAAAAGATACTGAGAGTAAGGATTTCACATTTTTTGACATAGAACTCCATTTTCTTGGATGAGTAATTGTGAACTTCATAACTCTGTTTTTAATAGTAATGGCCAATATGGTTTTTGGATCTTATATCAATACTTAAATGAGATAAGATTTGATCATATTATTAAAAAACTTTATTGATAAATTAATTACTTGAATCTTATATATCAAATCATTTATGAGAATAAAATGTTCTTAAGATTTAAGGCTTATTTGAAGTTACCTTGCCAAGAATGATTATCTCTATTTTTTTACTTTGAGATGAAATTGAATTTTAATGGTAGAAGTATTGTACCTCTACCATTTCTTAGACGATGTTGAAAGCCTTGAAAAATTAGACTTTCTTCCTATTATGAGATAATTTGATGGATGTGTCCACATGTAATTGCACTCATGTTTAAATATCTTGTTCTATTGCACAGTAGGCACACTAAATTTTAATAAAATTGGAATTGGCTTGAAATAATAGTTGGTATCTTACACTTGCTTGGAATTATATAATTGGGTTAGCTTAGTTATTAATAACAACTTTGAATCTACTTATCTAATAAATATAGATAAACAATGTTGATGGGGAGACCTATTTACACTTGTTTCATTTATTGATTGTCATCAAGGAAACATATGCTTGGGCAATTCCTTTAAGTGGGTAAACATCATAGATACCATATATGGGGTTTTGCACCTAATAATCTATACCAATGAATGCATCATTAATGGACAAGGTTATGATTGAGTCATGTGAGGCAACTTTATGCTTGTTAAACTAATATGTCTCTCTAAACCTATGGCTATTTGACCCTGTTATTAAGTTGTATTAGATAATTCCAAGAATTACAACATCATCATTTTGTCCTTAATAGGGTACAACAAAATGGTGGAGAGAATTATAGTATAGCCTTTTTGTTTGGTACTAGGACCATCATTACACTTGATTCTCCCATGAATGATGACTAATGGATCTATCCAAAATAGATTGGACCCTTGTATAGTTGGGTATGCCTACACATTTTGATAAACACTCAAATTAGAGTATGTATCTTGACCGAGCCAATGTTTTATATGTAAACCCTTTTACTCTACACACTGCCCTAAAAGAGGAATGCATGTCAAGTAGTTGGTATGGTGAGACTTAGTTGAGATCAATGTGGAAGCAATGTAAAATCAATCTTGAGGTTAATAAAACACACTTTTGATTTGAGGTATAAAGTATAAACATATAGTTATGCAATATTTTTTGTGGTGTGGGTTTTTAAGGTTATGACACTCCTCTCCTTAGAGCAATGTAATGTAAAAGACATAAACATTTACCTAATATTTTAGTACAAGTAGATGATGTTATAATGGTTTGAAGAAGGTTGAAGTGTCAAGGTGCTAGCTCTATCACAAGTGTGGAAATATATTGTATTAATAAAGGACCTAATTTGAATAATGGATAAGTATGACTCAACCCTTAAATGTTGTTTGACACCTTCCCTCCTTGGTAAAATGAATAGGAATGATTTGTATATATTTCTAGGGCATGATATATGCAATGGTTTACCATAGAAAATAGAAATATATGAAATCAAAGGTATGGGAAAGTAGGCCAAAGTGGGAGACACAAAAATATAGAGGATGGATTCAGTGGTTCGCTGAATCCACATTGGGCAAATTTGGAAATTCACTTATAACTAGTAAATTTCTCCTTGAAGAAATAAATGTTTAGAAAGAGGGAAATAAACTTATGAAATAGATAAATTAGGCTTAAAGATGAATGTGTAAGACATCTAGAAGGTTCAAAAACTAGTGAGAATCTAGTGTGGGGTAAGAAGTGCCGAAAAATATCTAAATATACACAAGTGGACTAAGTGTGACAAAATGGTGAAAAAACATGATGGAAAAGGGTCTTGTAAAAAAATTAGGTGTCTACAATATGTTACCCATTGTACCTTATTTTAAAGTAGCACAATATTTTATCTGAATGTCATATTGAAAAATTAGATCTTTTGTAGGTATGTTACAATAAAATTATATTTGTAGGTCAAAGAGTATATACTTGTGAACTTTAGGCTCACTTATTTGAGTCCTCACTATTGCTTATTAGTTTGGCAACTCCTTCAGTATAACCTTATGTTGAACGTGTACTAGAGGCTCATAAGTAGTGTTTTGAATAATGTTATTCCCAAGATTTATATAGCTAAAGTTTTAGTATCAACGATAAGTTGAAATCAAGTTAAAAAGATCAAAGGTAAAAATATGAGTTAGGTAAAAAGATTTATACTTGGAAAATTTGAAAAATATTAAGTTAAAGTTAAAAAATTAAAAATATAGGGCATGTACCCATGCCCCACTCACCAAGGGGATTAGGTTTGCTTGACATATTGGGTGTGCATGATGTAAGATACGTCATAACCCCATGACTCATGCTTTCATTCCCATTACATCCCCACTACTGAGCCCAATAGGCCCTATGGATGTTAAAGCATGTCTGCAGTGAAACATAGATGCAACATTATGTTTGTTACACTAGTGGGACTTGACAGACCCTACCATGTGTATGCATGTGCACATGCAAAAGGTCGGTGCCAAAGTATGCCAAATCTTCCCTATAATAATTTAAAAATAAAATATCCATTCTCAGTTACATTAGGACTTCCCTCTCAACTTAGTATAAATGTGCCTCTGAAGTTATAGCCTTCCACTATTTGATTGCGTGAAGAAAAATTTCCATTAAAAATAATAAAAATATTCATGCCTCTGAGTAATATACATTGGTGTCATTTTAAATAGGTGTAATGATAATTTATAACAAATTATACTATAAGGGAAGTTATCAGTACCTTAGGTACTCCAAGGTTACATATATATGCCACTATCATCTACTAAATAATTTAGAAAATCAACTAACACTTTCATGACCACTATAGCCTACTCTCTATAACCACAAAAAAAAATTGACTTTGAATTCACATAGGAATTTGAAAGTTCTCATTGAGGTAGCCTTATGGATCATTAAATCAACAAAAATAAAGTATAAGTACATGGGTTATGATTATATGTTGGTGCTTGAGAGTGACATTCTTAAAATTGGTGATTCTTAAATTGGGCACATAGATTTAGAGAAGTTCATAAAAGAATGAATGTAGAAGCTCCATCCTCCGTAGCTACTCTCCTATCTAAAAGTAGACTTTTTGAAGTAACTAGTTTTGCCCTATGTTTAGACCTAGTGATCACCTGTGCTTGATATTATGATCATGAAACCAAAGAGATAAAATCAAATGGGGGTTATTTGGTGTCCAAACTGGATAACACATATATGAACATGACTTTGTAGATTCCTATCAAAGAAACCTATGCAATAATGAGCATAAAATTTGGATAAACATTTTGGGACAATAATCCAAGAAAGCACCTCAATGCCTCAATACCATCAAAAATCCAAACAAGCCTTTCTTTATAGACTTCAAATAGGAACTATGATATACAATAACTCTCCTCAACAAGATGGTAAGTAACAAGACTACCGTGGATTTTCATCCACGAATGTTCATGGATATGAACATCATAACATGAAAAATATATTTATTTGGGTGATATTATTAGTGATGTTCTTCATCAACAACTGACCAATGTAGAATCAACCAAAACTTTCTACATGATATCCTACTTGGTGTATTCATTGGTATTCTAAATAGTATACCCAGGCCTCACTCAAATTGGCTAATGCAAAATCAACCACCAATGTGTGTGAATTCTATTCTCAGCCAACCCTAGAATAGAGTAATAAAGAATTCAAATGGGTCAATGATGCTTTCACTATGAGATTTATATAGACATTAGATGAGGAATAGGGAATGATAATCTTTTATGAAGCAACCAATCTCATTTCACAATATGAGAGTTACTTTATTCAATTCTATAAATTATCATACATTAGAGTTGGAGGATTCAATGATTGTCTTTTGCTATTTCCAAGGTTGGAAAAAAAAAATGTTGATCAATTTGTGTAGACAGTTGGTTGGAGTGCATCCTCTAGAAAATAGAAATTTTGAATAGGGCCAAGGAAGAGCTAAAGAAATAATCTTATATTAGAGGTGATAAAAAGGCTTAAATTTATTTCAATGTGGGAAGCTTGCATTTTGACTTGCTTAGGGAGGATACATCTAGTCAATATACTATGAATGAAATCAAAGAGCAATTCATAAAAATAATCAAGGAGTTATTCAAAGACGGTGCGTTCAACTTTGCCTCTAGGAATATGCTCAGGGAGTTTCATGCCTCACTTTAAGATCTAAATTCCCAATTGGCTAAGATTTTAGAAGCCCCAAATATAATGTTGCTAATATTTTATAGATTATTAGTACGCTATAAACATGTGATAGTTCCTAAGGGAAATTAAATCATAGAAGTAGTGAGGATTTTAAGATATTCAAGATAGCCAGGGACAAGGGGAAGGCCATTGGTCAAGAAAATCCTCCACCTCAAGATCCATACAAGTTAGTTCCCACTCCAAGAAAGGATTCATAAGATAATCAGAATCACTTTTCTAATTTTGTCCTCTTTCTATTTCAGTAAAGTTTTTTTTTTTTTTGTAAAAATTTAAATATTAATGTAAAATAGAATAGAACAAAAGTGAATATAAAAAAGGTCAACAATGGAATATGAAGTGTTAGTTAATTCCATCCTATCTGTATAAATAGAACAAATGGATATTGTACAAGGGTGGTTTGATGCTCATTATTATTTTTGATTGAAAGGAAAGGAGAAAGAGACGTTGTGTTCATCTTCTAATGAGGAACACAAGGAAAGTTCCAAAACTTTTTTTTCTAGTGTTTTAATTTATGGATGTGTGTTTTTATTATGTTGATGCATATCCCTCAACTCTCAACCAATATGTGTTTTATTGTCAAACCATCATATTAATTTCACAATTTCTTCTTGTCATGTAAGGGATAAAATATGCATTTGTTCATTCATACATGACCCTTCACCTTACTTCTTTTTATTTTTATTTTAATGGTTGAAAGAAATAAAACTTAATACTACATTTAACCTGTAAATAGGTTTATTTATGTTTTTTCTCTTTTCAATAAAGATATCCTCCCCTTCAAATAGAGGAGAGAATTTTTGTCTCCTTCATTGTTGTGAAATACAAAACTTGTCAAAGTATGAAACATTTCACTAACAAATAATAATCTATTGATTATTATGAACAAATTTTAAGCATTGATGTAATGTTGACAAAACTTCTCTCATTTGATTAATCCATAACCTTCCAAAGAAAATGTCATGTCTCATTGTCAGTGGTACATGAAACCAAGATAAGATGGTCTTAGGACCAACTATAATAGGCAGTTTGATGCATCCAAGTGGTAACCTTATAGTCCCATCATATCCCATAATAATCATGGTAATACCAATTAAATCCCTTTGATTATATCCAAGAGCAGTGGATTTTATTCATGCACATACTTATAGTTAATCCATTCTCAATCATAATTCCATTGGTTTCCCTTGAATTTTTACCTATAAAAGCTCAAACAAATAGTGCTCCATTATTATAGTCATATTTTACAATCTCATGACCATATAATATAATTATAGAAAAATATTTATGCATTACATTGACCACACCTATGAATTTATCAAGTAGACAAGATTTAGAAACTTGTGGTGGTGTAGACCCTCAAATTTGGTATTAAAAACTTTAAAATATTACTTTTAGACCTATCTCTGACATAAATGATTGGTGCATACACAATTGACTCCTATTCATGTTCTCTCATTGCCATTCATTTATCTATTAACTAGGCCTTCCCAATTTGTTATCATTTATGCACCAGATCTTCCTAGTTTATGCATCAATAAACCATTGTCCTAAGCATATTTTTTGCATATTCTAGATCGTCATTTCCTCATTCTTAGATAATACAAGCAATAGTTCGATGTTGTTAGTTACTAGTAGTGTTTGCCTTTTTTGATAGCATCCTAGGTTCTTCAAATAACTATTTTTTAAATTAAAATCATTCCCTTAAGTTTTCCCACAAATTTTAATTATTGGTTATGGAGAGGAATTACCCAACTAGTATTTTATATGTACACATCAAGACTAAGGATATTCCTCTCTAACAAGCATCTTGAGCCTACTTGAGAAACCACTTGCACATTGAGGAATAAATCTATGCATCCTCGATAAATTATCACAAATCTTTCAAATCTAAAAACCCCTCAAAGGAAATGTCCCTAAGCCAAGTATTAACACCTAAACTAAGGTTAAAGGTTAAATATTATCAAGCGTTGAAAGTTAGCAGGTTTCATTGCATTCTAGAATATTACTATTGAGAAAATATACACCTAGGTGGGAGAACTACATTTGATTTAAGTCCTTAGAATATATGAATTTAGGAGACACTCAGCCAAAAAGTGGGGTGTGGTTGAGGCTTTCGAACCCATAATCTCTACTTATTTTTAATATTACAAGCAAGTGTTGAAAGTGAAACTAGGTTTTTAAGGTGAAGGTGGACAAAATCAAAATTTGTGCATAAAATTGAGCGTCTAAAAATAACATTAGAAACATCTTGATAGGAAGATACAATGATTTATGATAGAACGTATTGAAAAAAACATAGAGATTAGTTGAAAGTAAATAGTGAGCACATATGGTCACCTTACGTGTTTGAGCATCACTAAAAGTGTCTTGAAGGGTTTTGATAGTCATATTTCTAAGCCGAGCAACCATAAATCCATTATGAATAGTTTTTGGTGACTGTGCATAGGCAATGAGTAAAATAAATAGTGAATAGGCTAAGTACCTTCTCCTTTTTCAATTCTTATAAATAATAAGCTCAATATCTTCTACTTTTACATTCAAATCTATATAATTTATGCCATATATTATATAATCTAAATAGTCTCTAGTTTTAACTTATTTAAATCAATAAATAAAAAATAAGTTAAAATAATTTGGTGAAGTCGATTCCTCTTTCAAGTGTGAAAAAATGTAGGTTTCCATCAAGGTTTCATCATTCCTTAAAGTCTCAAATTTGGCATGGGGTTTCATATATAATTTTTATTTTTTTATCTTATTCACATTAATATATAATGACTATCATGAATATACATAGTTTATATTTCCTCATTCAAGCTATGATAGTTATAATTACACATTGTTGGTGTGAAATATGTACTATATTTCACAATCATGTATTGAAATGGGTCAAATTTATGTGCAATAAAATTAAGGCTGAAATTACTAATGAAGAGTCCTTTCTTTAATAACTCATATTACCTAAATATCTAGTCTGAGATGCTTTTGATTACTACTTGATGTCAAAGGGCATGTTTGCATATATTCATTCCTCCTCCCCTTATAATTCAAGGTATTGATAACTACCATCCTTCCCTAATCATTTTAACTTAGATTATATTGTATTTTGTGATCCATACTTTCATAACATAGAGGTAGGGTGCTCCATCTTACATGGAAGATTGGAGGAAGTTAACATGTTCCTCATAATCACGCTTTACCTCCTAGAGGGCTAGCTATTGTAATAAAATACTATGATATCATCAACCAACTAAAGAATACTCAAGCTAATATCTCCATCATAGAGTTTCTAAAGAGGTCCACTATATACAAGGATATTATTTATGCAACATTGCATGATGAAACTTTACCAAATGATATAGAACCTACTTATTTTGAATCCATCATAAACACATTGAATATTTGTGAAGACATGATTTATTTTGATAAGGAATAATTTCCTACTCAACATATTATAGATCAAAATATCCCATTATTCATTAAAGTGAAAATCTTAAATAAGAGAGTCAAACATGTTTTGATAGACAATAGATTAGGATTGAGCATTTGTAATATCAAGTTTATAAAACATTGAGTTTCAACATGGATTCCATTCATATATCAGACAAGAATATTACAGGCTTTGTTAATGTCACTTGACAAGTGCAAGGTTTAATTACTTTGGATGTGACAGTAGGCCATAAGACTCTTTCTAATATGCTTCACGTGATGCCAAATCATTTGCATTACAACATTCTCCTAAATAGACCATAGATTCATGAAATGAAGGTTGCATGATATACCTCACATCGGATCTTAAAATTATGTATAAGGTATGTTTTCACACATGTCCTATGGATAATTAACCTTTTAAATATTGAAAAATTATAGAGCCCACTGATGGATGCATTCCACAATCTAATCTTACTCATTATTCCATAGTACCTCCATCACATACCATACCATTGGATATAATACATACATATAAAATTGGAGAATCAAATAAATCTATAGAAAAAGAGCGACCTAAAAATATACCACGTAGTCAAGAGCTAGTAAAATAACCACCACAAGTATTTGAAGCATAAGAAGATAAGATACCAGATCTCCCTTTATTAGTTATTTAGAAGATATAGATCATAGTATTATAAAATATAATAGTGATGATTATGGTGAAATTACAATCAATATAAATGAATATTTTTCTCATCTAAATTTACACCCATTGGTTTGGGAGAGTATAAAGATGATTTGTACATGGAAAACACTAATAAATTGAATAAAGGAAAGACACCACTTCAAAACACTTACAAGGGTGTAAATGTAAATACTTGTTACTATATCAATTCATGAAAATAATCTTATACACTAAGTGCTCCACTGAAACAATACTTCATCAAATCCAGTATGAATATACTGCAAGAAGGACACCAAATTGCACGTTGTATCAAAGGTGAATATCCATTATTTATGATAGATTCAATAAAAAATGTAGAAATCATATATACAAAACCTCCTATAAAATTACACATTAATAATGCATATAATAAACCAAACATTATATAATATATGGTTCTTGAAAATCAATTGATGCCTCTACCTACCACTCAGCATAGAGTAGTGAGTCAATTATCACATCAATAAGGGAAAACATTTACAATTATAAATGAATAACTAGTAATGAAACATGTGGTTTTGTGGTGTTACAACAAAATATTTAATTTTAAAAAAATGAAGGGATCATTACAATAATACAATTACAACAAAGGCCACCAATAGTGGTGTTTAGCAAGACCAATACATGAACAAGCCAAATAAGAGTACAAACATCCATAGAGGGACCCATTAACCATTCATGAATAAATTGAATAAAAGTATTGGTAAGAGATTAAAAATGATAAAAAGAGGGGGGAAATACACACACTATTCCATTTTTACAATAATTGGGTCATTAAATAGATGAATTGTAACATATTATATAGTGTGACTATCGATAGGACATATTACACTACCAATTGTTTGTGGGTAAAAATTGTGGATACATTAATTTTTCATGTAGATCATAGATAAATATTATGCTACACTTGGACAACAATGGTTAGAATAGATGGAATCTAAAAATATTCCAATAAGTGTATTACATTCCTCTATGAAGGTAATACAATCAAAATTTGGCATGATGGATAAAATGAACACCAATAGGTCAAGGAGTTACATGTGTATTTCATAGTTACAAGAATTTTGAGCTTGTGGTTCCATTATTCATATCACATATTAATATATTATGTGATTCCATGATTCATATTATGCATCTTCTGTGTGGATTAGTATTAAGTGATTATATCTACGATTATTATGACTACAATGACTAATATTGTGTGTTTAATTGACATATCTAATGGAAATGACATTTGTATTATTTTAGATACATGATTCATATGTACATGGATGATCAAATTAAATGATTCAAATGATACATATTATGATAGATTATGATTCAGATTGAGATTAATTCAAAAATTTACACATATGTAGGGAATATGTGAGGAATTTTACAAGAATATGAAGAATAGGTGAAAAATTATATTACATGCATCATATTTAGCATATTTATAAGGTTACACATATTATGTTGTGCATGTTATAATATTTATCATATTGGGGTAGAATGGCATACAAATTTATGAAATTCTATATCACATTCAAGTACACATGGATCAAATTGGGGGCATGAAAATTATTCATGCATACAAATTTTATATTTTATATCATGGTAACAAAGGTAACAATTTTAATCTAATATCCATTTTCAGTGATTATTTTAGAGTTCTCATATTTACATATGAGCCTAGTTTGGGGCTCCATCCTTGACATGCAAACTTTGTACAACTTCCACCAAAATAATTATGATGACATTTTGAAGGGCACAATTGATGTTTTGTGATGCTCAAGTACTAGCACTTCTCAATATATAATGAGGGTTGGGGCATATTATTCCTATACCATGGTTTCAAATATGGCATTTCCTTGGGGCATAATCAACCCAATTTCTAATGACTTTAGAGGGTATCATGGTTCACATACTCACATGTATATTCATTCCTTGATATTTCAATTTCAAATATTTCAGTGATCTATATTGGTTTCATATTTTCTATCACAAGGGGACACTAAATTCTACATGTTTCATTGTAATTACTTCTTGGCATAAGTTGGACATTCAAGGCATACTTGGGCACACCACATGTAATTATACTTAGGTACCAAATTTTCTTATACTTTTATTTTTAATTTAGATTTTTCAATACTATATTAAAATGGAGGAATTTTTAGACACCAAAATTTTGTATTAAAAACCTAAAAATATCAATTTGGGACCTATCTTTGACATACATGACATGTGCATACACAATTGACTCTTATTAAAATTCTATTTGATCCATTAATTTATCTATGGAATTGACCTTATGAATTAGTTTCCATTTATGTAAAGGATCTTCATATCATGGACCTAAATCATTAGATATCATAATATACTATCACCATCATCCAAATCACTCTTTCCTCCTTCCTAGATAATGTCGATAATAGTCAGACACTATTGGTTCTTGGCAATGTCCTAGTCTCCCAGTTTCTCCAAATGACTATTTTTCAAATTCAAATCCCTTCTTTGGGTCAACCCACATGTTTTTTATGTTGGTTATAAATGGAAATTACCCGAATTGTCTTCTATATATACACATCAAGATAATTACTCCTATCTAGTAAGCATCAAGAGCTCACTTGAGAAACCAATTGCACATGAGTAATACATTTGCACATCCTTGAGGCTAAAGAGAAAAATATATTTGATAAAATAAAATGATATAAGTAATACTAACACAATATTTAAGCTCATAGAATAACATAAATTAAATATACACAATATTACATAGTACACAAGATTTCACCTAGGAAACCCTTTTAGGAAAAAATTGAACACAATAACCTCTTTTGCTATTGTATTAAATTAACCATATTGTAATATAATAAAGTAATTATTTGTCATAATTTTACCATATTATATGTGTGATTATATACAGTCACATACATAGATAATCATAAAATTAGTATTACAATACCATGTGTACCAAAACCATGGGATGTTAAAATATGGGCTAAAACCATCCAAATATAATATATTTTCAATAGAGGCACTATTCTAAAGATTTAGATATGAAAACCCATTGAAGTAACAATCCATACACCAAGTTTAAGCACCCAAAACATGGTCAAAGGTTTTATATTATCAAGTTTTAAAGTCCAAGAGGTTCCATTACATTCTAACCGATCATTAGTGAGCATAAATATAACTAGGTGGAGAACTAAGCGCAATTTGAGCCCTCCTTGGAGTATTATAATGTAGGAAATGTTCAACCACATAGAGGGGTGTGGTTGAGGCTATCCAACCCATCCTCTCTAACCCTTTTTTTACAATCCTAGTAAGTGTCAAAAATGGATCTAGGGTTTTAAGGTGGAGTACAAAATTAGAATTTATGCACAAAACCAAGCATCTAAAATTACACAAGAAACATCTTGATACGTAAATGTAATAACATGTGGTGGATTATATTAGAAAAATATAGAGGATAATTATGGAAAAAAATGGATGCATTCAACTGCCATATAGGTGTGTGAGCATTACGTGTCACATCATGGCCAACTTTAATAGTCAGTTTTATGAGCTAAGTGACACCAATTCATTATAGATAGTTTATGGTGATTATATACAAGTATAGAGCAAAACATCTCATTGAAAAATCTAAGTACCTTATCATTTTTTCATTTTTATAAATAAAAAGCTCAAAATCATCTACTTTTACATTCAGATATGTGTCGTTTATGTTATATCTTTTACAATTTGAATATTATCTAGTTGTAGCTTGTTTAGATCACTAAATCAAAATTAACTTAAAATTGGTGGTTGTATTTGATATGCCATGTGATCATTACCTTGGTATTTAAATAGAGTGTCACAATTTGGAATAGGAATTTTAAATATTTTCAAATATTGATTTGGCTATGCCAGTAATTCATTCAAAGTACTAGTGAGACCCTCTACTTAAATTTAGTTATTTTTCATTAAGATCTAGGATCTTATGATTCAAACTTATGCATCTATTAGAAGAATGATTGGAAACACTATAATAATAATAATAATAATAATAATAATAATAATAATAATAATAATATGAATATGAATATGAATATGAATATGTGATAGTATCATAGTTATTATATAATGGCATGATGGACTCCATTCTGTAATTGAAGGTAAGAAAGACTAATTGTAATCAAGTAATTGTTTAAGCACATTTTGAGGACTTTTTATCAATCTTGTAAATTATCTTCATTCTCTTTGTTGTGAAAAGACTATCCTCTTAGGTGGTTAATTCAACATTTTTAAAACATTCTTGGACTCATGCATGGATCCCATATTTAAGCATGTTGGCCTCTAAAATATTGATCTCATAGTTTATAACCTCATGACAAAGATCATATAAAGATAAATAAGTTAATGTGTTAAAAAAAAACTTTGATAAAATATATGTTTTAATTCACTATCATGAAATTGGTGAGTCACTTTTGTAACCTTTTTTTAAATCTAAGTACATAATTACTAACATTATCATCAAGTCCCTGTTTGAGTTGAGCAATTTATGAAAATGTAACTTTCATGCTAATATTAATTGAAAATGAGATAGGAAATCATCAACAAAATTAATGAAAGAAGCATAAAACCAAATAAGATATTGACATTTTAAACTTATAATGGATAGCTTAGTCAAACATTTATCATTATGTACAAAATCTAAACAAGAAGCATAAAAAGATTTAATATGATGCAAAGGATCTCCTTCAAAAATTCTATGAAAAAAGAGTAAGAAAGAACATAATAAGCCAAGGGATTAATTAAATTATCATGTGAATTGATTATAGTACT
Source organism: Torreya grandis (assembly GCA_037957365.1). Classification (NCBI taxonomy): domain Eukaryota; kingdom Viridiplantae; phylum Streptophyta; class Pinopsida; order Cupressales; family Taxaceae; genus Torreya; species Torreya grandis. The sequence continues at coordinate 7,552,606 of JARHVA010000013.1, read as the reverse complement.
TGAAGTTTGAGACCCTAGAGAAATCAATTTGACTTGTTGAACATCATACAAGGTTTGCATAAGAAAGGCATTTTTAATTTAGAAATACTATGTAGAAGAGATTAAATTTGGCAGGCATGTTAATATGGTTAAGAAATTTGAGAATAAAAAAGCGAATAATTGGGAAGAAGTCTATAAACATTGAAACTATTTTAGGAAGGTAAAGAATATCAAAAAAGTTGGAAGAAATGAGATGAGGAATAGTAATAGAAATAAGTTGGGAAAAAACACATAATTAGGCATGAAACGAGACCCTCAAAGGGTTGACCTACATTCTTTGAATTAAAACATCCATTATTCACTCTATAGGGTATATATTAAACCACATGCTTTTGACCTAGAGTTTGGATTTGGACATCTTCCAACACATACAACATTACATCTATTTATTTATGATTAGCTTGAATGTGTTTTATAAATATATTAAGTCTTTCATCGCTATCATTTTCATCATGGTGATCAATATTATAAATGTCATCAATTTGAGATCCATTTGAAACATTATCCTTCACATAAATTTCAACATCATTTGCATAAAAACATGTAGTAGTAGGAGGAAAGTTAACATATGGTTGTGAGATACCATTTTATTTTTCGAATAAGCTTGATATTTATTCAAAAGAATTTTAATATATTAAAAAAAATTGTAAGTTAATCTATCACTTTGCATAGTATGCCTCTTAGATCTAGTCAATTTTGGTGGTATAGTGCTAACGATTTTAAATATTTATAATAAATCCTAGAAAAAAATAGATCTACCACAATGAACGCAAAATATAATCCTTTGTGATGTGAGATGATATATGTACACCAAAATGTATATTTGGGAAAGTGGTTTTAGATACAAATTTAAATTTAATGTATATTGTGTTTTAATAGGTGGAGAAACCATCACAATATGTATAGACCAACAGTTATGAAACTATCGAGGTGGTTACACAACCACTGAGGTAGTTTACACAACTTCTAGAATGATTACATCACTGTTGGGTGTTATGCACCTGCCACATGTGTAGATCGATGATTCTATCATCTATAACAAATACCTTAATTTCAAAAGTTATAAATTATTGGCTTCACCATTTTGAATATGTCTAAATCATATTCAGACTAATATTGTTTTTGCAACTTATCTTAACTAATATTTTAACTTGAAGTGTCTTATAATAATGTCTTACAAGCATGCATTATATAAATTATGAATAGTTGAAACATTTAACAAATATAACTAGTACATTAAAATCTAAACTTAGATCAATGTTTACACTTATATTGTTTGGATATTGTCAATATTTACAAAAATTTAAATTCATAATTTTACATTATATTACATCTCAAAATGTTGCTCATAGTCACTTTTAGATTAATCAAATCTTTGGCTAAGCATCAAGGATGGATATGTATCTATTTTATATAACTCATCCATAAATAAAACCTAGCCTCATTCTTTATGGTGTTAGGTCTTTACATTTAGCAAGAGTGATCCTTGATGGGCTATTTGTAAGCCAAGGTTCATAGCCACTTTTATTGCTCCCATATAATATTGTTTTTACCATAGTAAATGTGTAGTAGTGACATATCATCCACCTTAGTACATCTATGAAAGTATTTAACTTTCCCACTTTTAAGTTATGAATAAATTCACAAATAAAGGGGTTGTCTCTTGGCTTAAAATATTTTAAATAATACTTTGAATATAAAAATATTTCTATTAAACTTATGAGAATAGATAAAAAGAGTGTTGTAATTAGAATTTTGTAATTTTTTAGATTTTAGATTACACCTAAACGTGACACCTTTTCACACTTGGGAATTAAAATTATATTATAATTTTTTATATAAATGAAAATTTTAAAATATAAATATTTTTTATTTTATCGTAAAGAATTATACAAAATTAATTATAGAGTTCAAATAGCTTTGAAAAAAAATGTATGAATATTAAAGAGTAAGTTCAGATGTTGAATACAAAATTTAAACAAAATACTAATTGAAACTCAAGCTAATAAAATAAAGTTGAGCCAATGAAATTAATTTATTGATCAAAACTTGTAAAAAAAGTAGACGAGACATTGAGATTTTATTGCATGTCCTTCACGTTAACTATGGATGTTTTATTTTTAGCTAAAACTAGTTATAACCTAACTTAAGAAATTATTATAATATCTAACCTCAAAATTTACTAATATTTATCTAAAATATTTTTTTATCACAATTTTTCAATATTTTTTCAGATCCGCAACTTCTTTTTGTAGTTTTTTCAATGTTTTTTCTCTTTATCCATCGAGGTATATTTTTAGTTTAAAAAAAAAAAAACAATAAAGATATTTTTTCATCTACAAGCTTGGAGGTTTGAATCTTGAATCTAGTGTTTTTAATGATTTATAGTATAGTAGATTGTGTTGTAGTTAGGAGGAGAATGAATAAACATGTAAGAAATGATCTCAATCATAGAATTTATGATTTTTTCCACGTGAAAATAATAATATGTTTCTAGTTTCATCCTCTCATAATTTGTGGGTCTCATATAGATGATTTATTGGTAGGTATTTAAACAAGTATTTAATTTCATATAAAAAATGTAGCACATGGTTGACTATAATCTAAAAGAATTTTATGAAAATAAATATTAAATTATATTTTATGGAGTTAATAATGAACTAATACTTCTTGAAGTACATTTGTTGAGGGTTTCTCATGTTAATGTATTTAAATCATGAATAGTTGAGATTATCCAATTTGATTATCTTTCTTATACCTATAGATTAATATACTAAAGATACTATTGAAAAAACTATAAGACAAGAAATGTGGAATGTGATTCCAATGATAAGATAACTCCAAATTAAGATTGAAAAGTGTTATGTATATAGGGATTGTTGGCTCCAAATCTTCCACCCTAGAAGAGAATTGTTCATGCCTCTTCCAGATTTGGGCAACATTGGGACATTTCCAGGACTGTGGGTGTGCCTATAAGTGGAAATGAACCTCTAGGTTGAAAGGGCTAGCTCCCTATATTAGATTTTTTGTGCAATAAAACTACTGAACTAGTTTGTATGAGTGAAAAGAGTTATAAGTTTGCATAAATGAAAAAACCTAGTCTAAAATGGTGATACACCAAGAATTAGTATCCACATGTATGCCCTATAATTATGCACAATACAACATAATATAGTCTATACCTCAAGCTCTAGAAGATTCCAACATAAGTATTTCAATGTAGAGACAAAATAAATGAGATCACACAAGGTAAATAACTAAAAAAACAACTTGTATAGTCCAGAAAAGGGTTACACGTGTGCAAAATCTCATACAACTAGAATGCACTCTACATGACCTATTGGATCAAATCTTTGCTCAAAAGCATGAAGGATAGAGAACAGAAGGATAAAACATCGCTTCTTGTCACTTTGTGTCTCTTGCATGCCTAAGCAAATGCCCAGAACTTAGAAAGAAAATAGACTTATGCTTCTTTGTTCAAAGGCAAGAAAATGGCAGAACATTCTAGCAGGGCTTCATCGTACTATCTATGGATGATAAAATAAGAGCCAAAGGGTCCTATTTATAGCAAAAGAGGGAGAGAAAAGATATCTCTTGGGTGCCAAAATATAATCCTCCAAAATGGTTTGTCACCACCATCCTAGTGAAACTGATTCTAACTGTTCTCTTGTTCAGTTGGAGTTTGTCCTTCTCTTTGATTTGCCCTCTTGAAATGACCAGGATTACTGCAAAACTAATAATGAGATGACCCTCCATAATAAATGGCTTAGATTGTTGTTGCAAACCTTAGATTCTTCTTGAAAGCTTCTGCATTTTGCACTGCAGACCCATTCAAAAAAATTAAATGGTTTTAATTATAAAACCTATAAGTCAAACATGTTGGGAAACCTGATTTGCACTATCCTTATTCTTTCAAGTTTTTTAATTGCTTCTACTCATTAAAGTTTATAAGTAAATCTCTTTTGAAAACCCAATTTTGCTTTGCTTAAGACCCTTTCAGGTTTTCAGAGTCCTTCTACTCTTTGCTTGCTCCTTCGGGTTCTTTAAGGCTCCATACTTATAAAAATCATAAGTCAAGTATGTGACAAATCCTGATTTGCACTACAGAGTCATTTAGGTTTTCCCAATGACTTCACTTCCTACTTGAAGACTTTGGGCATGAAATTGATGTCTTTCGGCACGTCACCAAGTTTCACCCCAACGGCTAGTTGGCCACCCTGAATTTGACATCCTATGGCACATCACCAATTTGAACCCCAATGGCTAGTTGGCTGTATCAAAATTGATGTTCTACGGCACATCATGGGAATCCATTTGGGTTGGGCTTATTTTTTCAATTAGTTTTCCCAAAGTAATTCCTTCAAACAATTTTTCTGAGGGAATTCCTTCAAGAATTTTGGCTTCTAGACAATGACTAGTTTCCTTCAAGAACTTTTCCTGAAGGACACTTGGGAAAGTGTCCTTCAAAAAAGTTCTGAAGGACACCCAGGTAAAAGTACATGGTCTCTTCAAAAAATTCCAAAGGGCATTCCCAAAGGAAATGGCCCTTCAGAACTTTTGAAGGGCATTTCCAATGATAAAGGGCCCTTTGAGAAAAATCTTGAAGGGAAACCTTGGAGAAAATGAGCAAAAATGCCCTTCAAAACTTTTTTAAAGGGTCACTTTGGAGGAAAGGACAAGTCAAGTACCCTTCAGAAAAGTTCTAAAGGGACACTTAGATGAAAATTTTCCCTTTGAAACTTTTTTAAAGGGTCACTTGGACAAAAAATGCCCTTAAGAAAATATCCAAAGGGAAACTTGGGGGGAAGACAAGGCAAGAAAGGCCCTTCAAAAAAGTTCTGAAGGGCACTTAGAAGGGAAGTGGCCTTTCAAAACCTTTTTTGAAGGGCATTTCAGGGTAAAACAAAGCAAGAAAGGTCAAGGCAAACAAGGCAAAGGGAAAAAACAAAGAACAAGGGAGCAGAGCCCGAACCAGGAGAGGCCGAAGGGGAAAGACAAACAACTAAACAAGTGACCAAACATAGAAAATGAGTAAGGGAGAAATGAAAAGAGCCAAATGGAAAATATAAATTGGTTATGAGAAAAATGGTCAACATTCTGGTGATTTACAAGGGAGACATGCTCATTATGTCATAAGACCAGTCACCTAAATCCTTCCATTGGGCATGGAGTCACGCAAGGCAAACAAGAGTTGAAAGAACAAGCCATGGTTGAACACACAAGCTAGAGAGACACACACACAACTAATAAAAGGAAATAAAATACTTTAAAGGGAAACACTATGCTCCAAAGCACTTAGGGAAAATAACACAACAAAGGAAACACACCAAAATAAGGTATATACAAGACATGGCCAGCAAGGGTCAAAAGCAAGGCTTCAAATGGATTTCAATCACTTGATGATGATGTAAGGACCACTCCACAAAGTATCAAACTTTGTATTTTTTCCTAGTTTTGCTCTATCTTCATCCCATTTTAATACCAAGTCACCTTCTTTGAACACTCTTGCCCTTGCCCTTTTGTCAAAGGATATCTTCATGAGAACTTGATGGTGTTCCAAAGCTTTGTGTTCATCATCTCTTGCCTCCTATAGTTGCATTAATTCTATCAATCTAACCTCCATGGGAGTTTTTTCAAGTAATTCCATCTATTTTATAAGTTCCAAGGTAGGGAGCTCTTATGATATGGACAACCTAGCTTCTCTCCCATAGACAATTACAAAGGGAGAATTACCAATTGACTTATAAGGAGTGATTATGTCTACCCATAAGGTTGTCTTCAACTTGTTATGTCATGCTCTTTGATTGGTTTATAATGTCCTCTTAATGATCTTGATGAGGTTCTTGTTGGTATACCCAGCCAATCCATTACCTTGAGGGTAGTAGTTGGATGAGATACTCAAATGAACTCCACTCTTTGTTGCCTAATCAAAAGTTTTAGCACTTATTAAAACAAGTGCATTAGTTGAGATGATGACATGAGGAGCTCCAAACCTTGTTACAATACTATCATATAACTCCAAGATGGCATTTTCATTTGCTTCCTTCAAAGCAACAACCTCTATTCATCTTGTGAAGTAATCTGTAGTAGTCAATATCCATTTGTGTCTAACTCTTGATATGAAGTCAAGGCCCCATTGCATGAAAGGTTGGTCCACTTGGATAAGATTCAATGGAAGAGTAGAAAGCTTTTGTTTGCTAAAAAAGAAACCCATTGAGGACAAATCTTATCCCAATGATAAGAGTCCTTAAATAGACTAGGCCAATAGTAACCAACTCTCATTATTTTTGTAGTTGTTGTTTTAGGAGAGAAGTGGCCACCATTTGCACCATTATGGAAATTTTCTAGTAGCATATCAAATTGGTCATTGTTAATGCATCTTAGTAACACATTGCTCACATCCTTATTAAAGAGAATGCCATCCATAAGACAATAAGGAATAGCTTGCAACCTAAAATACCTTCTTTGAGATTTGTTCAAGCCATTGAGACACTCACCATTTTAAAGAAAACCAATGATGTCTTATGTCCAACTTTGATTTTGCATTTGATCAGTTGGGTGGTCTTGAACTTTATTTACCAAGGCTTGCTCTTTTAGATCTTAAAATTTGGATGCTAAGTGCTCACATAAACCTCTTCCTCTTACCAAGCTGGTTACCTTGATGTCAATGTCATATTCCATCACTTTCGTGACCCATCCAACTCTCTTCTCATTAAGATCCTTGCTTAGGAGAAACTCCTTGGTGCTAGGATGGGAGACCATGACATGGATCTTGTTGTTGGAAACCATATGCTTAAACTTTTTCAATCCTCTAATGATGATTAAAGCTTGCTTCTCAACAAAAGAATATCTCACTTCATAGTCTTCTAAGCCTTGGCTAAAGAAAGCAATTGGCTACTCAACATCTTCATCATTCTTTTGCATAAGCATAGTTGAGATTGTGTCAAGGTTAACAAAAGTATAAAGAATGAAATATTTAGCAAAAATTATATTTAAGAGAGTGGGAGATGCTGAAATTGCTTGCTTGATTGCCTCAAAGCTGCCTTTACCTTCCTTTGTCCAAGTAAAAACTTGGTTCATTTTTAGCATGGTTGTGATAGGCTTTACCACATTTGCAAAGTTTGGGATAAACTTCCTTACAAAGTTTATTTTTTCTAAAAAAATTTGTATCCCTTTCTTGTGTTGAGGCAAAGACAAGCCTAGAATAGCTTCAATCCTTTCGGGGTCAATAGATAAGCTTCTTTTGAAACAACATGACCTAAAAGTTTACCTTCATGGACAACAAAGATGTAATTCTTTAGATTGAGGGATATGCCATACTCTTTACATTTCTCAAACACTTGCCTTAGATGTCCCATATGATCATCAACATCCTTTGAGAAAAAGGTTATAACATCAAGGTAAACAAGCAAAAACTTATTGATCAAACCTTTGAAAGCCATGTCCATTGCCCTTTGAAATGTAGCTCCAGCATTGGATAAACCAAATGGCATATTTTTGTAGGCAAAGGTCCCCCACTTGGTGGTGAAGGTTATCTTGAATTGATCCTCTTCATTTACTAATATTTGATTATAACTTGAATAACCATCAAGAAGTGAGAAACGTTGAGAACCTGAAACAACTTGTAAAATTTATTCCATGGAAAAGAGTGGATAATGATCCTTGAGAGACACTTTGTTTAAATCATAAAAATCTACACAAAGTTTGATTTATCCATTCTTCTTTCAAATCAACACAAGGTTGGCTACCCAAGGTGAGTGCTTGATAGGAAAGATAATCCTAGACTCAATCAATTTGGTTAGCTTTTTCTTCATGAGTTCTTCTACCTTGGGGTTGATAGGCCTTTGCTTTTGTCTTAGCGATTTAGCTCCATGCTCCAACTCAATGGTGTGATGAGCTAGAATTGAATCAAATCCTTTCAAGTCCTTGTACTCCCAGGCAAAGATGTCATGAAACTCTTTGCATAATGCAATAAAAGCTTGCCTTTCTAGCTGAGAACAAACCTTGGCAATCTTCAAAAGTTTATCCTTAAAAATTAGAACTCTCTCATAGTTCTCTTATTTTATTGACATGCTCATTATTTGGTTCTTCTTTTGATCATCTTCGTTGAAGACACTCTCCAAGGTAATCATTCCCTTGGGTATTTTACTTGTCTTTAGTTGAATAATTTGCTCTTCATAATGATCATGCAACTTCTTTTGATTTCTTGAAGAGAAGCCTGCCTCATTTTTCAAGAAGTGTGAAAAGTGTTCATCACTTTCAAAAATTTGCCATGACACTTCATTATCTAGAATGGAAGGTCTCACAATGATCTTGATATGGGATTGATCCTTCTCTTGTTCAACATTAGCAACTGAGTCAAAATGTGTGCTATTGCAGCCAATCTATCAGTGTGCTTGTTCAAGTCTCTTGGTATGGGTTGGATGTTGAAGGCATCAAAATTTTCAAGTAGATCCCATACCCTATGCTTGTAAGACTTGAGCAAGGGGTTCTTGGATATAGCTTGACTTCTTACTTGATGAATGACCATTTCACTATCTCCATAGACTTTCAAAAGCTTGATTTCTCTCTTCTTTGCCCATTGGAGACCATGAACTAAGCCCTCATATTCTACCACATTGTAAGTGTAGCTTAAGTCAAACCTATAAGAAGAGTAGTAACAATTATTTGATGGAGAAACCAACATGACACCAGATCTTGCACCTACTTTACTCCTTGAACCATCAAAGAACATTTCCCACACACCATCAAGCTCATGATCTTCATTGGTGAGTGAAGGAATTGGGATGTTCTCCTCGTGCATGCAGTAAATTCCAAATCAATTTCTTCAATGAAAGTGTAAGGATAAAGGCCATGTGTTTTAATGTTGTATTTACTAAGATAGAGGTCAGAAATACCTTCAAGAGGAGAAGATGTTTCACTATTCAGGACTATTTCTTCCTCTTTGTTGATTAGACAATTTTGATTTGTCATTGTTTCCAAGTATGGCTCAATGTGGAACCTTGCTAAGGGTTGAGTCCTTATGGTTACCTTGGTTCCATACCTTGTCTTAAAATATAGAAAGGACCAATCAACAAAAAGGTATCCTCCTATCTTGGCCATAAATTCCCTAGACAAGCATATAGCAAAGTGTGTTAGAAGGTCCACCACCACAATATCTTGCATGATAGGGAAGCTTGGGTAGCCATGTAAAAACACTTTTAGACCTTTGACCAATCCTATAATCTTGGTTGGAGTTCCATCCAATTGTAACATGCCTTTACTATGTGTCTTATAGTTCAAACCCATCTTATCAACTACTACTTTAGGCGTAATAGTAGTGCTTGTTCCATATCCACAATACAATTGTGGACCAACTTATCTCCCATAATGAGTGTGAGGTAGAATGGTGGAGGATTTTCAGATTTAGTAGAAGGATCCAAAAGATGATTTAGAGAATTTTTAAGAGCCACACTATGATGCTTTGAATATTGAGGAGCCACATGCATGCTTGCTAACTGCTCTTGCAAAAGCTCCTTTTGACCAAGTATATGTAGAACCTCTCAAAGGGATATGCTTGTCTTAATGCTCTTTAATGAGTCCACAATTTTTAGGGATAGATTATTTTCTTTCTCTTTTATTTGTTATGGTAATAAAGGAACTTTAGCTTCTTGTGTTACAATTTTGGCAACCACATTTATATTTTGATTTTGTTGAAGAATATGGCTTGTAGAAAGTACAACCTTTGATTGGCACTTTGTGGCTTTGGAGAGGCATCACTTGAAGCTATTCATGGCTCCTGGATTTCTCCCAATGCTCTCTTATTGGCCCTCTTATTGGCTGAAATTGACATGCCTTGAATCAACACAAAATCATCTTTTACTTGAAAATTCATCATTCCCACACTTGGGTTGCTACCTTCTCCATGACTATCCCTTTCACTGGGACATGCTTATTTTGATGTTGTTTAAGTATTAGCTTCCTCTTGTGTATTCATAGCGTATTTAGATCCTCCATCATCATGTGTAAACTGATCTTAAGGCTACCCCCATTGGTCCACATGATCTTCTCCTTGCACTAGTTTTGCATGAACTGGAACAACAACCTTTATGGGAGGATTAGAATTTGGAATTTATGCATTGGGATGCGTATTGTAACCTTGTTTATTTTGTCCTCTCCCTTGATAAATGTATTGAGATGGAGTTCTATATCCTTTTTGAGGATAGTATTGTGCATTAGGAGGAGCACTTGCCTGATATTGAGCTTGTTTGAGCTGAGCTCTTAATGATCTAATTTCTTCATCTTTGTCCATAACATTATCCACATTCTTGGGAAAGGTTTTGGGCTTCACATTAGCATTGGGAACTTATGACATGCTTGGAGCTTCAACAAAATTGTGGGACAACAAAGGCATGGAAACTCTTAGAGGAAGTCTTCTAGCCTGGATTAAGCTATTCTTAGCCTCAATTGCTAGCTTATATGCACCTGGAAGAGTGAATCCCCCCATTGACTGCAATATAATAGCAACATCAGTACCAATCCCTTTGAGGTATGTTGGGAACATAAAGCTAAGAAGATGTCTCATGATTGGTGGCAACCTATACCATGTTCTTTGAAATCTCTCATTGAAATCTCCTATGGATTCATTTGGACCTCTTCTTATTACATTCAACTGATGTATTAGAAAATCATGATCACTCTTACTTTTGAATCTTATCACTAATATGTCTTCAAAGCCATCCCAACTTGTAATGCAAACCCCCTCCAACTTCTATACCAGTCAAGTGCTTTGCCTTTTAAATATATAGCAAACAACCTAATGGCTATGTTGGCCCTAGTAACATTATGGAAATTGAAAAAAATAGAGATGTCTCATATATGTTCAAATGGGGTAATAGGACCCTCCCCATTGAAACTAAGAAGATTTTTGGTAGCATTTAGAGGATGGGATCATATGTAAGAATCTCTATTGGATTTTGGGTATTAAAATCAGGGAAGGGTTTACATTTATCTATCTCTCCCCTTTCCCCCATTTCTCTTCTTCCCTTTTGATCCTCTATTTCTTCCTCTTCTTCAACTTCCTTGAACTTCTTCAACCTCTTCCTCTTCCTCTTCTTCCCCAAAACCTCCTTGCCAAGGATTTAATAGGGCTAGGAGTGGTTTAGGGTGTTGTTCTTTAGGAAGAGCTTCAACTAAAGGGGCTTGGTCAGAAAATCTTAAGGACCTTGTGAGGACCATGTAGGATAATGCATAAAATTGGGTCTAGAACCAGGGATTCACACCCTTTTGGAGTCACCAAATGTTGGGTTAGGGGTATTTCTAATACTTTAGGCCTATTGAGACCAGAATTCACCTTAAATTAGTAATAATTCAAGTCCCACCAGGTGTGTCAGAACTATTGTCTCCAAATCTTGCACCCTAGAAGAGGGTTGTTTAGGCCTCTTCTATATTTGGGCAACATTGAGACATTTTCAGGCCTATGGATATGCCTATAAGTGTAAATAAACCTCTAGGTTGAAAGAGCTAACTTCCTATATTAGCTTTTTGGTGCAATAAAACTAATAAACCATTTTTTATGAGTGAAAATAGTCAAAAGTTTTTATAAATGAAAAAACTTAGTCTAAAATGATGATACACCAAGAATTAGTATCTACATGTATGCCCTATACTTATGCACAATATAATAGAATATAATCTATACCTCAAGCTATAAAAGATTCCAACATAAGTATTTCAATGTAGAGACAAAATGAATGAGATCACATAAGGTAAATAACTAGAAAGACAACCTGTATAGTCCAAAAAAGGGTTACACCTGTGCAAAATCTCGTACAGCTAGAATGCACTCTACATGACCTATTGGATCAACTCTTTGTTCAAAATCATGAAGGATAGAGAATAAAAGGATAAAGCATTAGTTTTTATCACTTTGTATCTCTTGCATGCCCAAGAAAATGGCTAGAACTTAAAAATAAAATAGACTTATGCTTATTTGCTCAAAGGCAAAAAAATGGCAGAACATTCTAGCAGGGCTTCACCTTACTATCTATGGATGATAAAACAAGAGCCCAAGGGTCCTATTTATAGCAAAAAAGGGAGAGAAAAGAGAGCTCTTAGGTGTCAAAATAGAAGCCTCCAAAATGGTTTATCATCACCATCTTGGTGAAACTGACTCTAGTTGTTATCTCATTCAGTTGGAGTTTATCCTTCTCTTTGATTCGCCCTCTTGAAATGACCAGGATCGCTACAAAATCAATGGTGACATGACCATCCATAAGAAATAGCTTGGATCGCTACTATGAATCTTATATTCTTCCTAAAATCTTATGCATTTTTTATTGTAGACCCATTTAGTTTTTTTGAATAGTTTTACTTATAAAACCTATAAGTCAAGCATGTTGGAAAACCCGATTTGCACTATCCTTGCTCTTTTGGGTTTTTTAATTGCTTTTACTTATAAAATTTTATAATCAAATCTCTTTTTAAAACCTAATTTTTCTTTTCTTAAGACCCTTTTGGTTTTTTGGAGTCCTTCTACTCCTTGCTTTCTCCTTCAGGGTCTTTAAGGCTCCTTACTTATATAAGTCATAAGTCAAGCATGTGATAAATCATGATTTGCACTGTAGAGTCATTTGAGTTTTCTTAGTGACTTCACTTCTTACTTGAAGACTTTGGGCATGAATTTGACATCCTAAGGTATGTCACCAAGTTTCACCCCAATGGTTAGTTAGCCACCCTAAATTTGGCATCCTACGACACATCACCAATTTAAACCCCAACGGCTAGTTTGTTGTATCAAAATTGGCATTCTATGGCACATCATGTGAATCTATTTAGGTCAGGGTTATTATTTTGAGCAATTTTTTTGAAGTAATTCCTTTTGATAATTTTTCTGAAGGAATTCCTTTAAAAATTTTAACTTCTCAGTAATGGCTAGTTTCCTTCAGAACTTTTCTCAAAGGACACTTGGGAAAGTGTCCAAAAAAGTTCTGAAGGACACCCAGGTAAAGGCACAAGGTCCCTTCAAAAAAAATTTGAAGGGCATTTCCAAAGACAAAGGGCCCATCAAAAAAATCCTGAAGGGTAACCTTGGAGAATATGAGCAAAAGTGCCCTTCAGATTTTTTTTGAAGGGACACTTAGACAAAAAAGTGCCCTTTAGAACTTTTCGAAGGGTTACTTTGGAGGAAGGGACAAGTCAAATGCCCTTTGGAACAGTTTTGAAGGGACACTTAGATGAAAAAGTGCCCTTCAAAACTTTTTCGAAGGGTCACTTGGATAAAAAGTGCCCTTCAAAAAAAATCTGAAGGGACACTTGGGGGGAAGGCAAGGCAAGAAATGCCCTTTGGAAAAGTTCCAAAGGGAACTTAGAAGGGAAGTGGCCCTTTAGAACTTTTTCTTAAGGGCACTTTGAGGAAAAACAAAGCAATAAAGGCCAATGTAAACAAGGCAAAGGGAAAAAATAAAGAACAAAGGAGAAGAGCCCAAACCAGGAGAGGCTGAAGGGAAAAGACAAATAACTAAGCAAGTGACCAAAAACATAAAATGAGCAAGGGAGAAATGAAAACAACCAAAGGGAAAACACAAACTGGTCATGCATAAAATGGTCAATAGGGATATGATAATATATAGGGTTGATGGAAATTTCAACATGTGGAACACATCCCCTTAGTTAGCTGTATGGGTCAAATATATTAGGTCAAATGAATAATTTGTGGAATTAGTTAAATTAGGTCATGAGTCGACCTATATTATAATTAGGTGTTTACCCATCCATTACTAGTAATAGAGGTCTATAAATAGGAGATAAATATTATTTTAAAGGATATCAAGTAAATATTAAGTATTCTATTTTTTATAAGAATATTGGAGGTGTCCCCCAGGAAGTGGAATTGTGGAGTTATTCCTTCCTTAAAAAGTATTGTATGGTATTTCCCTACTTTAAGGGTATTATTCTATTTTTGAAAATATTTATATTAGGGCTTCATGATCTACCAATATATTTTATGTTGTGTTAATCTACATTACATATTGAATATTTGAATTATTATGTGTGAATCTTACCAAGTGGTATCAAAGAAATGATTCCAGTAAAGTGGGAGAATTGTTATTTTTGTAGAATATTTTAAAGGAGGTTGAATAACTTGCATAAGGTCATTCTCCTCATGCAGGTGTTTGATTAAAACTAGTATTATGTGGTTGAGAAAATAAATTTAAGATATTTCGTAGAAATGGTCACACTAAAGATTTTGAGTAGTATCAATGGAGACATGGTAATTTGAAGTTGATCCTATGAACTTGATTTTTGATGAATTATTTATTTGCAACCCTAAAAAATTATAAATTAATATATTTTATCTTGTGTGAGAAAATCAAGTGCGATTTTTTACAATTCAAAAAAACCATTAGATATAAATTTCTACATGTTTTTATTCTCAAATCTTGGGTAGGAAAGGAGGTCTAGTGAATACAAGTATTCTTGAAAACTAATTTTGAGAGTTATTGATCATGGGGTTTCAAAAAAAATTTAGAAATGATCAGTTTCTCCAATTTAAGGATACACTTTTTTATTTAGAATTATGGAGATTAAGGGTTTGCAATAATTTAATGGCCCTATACAAAGTTGGTTTATTCAAATCTGGCAAGACTAGAATTTTTTTCATGTGAATAAATGGAACAAGTTTTATTATATCAATGGGGATTGTTGGGTGAATATTTTTTCATCAACTAACTGAAGATAAAATGGTTATATCCGCCACAGTGTAATGAGATAAATCTCTCCTCTCAGTAAGAGGAGGTTCCCTATAAACTATCATAAACTAAATATTAACTCATGGGTGAGATCATATCATCCATTTCTCTTTTTTCAGAAATGATGTTTACAAAGTAAAGGAAAACTTTCTTGATATTAACTAAATTCACAAGAAACTTATGAGAGCACAAAGCTTATCATTGCTTCTCTTGCTGATTTATAACTTATATCACAGTAGAATGAGGTGCAACCCAAAGTCTTCATCAAAAATTAGAACAAAGTATACGATCATAAAAGATAAAATTAGTTCAAAGCCTTTCCAATATCTTTTGTTCTAAGACACTAAAACACAAACTAAAGACAATTATAGTAGCACAAAGTCTCCATAATCAATTTTAGAACATCTCCCAAATTATTTTCACTCACTCTACTTATTTAATCAAATAGATAAGATAGTATTAGGAAAATGACATAAGAACAATTTCCTACACAACACAAGTTATTCCAATACAAAGTTTGAAGGTCACTTGCTTTCTCATTCACTTGATAAAATTTGATTTACAATTTGAGCTCAAAGTCTCAAAATGCATTTTAATTTCGGTAGAGTTTTGCTTCCAATAACTCAAAGATAAAAAACAAACAAAAGAGGCCCTCTTTATTTATAGGGAGAGACCTTAAAGAATTTTTAAAAAAAACCTAATTACTTTGACCTAGTCAAAGATAGGAGTCCTTTTTGACTTAGGACTTCCTATATTTTTACATGTAATTACATATGAAAAAAGTACATGTAAAAATGTCCAAAGCGGTTGTGAAAGTACATTTGAAAAGTGAAAATTAAATCAAAGAAAAATAGTTTCAATTTGTATCCCCATCTTTCTTCATGTGAGCATTGTACATAGTGAAAGTTGCTTGCATCCCGTTATCGTCTGGACTAACAGTGTTCTTAAAAATCATCTTAGCTCTGACTATGGCATCTTTTACTGTTGTGACTGATTTTGCATGACTAGTTAACTTGGTTTTTAGATTATCCAGAGTTAACTAATTATCCAAAATATTATGCACAGAGGCTATTGAAAATGTCTTATCTTTAAATTCTTTATAGAACATACCTTCAAATTTCTAAATCATTTCTTTTGCTGAAAGGAATTAGTTATCTTATGATATAAGTTTGCAGGGTAGCTCCTCCAATTTATGTAAAAGACTGACATCATTTTGTTCACTGAGTTTTCTTGAAGATTCGAGGTCACTGATCAACTCTTTAAGCACCTGACTCCTATATGTCAATGCCTCTTTAGTTTCAGTGTAAGAGTCTCTATCAGTAATGACACCAATTGATATTAGAGTGCTTATTTTTTAGTTTCCTCATATCCACCCATTTGTCAAGATATTTTTCTATGCTTTCAATATCCTGATAAATAACATTAATGAGATCATCAAGTTTTGCTCTTATTTTTCTCATTTTATCTATCTTCTTAGATAACTCTGTGAGTAAGGAAACTCCTTGTGCATGCATCTTGTCCAAGTACTCTTCAAGTACTTTTCCTTTGAGATAAGTCTTTTCCACTTTCTGAATAACGAGGTCTTCTATGAAAATGGCCTCAGGAGTTATTGTTTCTAGAGTGAAAGTAATTTTCCTTACCACTGCAGTCAATTGTTCCACCATTGCTTTGTAGTGATCCTTTATTTCTTTATATTTGTCAAATTTCTAAATCAGGATGTCCATAGCTGAATTCATATCACTCTTAGCACTTTCATGAGTTATTTTACCTAATTCAACTCTAGAGATAGAGTAATTGTTTATATCAAATTTTTTAATGGTTGCATCCTATGAAAGTCTTGTAATTTTTAGAAATTTGTGTCCCTTATCCCCAATAATTTTTGAAATAATCCTTGGCTTTTTTGGGGCCTTGGATTTTACTGGCACCATTTTATTGAAATCAAATTCATCTAGAGAGATGACTTGTTTCTTCCTTTTGGGTGTATAAGATGATAACCATGGTGGTAGTACATAAGTACTTACATTAGGATATATCTCTATTATTGGCGTCACCAGAGCTGCACTTGCACAGGTAGTAGAAACAATAGGTGGAGTATCAGTAAAAACTACACCTTTTCCTAAGTGTTCAAAATTAGAACTATCTTCAATATCAAAAAAAGGGGATGACAAACTAGGAATTGACCTTGAGGAATGAAAAATATCTTCAAAAGTACTTTGAGGGTTGTCAAAAATTATTTTGGAAGGAGAGGGTGACCCAGAAGAGGGAACACTAATCGAAGAAATAGGGGAAAGAGCTACAACAGGTGTGTCAAGAAAGGAAGAAGAGATTCTTGCTTATTGTTGCACATTCTCTTGTGGAGACAAAGTTTCCTTCTTTGATTGATCTACAGGCCTATTGTCAGTCTCTATCTATTCTATCACTGGTTCTTCAACGTTTTGTTTCTCAACTTCTATATCCTCTATTTCTGACTTTTTTCCATAACTTTTGACTTCTTCGTCACAAATATGATCTTAGGCTTATGTGGCTTGGAAGAAGAAGGGACATCACTTTTGTTCTTCGTCCTATTTTATACTTTTCTTCTTGTTTCCTTTTAAATTTTAGCTTCTGAACCTATGATGAATCCTTTCAAAGTAATTCATTTATATGCTAACCAATTATTAGTGTTTGTCAATATAGGTTCAAATCTTTTCCTCGAAGAAGTCAACTCTTTTTGTGACCATTAGATTGGCGGAAGAGGGGCATTGTCAATCTGTTCAATATTGTATCTATCATTAATCAAATTTCTATCATCCATTAAATTCTTAGGGATATCAGCGAGTCTTAGATATTCAATCTGCTTAAGAAATAACAAACTGTAGTCCATTTTCCTGACATCTTCCATTGTTCTCAAATCTACCCAAACATCCTCAATCATAGGTTTATGAAATTGGGTTTTCCTCTTGATTATATCCTTCATGCCCTTGTAATCAAAATTTGGTCTTCTTTTGAATTACTTCAAGGTTACGAGTTACATTTCAATTTCTATGGCTCTAGCCTTTCTAACAGTTAACACTGAAAACCTGCCAATTTCAACTGAGAACCTAAAACTGGGCTTCTTGAGTTCCATATATTTATTATGCATGATGATCATTTATTTGCATAATTCCATTAAGACTAATTTATCTAAGGGGAATCTTGGAAGCATAGAAGGATGACCTTGGAAAAAGCCAACCCTCATGTATGAGAAAGAAAGAAATTGTAAGAACATGCATCTAAAATCATTCACAACTATCCAGAGTTCATTTGACACTCTTCTTTGTTCTAATTGAGGATAAAAAAGACACAAAAATATTGTAAATAAATCATCATTTACTCTCCTAAGATGATGAATAAAACCTTTCAATGTTAACTAAGAGTAGTATTGATACATCGGGGTTACTCTCATATCTCCTTTTGATGTTAAACCTCGAAAGATTCTTATTGAAGTTGTCATATACACCAGGTAAGAAGTCATGTAGAATTTGAAGGTAGTGGATACCTTCGCCAATTGCTCGTGTAAAGTGTTGCTGACTTGTTCTCCCCAAAAGATGATTTGTTTGCCTTGGAGTATTATCTTGATGAAGGGATACATCCATTCATGAAACTGTGAGGAAGAGGGCAAACCTCTTACCCTGCTAAGAAGAGTTATTAGATCACCAACTTCTTCTATAAAATCACTTCTTAGAAAACTCCATGGCCACCTTGACAAAGTTGCCCTTAGAGTCTTGAGCCATTTATTGTTGATTGTATTTTTCACTTTTTTAGGATCTTTGTCATACTCTTTTTGTGCTTCAACAAAATCAAGCTTTATCACTTCTGTAGCAGGAGGGCACATGAACACTTTATCAATGAACTCAGTATCTAGTCTAATTATCATATTGCCACTAGCGTCCAACATAGCATTGGTATCCTTATTATAGAATTGAACACATTGGAGAATAAATTTTGTGTTGTGAGTTGCTACAGGGAAAAAGATACCAAATGAATATTGCTATCAATTATCTTCTTCATTTCATAGTTAAGAGTGCTTGACTTAGTTCTTTCCACAAACTTAGCCATGTCCATATGACCAATATTTGTATCTATAATGTCATCGACATTAGAAGTAACTAAGGTGATTAAAAAAACACCTTGATATTTATACTTCATTGCTTTCAATCTCTTCAGAGAAAACTCAGTCATCTAAAAGAGCTTTTATCAAAAAGATGTCGATGAAGAAGGATCCATAGAAGAAACTGTAATAAAAATTATGATCATGCAATTAGGGGAAATACTGGTAATCTAAAAAAACTGCATGTCGATGATCACGACCATGGGGATGTGCCTAAAAGGGCTAAAGTGCGAGCAGGCCAAAAAAACTAGAGGAAATCAGGCTCAAAAAAGTGAAATTAAAAATATCTTAGAGTTAGGAAATTCGAGAGGATGTTTGCATGGGCAACAAAAATCACCACCCTTGCATATGGGGGGGGGGGGATATTTACATTTTGCTTCAATGACAAAATTTGCTGCCCTTGCAGGTAGAAGAAACTTATGTTTGCATAGAGGTGGCAAAAATAACCACCGAAACATGTTTTACGTGTAGGAGCGATGAAAAATGCTGATAAAGTAAAATGCAAGAAATTTGTTTAGATATCTTAGCAGAAAAATTTGTTGCCACTACACTTGTTTAAAAATGTTCCATACTTGCAAATGGCAGAATTTTGGTGTTTACAAATTGATCTTGTCTGTGATGAGAAGTGTGAGAGCAGCTTATTAAAGTCATCATCACCAAGTTATCTGTTACAGTCTTCAACTATATTTGATGTGGGTAAAACTTAAGTTGGGTCAAAACATCGACTCGATATACAAGATAACCTAGGGCACATACGAGGGTTGGGTGAAATTAGGCACTAAGGCTCACCTGGGTAAAGCAAAAAATCAAAAAAGAGAGCCAAACTACTGAAAACAAAACCAAAAAGAAAAGCCCAACCTAAAAAAAAGAAAACTCAAAAAATAAAAACCTATAAGTAAAAATAAAAACTAGAACTTACCAATCAATCTTGAAGTCCTAAGCTCGGTAGTTGGTGAATTTGAAACCTTACTCGCTTGCGCAATCGAATGGTTGTAGGGTAGAGTCTAGGAAACTTAAAATGAAAGAAATGAAAATGAAAAGGCATTAAAAATCCTCAAAACAAGTTTTAACAACTCAGTGCACACGGCCATAAATGCCACACAAAAATCAAGATTTAAAAAAAATATCTGCTTGGGTGGCAAAAATCACCGCCCTTGCATAGGACAGGGGAAAGCCATGCACTTGTGGCAAAAGGTGTCGTAGATGCATGGAGAGAGGAAAAATGTAAGAGTAGCAAAAAAATGCCACCTATGCATGGAAAAAATGAAAAACATGCAAGAGTGGTAAAAAATGTCGCCTATGCATGGAAAAAATTAACACCTTAAAAATGATCAAAATTGACATTTTGATCAGATAAAGATTACAATAGGTTTCATGATTTTCAATAAATCATGACGAGAGAGTGTTGTAAATGATCCCAAGATGTCAGTCAAGTTCACTTGAGATCTAGAGAATCTTGTCTCGAATGATGAACCTAGAGTGAAGATTACGAAATGAACAAGTTTCATGGGGGTTGTCCACAAAATGAGTGTAGCTGATTTTGGGATCAACAACTTGGCTCCAGCTAGGGAACTTCCATCGATTAAACTTTGAAATGATCAAAGAGAGTAGAATCCAGTCTCTAAGTGCCTTCATCCATGCCATTGGGCCATGGAGTCAAGCTAACAAAAAGAAAAAGACACAAATAACTAAATAAAAATATAAAACTATATAAATATACAAATAAACTTATCTAATACTTCAAATATTGAAGTGTTTCAGATGTTGCCCACTGTGAGGCAATAAGAATGGTGTTCTATCTTGAGATTCTAGCAAGAAATTATTTTTATCACAGAATTGATGAATGGTGAATGAACCTTTCCACAAGGAATTAAATTTTTCATGCATTTCTTTTGGTTCTCTCCTCTTGTCTCACAACAAGAATTGATCTCCAATCTAAAACTCACGAATCCTTACTTTCTTATCGAAGATTTTCTTTACCTAATTTTGATGTCCAACAATACGGTCTACTACCATAGTTCATTACTCTTCTAGTTCAATTAGGTACATGATCCTCTTATCAATAGAATTTTTAAAAGTTTGGTCTTCCACTGCCTTTGCCAACTTTAGTGCTGGTAGTTCCAAGATAATTAGTATCTCCACATTTAGACCATACAGAAATTGAAATAGTGACATACTTATTGCCCTTTTAGGTGTAATTTTATCTACCGATAAAGCATCGAACAATGATTTATGTCAAGTTTTTTTATTGTCATCTACTAATTTTCTGATGATAGTAACCAGATTCTTGTTGCTTGATTCCACCTGACCATTCCCTTGCAGATAATAGTCTAAGAAGTGGGAAATAATAATCTCATGATTGTAGCAAAAGTTAGTACTCTTATGAGAAGAGAAACAAGTAGCATTGTCTGCTATAATCTTGTTTGGAACTCCAAATCAACAAATAATATTTTCCTTAAGAAAATTACATACCACTTCTGAAGTAGCATGCTTAACTGGAATGGCTTCCACCCACTTGGTAAAATAGTCTATTATGGTGAGAACATAGTCATGTCTAGCACTTGAAGATGGGTTCACAGTGCCAATGAAGTTGATACCCCATTGCTAAAAAAGTTCTTCAATCACCACCGACTTGAGAGGTAATGTGGCCAACTTGAGTTTCTCAACGAACTATTGGCATAACTCACACCTACGTACCCAATTGTACACATCTTGAAATAATGTAGGCCAATAGTATCTGGCTCATATAATCTTGTGAGCCATCATAGGTGTAGAAAAATATCTTTCACAAGCCAAATTATGGAAAGACTCCAAAAGTTTACTTTGTTGCACTTTATCTACGCAATGAAGAAAGACTCCATCAAGGTTTCTTTTGTATAAACCATTGTCCCATAGGATGTAGTTAGCAAATTTCAACTTAACAGTTCTTTTTTCTTATAAGACAGATGGGTAGGACACTCACCATAGGTAACAAAATAAGCAATATTGGAATACCACTCATCAGTAGTAGTGACAAAAAGAATTGTCAGCATATCCTCATCTTCTGCTTCTTCGTGTTCTATTTCTTTTGGTACGTTATCAGTAATCAATTTATAGACCTCTTTCCCACACAAGCTTTTTAACTTTCATATCAAGATCAAACTCTTGAATTTTAACAATCCAATTGCCCCTTTTAGTTCCAAACTCTTGTGGAGTTAAAATAGATTTTACTGTTGTATCAGGCACCAAAATAATAGTATGTAAATTCAGGATATATAATTAAAAATATTTTACGTCTTTAACCATGGCATAAGCATGCTTCTCCATATTTGAATACTTCAATTCATGAGCTTTGAGAGGACAACTCATAAATGATATGAGAGATTTCACACCTCTGTTTTGTTGAACCAAAATGGCTGAAAGTGTATGTTCAGAAGTATAGATGTATACTATGAAATATTTGGTATAATCTAGATAAAATAGGATTGGAGCATGAGCAATAGCCTTCTTGATATCTTAAAATGCCACTTTGCCTTCCACAATCCAATGGAAAGTAGCCTTACCCTTCATCATGTCAACAATGTGGTGAGTTTTCTCCACAAATTTAGGAATGAATCTTCACAAAAAGTTCACCTTTCTAAAGAAGGAATGAATTGTAGTTTTATTAGCAGGTAAAGTAAGATTTTGAAAAGATTTGACTCTTTTTGAGTCAATTTTTATGCCTTCTTAGGATATAATGTGATCGAGAATTTTACCTTCTGTAACCCCAAAAATTGACTTCTTAGGATTGAGAGAAATACCATTTTGTCGATAGCATTCCAGCACTTATTGTAAATGATGCACATGATCAGGATGATGTTTGGAGAAAATGGTCAAGTCATCAAGATACACCATGATAAACTTCTCTATTTCATCTCTGAAGGTAAGGTCCATTGCTCTCTAAAAGGTGGTGCTAGCATTGATCAGACTAAAAGACATTCTATGATATGCAAATATGCCCCAAGGTGTAGTGAAATTACTTTTGTATTAATCTGCTTCATTAACTTCCACTTGATTATACCCAGAAAAACCATCTAACATAAATAACATTTTTGAGTCAGTTACTATTTTCAATACTTGATCCATGATGGTTAGGGGGTAGTTATCCTTTAGAGAAGATTGATTGAGATTCCTAAAATCAACACAAATATGAATTTCTCCATTTTTTTTCCTTACAAGAACTATGTTCGTGATCCAGATGAAATGATGAATTGGAAAAATTATCCTTGCATTTAACATCTTCTGAATCTCAAAAATGATAGTACTTGATACTTTGGAATTGTATTGCCTTTATTTCTATTTGTGAGGCAATGACCCAATTTTAAGAGGGATTTCATGCAGAATTTCTTTAGACCTGAAAGATTTCAAATCATCATAAGAATATGCTAAACATCAATATAATGACAAAGAAGAGTAATGAATTTAAACTTTTCATGAGTAGTGTAACATTTTCCAATGTTGACCATTTTGAGATCTGCTTCCGAACTCAAATTCACTTGATCAAACTCCATAGCAGAACTTGAATATATTTGTTGTTGTTGCTTGATATATCTATCATGTTTATCAAATAGATTTTTAAGAGAAATCAAACCTTTTGGAATTTTATTCCTTTTTAACTAAAAAAACTCTTCACCAGTTTGTGAATCTATTTCAGGAACTGATTCCTGTGATAGAGATTCACTACCTTTAAAATAGAGCTCCTCAAAGCTATCCATCTTTTTGAGAAAAACAATAATTTAATTATCACCATTAAACACTTGCTAATGGTCGATATTATCAGGTATACTTGGTCAAAATACCAGCTCAATAGTGTACTTGTTCCCTTTAAAATCTTTATGAGGAACTATGAGGGTTGCAGAGATAGCCAATAAATTTGTATGATCATTAAACTCTCTTGGCACCGTAGAAATATTGAAAGCATCAAAACTTTCAATGCAATCCCATATACGATTCTGATAATATCATAATCTTTCATTTTTAGTTTGATACAAATTTTTTACTTGATAAACCACCAATTTAGCGTCTCTTCGACATGAAAAATCTTAACACCTCTAGCACGAGCAGCTTTTAATCTAAGCAATAATGATTCGTATTCGACGGTGTTGTTGGTATTATTGAATTGTAACTTGTATGAGCAAGGGAAAATATCTCCTTGTGGAAATATCAAAATAATTCTAACTCTAGAATTGGTAGAGGAGTATCTGCCATCAAATTTTAAAATCCAAACCTCATTAAAAGTTGATTTTCTTAAAGATTTCTCTTCATTAGTGAGGGAAGATTCCTTTTTACCTGAACTTTTATTTAAAAATTCTTTTGCTTTTCTATCTGAATTATTTGAATTGTCACCTAATAAACTTTCATTTGATGAATTAAAAACATCTTCAGTGCATAGAAAATAATTATCCATTCCTGAGGATTCAAACAAAATTTGAGCTTCGAGGTTTGACATTTAGGTAACAATATATTTTGACTCTTTCTCAGGAAGCAATTTTTGCATGATGCCTTTAACAGGTATCTTTGCTTCAAATAGATCTATGTTCAACTCTCCACCTACATCTTTACAAAAATTCCATCCGAGTAGAATGCCATAAGAAGTTGAAACATCAGCCACTAAGATTGTCATCTTAATCCTCTTATCTAGAAAAGTTACAAATGCAAATTGGGCATCTTTAATTTGACATAAAAGTGGTACTTGCTTATTTTTCATAAAAAAACATCTCTCAAAATTCTTAGTTAAGGTAAGACCGAGAGAATCAGCTACTTTGGCGAGCATAACATTATTAGAGGCTCCAGATTCTATTATATAATTGCTCAACTTATGACCATTTATCAATAGAGAAACATAGAAAGGTTCTATTTTTCTATGGGCAACAAGAGGAGTAGTGACAAGACTATTTTGGGTAGATTTATTCTTTGAGGGATCATGAGTCACTTTTGGGAAATCTTGTCCTGTAGGGACAATTTTGTTTTTGATTTATTTAACCAACCTATCAAACTATTTAAGATTAGCTTGTAAGTACTCAACTTTAGACATTTAGATCTTGGTCTTCTTAACATAATCAATTATGTCAAATAACTAGAATGAACTAAAAATAGAGAAAAGAAGTGTATCATTTTAATTTTTATTTGATATGGTATTGGTCTAAGGAATAGAAACAGAAGGTACAGGATTATTTGAGGTACTTACTTACTTATTAGCCATTGGTCTTTTGATTGGAAAAGCAGTGAAGTTCCCCATTTAGCAATTAAGATCACTGGCTAAGGTTCTTCTCCTACTTTTCCCTTATCAACTTGTTGAGTTGACTAGTTTTGAGACCTAGTTAAAATAGCATATGCTCCATCATACACCTCTCCTTTTTTAGCTTCATCTTGGTAATTCAAAAATTTAATAGCGGAGTCACCAGCTAATTCTTCTTCTACTTCTACAAATAAATTAGCATCATTTTCTTAGTCTAACTTAAGTTGGAAATAATGATCATGTTCGGCTTCATAATAACCAATTGCTAAATTGATCGATGTTACTTCAATGGCAAGCCTCCTTTGTGTGGAAGAAAGACGATTGGGTTGCCCTTGATTTTTGGTAGCATTACCTTGATATGAATTATTAAGAAATGTATTCCTTGGTATATCTCAATAAGAAAAATGAGCATACATACTTTGGGACATTTCCCTTTTCAGATCTAGCAATTCATTTACTAACTTTTGCACCTTAGGATCAGTGGTGCTTGTGGAATAATTTTTAGCAGAAGAAGAAAATCTATTTTTATTAGAATCTTTTTTTTATCTTACCTGTAAGAATAAGATCATTTTCGACTTTGGTAGCCAAAATTTGAGCTGTAAAAAGATCTGTAGGGCCAGCTCGCCTTAACATAAAACTCACTTTAGGCAGTTAAGAATTGATAAAGAAGCAAAATTTTTTTGATGTTGGCTGAGCAATTATAGGAATCCTATTTCTCAGCTTATTAAATTTAGTGACGAAGTCTCTCATAGGCTCATGAGACTCCTTCATTTACGTAAGCTGAGCCAACAAGGTGTGTGCATCTTCTATGAGTTTGAACCTAACTTCAAACTTGGTCTTAAGAGTGTTCTAATCGGTTATAATCTGAGCTTGAAGATGATAAAACCAATCTACAGTAACACCTTGTAGTGTTTCTATAAAAAAAATTACTGCTATATCTTCATGTTCAATGCCTATCACACCATGGGCTAGCAAAAAGTTGCAATATGATCATTAGGGTAAACTTTCCCATTGCCATAAAATTTAGAAATTTTCTTTCTCAAATTATGAGGTAGTTCATGCAAAGGTGGGGTTAGATTTAGAGGGCCAAAAGTGTTACCCCAAGGGCCTTGGGTTGCCATGATATGATGATTAAAAGGAGGGATAACAAACCTTTATGGAGTATGAATAGATAAAACTCTACTAGCACTAGGACTAGAAGCTTCACCTGGTAGTGAAGATCTAGCGTTGGTAGAAAGAATACTCCTAGTTCGTTGAAGGTGAGATCGTAGAGGTAAGAGATCAAAATTATTTTGTTGTATCGATTATAATATAGGATCAATAATAACTCGAGCTCTCTAGCTTCGCATATACCATGAATTTGTTAGAATATAGAATGGAAAAGAACTAGAAATGCTTCAACTCAAAGTGTGAGACTTCAAATTGTGCATTTGAACCCTAGTGGAGTCACCAAAAATTGTTGGGTGAATATTTTGTCATCAACTAACTGAAGACAAAATGGTTATATCAGCCACAATGTAATGAGACAAATCTCTCCTCTCAACAAGGGGAGGTTCCTTATAAACTATCACAAACTTAATTTAAATTAAATATTAACTCAAGGGTGAGATCATATCATCTATTTCTCTTTTTTCAAAAAGTAATGCTTACAAAGTAAAAGAAAACTTTCTTGATATTAACTGAATTCACGAGAAACCCACGAGAGCACAAAGTTTATCATTACTTCTCTTGCTGATTTATAACTTATATCACAGTAGAATGAGGTGCAGCCCAAAGTCTTCACTGAAAACTACAACAAAGTATATGATCACAAAAGATAAAAGTAGTTCAAAGCCTTTCCAATATCCTTTGTTCTAAGACAGTAAAACACAAACTAAAGATAATTATAGTAACACAAAGTCTCCATAATCAACTTCAAAATATCTCCCAGATTATTTTCACTCACTCTACTTATTTAATCAAATAGATAAGATTATATTAGAAAAAGGACATAAGAACAATATTCTACACAACACAGGTTATTCTAATACAAAGTTTGAAAGGTCACTTGCTTTCACATTCACTTGATAAAATTTGATTTACAATCTGAGCTCAAAGTCTCAAAATGCATTTCAATTTAGGCAGAGTTTCGCTTCCAATAACTCAAAGATTAAAAAAAAAAAAAAAAAGAGGCCCTCTTTATTTATAGGGAGGGACCTTGAGGAATTTTTAAGAAAAACCTAATTACTTCGACCTAGTCAAAAATAGGAGTCCTTTTTGACTTAGGACTTCCTATATTTTTACATGTAATTACATATGAAAAAAGTACATGTAAAAATGTCTAAAGTAGTTGTGAAAGTACATCTAAAAAGTGGAAATTAAACCAAAAAAAATAGTTTCAATTTGTATCTTAATTTTTTTTCATGTGAGCATCGTACATAGTGAAAGCTGCTTGCATCCTGATATTATCTGGACTAGCAGTGTTTTTGAAAATTATCTTAGTTCTGACTATGACATCTCTTACTATTGTGACTGATTTTGCATGACTAGTTAACTTGATTTTCAGATTATCCAAAGTTAACTGATTATCTAAAATATTGTCCATAAAGGCTATTGAAAATGTCTTATCTTCAAATTCTTTATGGAACATACCTTCAAATTATTGAATCATTTCTTTAGCTAAAAGGAATTAGTTATCTTATGATGTAAGTTTGCAAGGAGCTCCTCTAATATATGCAAAAGACTGACATCATTTTGTTCACTAATTTTTTTTAAAAATTTGAGGTCACTGATCAACTCTTTAAGCACCTGACTCCTATATGTCAATGCCTTTTTAGTTTTAATGTAAGAGTCTCTATCAGTGATGACACCAATTAATATTAGAGTGCTTATTTTTAGTTTCCTCATATCCACCCATTTGTCAAGATACTTTTCTATGCTTTCAATATTCTGAGAAATAATATTAATGAGATCATCAAGTTTTGCTCTTATTTTTCTCATTTTATCTATCTTCTCAGATAACTCTTTGAGTAACGAAACTCCTTGTGCATGCATCTTGTCTAAGTACTCCTCAAGTACTTTTCCTTTGAGATAGGTCTTTTCCACTTTCTGAATAATGGGGTCTTCTATAGAAATGGCCTCAAGAGTTACTATTTCTGGAGTGAAAGTAATTATCCTTACCACTACAATCAATTATTCTACCATTTCTTTGTAGTGATCATTCATTTCTTTCTATCTATCAAATTTATGAATCAGGTTGTTTATGGTTGACTGCATATCACTCTTAGCACTTTCATGAGTTATCTTACCTAATTCAACTCTAGAGATGGAGTAATCATTTATATCAAAATTTTCAATGGTTGCATCCTGTGGAGGTCTTGCAATTTTTAGAAATTTGTGTCCCTTATTCCCAATTATTTTTGAAAGAATCATTGGCTTCTTTAGGGCCTTGGCTTTTACTGGCACCATTTTATTGAAATCAAAGTCATCTGGAGAGATGGCTTGTTTCTTCCTTTTGAGTGTATAAGCTGATAACCATGGTGGGAGCACATAAGTACTTACATTAGGATCTATCTCTATTGTTGGCATCACTGGATCTGCACTTGCACAAGTAGTGGAAATAATAGGTGGAGTATTAGTAAAAATTGTACATTTTCCTAAGTGATCAAAAGTAGAACTATATTTAATATCAAAATATGGGGATGACAAACTGGGAATTGACCCTGAGGAATGAAGAATATCTTCAAAAGTGCTTTAAGGGTTGTCAAAAATTATTTTGGAAGGAGAGGGTGATCCAGAAGAGAGAACACTAATCATAGAAATAGGTGAAAGAGCTGCAACAGGTGTGTCAAGTGGGGAAGAAGAGATTCTTGTTTATTGTTGCACATTCTCTTATGGAGACAAAGTTTCCTTCTTTGGTTGATCTTTAGGCCTATCGTCAATCTCCATATGTTTCATAGCTAGTTCTTCAATGCTTTGTTTCTCAACTTCTATATCTTCTATTTCTGACTCTTTTTCCATAACTTTTACTTCTTCATCACAAATATGATCTTAGGCTTATGTGGCTTGGAAGAAGAAGGGAAATCACTTTTATTCTTCATCCTATTTTCTTCTTTTCTTCTTATTTACTCTTGAATTTCAGCTTCTAAACCTGTGATGAATTCTTTCAAAGCAATTCCTTTATTTGCTAACCAATTATTGGTGATTGCTAATATAGGTTCAAATCTTTTCCTCAAAGAAGTCAGCTCTTTTTGTGAACATTGGGTTAGAAGAAAAGGGGCATTGACAATTTGTTCAATATTATATCTATCATTAATTAAATCTCTATTATCCACTAAATTCTCAAGGACATCAGCAAGTCTCAAATATTCAAATTACTCAAGAGATAACCTACTGGTAGTCCATTTTCCTGACATCTTCCATTATTCTCAAATCTACCTAAACATCCTCAATCATAGGTTTATGAAATTGATTTTTCCTCTTGATTATATCTTTCACGTCCCTGTAATCAAAATTTGGTCTTCTTTTGAATTGCTTCAAGGTTATGAGTTGCATTTCAATTTTCATGGCTCTAGCCTTTCCAGTGGTTAACACTAAAAACATACCAATTTCAACTGGGAACCTAAAACTAGGCTTCATGAGTTCCATCTATTTATTATGCATGACGATCATTTGTCTACATAGTTCCATTAAGACTAATTTATTTGAGAGGAATCTTGGAAGCATATAAGGATGACCTTGAAAAAAGCCAACCCTCAGGTACAAGAAAGAAGGAAATTATAAGAACATGCATCCAAAATCATTCACAACTGTCCAAACCTCATCTGACACTCTTCTTTATTCTAATTGAGGATAAAAAAGACACAAAAATATTGTAAATAAAGCATCATTTATTCTCCTAAAATGATGAATAAAACCCTTCAATGTTAATTGAGAGTAGTATTGATACACCGAGGTTACTCTCCTATCTCCTTTTTATGTTAAACCTGGAAAGATTCTCATTGAAGCTGCCATATACACCAGGTAAGAAGTCATGTAAAATTTGAAGGTGGTGGATACCTTCATCAATTGCTCATGAAAAGTGTTGCTGACTTGTTCTCCCCAGAAGATGATTTGTTTACCTTGGAGTATTATTTTGATGAAGGTATACATCCATTCATGAAACTATGAAGAAAAGGGAAAACCTCTTACCCTGCTGAGAAGAGTTATCAGATCACCAACTTTTTCTATAAAGTCACTTCTTAGAAAACTCCATGGCCACCTTGACAAATTTGCCCTTGGAGTCTTGAGCCATTTATTGTTGATTTCCTTCTTCGCTTTTTTGAAATCTTTGTCATACTCTTTTTGTCCTTCAACAAAATCAAGCTTTATCACTTGACGAGTAGGAGGGCACATGAATACTTTATCAATAAACTCAGGTTCTAGTCTAATTATCACATTGCCACTAGTGTCCAACATAGCCCTGGTATCCTTATTATAGAACTAAGCACATT
Organism: Torreya grandis; assembly: GCA_037957365.1. Lineage (NCBI taxonomy): Eukaryota > Viridiplantae > Streptophyta > Pinopsida > Cupressales > Taxaceae > Torreya > Torreya grandis. Next base: position 7,521,982 of record JARHVA010000013.1, on the reverse strand, counting down.
GGAGAACAAATTTTGTGTTGTGAGATGCTATAGGGAAAGAAGATACCAAATGAATGTTGTTGTCAATTATCTTCTTCATTTCATATTTGAGATTGTTTGACTTAGTTCTTTCCACAAACTCAGGCATGTCCACATGACCAATCTCTGTATCTCTAATGTCATCGATATTAGAAGTAACTGAGGTGATTAGAAAAATACCTTGATATTTATAATTCATTGCTTTAGACCTCTTCATAGAAAACTCAGTCATCTGAAGCAGCTTTTATCAAAAGGATGTCGATGAAGAAGGATCCATAGAAGAAACTACAACAAAAGTCATGATCATGCAATTAGAGAAAATACTAGCAATCTAGAAAAACTGCATGTTGATGATCATGACCATGGGGATGCACCTAAAAAGGCTAAAGTGTGAGCAGGCCAAAAAATCAGAGGAAAGCAAGCTCATAAAAGCAAAATTGAAAATATCCTAGAGTTAGGAAATTTGAGAGGATATTTGCATGGGTGCAAAAAATCACCGCCCTTGCATATGGTGGGGGATATTTACATTTTGCTTCAGTGGCAAAATTTACCACCCTTGTAGGTAGAAGAAACTTCTGTTTGCATAAAGGTGGTGAAAATAACCATTGAAGCATGTTTTACGTGTAGTAGAGGTGAAAAATGCTGACAAGGCAAAAATGTAGGAAATTTGTTTAGATGTCCTAGTGTTAAAATTTGCCACCACTACGCTTGTTTAAAAATGTTCCATACTTGAAAATGATGGAATTTTGGTGTTTACAAATTGGTCTTGTCCATGATGAGAAGTGTGAAAGTGGCTTATTAAAGTCATCATCACCAAGTTATCTATTATGGTCCTCAACTAGATTTGACATGGGTAAAACCTAAGTTAGGTCAAACATGGACTTGATATGCAAGATAACTTAGGGCATATACGAGGGTTAGGCAAAATTAGTTTCTAAGGCTCACCTGGGTAAAGCAAAAAATAAAAAAAGAGAGCCAAACTACTAAAAACAAAACCAAAAAGAAAATCCCAACCTAAAGGAAAAGAAACTCAAAAAATAAAAACCTATAAGTAAAAATAAAAACCAAAACTTACCCAGTAATCTCAAAGTCCTAAGCTTGGCAGTTGGTGAATTCGAAACCTTACTCACTTACATGGTCGAATGGTTGCAAGGTAGAGTCTAGGAAACTTAAAATGAAAGAAATGAAAATCAAAAGACATTAAAAATCCCCAAAATAAGTTTTAACAACTCGGCATGTGCGACCATAAATGCCACGCAAAAATCAAGATTTTAGAAAAATCTCTACTTGGGCGGCAAAAATCACCACCCTTGCATAGGACAGGGGAAATCCATGCACTAGCAGCAAAAGGTGCCACCAATGCATAGAGAGGAAAAATGCAAGAACGGCAAAAAATGTCACCTATGCATGGAAAAAATGAAAAACATGCAAGAACGGCAAAAAATGTTGCCTATGCATGGAAAAAATAAAAAAATTCTAACACCTTAAAAATGATCAAAATTGACATTTTGATTAGATAAAGATTACAACGAGTTTCATGATTTTTGAGAAATCATGACTAGGGAGTGTTTTAAACGATCCTAAGATGTTAGTCAACTTCACTTGAGATCAAGACAATCTTGTCTCGAATGATGAACCTAGAGTGAAGATTATGAAATGAACAATTTTCGTAGGGGTTGTCCACAAAATGAGCGTAGCTGATTTTGGGAACAATAGGGATAAATAGGAAAAAATAATTATAAGGATGATCAAGGAAAAAAGGAGAATGTGGAAGAATATGAGTATGATGAAAATAAAAGAGAAGAGGAAGAAAATAATGATGATGATGGTAATGAGGAATATAATGTAGATGATGATGAAAGAAAAGAAGAGGAGCATAATGATGATGATGAGGAGACTAAAAATGATTTAGAAGGATAGGTAGAGGATCATAATGAGGAAGAAGGAAATATTGAGAATAAGGGTTCAAGTTATTTACCTCCAAAGGAATCAACTACAATATTTCAATTTCAAGGATGTTTTCAAAATAAAAAGGTCATTGTTTCCACAAATCCTAGCAACAAGTATAACTTCATCAACATGGATGTGGCCCAAAATCTACAGGTTTAAGCAAGAAATATCAAGGAAGGTTAAGTACATGGTAAGAGGATTCGAGTTTTTGAAGATTTGAATCTTATTATCAACAAATATGTATTGCATTTATAATTTTATGCTTTGGATATAAATGGTTTGGATATTATTCTTTATTATCCTTGGTCAGAGACTTTGGGAACAATCAATATTGATGTGAAAAGAAGTTGAAGAAGATTTGATACAAGAGAAAGAATGTCACTTTTAAGGATATCACACTAGTGAAGAAAAAATAAATGTCAAGGTAGAGCATGAAAATGAAGTTGAATATGGTAAAGAAAAGCATAAGGAAGATTTATATGAAGCAGTACAACAAGAGGGCACTTTATCTACTCAAGAGACAAACGAACTACCAAAAGAAAGGTGGAATAGATAGAATAAAATATTGAGAAGGTAAAATTATTATAAAATGATACCAAGGTTTGAGAATATAATTCCCACATCATCGTGAGAGGCAACAATCATGGATGCATGTCAGGAAGTGTCATAACAATAACCATTTTGCCTATATAGAGAATCAAAGGAACAATAACTATGTATACTCATGGAGTTAATGGATAAAAAAATATGGATATAAATTTAATTAGAGTAGGGTAGTGAATTATGGCATAGGGAATCAATAGATTAATCATTATGGCTATGCATAGAATCCAAAGAAGAACTGATATGGTCATGCATGGAATCAAAATAATGTAAACAAATATGGGAAATGGAATAAGAGGATAAATCATTATGCATGGACATAATTGTGGTAAAAATATGATAATTAATGGATTAAAAATAACAAAATAGAATTCGGAATCAAGGTTAGCGAGTTATCACCTACCAAGATCACATATAGGTAATTAGATGATCAAGCATGGAGACAAGTGTCCCATAATTTCAAGAACACTATTACTTAGTTTCCTCTCATGTTTTAGGCATGTATCATGTTAAGTATGGATGGAATGTTGTGTACATAAGGATATTATATGATAACATATACGGGAATATGGAGTTTCTGTAATGTGGCACATAGCCCCTTTAGTTAGTTATATGGGTTAAATATACTGGGTCAAGTGAGTAACTTGTGGAATTAGTTGCATTAGGTTGTGAGTCAGAGTAAATTAGGATTAGGTGTTAACCACTCCATTATTAGTAATAGAGGTATATATATAGGATAAAAATATCATTGTAAAACATATCAAGTAAGTGTTGAGTCTTCTATTTTTTAGAAGGAAATTGGAGGTGTCCCCCTCAAAATGAAATTTCAGAGTTATTCATTACTTAAGGATTATTGTATTATGTTGCCTTACCTTAAGGGTGTTATTCCATTTATGAATATATTTCATATTAGGGCATCTTGGCCCACCAATCTCTCTTGCATTTTTTTTATCTACATTATATTTTGAATATTTGAATTATTATACATTTGGATCTTACAAAAAATATTATATAGAAGAAACATGTGTGTGTGTGTGTGTGTGTGTGTGTGTATGTATAAATTATATTTTTTATGTATTATTAGTACTATAAAATTCATAAAACTAGTTTTTAGGGCATGTTCAATCGATTGGGGAGTAGCAGTAAAGTACCCCATTTTTGGTATTCATGAGTTTTGAGTCCCAATTTACCCATTTTGTGTGGAGTGGGGAATTTACATGCAATGGAGGGGTATAGTGGTAGGTCTAATCGGCCCTGAACCCATCACCTCATGGTTATAGGTTGGCCTCATTTATTGATCCCCCTATTATCCCCAAAAAAATCATAAAACTAATTATAATTATAGACACCATAGTGTTGCATTTAATCCACTAATTATCAACATTCATCATTCATTAATTATCCTAACTATCTCATCCATCATCGAAAATATATATTTTATCTTGTTCCACATAACATCACCCCTTTGATTAATTAACTAATTAACTCATATTAGTTAACTTAATTAATCACATCGTAAGAGCTATCAAAAGTATAATACAAAATTACTATCAAAATTATTATTGTGCATCCACTTGAGATCATCATAATCAATTATTCCATATATATTCACATTTTTGGAATGCTACTAAACCATCTTGCATAGGAGTTTCATTGAGCAACCACATTTTGAGAATCAAGAGCACATCCAAATTGATGAAATAGATATTGTCATTATTGGTATGTGAAGGTACATCTAATTTTTCTCTTCCAATCTCTATACAATGTTTATGTTGGATTTAGAATAAAAGTTAATTGTTATTAGATTAGTTCCTAGATTAACTTCTAAATTATATCATTCACATTCTAGCACACCCGATGGGACACTTGATCCTTTGAGTTATTTAAAATGTTTTCATTAGATTTTGGAGAAAGTTTCATTTGTTTTTGTCGACTACTACGTTTTAGAATAGTTCTAGTATAAGTTTTTCTACTATTGTAGGTGAAGTCTAATAAGTTATTGTCAAATTTTGTTTTCATTAATTATTTTTTATGAAACAATAAATTCACACTATGAAATGACAATTTCATCTTAAGAACAACAAATTTGCTCTGCTTATTGATGACTTTGCCTTGTTGAGTGTTTTGTATAAATGCCCAAGTTTTGTTTCAAAAGGTCTTAGTTTTGGTGTATTTAATTTGAGTTTCAGTTAATCCAAGTTATGCATTCACAATTCCATGTTGAGATTTGATGATTTTGTTCAAGGTATCATTTTCTATGTCTTCTATTTCCTATGTTTTTTGGTTTTTCTGCTAACACTAAATCTGCACCATGTTCAGTGAATCCGCACTAAGAATCAAAGATTACACATTGATCATCAACAAAAAAATTCTAAGGTATTTCCTATGTTTTTGTATTTATTTTCTATTTTTTTACTTTTTCTACTAATAGTGAATCTACATTAAGGTTTGGAGAATCCATTTAGGTATAGTATTTTCTATGTTTTTTAGTTGTTTTTCTATTTTTCTTAATTTTTGTTAAAATAATGAATCTAATATGAGGAATGATGAATATGTGATAAGAATAAAAAAATCCAAATTGATCATCAATGAATTCAATCAGGTATACCTTTTTATGTTTTTTTGCTATTTTTTTGTAAACATTGATTTTGCATTAACAAACAATGATTTCACTTTGTATCTTTTTTTGCTATTTTTCCTGGTTTTTCTACTTTCTATTTCATCTAACCTATGAGTTTCACTTGTCAAAGACTCTATTCAAACTAATAGCTAGTTTTTTTGTAGCATTGTTGGCCAAAGTACTCAAAACTTTTAATATCTTTTTGCTAATGTTTTCAATTACATTTTTATTTATTTATAATTATACTTTCTATTTCTTATTTGTGTTACTAAAATTTGTGTATGATCTTCTCTTATGTCATAAGGTGATATAGGGAATCAAAAACATCCCTAATAACTTGTGTATCCCTATTGTAATTGATAATTATTCTCATTTATCCAATATCTCTCTTACACACCATTACCACAATATTAAGACTATTACACACACATAATACACAATATAGTCTCCATATTATTATCTTTCACCAATCAATATACAATCTACATATTACTCTCTCTTGAATACCAAGGAGAATCATAAGGAGTGCCTAATAGCTAGGCTTGTGATTTTGTTTCATAACAACCAAGTGGTTTTTGTGATCACCTCACAAATAAGAGAATTCACTATATTTGTGTACTACACAAATTATACGTGTAAAATTAGTTTCAAGTCAAAAATAAATAAATAAACATCTAATTAAGCTTAACTTCAAGAGTGGGTGTGAATTCTCACTCTAAAACCCTTATTTAAGCATAGAATAAGGTGTGAGAAAAGAGAAATCAAAGAGACCAAATGGGTTCTGACAACTAGGCCTAATCAGGTACCCATGTACAAAATCATAGTGAAATACAAATTATCCATATGGTAACCAATCCAGCTTATTAGAATACATGGATGTCAGGTCACTATTTTTTTTAAGTCAAATAAGTTATGGTAGTTTGTATGAGGCTTACTCTATAAAAAAATTGATCACAGACCTAGAGAAAAAGTATTACCATGGATGAAATGTGTCACTACAAGGTACCCAAAAACTAGTAAAACTACAATGATAGTGGAAAAGAGGACTTATAATGCAAGACATCCCAATAAGCATAAATCAAATTCTTAACATAATGTTGTAGTAGGTGCATTCAATGGAGTGAAGCCCGTAAAACAAAAGTGCACTTAAACAACTACCTAAAAATATAAAATGTGGTGTGCCAAGGGATAGCAAGGAGCATGACACCTGAAGTAGTATGTGCACACACACCCCCATAATGCTGAAGTGGGTATAGTGACTCAAAAAACTATATGAGTGGGCCAATCCCACTACTAAAACACTGAAATGCTAACACTAGGCTACACTAAACTAGCTACTTTTTGGAAGGAGATCAAATTCCATAATAAATCTGAGGGAAACTATCAACATCAAAGATATAGATACAAATATCTCAAGAATATATCCATGGTGGTGATGGGATAGTCAATAACTAAAGAATAAAGTGCTCAATATGGAGCATACACACATGAATAAAAACTCCATACTCTCAATGTGACTACAAATAAAGATCCTATACAATGACAATATCACCAAGTGATGTAATAAGTCCATAATGCATTTAAGTTATAGTATATGACAACTATGAAATGAGAGATGAAGGCTCCAAAAAACACATCTACCTAATAAGAATCTCAAACAACTAAGGAGTTGTGGTCGAAGAAGATGAGTGGTGGAGGAACCTCACATGTAAAGTCCTCTCAAAGAAAACTATTGATGTTGTTACAAATGATAAAAAATTCACCCCCAATGAACACAAATGGTGGATGAATATGCCTTCATATGAGTGGGTGTAAAGTATACAGTATAAGAATGTGAGGTAACATATAGAAAAGTGTCAATTGGATCATGTTTGACCAATGTAGTCTTAGGTTTCTCAATCCTAAGTGAAGATCCATAACATCTCATATGTAACTCACTATCATCACGAAGAGTGGAGTGAACAAAGGATTTATATCAAAAGACCCCAATGAAGATGAAATACCTACATCGTAACCAATGCCATGCTAAGTAATCCATGTAACAGGGTTGATAGGGGTAATAATACCTTGTATATGCATACCAATGTCCATAAGTTTAGTAATGTAACCCATGAAATAAAGCACATGAGAACAAAAAGTAGTGGTATGCCTCTCAAAATAAGCAAACATATATGCAAGTAGAACTGGAATAGGATGTGTAGAGTATGCAATAACAATAGGCACATAAGTATCATCTACAATAAGAGGAGCAATAGAAATGGCTTGCTTAGGATCTGATAGATCGCATTATAAAAGTGCATCAAGTGGATGTGTATCAGATTTAGTAACAACACATGGTGAACTAAGAATAGTGGTATGAGTGTCCAACATATTAGTATGATGTTGTATACCAATGAGTTTCTTATGCATGCTTTTTTATGTGGATAGCATATGATGGCATCATTTCTATGAATTAGGGAGTGTAAAATGGAATTATGTTTCATTAGTTTCCTATGTGTTACTTGAAGTTCTAGGAAAGAGGCCATAGTATTAATGGGTTTATTAGGGTCCAGTGGGGTACTATCAACAATCAGACCAGAATCAACAATAGGAACAATAATCACAAAACTATAATGTGAATCAATATGTGGAGGAAGTTAACATACCTCATCCAAATGACCACCAATAAACAAATATGTAGCATGAACAATAGGAAGAGGTGGTAAAAGTATCTCATCTTCAAGAAATGAGTCCTCACTAATAAATGATGGAGGATAAGAACCAATAATAAGAGGAAGAGAAGATGTCAAAGGTTCTTCATGCATATCATCGTTAAGAATTACCTCTTCACAAATAGGAGAATATGATAGAGGGACATCAACAATGTCACCATCAAAAGACACTCACTAAGAAAGGAAGGAATATGTATAGTTGGAGGTGAAGTGACCTCGTCAAATAATGTTGAAATAATGTCCCAATATTTCTTAGGTGATGTGACATGTACAATGTGCTAATTAAACTACCTGAAACATAGAGGTGAATGAAACAAAGTGCCTCATAATATCTTCCTCATATGTAAAGTTAGGAAGGTCACCAAACATAACTCTCCACAATCCTATCATCTGCAAGTACATATATATTTTGGTTTTCCATGTGGTGTAGTTGGAAAAAATAATAATGGCAAAAATAGCCAAAGGAGAACAAAATGGATCCCCCAAAATAGACATTAGTTTCCACCAAAAATGTGTCTATGGGTATAACAAGTGGCACAAAAGGTATAATCCACACTCAAGATGGAATGATGGACTTTGCCAAAAATGTGTCTATGGGTATAACAAGAGGCACAAAAGGTACAATCCACACTCAAGATGGAACGATGGACTTTGCCAAAAATGTGTCTATGTACAAATTACACAAAAATAAATGAAGTGTTTTTATGAGGGAGTTTGACCACTTGCCTGACTAGACCTCACCCTCTATCTTCAAATAATGAGAGTGAAAGAGTGTGGGTGTTAAAAGGCACTCAAAAAACTACTCAACAAATTGGTCCTTTTACAAGGAAAAAAATTACAATGTTTTTTCAATTTCCCCCCCTTTATATATTGTTGTACCACATTTAAAAATGAACTCCGCTTTGAAAAAAAACCATCATAGTAAATTAAAACACCGCTTGTGAAAAATTGATACCCCCATTTAAAAATTTCACCACATGATAATAATCCCCACCTATTTAATATAAAGGCTTCTTTTACAAATATATCCCCCTTAAAATTGGTTTTGCCCACTCAAAAAAATGCACCCCCGAATAACTGCCCTTTAAAAAAAAAACCATCATAGCAAACTAAAGCACCACTTGTGAAAAATTGATATCCCCACTTAAAAATTTCACCATGTGATAATAATCCCCACCTTTATAATATAAAGGCTTCTTTTACAAATATATCTCCCTTAAAATTGGTTTTGGCCTTTTTCAGTAGGTTGGGGGTCAACTTCTTAACCTACCCTCACCTTGAGGGTATTCACAAAAACTAATAACCAGCTCCATTATTAACCAATCCAAAATTATAAATAAAAAATGTGTAATTTATTGTTTTAAAACTTATACTATTGAATTAAAAAATTCATACCTTAAAAAAAAAAATTACCTGCAGACTTATTGTTTTGTTGGTTGTGGTGAATTGGAGAGGTGATAGTGCCATGTAATAGGTGGTAGTCAAGGTCTATGATGCAATATGGCAATGGTCAAGTGGATTTATCCAATGGTTAAGAATATTTCTCATTGAGTCCCATGTAACAGTGCTAAGAGGTAATCAATAAACAAGATATCTACCAAATACGTGCTCGGTGATATGTCGAAGGACCAATTTTAACCTAGATAGATGCTGAACATGTTGGAAGGACAATGGACAATGAGTTGTAGTTTTTTATTTCCTCCATGTCAAGGACATTATAGTATGGAGTTTAATGTGGAGTTTGGTAAACAAAATGTGGCCAAGACTTAAAAACAATGCCAAACATTGTGGAGACACAATTGACCACTAGTAGTTGGAGCTTTCCAGAAATGTCAAACCATTGGAAGGATGTAGGTTGATGATATAAAAAAGGATATATTTGGACCCTTCTCTATAAAAATAATAAATTTGATTAGAGATTTTTTTATATTGCTAAATATGGCAAACAAAAAAATGCTTGAGAAGGTCACATTAAACGTTGGGTGAAAATGGTTTGTGACAAATGGATGAATACTTTATTAATAGAAATCTAGTTTATTTTTCTCTATTTAAATTTATATTAATGGGAAATATTGTATAATTCCTCTATATGATAATTCCATATCATATGCACAAAGCTTAATGGAGGAATATGGCCTATATGACCATGCTAAACTTGAAACAATTTTTGCAAAAAATCTTTATAAATTGATTTAAGTGTTAAAGAGTAGAGATGTACAACATGTACATAATTGATCTAAAGAATGAAAATTCCACCAAATAATTGAATGGTGTGGCCCATAAAAGAGCCTAAAATCTTGTATGTCTATCAAATGTTAAACATGCCCTACATAAGGAGACACTAGTCACGAGCAATGGCTACCAGGAGCAGCTCTAATACCATGTCATAATTGAGAATTATTTTTATTCATCTAGGATCTCTCATGTACACCATTACCACAATATTGATACTATTGTGCACTACTGTGCACTACACAACATCATGCACAATATAATCTCCATATTATTATCTCTCAACAATCAATATATGATCCACATATACCTCTCTCTCGAGTACCAAGGAGAAGCACAATGAGTGCCTTATAAATAAGTTTGTAAGTTTGTTTCGTAATAACCAAGTGGTGGTTGTGATCACCTCACAAATGGGATAATCCACTATATTTGTGTACTACAAAAATTATACATGCACAATTAGCTTCAACTCAATAATAAATAAATAAACTCCTAATTAAGCTTAACTCCATGAAAGAGTGTGAATGTTTGGTTCAGATTTATGTACAATTTTTCCTTGTGCCATATAGGTTACCTTGGAAATAATAAACATTTCAAGCCTTCTTTTTTTCTATTTATTATGGGTGCTAACAAATTGGATTTCACCACAAAGTGTTAGGCCAAAGCTGATGTTTTGGCAGGCTACCTAATTCCTTAGGCAAGATGTTGCCAATGGATAAGTGATTTTCTATTTTATTGGCACTATGATGTGATGTGGTTTCATCCCATTAATATCCAGGGTTTCAATGACTCCCTTGTTTCATATAATTGGGCCTCAACGTATCAAAAGGTATATAGAGGACTCCCCTAGATAAAATTGTAAAAAACTAGCATAAGAACCTTTGGCCAGAAGTAAGTTGTGGTGCTGGGGAAACAACATTCCCTAAGTTTACCCACCACATACCTTTTAGGGTCCTATCAGTGGGGCACCACTTGTTTACACATCTACTTGACTAGTTTAGGATTGTCTTATTTGTGTGTTTTGTTTGCTCCCATTGTTATAAATCAATAATCGAGATAGTCAAACCAAAATTAAACTTGTATTTACAATCCAAAAGACCAAACTTGTTTTCAAACTAAACTTATTTTCAAGCCAAACTTGTTTTCAAACCACACTTGTTTTACCAATAAACCAATCCAAACTAGTTATTTTTCAAACAATAGAAAAATATTACACTATTCCACCAACCACTAGGCAAAAACTTAAGATGAATCCCAATATTGACACATAGTACCTTTTTGGTATATAACCTTCCACTTTGAAAATAAAGATGATCACATAGAGATCCATGATAATGATACTCATAACCTCACCGACCAAAGCGAGTACAACCTTGAGAGTAATGATTTGCCTAAGTTAGAAGAAACCCATGCCCGAATTAGAAACTACCATTTTCAGAATAAAAATTAAGTCTTGTTCCAAATTTTAGATATAGTGGGTAAGTTACCTTGAGACTTTAAATCAAAGAATTTGAGTCACATCTTTAGTAGGAGGAACAAATTCCCTACAAATCATGATCAAAACCCATATAACAATTCTATTGGTAGGAGAAAATTAGTCTTAAAATTCACCAATGAGAATCCCCATCATCTCTCCCATGTCCAAAATGACAAAGGGAAATCAGTTCTAAATGAACAAGCCCAATAAGACCAACAAAAATTTGTGTCTAAATACATCCAAAGATTAAGCCAAGAATTGGTTGATATAAAATCTTGTCTCAATCCTCAAATCACACATCCTTTAAATCAATAATCAAATAATCTTACATCAAACAATCAGCTAATCATTGCCAATCAAACCCTTGGGTTACCTAAACCAATTAAAATCAGTCAACATCCTCATCATTCAAGGAAAAAATATTTTCCCAATAATGGTTCCATTAGGGATACAATTCAAGGATTGCAAGAAAGGATTCAAACCCATACATGAAAGTATAAGTTTGAAGAATTGTGTCATTACCCTTTCATAAAAAAAACATGATGAAAGTACCTTTTCCCTACCACTTCGAACCTCCAAAGTTTGACAAGTATAAAGGAAAGGGTGACCTAGTGAACATATTTAAGAATTTGGTATATCCTACCAAGAGGTTTCTTATAGTGACAACCACTTGCTTAGGATATTCCCACAAAGCTTAGGTGGCCAAGCTCTAGAGTGGTTCTTACATCTACCTAAAAGATCCATTACTAAATTTGCATACCTATCCAAGAGGTATGTCAAAAAAAATTCCTGTAATGTAGAATATGAACTCTCTATGATAGACTTATGTAATGCCAAACAAAGGAATGAAGAAAAATTTTCATCCTAATTACAAAGATGGTGTGCCTTAGCAAGTGGATTCCTTTGGACAATCCCTAAAAAATAGTGTATTACCATCTTCATGGCCAACCTCAATCTAGTATGGCCTTCCACCTACAATTCCATTGCACAAACTCCTTTGATGAAATTATATAAAATGGAGTCCAAATAAAAAGGGCCCTCATAACCAAAGGACTTAGCAAAAATTTTCATGAGGATAACCAAGGACAGACCCAAATTGACAAGCCCAAGTTTTTTAATAAGAATAAGAAGGTAGTAGGTGATGGGATAATTGATGCTAAACATGTCCAAAACATTCAACGTACCCAAACATCTCCACACTTAGGGTTCAACCAAAGCAAGAAATGAAATAAAGGACTTATAATCCTCTAATTGAATTCCTTGAAGCAAATTTTCACAAGTTAGTGGCTACAAACATGATAATGTTCCCACAAACCAAACCCTTTGATGAAAACGTGTCAAAACTAAATTGGTATAAGGAACATGAATACCATGAATTACATAAGATAAAAAGACACTCCATAAATAGTTGCATGAAATTAAATAACTATGTCCAAGACTTAATTTATTATAGAGATATAGAAATAGAAGGCAATGCATCCATAGCAAAAAACCAAAACTTATGGATATACCAAGATCTATTTCTAAAACATGACTAACCTTATTCACAAACGATCCAAGGTCAAAATTAGACAAATAATATCAATTTTAGGAAGTCTTCCCATATATTTTATGTTGTCATCAGTCATATCTAACACATGGATAATCACCTTGCAACCATCAAGATCAAAACCTAAGATTGTTCGGTTATAACTAGACATGTAAAAATCATTGTCCCAAGGCCTCCTCCACTCACTTCTATAGAAAAAGTATATTGAGAAGGCACTTTCCCATATATCCATTATATACCTTCTCAAAACATCTATTTCTTACAAATGTATCTTGTATAAAACCTTACAAGAGTCGAGAGTCCCAAATGACATTGACCCATCCAAATTCCAAACACTCGTTAGAAACTTGTCCTCAAACCACCAAATCACTTTTGATAAAAATAATATCTCACATGTGGGTCCATTCCATAATTTACCCTTATATATTGAATCCACCATTACAAAACATAAACTCAAAAGGGTACTTATAGACAATGAATCCAATCTAAATATTTGCACGTTAACCTTTATTAAGAATCTAGGTTATTCGATAGTAATGTTAGAGTCTAACAACATATTTATAAAGGATTATGAAAATACAAAACATCAATCAACTAAAACAATGCATCTTCAAATTATGGTAAGATCTATCATGCATAAAAAATTACTACATTTCATTGATCTTGACTTCCATGTAACATTCTCCTTGGCTGACCATGGATTCATGCCATTAAATTAACTCCAAGCACACTTCACTAATGCATTAAATTTACTCTTTATGGTATGGAATTAAAAATTCCTAGTGACCCCCAACTCTTCCAATACTACAAATTGTTGGAAGGGTGATACAAGAAATAATCTGTTCATAAAAGATGCCTATGAGGCCAATAAATCCACTACATTGGAACCACCAAAGCTTCCAAACTACATCCATCCACATCTGAAAGCCAACCTTTCAAATACACATTCAAGTCTACATCTTCTAAATCAAATTTCAATATCATTTACAATAGTATGGGAGAATATTAGATGCATGATACCTTATGTCTAGGCAAAATTCATCTTTATTCAAAAATCCATGGTAGGCCTAACCACGAGAAGAAATCACAAACATCTTATCAGTATGGTAAAATCTCTTAAAAGGAAGACTTATTTTAAATGAAAATATCAAGAGTCCAAATGATTCATGGCTATATAATGATGGTCTAGCAAGTTGTTTTCAAAATAATGAGTATCTAGTGGCTAAGGAAATTATGTGAAATATCATGAACTACAAAAATAAAATGCCTTGGTCTCCATGAATAAGGTATTGTAGAACTTGTAATTTCCCAATAAAACAAAATATATCATGGTGTCATCTATAAAATGCATGGTGGTGATCCATATCATTACATCAATGATTCTACCATGATATCTAAGGAGTCTTCTTATTACATTGAAACAAGTTCAATTCATAGGTGATAGGAAGACCTGACATCCACAAACCTCTTTGATCACACAACCATTCTAACCCTTGAACTAAAATATCATGAGCTTATAGATTGGGACCAATAAAATCCTCCACCAATCGACTGCTTATTAAACGATGAGGCAATCAAAAAATTCATTAGAATTAGAGACAACATTCCATCAAGAGACCATAAAAATGGATGTGATATCAGTTTGGACACATAAACATAATTTAGGGAACATGAAGAGTTCATTTGTCTAAAATAATTAGAAAGGTCAAAAAAGTAAAAAAATTGAGTCCCTTAGTGAAAACCTCTCTAAAACACTATTGGATGAAAAATAATAATCAAGAAATAAAAAATAAGTGTATTGGTAAAAACCTCTCTGAGGTGCCAATATATGATGAACCTCAACCTTACCCTAGCACCAATACACTCACAAGACGTTTCCACTTTGTTAATTGAAGATGCCATTTATGTGAACATTGGTACTAAAGAGAACCCCAAATTTTCTAAGCTTGTGGCCACCCTCAGTATTGAATAAAATGAAGCATTAATGTTGGGTTTTTATCTTTATGTCGATGTTGAAACCTCTTCCAAATAGGCTAGCACGTTGGGCCTATCACACGAGGAATGAGCCTCATGCGCTCACCCAAAGCACACAGTGAAAGACCAATTCTCGAAGACTTTGAAACACATGGTGTAATTACTCATTTATAGTAAAATAAATATTCTATTACTGTTTATTATCATATTGTGCTACCATTACTAGCTAAAAATAAAAGAAAAAACTCATGCCTTTTAATTACTTAATACATCTCAATATTCAACATAATTCACAATCCACTGCTCAAAGTACCGTATGATAGACATTGAGTTCTCATTTTATATTTTTGAATTACAATACATGATATATTTTGAGAGGTTCCTCCTTTTTCCACCCACCCTCATAAAATATTACAATAGGGGTTTTTATACTTATTTTTTCTATCCAAGTGTCAAATTCCTAACTACACGACAAATGACACATGAATTCCCAACAAGCTGGGTCATGGTTATTACAACTATTTATTCCTACAAACTTGGGCCTTTGTGCCCCTAGATTCTTGCTCTATGTAATACATGTATCTAGGTGTTTTGTTCCTTGTGGGCTGGTATCTCGCCTCTAATCGGTGGTGACAAGGTATCCCATTTGATTTATTCTTTCTAAATGCTCTTGCGTTCTTGATGTTCCACCTTCTTTGTGATCCCCTAGTCTTCTACTTCTTGTTCTGAGTCCTATGTTCTCAAGTTCCTCATGCCACATTTTCTCTTTGACAGGGTCCTCTTGCACTAGGTCTTTTGTGCCATTATCCTTTGGCACCCTTCAACTCTCACACTGCTAGTTTCATGCCATGGGTCTTCCACACCATGTCGGTACGTATATAAATAGACAATGGTCCCTCCATACTATGCACCAAAAATGGAATAAATATTTGTCAATATTATGGCACCAACATCACCCCACATTAATGTGTTAGTCCATCCCAAACTAGTTTGTTCCCACATCCTCAAGGAACTCAAGCCCTTTTTGCTCAAGTTCTTTCTTCAGCGCATCCCAATAGGATAAAACATCGAGAACTTTAACAATTATTTGTTTAATGGCCTCCTTTATTGCTTTCAACTCCTCAGGCTAAGTTGGAGTCTCAATCTTCTTTATATGTTCCTCTATGGCTACATTAACTTCCTTTTGGATGTCTTCTAACTCAAAGACCTCCTTGTCAACCTATCCTCAGAGTGTGGTAAAACTAGTATTTATTTGCTGATGATGGTTATTAATTGCATCTTCCATCATTTCTACATCCTTAAATGCCTTAGCACATTTTGTGTAGTCTTTTATTAATAGAGTTGCATCAATCGCTTGTTGTCTCAAGACCTCTTCATCATTGAGTCAGGCCTCTATGATTTTATTAGGGCACATCATGCATGCAAAAATCTCATCCAAAATTGGGATTAATTCCTTGAATCTCCCTAAAGTGGTGTGGTATATATCTGCTACAACGCTGAATTATTCTAAGATTTTTGTGGACTCATCTTTGGGCATGGAACACTCATTATTTTTTAGCAATAGCTCAACTAATGTCTCCAATTTTCTCAAGGTGTATCCATCTAGAGATATGCCATCTTCTAGTGTCAACTCTTCTTTCAAAATTGTTTTACATAGGGTTAATACCCTTACCTTTGCCTCAGTGGTCTCTTGAAGTTATTGCTTCAAAGAGGCTACTTCCTCATCTAGTATCTACTTTTAGCATATAGCTTATTATACATTTTTATGACCCGACTATGTTTTCTTTTAGCCATATGTGCATCTGACTCTGAAAAAATATTATGGCGTGTCACTTTCATGGCAGATTTTAAAAATGAGGCACTGGTCATCAAGGGGGTGAGCTATTGTTGATCAAACTTCATTAGGTCTGGAAGTCCTAGGGTGTCTAGGCTAGAATCAATGCAATCCAAGGGGATAAAAAATTAGGGTTCATTATTATACATTTCTAGTAGAAAGGACAATTGCTTCTTGGTTTCATGGGTAGTGTCACTAGGGTAGAAATGGTTCCAAAGAGTTTTTGGTCCTCTACACTGAATTAATATCATTCACGTAGATTAGCAATCTCTTTATATTCTAGTTCTCCTTCAGTTGGCACCTTCCTCTTTTCAAGGTCTCTATCAAGTTGGCTCCCAATAGCCATCCCATCTTTTTCCAATTCTACATGATGAACTTGAACACCATTCAGGACCTCCCACTTCAGGGATGGAGTCTTCTCTAAATCAAACTCTATATTTATCTGCTCTAGGGAGGGGTCCTTTTAGGGTACTTATTTTGAAGGGGGTGTGGCATTGACCCAGTGTTAGCCTTAGGAGAAGGTGGAGGTGAAGGTGATTGGGGTGGAGGATAAGGTGGAGTTGGTTGAGAAGATTGAGATGGAGAAGTTGAGGTTGATGAAGGTGTACTGTGAGAAGACAAAGATGAAGAAAGAGGTGAAGGTGAATGATGGGGTGGAGGTTGTGGGGGATGAAGTGCCAGTCTAGAAGGTTGTACCTCCACTATCTTCTATCACTTTTAGGGGCATTGCTACCCACTTATGCTCATGCTTGGCTTAGATGTCCTCTTTTGTAATAGAATATATGGGATCCTTTCCCTTGGTTCCCCATCTTAAGGATGTTGGTTGGGGCATAACATATAAAATAGTTTATGTACCTATTCTTGAACCAGGATGTTCATTGTAATTTTGGTCATGCTTGTTTCTCTTTTTTTCTGTAGGCCTTCTTACTAGGGTAAACAAACATCTTTCAGAGATTATGGCACTCTGCATTGATCTATCTTGCTTGCAATTTAACTAGGTATGCATAATGAATTTTGTTCATGAAATCAATGAAGTAGCATGCAGAGAAAGCATAGGGCGACTTGAGCCAAATGAAGAGTTCCCTTAAAGGAATCATGTGGATCCTCGACAAGGAGAAATGTGACTTCATAGTGAATTTTGCTTAATCCTTTGTTTTAGAGGGCATATCCTTGGGAATTTACCATTCATCTCCAACGGTTGCCTTCATTCCATCAAATCAATGTCTCATCTTCAACTTATATGTTAGAGTGATGTGGTGAGGGTAGGTAATGGCTTTGTAATGTTAGGCAAGGAATTTGTTAGTGGGGGGATACACCCACTTCAAGGATCTTGTGCTATAATCAGGCATGCTAATTTCATCAAACACCAATAATAACAGAATTACACCTCAAGGAAACTAAAACTTAGGTGTTGTATGCACATTCTCCACATCTTTGATTATCCTCTGGGTAAAGTACAGTGCCTAACTATATTGTACTCCCTATACTACTTAGTTTGCTATGTGTAGGTGGGCCATATCCACCTCCTTCCATTTATCGGTCCCTTCGATCTTGGTGGAAATAATCTACGTTGCTACTCTTAAAGTAGGATCCTATAGGTTTATGATATGCATTGCATGTCCCTACTTTTGATACATAAGTGCAGTGGTGGTATGTTGGATTTCCTTTGTGTCTGCCATGCCATCCAGTACATTAAATCTAGTGCATTGGATTCATATGACCTTGCTTACCCTCTCTACACTGATCTTCATGTTACACCCTATGAAGTGGATATAACCCCCATGAACACGTGAGAGGAAGAACTAAACTGCCTTAGTAGGCTTTCCAAAGTATGGTAGTTCAAAAAGTTAGAAGAGGCCAACTTTGTCCAGCTAGTTTTTGATAGTTAGGTCATAAACCACCTGGTTTTATGTGTTGGTGGTCTAGACCTGATAATCATTTTGTAATTGTACTTCATTATCTAGTTGACAGTGGTTGTAATAAAAATAGTTGCAGTTGCCACCTTGGAAACCTAGTTCTTGACACACAAAATTAGCTCTGGGTATTGCATCTCTTCAATGTAAATGGTTGGAGGGGAAGATGGTGGAACAGTCTGTGATGAGGAGGCTTGCACCTGCTTCCCTTTTTTCACCATTTTGTCTTCTTCCACGCTCTCAATCTAAACTCTTGCACATTGATCTTGCCTTGGTGTCTCTCATAGGTTTTTCAAAAGCTCCTCTCTTATAAGGAACCACTCTCTACCTACCTCTCTATCTTTAGGAATGGTTGGTAGTTTTTCAAGTCTTTTTTACTTTTCTCACTCTGAACTCTTGCACATTGCTCTTGCCTTGGTGTCTCTCATAGGTTTTCCAAAGGCTCCTCTCTTATATAAGGAACCACTCTCCACCTACCTCTTTATCTTCACGAATGGTTGGTAGTTTTTCAAGTCTTTTTACTTTTCTTTTTGGTTGCATTACCCACCAAGGTGCTCGAAGGTTAACCCTCAGTCATCCCACATTCCCAAATGAATACGTGGTAACATTTAACTTGCCTTGACTCTCGATCTTTACACTTCAATAATGGCAGAATCTAGCAACTTGTAATAACTTTTACTAACAATGGCCTCGACCCACTTTTATACTTGGTTTGCACTTATCTACCTCTGCTTGGAAATATTGTTTGCATCTCTATTTAGTATACTTTCATACTGAGTTTGACCTTAAATCTAGCTTTTTGGTTCATGTATTGCTCTGGTTCATTTATCGCTTGAATATTTTAGCAAGGTAAAATGTAAAATGGCTTTAACATGGTTATTTATAGGTCCCTCGGCCAATCTACCTCATTAACTTCTTTCATCTCCTTGTCATTTCTAGTCATAAATACATTTCTTCTAATGGTCTCTGTACTTCGGATCTTGCATTTAGCATTTAGAGTTCCTAACAAATTTGTCACATCATTCCAGTCACATGTTTGTTTGTTATGACTACCCTTATCACATTAATGGTCCATTCCTTCCCGTGCCTTCCATGGAGGTGGGTGACAACTGTCCTATTCTTTCAGAGTCATGGAACCTAGCTATCATGAAAATGGTGGGAATCTATTGTATTAAATAACTTACGTGACTTTAATCACTTGTGCATCCATGTGTCTCATTTCATATGCACATCTTTTCCCACATAAAATATGGTTCGAGGCCCTCCATGAGAACAAATACACAAAAGAAAACAAAATGTGTGCCTCAAGGGCAGTCTTTTTTATTGAAAATAGGAAATCCTATTCTAATGTCTCCAAGCCTTATTTGATCAATAACATAAATTTAAATAGAATCATAAAATGGCTGAAGCCGACTCCCATTATAATATCTAGGGAGGAAATTGTTATGATCTTAGAGTATAATTGATTACTTTTGTGTAAGCAGCTAAACACGGAATTGAAACCAGAAGTGATAAGTAACTAGAAATCAGAAACAACAAATAATAGGAGATACAAGAAACAAGCAATCCATATTAAACTCTTTTGGAAGGAAATATAATGAAGAAATCTCTCTCCTCACACCTCGCAGATGTATAGCAATTCTCCCTCAAGAGTTCTCTCTCTCTCAATTAATTACAATCAACTCAATTACTGAATTGTACATGCTATGAGGATCTAACCCTACTATATAGTATACTACAACACTAGGGTTCATGAGCCATGCATTCGCCACCCTTAGATCCACCTCTTAAATCAAAGGCTCAAATTTGTTCTCCTAAAAATAACAATTTTGGAAATGCACAGAAGTCGGTGTCGGTCTAAAGATGATCGATGCCGGTCGACCCCTAACTGATGTCGGTTGGTTCTGACTGATGCCGATTACTGTGTAAGCCCAGCAACCTCCACATTAGCTCATTAGTGAATCTTTTAGCTCCACAACTCAACAATCTCCCACTTGGAGATAAACAAGTTGCACCTGTACCTGTACATCAACATCCTCTAAACATCTCTGGCTTGTTTTTCCCTCTTCAAGTTCAATCTTGAAGACCAACAAAAGTTGAATTAAGATTCAACTTCTCCTTTGTTACCAGCTTTGTTAACATATCAGCAGGGTTCTTATCCATATGGATCTTTTCCAGCTTCAACTGTCCATCCTCCAATACCTGTCTAATGAAGTGGTACCTAAGTTGTATATGTTTGGTTCTTGAATGAAAGGCTGAATTCTTTGCCAAATGAATTGCACTTTGACTATCACTATACAATCTGCAACTCTCTTGCTCCTTTCCCAACTCTTCCATGAATCGAGTCATCCAAATCATTTCCTTGCTAGCCTCTGTGACTGCAATGTATTCTGCCTCTGTAGTAGACAAGGCAACAACCTTCTACAACTTTGAAATCCAGCTAACCATCATTCCACCAACAGTGAACACATATCATGTGGTGCTTCTCCTACCATCCAAGTCACCTGCCATATCCGAATCTACATACCCATGTAGAGAAGTGTTTGACCCTCCATAGCATAAATGCCTACTGCTAGTCCCTCTCAGATATCTGAGAATCCACTGAACTGCTTTCCAGTGTTCCTTTCCTGGATTGGCCATAAACTTGCTGACAACTCCCACTGCTTGGGCAATATTTGGTCTAGTACATACCATTGCATACATCAAGCTCCCAACTGCTGAAGCATATGGAACTCTACTCATGTACTCAACCTCATCATGTGATTTAGGACACTGTTCTTTGCTCAACATGAAGTGTCCAGCCATAGGTGTGCTTACCGATTTTGCATCCTGCATATTGAATCTCTCCAACACCCTATTCACATAATCCTCTTGAGACAAATCAAACTGTGATTTTTTCTATCTCTCTTAATACTCATGCCAAGGATTTTATTTACTGCTCCTAAATCCTTCATGACAAATGTGTGAGCTAATTTTACCTTAAGCTCAGTAATTTCCTGCATGTGTGAACCTACAACAAGCATATCATCTACATACAGTAACAAAATAATATAACTACCATTATCCAATCTGTTAAAATAAACACAATGGTCAGATTGACATTTACTAAAGCCATGCTCTGTCATAAACCTGTCAAACCTCAAACACCATTATCTTAGAGCTTGCTTAAGACCATATAAGCTTTTCTTTAACCTGCACACAAGTTTCTCCTTACCTTTGACCTCAAAACCTTCCAGCTGATCCATATATATCTCTTCATCCAAATCCCCATGAAGAAATGTTGTCTTAACATCCAGCTGCTCAAGATGCAAATCCTTAATATCAACTAAAGATAATACAGTCTGAATAGAAGTCATCTTTACTACAGGAGAAAAAATTTCACCAAAATCAATACCTGGTTTCTCTGTAAATCCCTTTACTACCAACCTGGCCTTATGTCTTATTTGTCCATTTTCTCCTTCTTTTAACCTGTATACCCATTTATTTTTCAGTGCTTTCTTTCTAGCTGGCAACTCAACCAAATCCCATGTATGGTTCTCTTCCAAGGAATCAATTTCCTCATTCATGCCATGCTCCCACTGTTTCTTGGATTCTACCTGCATTGCCTCATCAAAACTTTTTGGTTCTCCACCATCAGTGAGCAACAAGTAGTATAAAGAAGGGGAATAATGAATTGGAGGTTTACTTACCCTTTCAGACCTCCTTATAGGCATTTGAGACTCATTTACAGCTTGCTGTCTGCCCAAATTTTCTTCTGACAGTGATCGATCTCGGTCATCTCTGATCGATGCTGGTCTACACCTGACCGATGTCGATTCCACCTGATTGATGCCAATTTCCACTTGATTGACGTCGGTCTCTGTGTTTTTTGGTGAGTGATGAGTTTTACCCGTGAGCTCATTTAAGATCATAACCTCTTCCAAATCAAGATTGCCCTGCTCAGGATTATTCAACCTCTTGAGCTGATCACTGTACATCACCTTCTCATTGAAAACTACATCACGATTTCTAATAATTTTGTTAGTTTCTAAATTCTACAACCAGAATCTGAAATCTCCAAAACCATAACCAATGAAAGTGCACCACATAGATTTAGCATCCAGCTTCTTTCTATTTTCTTTATCAATGTGCACAAAAGCTTCAGAACCAAAAACTCTATGAAATCAAAGATCTACCTTTTTACCTGTCCAAGCCTTTTCTGGAATTCCACCATCCAGTGCAGTAGAAAGTCCTCTGTTAATTAGGTAAATCATAATATCTACATCTTCTGCCCAAAATTGTAAGGGCAAACCAACATGCAACCTCATACTTCATGCACGCTCCATTATTGTTCTATTCATCCTTTCAGCAACTCCATTTTGCTAAGGTGTCCTTGGAACCATCCTTTCCCTGCATATTCCACTCATAAAATAGTAACTATTGAATTTATTGCTGTAGTACTCACCACCATTGTTAGATCTAAGGCACTTCAATCTCAAACCTATTTCATTCTCAACCAAAACTTTCCATTTCTTAAATGTGTCAAAAATATAAGATTTCCTCTTTATGCAATAAACCCATACCTTTCTTGTAGCATCATCAATGAAAAAACATAATACTGTGATCCTCTAATAGAAGCTACCTGAGCTGGTCCCCACACGTCTGTGTGAACAAGCTCCAACTTGTGCTTCTTCTTTGTTGACCCAGTTTTGAGAAACCTCACTTTCTTCTATTTCCCAAAAATACAATGCTCACAAAAATCTAGATCTATGCTTTTCAAATTTGAAAGCTTACCTTTTGACTTAAGAACATTCATTCCCTTCTCACTCATGTGACCAAGCCTACAGTGCCACAACTTTGCATCTACATCTGAAGTAGATAAAATAAAAGGAGGATAATCAGTAATACAAGTAGATAGATAAAGTGTACCTACTCTCTTACCTTTTGCTAATACAAGTGCACCCTTGGAAAATTTCCAAGATTCAGCTGTTAGAGTTATTGTGCAACCCTCATCACCCAACTTTCCTGCAGAAATTAGATTCCTCTTCAGGATGCATACATGCATGACATCCTTCAACACCCATGTGTTTCCATTCTGCAATTTCAACTGCACTTTTCCTTTGCCAACAATTTTACAAGGCTCATCATCCCATAAATAAAATTTTCCAAAATCTCCATGGACATAATCATTGAAAATTTCTCTATTTGGGGTTGCATGGAAAGAGGCACCAGAATTTAAAACCCATGATTCTAATTTATTATCCAAAGAAAATATAAGAGCATCATGTGCAACAATACCTACAACTTTTGCTTCTTTATTACCTTCATGCTGATTTTCTTTGTTATCCTTCAACCAACAATCTTTCTTTGCATGCCCTTTCTTTCCACAATTCCAGCAGATTATTCTTCCATTTCTGGATTTGGATCTACTTCCCATCTTTGACCTTGATTCCCTTGCTTGCCCTTCTCTCTTTGCCTTCCCCTGCTTTCAACACTTAAAGTATTTCCTAATGTTTCTCCTGTGATTTTCTTACGAATTTCTTCATTCAAGATTACACTAACAACATCATCAACTTTCAAGATATTTGAAGCAGATGCAGTATTACAAACTGCCATTACCAAACTATGCCAACTTTCAGGTAAAGAGCATAAGATTAAGAGGGCCTTAATTTCATCATCAAAAACTATTTTGACTGAATTTAACTGATTTACTATTGAATGGAAATCATTAAAATGACTAGATACATATCCACCTTCCTACATTTGCAAATTAAATAATTGCTTCATAAGATATACCTTATTTGAAGCTGAGGGTTTTTCATATAAATTTGCCAAAGTATCCATTAACTCTACCATTGTCTTTGCCTGTGATAAGTTGAAAAACACAGAAGCTGTCAGGATCAACCTTATAGATCCAAGAGCCTTTCTATTAAGAACATTCCATTCTTCATCTTCCATATCTATGGGCTTCCTTGAAACCCCACCCAATGGTAAATATAGATCTTTTTGATACAGATAATCTTCAATCTACATCTTCCATAATTGATAATTCTCGCCATTGAATTTCTCTATTCTTAGTTTACTTTCTTCTACCATTGCTTTGCTCCCACTCAATCAGAAACCCCTGTGAGTGAATTCTGTAATCAACAAACACTAACATGCTCTGATACCAGTTGTTAGGATCTTAGAGTACATTGATTACTTTTGTATAAGCAACTAAACACGAAATTGAAACCAGAAGTAATAAGTAACTAGAAATCAAAAACAACAAATAATAGGAGATACAAGAAACAATCAATTTGTATTAAACTCTTTCGAATGAAAATATAATGAAGAAATCTCTCTCTCCTCACATCTCACAGATGTATAGTAATTCTCCCTCAAGAGTTCTCTCTCTCTCAATCAATTACAATCAACTCAATTACTGAATTATACATGCTATGAGGATCTAACCTATTATATAGTATACTACAACACTAGGGTTCATGAGCCATGCATTTGCCACCCTTAGATCCACCTCTTAAATCAAAGGCTCAAATCTGTTATCCTAAAAATAACAATTCTAGAAATGCACAGAAGTCGGTGTCGGTCTGAAGATGACCGATGCCAGCCGACCCCTAATTGATGTCGGTTGGTTCTAACCGATGCCGGTTACTATGTAAGCCCAGTAACCTCCACATTAGCTCATTAGTGAAGCTTTTCGCTCCACAACTCAACAGAAATGACCATCTATTCACTTCAACCGACATGCACTAGTAGACCAGATACTATGAATTATGAATGGGCCATCCTAATGAATGTAGAGCTTCCTAGGGTGGCGTGCAAACTTAAAGTCATAGAGTATAACTTTTATACCTGGGGTGAATATTTTGTTCTTTAGATGGAGATCATGCCATGATTTATATTTCCTTTTCTTAACATCTTGACTCTAGTGAGCAAGGAACCACGCTTCATTTAGTTTTATGAGTTCATCAAGTTGAGCTTTCAAACATGCATCATCATCAATATTTCTTATACACGTTATTCAAAGAGATGGAATTAGGAACTCAAATGGAATGATTGCTTCCTTTCCATATACCAAGTTAAATGGTGTACTTTTATTAAGGTGTTTGTATGTGGTTAGGTATGCCCAAAGTACTATAGATACCCTATCATCCTAATCAATTCTACCAATATTGTAGATTTTTGTCAAAGTGGTACTAAGAATCTTATTAAAGGTTTATGCTTTTCCATTAACCTGTGGGTGATATGTTGTGGTTTTATGATATGCAACCATGAATTCAACCAACATAATTTGAATTGTCTCATTCAGGAAGTGGGTTCCTCTATCACTAGTGAGACTTAGAGGACATCTGAAGTGTATTATAATGGTTTCCCAAATGAACCATGTGGTAGTGGATATTATACAATCTTTGGTTAGTGTTACCTCAACCCAGGGCATTAAATAGTCTATTGTCATAATTATGTACTGTGAACTTGTTCTTCATCTTGTAAGAGTGATGGGCCCTACAAAGTCTATAGCCCACTTTTTGAATGATTCTTGAGATGGAATTATGTGCAGTGGCATGGCATCTCTTCTATTAGTTTTTCCCACAAGTTGGTAGATATCACATTGCCTTGCATATTCCTTTGCATCTTTAAATAAAGTTGGCCACTAGTGTCTAGCGAGCAACACCTTACACGTGGTAGCTTTCCTAGCATAATGTCCTTTGGTAATAATTTCATGTACTTCTTGTAATACCTCAAAGTGTTCATGTTGCATTACACAACAGTGTAGTACCTCATCATGGTCCATCTTGTACATATCTCCTATTATAAGTTGATATGGTGCGACGTGAACTACGAGATTTTTTTCTTGTAAAGTGAGAGATGTAGGTGTACAACTAGTATTGAGGAATGTCGCAATATCCTCCTACTCTTCAAGTACCCTAGCGACTTAGAAAAGTTGTATGTCAGGAAAGTCATCTTAAATAGCATGTGGAGTTTCTTTGTTTTCAATTTAGGATAAATGATCAGGTCCACAATTGGTTTTTCCAGGTTTTACTACTATAAAATATTAGAATTCTTGGAAGAGAACTATCCAACAAAAAAATCTTCTATGGAGAATGGGCTTGTTAATGAGATACTTTAAGGCCTCATGATCAGTATAAAACATAAATGGTGTAGCCATAAGGTACTATCTAAATTTCTATAGCACATAAACCATAGTCAAGGCTTTACGTTCAGTGGTGGTATAGTTTCTTTCAGTTGATGTGAACTTCTTGCTGGCAAAATAAATAGGATGGTCCAAATTTCCCTCTCCTGGTTGTGCAAGTATTGCACTAATTATTGTTCTAGATGCATCAACATGAACATGGAATGGTTTTGTCCAATCTAGAAATTATAAGATATGAGTAGTAACTAGTCTTTCCTTCAAAGTTTTAAAAGTTTCTTTGCAAGAATTTGTCCATATAAACTATGAATTATGCTTTAATAGTTCTCCTAGGGGTGTTGCAATATTGGCATAACCTTGAATGAACTTCTTGCAGTAGCCTGTGTGTCCTAAGAATACATGCACCTCACACTAGGTTTTTGGCATTGGTAGTTGTAGAATGATAGATACCTTGGTTGGATCTACTAGGAGTCCCTTTTTATAAATTATATGCCCAAGGACTAACCCAAATGGTGTTGCAAATAGGTATTTCTTTAGATTTAGGGAAATTTGTAATACTCACTAGTGCTCAAGCATGAGCCTCAGATTGGCACAGTGGCCTTTGATCAGCCTATATATAATCTAGTCATCTAAGTACACTTGAATAAACTTATGGATAGAATATTTGAAAGCCTCTATTTCTACCTGTGAAAACACTGCTAGGGCATTTTTTAACCCAAAAGGCATTATGGTGTAGGAAAAAGAGCCCCAATCTAGAGCAAAAGTGGTCTTAGAGCGGTCTTCCTTAGCTATCTAGACTTGGTGATACCCTAACAACCCATCGATAAAGGATTATATCTCACAACCAGCAACACCTTCTATGACTTCCTCTGTGAAAGGTGTTGGGAAAGGATCGGTGACATGATGCATTCAAAATATGGTAAACCACGTAGATATGAATATGCCCATCCTTCTTGATATTGATTACCATAGGACTCACCCAGTCATATTCATCAATAGGAATAATTAATCTGGTGTAGAGCATGTTATTGATCTCTTCTTTTATGTGCACTTAGAGGTTATGGTTCATCTAATAGGGGCATTTCTTCACATGATGAGTACCATTAATCAATTTTATATGCATCTTCCTAAGAGAAGGGTGAACCCCTTTTATTTCACTATAGTTCCTTGGAAATACATCTTGATACTTTTTTAACATCTCAAAGATTTGCAAAATTTCTATCTCAGTCTAATAATTGCCAATAGTCACCAACTTAGGTTCCTGCTATGTGTCAATGTTTAGTTGAACAGCTTGAATGAGCCCATGATAAGGATTGTCCACTAGGAAATTGGTGTCCCAAATAGTTTGTGAGCCAGTACTTGTGGGAAATGCAAGTTGTTACTCAATAGATTGAATGGAGTGGATCCTTCTCCTTCATCTACTTGAAATATGAGCTTATGTCTTCCCAGGTGGATTTATTCTTGACACTCTTCGCTAGAGACTATTGGCAGTGAAAGAGGTAATTGTTTGGGAGGCTCATTGAATAAACTCAAGGGTTTCTTTGATTCATGATGAATATGACATAGGGAGTCTTCCACCAAACTTGGATCTCTAATTAATTCTTCACGTATGGCTTAAAGAGAAAGGCATAGGTCCATCCTTGGTGAAGAGTAAGAAAGCACAGATGTCATATTCTTTTTAATAGTAATCAAAAACTTGTTCTTTTGTGCCTTTCTTCATGTATATACCAATCTCGTGCCCAAGTGTGCAGGTTCCATAGAATGTATGGACCCATATGTATTCTGGTGAAAATGTTTCTTCAACTCACCATATTATTTCACATTGCCCTAGGTAAGGTTCATGTGTTTTATACCACTATAGCTAAGTGTACCTCTAATCTTATTATAATGGTGAAATCTATGATGTAGAGCAACTTGCACTTGATCCCAATACAATAGGTACTCTTTATGGGTTCGCCACCACCTGGTAGTGGTGCCATTGAAAATGTGGTCTAAGGACCTCATCCATTCATTTTCAGTACCATAGAAGTCTTTGAGGCACTAGACAAAACCACACACTTCCATTTTTCCTTGAAATTGTGGATCTTCATTAATTCTTTCTAAAGGTGGTCCCTCTAATGGCCTCTCATTACTAAACCCATGAGGTAGACAAATTTGTGATGCTTAATGAACAAGTGTGAGATGTCTTCTCTGTTGATGGTGTTGCACAATCTTCTAGAGAGATCATAATCACCATGGGCCCAATAATTACAGGCATTGCTTGTGGTATATGAGATAGAATGGTTGTCTACCCAGTGAAGAATACCATCTAGCATTAGATCCTGTTGGTCATCATGTCGAGTAGTCACATTATACAAATTGTTGATGTCTTCATCAGTGATTATGGGTTTAATATAGGGCGGTCCTTATGCTTGGTCTAAAGGAATTATCACATGTTGATTAGTATTTTTAAATCTAATGTACCAATTCTTAAAGCTTAAATCTACATGATTTTCATAGCACCAGGGTCTTTCAAGTAAGGTTGGATAATCATCAGCCTTTGCCAACACCAAAACCTCAAAATCTACTTTGAAGGGAACCCCAAGTATTTCAATAGTGGCATTTTTAAGGACTCTAATAGGGTGTGCATGAGTCTTGTTTACCATAAACAAGACATGAGGTAAAGGTTACAATGTTGGACTAGACATTTTCTACCAAGAATCTTTAGTGAGAACATTTACTTTAATGCCAATATCCACTAGAATATCTTACATTAACCATCTACTGATAGCAACATTAACTAATATTTTTCTATCTTTTGGGGATGTAGAACTAGGACTTTCTTGACGTCGAGCATGGTTTAAATATAAATCTTCACTTTGTCAACTTCACTGAGTGTGGGTCCTATTTAGTAGGTTATCTTGACCTTTAAACCAAGTGCTAAGTTGTGGAATGATGTCTTCATCAAACATGCATTTGCATAGTTCTTGGAAACTATCCTTCATTACTAGAGGTTTGGTTTCCCTTTGCACTACAGCATGCTGTGTGACATCTCGATCCTTAAGATATTGAATTTTGCTTTGGAGCTCACACACAAGTGCTATTGTATCATAAAGAACATCCTTTTACTAAAGTACATCAGGGTATCTCCTTGTGTGAGGTTCTTCTTGACGTACCTTTTCAATTGGGTTAGATGTCAATTATCTCTAGGCCCCGCTATGAGTATTAACATTGAAATATTGTACAATAGGGATGGTTGGTCGAGCACATCATTATGGTTTGTCTATATGGATCATACTTACACCTTTTTCATTTTGGTCATTTGTAATGGTTGTATATAGATCTGGGCACTCTTCTAACTGGTGATCTTTTTTGCATTAAGCATAGGTTGGGTATTCTGAGCAATCCCTTTGATAGTGGTATGAAGAACCACACTTATAACAAGTCCTTTGGTGGAAACCTACCAACTTGTCCTCATCCTCTTACATGCCCATGATATCCACCATTGTTCTGGGAACCAGTGATTGAGGCTTGGTACATGTCGCACGCTCAAGCCTCATGAATATCAATAATTTGATGATAATCATTAGTGTCATGAGTATAAGCATCATAAATTTTACAATATGTAGATACTTTAATGCTTGTGGCCTGTTATAAAAGTAGACAAGAATGAACATCATGGTCATCATGATAAATCTTACAAGTTATCTTTAAGATTGCATGGATGTTCTTTCATGGGTAGTTATTTCTTGTGTGTCCTTTGATACACCAAACACCACTACATGTCTCATGTGCATTGTTTGCTATTAATTTTTCAAGCTAATAATCCATAGACACTATTTATGCCTTCATAAAGGGACTAATCCTAATATCCATACTTCTAACTGCTTTAGCACGTAGGGCAGCCTCTAGAGCCTCATGTGTGTTGGTGAAAGTTATCTATAACAAGGTCCATCAAAATGGTAATAATAATCCTCCTACAAACCATTGTGCATGTTTAGTAGGGTTTATTACAAAAGATAGCTTAGAAATCAAGGTCTTGAATCGAGCATCATATTCTCATATGCTCTTTATAATTCCCTATTTTATGTCTTTCAGTGTTGTTATACTCTGCTGCTCAAATTCTAGAATATCAAATTTTTGTAGAAATGCTACTTTGATCTGGTCATAGTTGACCACTGCTTATTGAGGGTCAAATTTGTGATACCATTTGTATGCACATTCTAAGAGGGTGGTTTCAAACTATGTTGCATTTCTCTTAAAATATGTAATGTCATGCACCCTCCAAATTAGTTCATACTTATGAACATGCTCATCTACATTTTCCACCCTTTGGTACTCAGGTAGGTGCAATGTCATTTCATAATAAACCATAGGTGGTTGAATAAATGATTATTGAGAAGATCCAACTTTTGTCCTTGGAGGGGGTCCACTTCCTCCAGTACCTCCTCCGAATCCTCCTCTAGTGCCTCCACTAGTAGTTTCCGTGTGGAGAGGTATGGTGGAAGGTTGATTTCTTAGATTGGGGCCTATATTATGGCCTTGGCCAGATCCTCCAGGCATTCTAAGTTGTGCCATAGGCCTTTATTGAAAATTAAAAGATGTAGATTCTATGTTATTGCCTAATTGCCTAGTCTCAATTTCTTATATCTATTTAACTTTTGAATCTATACTAGATGTATCCCAATTCCTTATATGTATCTTATTCGACTTGAAGGCATGAGCATGCACTATGGTGGGAGAGCCTAGTTGACTCATACTAGGTTCATCTTTGATAGTCCAGCCTATTTCTCTGCAAGATAATAGTGGCAAAGGTTGTGGCCCATAAGTGATGGATTCTTCATGTGTATCGGCTCCCTACAGCTCTTCACAATGCCCCTCGAGTGTTCCCAATCTCTTCTTATGCCACTAATTCCCATGATTCTCTATCGAGCTTCATCATACTTCCATTTTCATAGCACTTGTTGGCTTGTTACCATGTTGAACCCACAATCCTGAACCAACCAATAATCTCTCTTCCAATTCTGTGGCTCATGCACAAGAAATTTTATCCTTCCATGGGTAGTGTTTCTAACCCAAAATCAATAATTAGTTTTTTAATCTTGAAAGGAAATAGTGAAAGATATCATCCCCTTGGTTCTCATAGAAAATTAAACTTTGCTTCCTCCGGACAGGAATATGTGGTCATGGGGTATTCTAAGATGTAACTATTCTAAACACCCTTCCACCAATAATCGACTGCTCATGTCTAAGAAACTTTCAGTCACACTAAACTCCTTTGTCGTTCTGGTGTTCATGATTATCTTCATCCAAGGTTTCAGGATCATCCTTGAGCATATGCTAAGATCTAGGAATGTAAAAGAATAGGGGCCTCAAAAAAGAAAGTCTCATACAATGAGTTGTAGATGTTTTGTTTTACCCACTATTGCGTAGAAATTTTAGGCTCAAGATATGAAATCATAAAATTGTCTTTGACACTGGTAATCTATTCTTCAATGTTTTTTAATGTAATGTGCTCAAACATTTCTCATGTTTGTGCTCTAATTACTTTAGGTCCCAGTAATGGAACCAAAATATTGGGTTTTTTTTCTTTATGTTGCTGTTAAAACCTCTTCCTAATAGGCTAGCACATTGGCCCTATCACATGAGGAATGAGCTTTGTGCGCTCACTTGAAGTATGTAGTGAAACACTGATTCCTGAAGACTTTGAAACACATAGTGTAATTACTCATTTATGGTAAAATAAATATCTTACTACTATTTTTTATCATATTATTCTATCATTACTAGCTAAAAATAAAAGAAAGAAATCATGACTTATAATTACTTAACACATCTCAATATTCAACATAATTCACAATCCACTCCTCAAAGTACCAGATGATAAACATTGAGTTCTTATTTAATATTTTTGAATTACAAGACATGATATATTCTGAGAGGTTCCTCCTTTTTCCACCCACCCTCACAAAACCTTACAATAGGGGTCGTTATACTTGTTTTTCCCTATCCAAGTGTCAAATTCCTAACTACAAGATAAATGTCACAAGAATTCCTAACAAGCTAGGTCATGGCTATTTTAATTGTTTGTCCTAAAGACCTGGGCCTCTACGCCCCTAGATACTTTCTCTATGTAATATGTGTATCCAAGTGTTCCATTCCTTGTGGGTTGGTATCTAGCCTTCGATTAGTGGGGACAAGGTGTCCTATTTGATTTATTCTTTATAACTGCTCTCACGTTCTTCGCACTCCACCTTCCTTGCACTCCCCTAGTCTTCCAATTCTTGTTCTAAGTATTGTGTTCTCGGGTTCCTCATGCCACATTTTCTCTTTGACTAGGTCCTCTCGCACTTGGTTTTATGTGCTATTGTCCTTCGACACCCTTCAACTCTCACGTTGCTAGTTTCATGCCATGGTCCTTTCATGCCATGGGTCTTCCACAACGTAGCAGTACTTCTATAAATGGACAATGGTCCCTCCATGCTATGTGCCAAAAATGGAATAAATACTTATCAAAATTATAGCACCAACAATTAATCTATCTATTAATATAATTTATGGATGTTTTCACTTGGTCATATGCATACATGCCAGGGTTAAATCCATATTTTTTATTACATCACTTGGTTGTTCATGCATATGTAAAACATGTAAAGAAAAAATTAGAAAAATGCATCCCAAAGTGCATTACTTGTCAAAGAAGAACTATAAAAAAATTGAATTTGGATTCATTAGGTCTATTGATTACTCACAATGGATATCAAATATTGTTCCTTTAATAAAAAAACTAGTTAGGATCAGAGTATGCACTTATTTTTTAGGATATCAATAAATCATGCCCAAAAGATGACTTCCCTTTCCCAAACATTGATATGATAGTGGGTTCAAAAACATTATATGAGATGCTTGCTCTTATGGATGGTTTCTTGGGCTATAACCAAATCAAATTTTCACTTGAGGACCAACATAAAACAACATTTATCACACCATGGGGCACTTTTTGCTACCAAGTCATGTCATTCAACTTAAAAATGTAGATGCAACTATCAATAGGCAATTACTGTCATCTTCCATCACATGCTCCATAACATTGTTAAAGAATATGTGTATGACATATTGGAAAAATAAAAAACCATAGTACATCATCCTACAATTTAATGTAAAATATTCAAAAGGTTGAGGGATTATCAAGTTTGTTTGAATCTTAAGAAGCATGTTTTTTGGAACACATCAAAAAATTTATTGGGATTCATTGTATCTCGATAAGGCATTGAGGTTGATCCAACTAAAGTGAAATCCATAACATAAATGCCTCTTTCAAAAAAAATCAAACAACTTCACAACTTGCAATGAAAAATCCAAGTCCTAAGAAACTTCATATCCCAACTTGTAAACAGATGTCAACCATTCACACATATTCTCAAAAAGGATATTCTCTTTAGTTGGAATGAAGGATGTCGATAGGTATTTGAAAACCTTAAATAATATCTTTCCAATCCACTGGTTTTAATGCCACCCACTCTAGGTAAACCATTGCTACTATAAATACCAACTACTCAACATACCTTAGTAGAATTTTTAGTGCAACATGATGAATAGGGAATAGAGAGGGAAGCTTACTAATTAGGAAAAAAATTGGTGTCCTATGAATTCAACTATACCATGATTTTGAAATCAGGTTTGGTTATTGTATTTACTTCACAAAATCTATGACACTACATGTTTAGCGATGAAATAAAAATCAATGCCAAAGTAGATCCACTCAAGTATCTCCTCTCCAAATCAGCACTTACATGAAGGATGACCAAATGGGTAATGTTACTTAGTGAATTTGGCATTAAGTGTGTGAAGCAAAAAGTTGTTAAAAGAAAATTTCTTGCAGATCAATTAGTATCTAAGAACCTTTGTTAGACAAGTAACTTGATCATAGGTTTTCCAAATGAGTCCATCTTATCCCTTGACAAGTCATCAAAATAGACACTATAATTTTATAATTCCTTCACCACCAATGACTCGAGGGTAGGTATCTTGTTCCTTACACCACAGGGTGATATTATTATGAAGGCATTTAAGATCATATTTCTATGTACCAATAATATTTCTAAATATGAAGCCCTCATTTTCGATCTTAAATAGTAATCTAATGGGCTATTAAGCATCTATCAGTATATGATGATTCATAACTTATAATCAAGCTAATCAATGATGAATACCAAGCCAAAGATAAAAATATTATCCCATATAAGAGAATGGTCAACATTTTAAAATAATACTTTGGTCATAATTAGTTTGATCAATTTCCTCATGCTAGTAAAAAAGCAACAAATGGCATGACTACCATTGGTTCTCTTCTAGAAATGCACAAATATATCAAAAAAAGCTAATTTTTTGTTGAACAATTAATGATGCTGACTTATGAAATTCTTGAATCTAAGATGGTTTGTGAAATTGTTGGTCACAATTCCCCATGGTACCATGGCATCTACACCTACCTTCACGATAAGATTATTCCCCCAAATATTTCACATAATCACAAGAAATAATTTATCCAATGTGCTTCATGTTTTACACTCATTGGTGACACCTTATATCTTAAAAGCTATGTTAGAACTTTATTATGATGTTTAAAGTTAGAAGATGCCAACTTAGACATAAAGGAAGTTCATGATGGAATATGTGGTGCACATACCATCAATATAGTCCTCACTAATAAGTTGTTAAGAGTGAGATACTAGTGGCACACAATGGAAAAAAATGCCTTATAGCATGTTAAAATGTTCATTGCATGTCATAAACATGGGGATTTGATTCACATGCCATCTCAAAATTTATAACCCATTATAACTTTGTGGCCCTTCTACACATGTGGGCACAACCTCATTGGAAAAATCAACCCTAATTCATCTAATGACAATTAACATATTATTATAGTAACCAAATGCTTCACCAAATGGGTGGAGGCAATCCCTCTCATGTACTTAAGAAGCAAACAAATTTCAATTTTTATCCTTAATCATATCATTTGTCATTATTTGTGACATCACTCTCAACCTGAAGAAATATGTCTTTAGAGTCACCAGCAAAATAAATCCTAAGTACATCATTTCCCAGTACGAGATCGATATTAACCTTGCTAAAATCTGAGCAATCTTAGAAATGCTCCCTCCCACAGATTAATCAAGCATCAAAACCTTCTTGGGTAAATTGGGAGGCATTTGATGATTCACTCTTGATCTTGCCTATGTCATTCACCCCATCAACAACCTACTCAAAAATACAAGTGCCCTAACTTGGACAAATGATTGTTAGGATGCATTTGAGGTAGTAAATCTCTTTCTTATGTCTCTCCCTATGCTCATGGCACCCAAGCCAGATATTTCCTTGATACTTTCTATTAGAATGATTGAGGTATCCCTTGCCTATATGTTGGCTCAATAAGATGGCACTGGCAAGAAATGCACCATCTATTTCATTATTTAAACCCTCTTTGATTATGAGATGTGATATACTCAAGTAGAAAAGGAATGCTTAGCAATAGTGTTTGCAACCAAATGATTGTGACACTATATACTCAATAAAGAGATAAGAGTTATTGTGAGATCTCAAGCCCTTCAAACTTTCCTAACCTATCTCACTCTCTAGGAAGGTTGGGTGCTTCATTACACTCTTAAGTGAGTTCTGTCATGTCCCCTCTCTAGTATGACATGACACTTCGCGTGGATTTGCCTATTCCAGACTCTCCTAGGCAGATGGTGGTGATGAGAGAGTCATTTTTGCGATGGGGATGGCTCATTATGCTCTCGAAGAAAGTATATTTATTTATTTGGGGTCAAATGTTATGTTTTTAAATTTAGGTGCACTTTTTATTTTATTAAATTACTTTTTATTTAAAAAGTATAATGATGTTTTACCAAGATGTATTACGAAAACTTCTAGAATTTTTGAAAAGTGCTTAAATAGACCTCATGGGTCTCTCATTTGATATCCAGTTCATTTTATTGATCATTGCATCTTCTCAAGCATCTAGAGACTTCAGAGTCTGCATATTCTCAGATTAATCCTTGAGAACGATACCTCTCAAGTGATTTGCATAACTGAGGAAGTGAGAGATCTTCCGAAGGGTTGCACATTGGAGATAGTATCCAGCTATCTCATGCTAAGCTTCTAGGGTCGATTTTGCCATTTTTGGTAGCGTTTGGGAGAATTTTTATAGATATTTTTGAAGGGTTTTCATAAATACGTACGGACAGGATTTCCAGCAGTCAGCAAAGTCAATTTTGAAGGCTACAATGCTCTTGATTGGGCGATTTAATTCTTGCAATTTTTGGTAAGGCATTCAGCTTGGCAGCGATACTGTAAGACCTGAGGCACTGAATTTTAGAGACCAAAAAAAAAAATCCGTACCAGTCCATACTATACAAATTGTACCTATAGCAAGGTACGGATAGTTGCTGGGCAGTCTGTGGACAGCAGCCAGGGTGTAATCTGCAGACCAGGTTTTTATCAATAAAATAGGTTCCCTTTTTATTGGCAATTTTTAGTCTTATGTATCAGGGTTTAGTGTAAACATTATGCTCATTTTGTAAGGCTTAAATAGCCATAAATATTTTATCTAAAGGACTGTAATTTTTCTAGAATTAAAGAAATTTTATTGCTGAGTCACTTGGGACTGTTTACAAACTGTTTGTCAAAATTACAAAGCCATATTCAGTGACATGTTTGACAAAAAAATTAGTGTAATATAATTTCTGATATTCATCAAAGTGTTTGATGAAATTCCATAGTATAATATCAGTATTTTAGTGATCCTACTAGCAAGGGTCATTACAGCGGTATCAGAGCCATCTTCCTGCCATCCTGTGATCAGCTAAAACAACAGATGAGGGAGAGAGAAATCAGATATCATATCAGGGAACAGCAGAGACAACCAAATCAGAATCCTTAGGTCGAAGGAGATACATCATCAGAGGTACTAAGAGACACTGGAAAATCAATCCAGAGTATGGCAGAAAATGACAAAGATGCAAACATTGAAAGAAAATTTGACAATATGCTTGATATGATGTCCCGCTTATTAGCAAGAATGGATCAACAAGCTATTCCAGATCAAAATCATCAACACACAGCTAAACACAGTGGAGTTAATGAGGAAAGGTTGGTACATCATGCTAAAAACACTAGAGGATCAGCTTCTAAGCCTCTATTTCCCACCTTTACCCCTAGAGAAGAACAATTACATGCTACTCCAGCTACTCCATTTGGAGACGAAGCCAGACAGGCCTACTTGGAGTATACCACTCTCCCTCCTGATATGAGAGAAATATGGACATTTGACCAGTTCATGAATCAAAGGAATAAGAGAGGAGGAACAAATGATCGCCACACGCCAAGGAATGAATATCGACAAGCACTTGGTAAGATTTCCATGCCTTACTATGATGGAAGTAATAAATGTACAGCTAGGTCTTGGGTTCAAAAGCTAGATAATTATCTCTCTTTGAGACCAATGCCTGAAGAGGATGCCATAAAATTTGCCACACTACATCTTGAAGGAACTGCTCACGAGTGGTGGTATCATGGGTTGCTCACTCTTGGACACAACCTTATCACTACATATGAGGAGTTTACCAACATGCTAGTGGAAAGCTTTGATGTCAAAGATCCTGAGGTAAGTTTCCATGAATTGGCACAACTAAAGCAGCATGGTTCCCTTGATGCTTATATTAATGACTTCCAGAAGCTAGCAGTAATGGTGCCTGATATTTTAGAATGGAGGATAGTCATATTATTTACAGAAGGGTTGATTGAACCACTCAAGGGGTGGGTTAAGGCTTTTATTCCTCCCACATTTCAAGAAGCTATGAAGAAAAGCCGCAGTATGGAACTTGCAGCACCAGCAAACAGGTTCGGTTCAAAGGGCTCTTCATCAAACAAAGATAATAAAGAGGAATTCAACAAAGGTAAAGAGAAGGATGATGACACGAAAGACAAGTTAGCTGTACCTTTGAATAAGGAGACGCTTAATGACCTGCGTAAGAAGAAGTTATGCTTCTATTGCAAGGATCCCTATGAGTTTGGACATGACTGTCCTATGAGGCCTAAGGGAAAGGCCAATAGGATGATGTGGGTTTATTACGAGGGCTCAGATTCAGACAGTGCAGAGTACCATGATCCTGATGATGCAAAGCAAGAACAAGAGGTAGATAACGCTGAACAAAAGGAGGAACTAGAATTTCATTTATAGGAGGCACATCTATCTAGTATTCAAAGAGAGGGTGCTTTCAGACTTAGAGGTGTCTTGGTAGGTGTTTCTACCTCAAAGTTCGCTTTTCAGACTAAAAAGAAAGAAACTAAAAGAAAGTAATGGACAAGGCTTGGAAGTACCTGGACTAAAGATTGCGCACCGTAAATCCAGACGTTTGTGAGCACTCCTCTTTGGCTGTGGAGGAATGACACCTGCAAAAGAAGAAAACTTGGACAAAAGGATGTTAGATAGATAGGCGGTGGGTTGCCAAGCAAGAGCTTGTTCCCAGAAGTATGAGAACTTCCTTGAGGGAGGTCAACCCACTGTTTTGATAAAAGATAAGTGACTGATAAAAAGACAGAATGCTAAAATAAACTGAAATGATAGCAAACTGAAAGAGAAAAGGAAGCAAAAGCTTACCTGGAAGAAGCTGTCGGCCTGGTTGCAGTCACCGGCGTCGGTGGTCCTACCGGCGTCAGTTGTTGGGTCTGCCGATGTCGGTTAGTCTGCCGACGTCGGTTGGGGTAATGACTGGCGTCAGTCGGGGCAATGGCAGGGTCTGGTCTGTGGATGGTCCGGGGCTTGATTTGTGCTCTGTTTAAAGATGGTCAGTGGACAGGTTTGTGGACGAAGCTCTGAGTCTGCTCTGGGCCTGGTTTGAGGATGGGTTTTAGTCAGAAGGACGGAGAGGGACAAGGAGATAGAGGAAGCCAATCTGGGAGATAGGAATCCGGGTCTGGGTGACAGTCAGGTCTGAGGGGGTAGAAGAGCTGAATATAGCTTAAAACATGATAAGTAGAAAGCATAAAGAATATAAACAGAGAACATACCTGTGCCCTGCTAAAGAAGGTGTTGTTGTTGCCTCTTGTTGAAGCCCTGTTGCTGATGAAGAATCCCTGTTGTTCACCTGCAGAAGATTGCTGTGTACCTGAGGGAGAGAGAGTCAGATTGATTGGTAGAGAGATTGCTGATACAAGGGTTTGATGCCAAAGATTCAAGAGTCAGGATCTGAGAGCTAGAGAAGCAGAGAAGTGAAGAAAAGCCAAGCGGAACCAGCAGACAGAGAAAACGGTGAAGAAACCGTTATGAAGGGCGCCG
Source organism: Torreya grandis (assembly GCA_037957365.1). Lineage (NCBI taxonomy): Eukaryota > Viridiplantae > Streptophyta > Pinopsida > Cupressales > Taxaceae > Torreya > Torreya grandis. The sequence continues at coordinate 7,481,649 of JARHVA010000013.1, read as the reverse complement.
ACGCCGGTAATATCGCCGACGTCGGCCGAAGGATGACCGACGTCGGCGGCTGAAAGGCCGGAGAAAGGCTAAAAATAGCCTTTCATCCGTTTCCCAACGGCCGGGTCAAATGAATGCCAGGATGAAACGGTCGACGGGGGAGTTAAATGGGCGAGAGGAGAGGTTGGAATGGGAGTCTAAGGCATTAAATGGCCATGTGGGGAATAAAAGGGATCCAAGGAAGGTATCCTAGGATGTCAAGGTGGCAAGGAAAAGGAAAAGGGTCTTATTTAATTAAAAATAGGTGATTATTTTCAATTAATAAGACTTAGGTAGATTAGGGATAGGATAGGGGTGGCAAGGGACCAAGGGGAGAGAGGAAGACAAAGGGTTAGACACTTTTTAGGTGTCTACATTTGCCCCTTTTTGTCTTGTTGGTTGTTCTAGACGAACTGCAAGACAAAAACAGGGAGTGGTTGCCCCAGGTGAAGGATGATGTGGATTGCCCCGAAGTATGGATGAGGTATTCCCCCTCAAAGCAGGAGTCGAGAGAAGGAACCTAATGTCGGGTGCTGATTTGACAAAAGGTGGATGAGAAAAAAGAGAGGTGAGTGAAAACGCTGCAAAAGTCGTGATTGCGCGTATACCACGTCACAGGATGGTTAGGTCAAATTGTCGCATGGTCAAGGGTCAAGGAGTGCCAAAATTGAAGTAACCGGGCCCCAGCATTTAGTCGTCTGCTGATCGGGTCACTCAATCTAAGCTGAAGCTCCAAATGGTCGTCGTGTCCCAGGTATCCAGGGCTCAGGAAGTGCTCCCAGAAACACGAAAAAGCCACAAGTAGTAGGGATCAACTGGCTCGCGATCCTATACTTGTGAAGGGTCAAAAAAAGTCTGCGGACAATTCTGCTAACCAGCCGTGGAATAGCATACACGCAAAAACAACCAAGGCAACATTGGCTTGGAAGTGGTCGAGGTCGAAGGAGATAGGCATGATCGCCAATGGTCATTGGTCAAGAGGATGGATAGACGAAAGGATGCAGCTGAGCTAACCCCAGAAGACCTCATGTCAACTGAGTGCTGCCTACATAGCCCTGGTGACAGGGCCTCAGGCCGATGTAGTTCTCCCTAAAAGGGAGGGAGGGTCGGAGGGATTGATTGGTCTTGGTCAAATTCGATGATTGGTCTTGGTCAAAGGAAATGATTGGTCTTGGTCAAAGAGAATGATTGGTCTTGGTCAAAGTTGACGAAGTTGGGTGTGATAAGAGTCAAAGAAGAGAAGGTTTGTCCATCATAGAGACGAACAAACGGGGGTGGTCGAGCTAACCTCAGAAGATGTGTTATCTGAGTGCTGCCTACATAGCCCTGGTCGTAGGGCCTCAGACCAATGTAGTTCGGACTGCGAGGGTCAAAATGGTCGATGATTGGATGTGGTCAAGCGTCGAAATGATGAGGATAAAAAGATGAGGATAAAAGGATACTACAGATGGTGTCTTCTGTAGAAGTGGTCGAGAGTCTTCCATTCCTAGTAAGTTTCCATAGTCGTGATGGATGTATGCTAGAAATGAATAGAAGGTCTATTTATGCTTCAGCAAGTATTGGTTTATGCTTAACATAAATTGGGTCTGGTCGGTAGTTTCCATGTGTATTGGTGTCCATAGAAACTATGCGAAAAGGACAAGGATGATGCCTGATGTCATGTTGGAAATGTCGAGGCTGGTTTGAAAAAATGTTGAAGTTGGCTGGGTTTAAGGATGAGTCGACAATTGACGTGGCCAAAGCGTGACCAAAGTGTAGAGAAAAGGTGAAAGGCAAATTGCTCTTTCATTGACAAGGACCAGAAAGGAAGCATAGATAGGGGTTATTAGAACAAAAGCCCCGTTCATGCATTGCGTCGTTGACCAGTGTTGAGTTAGAACGGTAATCGAATCACTTTGACATTAAAGTGAGCTCGAAGTCCCTTGAGCCGGTGATAGAAGGAGGATAGGGTAACCCAGTTTAAGAGCAGGAATAACCTTGCCCCTTTTATAGGAGACCCTGAGACAACTATAAGCCAATGTCCGTGACTCGTTTTTTTTTTTTTTTTTTTTTTGGGTCAGGCTGATCGATGCGGGAAGCCTGCATAGAGATGTCACTTGATGTAATGGTCATGTTGCGAAGCTGATCGATGCGGGAAGCTTCTAAGAAAAGTGCTGTTTATTGCCAGAGTAGTCATAACCATCCTTCGAGGGAGTGGTCTATATTTTTGCTTAATAATGTTTGAAAAGTTGGCCTAGCTGTCCTTCAAGGGATCAGTCTAGTAATACAGCAATGATAGTACAGCTGTCCTTCGAGGGAGCAGTCTGTCTTTGTGATTTGACTTGATTTAGTGACCATGGATATGTTTTGACATCTTGATTTGGATTTATTGATAGGAATGAGAGTCACGGACAAGACTGTGGAAGCTCAAAGATGCCCCTTTTTATTAGGACAAAGCATCACTGCATCCTAAAAGGGTTGTAGGAGACTTGTTAAAGGGGAATAGGGTTGAAAGGGATGAGGATTAAGAGGACGAGGATTGCTCAAGGGACGAGCTCAAGTTACGTGTCAAGTAGACGAGTACTCGACTAACAGAAGAAAGGTCGAAGATGCAAGACAGAAGGGGGGGGGGGCTCAAGGTCTGATAAGTCCCTGGGCCATGCTAGTATGTTAAGGTCCGAGTCAATTGGGAGCAAACCTGCCCCATTTGCCTCTTTCCAGATTGGTCAAGTGTTGATGGTGGATGTGAAGTTGACTGATATGGTTGTTGATTGGTCGAGACTTGGTTGAAGATTTTAGATAAAAAGGATTGGTTGAATGATATTTGATTGTTGATTGGTCGAGGATTGGTTGAAGTGTGGTAAAATGTTTGGTCAAAGTTTGTTGAAGGTTTGGTCAAAGTTTTGGGTCGATGTCATGGTCGAGGGTTGGTTGAGACTTGGTCGAGATTTGGTTGAATGTTTGATCGAGAGGTCAGGGTGATTGATATTTGGTGGAAGTTTGGTTGAGACTGGTCGAATAATTGGTCGGGGGTTGGGTCGGTGGATACTTGGTCGGGTTTTAAGATAAAATGAGTGATTGATATGTGGTAGAGACTGGGTTGAACAGTTGGTCGAGGTTTGAATAAAGGATGATTTCCCCCAGCGGGTAGGGAGAATGTTTGAAAGGTTGGTTAAGGTCGGTTGAGGTGTAGTGGTCAGATGGACGGTGTTAATGTCGAATAAGGGGGTCAAAGGCGACAAAGGGACCACAGTCTGGCGTGGAGATCCCGATTTAGGTGATGAGGTTGGAGAGGCATGAGTCGAGGTTGATGTTTTGTCGAAAAGGTGGTTAAGAGGGGCCTTGATGAGAAGGGAATCCCTTTTTCGGTGCTGACGAATGATAGCTTTAAGAGCGCAACAACGCTCAGTGTCATGTCTCGGAGTGTGATGATAATGGCAGAATGCGGAGTTGTCGAACCAAGATGGTCTTAACCCGAGAGTTGATGAGTGGGGTGGTGTTGAAGGTTTGTTGATAACGTGGTCGAGAAGAAGGGTGTCATTCCCAAGACATTGGCGAATGGCGACCTTGAGGGCATGACAATGCTCTGTGTCGTGCCCAGGCATGCGATGATATGCACAAATGCGAGTGTCATCGAACCATGGTGGTTTAGGTCCGAGGGCTTGATATTGTCTAAGAGGCAGGAGGTCGATACGAGAGAATTGCAATAAGTGCCGTAAGAGCAAGTCATATGAACCTGCTAACGGGTCTGAATGCTTGATTGCAGTGAGGGTTGGTGACGTTGGTTTGGGATGTGAAAGAGGCATAGATCGAGAGCTCGGATGAGATGTATGTCTGATGGGATGAGGAAGTAATGGAGGCGATGTGCTGTTGTGAAGGATGGGAGTGGGAAGCACTCCTATTAAAGTGGACGGATGCGGGCCCAAGATTGAAGGTAATGACGAAGGTGGGGGAGGAGTTCTCCGGTGTGGTCTAGTAGCTTTCGTGTGTTTGGGTCGAGGGCCACCGTTGTGCGAGGTGAGGTTAGATGTGGGTTTGGGTTTGGATGGGGACGAAGGTGAGTGAGATGTAACAATCTTAGGTAAAGGGCAAGAGGAAACCGCGACTGGGTCTTCCTCGATTGAAACGGGTGGAGAGACTGGTTCTTCTCTTGGTGGAGAAGAAATAAGAGAGTCTGGCTCCTCAAGTGGGCAGAGGGCATGGATGATCACGCCTTCTACTTGTAGTTGAGGAGTAGGTAAGGTAGGGTCTTCGGATGAAGGTGGGCTTAATGGCGTTGATGTGGTCAAAGCGTCCTCCGCTACAAGAGAGGTAGATGAAGGACTAGTAAGAGAAGGAGGTTCCTCATCCTTTAATGAAAGAGGTTGGTCAAGGACAAGAGGCAAGATAGTGCTAATCATGTGAATGTCATGGTCTTGAGGGTCATTGGTCGAAGTCTGAACGTTGTTTTGAGTAGGCGGATGATTCAGAAATAGTTGTTTGAAGATGTCAATATGTTGGTTAGGTGGGGCGTTCGGGTTATCTAAAATAAGATCCCCCTTGTCGATCATGTCTTGGATGATGTTTTTGAAAGTTCGGCAGTTGTCGATGTCATGGCCTTGGACGCGATGAAAGGGACAGAAGTCGGCCTCCCTATACCATGTAGGGATGGCCTTTGAAGGGTCAAATTGAGGTGGTCGGATTTGAGGGAGATTGAGGACCCCCTGCCTGAGAAGTTTTTCCAAAACGGAAGCGTATGGTTCTCCAAGTGGAGTGTAAGGACGCTGAATGTACCGTTGTTGGAATTGTTTGGTGATGCTGGAAGATGTCGAAGGTTGAGAGTAATTCGTTGTTGTTGAGGATGGTGATCTAACGACCACAGTGTTGGCCACTCCTTTGGACTCAGAATTGGCAGAAGAAGAAGGTTTGGAAGAAGAATGGTCAGTAGATTTTGCGTTGGTATTACGCAATTTGACCTTATCTTCTTCAAGGGCACAGAGTTCAAGCTTTCGAGCCATGATGAAAGCTTCGTCAAAAGTGCGAAATGTCTGAATCCGCAAGGTAGAAGAGATGTGGTTGGCACATGCTTGAGAGAAGAGCTCGATGAGCTCGGGTTGAGGTAAAGAGAAGGAGAGCTGGTTAATCAAGCCTCTCCAACGAGCGACAAAATCAACTACAGATTCGTCATCAAATTGCCTGATGGAGTAAAGGTCTGTGATTGAGACTTGTTTGGTGATGTTGATTGAGAAGTGGTCAAGAAATAGTTGGGCGAGTTGGATAAATGAAAAGATAGAATGTCTGGCAAGAGAACTATACCAGTCAAGGGCAGGGCCAGAAAGGGACATAGGGAACGTGCGTAGAAGCAACGCATCGTCATGGGAAATAAGATAACAGGCATGTCTAAATGCCCGTAGATGTTGTTGTGGGTCTTTCTTACTCTGAAAGCGAGTGAATTTAGGAAGTTCCCAATGGTTAGGATATGGTCGAATAGGGACGGAAGGATGGATGGGCTCGTTGCAAATTTGTTCATATGACAAAGTATTGCTTGAACCGGAAATGGAGGCTTCGAGACTGGACATTTTATCCATCAGCATCTTAATGAGATCTGCTGACGGATTGGCGGGTTGAGCGCCCCCTAAGTTGTAAGGCGCTTGGAAGAGGTTAGAGGAGGCGTGCGACATAGTCGGTTGTACAATGTACAGATGACTAGTCGCAGGGGCAGAAGTGGAGGCTAGAGGTGGCTGCGTTACGAAGGTTGAAGGTATAGGTTGACTGGGCACCGCCAAAGGTGGTTGAATGGCGGCACTGGTAGAAAGACAGGTTGACACTCCTACATTTGTGGGTGCAAGAGTGTAAGGGGTCGAGGCAATCAAGTTCTGATATGAGGTAGAACTTGGTTGAATTGCAGGTAGTTGAGGGGGTAATGGAACCCCGATGGAGGTCGGTCTAAAAATAGACGGGGAGGCCAAACTTTGCGTATTGGCCATGGTTGGGTTAATAGTCGAGGCGAAAGGCTGAGTCATAAAGGGTTGGGTGGTGAATGGCATGGATGTCGTTGCCACGTCACCCGAAAGGTCTCGCGTTGGGTTTCTCGCGAGATAGTTTTGGAGGGCTGCGGTATTGAGGTCCAAGAATCTCTCGAAATCTTGGTCCCCTTCAGGGATGATGGGAATTTGAGTTGGGGTCGGGGTCGGGGTCGGTCCTGTAGGAGTTCTTTCAGAGTGGAACTCCATAATAGGACTGGTTAGAGACAAGATAGACAGAAGCGACTGTTGGCTAAAGTGGTTAAGGAGAGAGTCCTGGTTCCAGAAACTGTGTTTTTGCAGTCTCAGAAAACCAGAATGGAGTTTTTGGCAGAGGAAGGACAGGTTTCAGGCTGCTGGTTTTGAAGAAAAAGGACAGTGACAGAGACCGACGTCGATTTAAAAACTGATGCCGGTAATAAATGGCCGACGTCGGTCAGATAACCGATGCCGGTAACAGATGAAGCCGACGTCGGTAAAATAACCGATGCCGGTGACAGGGGAAGGCCAACGTCGGTGGCAAAACCGATGTCGGTGACTGTGTTTTCCAGAGAGCCAAAAGGTTCTTGGAAAAACAAAGAAGAAAGCATCCTCACACACTCAAACAAACAGATGAGAAGAGGAAAACAGAGAAAGACAGACAAGCCTAAGTGATAAATCCTAGGAATTAACCTTAGAAACTTGTGGCTTATGCCTTAGATGAATGTTTGGGGAGATTGGCTGAAAAATGGGTCCTAAAAGAAGGCAGTCTAAAGATGGTTTCAGGTGTTGTTTTAGGTGCTCAAAGATCTGTGTTAGGGTCTGGTACGTGGCCTGGTGCTAAGGAGCAAGCTCCCCTCACTTCACGATTCCAGTGGTTAGCTGGTCTCGCTTAGCCAAGATATACCTCGCCTAGAGTTTATCCTCCGCCAGAGAACGGAGTGGGCTTCCCCCTTGGTGATGAAATCCAAGTAGGGTCACCGGGACGAGTAAGGTATCCGCTGGGGGATGAAATCCCAGTCGGGCCTTGTCTCAGGTATGTTTTATGTGTGTTTTAGTGCATGTGATTCGGTAGTGTAACATCAAGTGTCTACGGTTCATTCAATATGCGTCTAAGTTACTAGATGTGGACTAATGCAAGCACAAGCAGAAATGAAAGTGCAATACGTTTTAATGCCCAAGTCGAAATGTGATGTTGTTATGAAGACAAGATGGAGAAAGGGACAAGAGTATGATAGACTAGTCTAGAATGCAAGGAAGAAAGATTCGTTTTAGTCCCGCTTATAGTGTCATTTGGAATAGAAGAAAGAGACAAGAGAGAAGGAGCCTAAATGCACCTAAATGAATGAAAAAGAAAAAGGAACCCAGGAGGAACCTAGTGTCCCACCGAGCGTGCCAGAGATGTTTCTACCTCAAAGTTCGCTTTTCAGACTAAAAAGAAAGAAACTAAAAGAAAGTAATGGACAAGGCTTGGAAGTACCTGGACTAAAGATTGCGCACCGTAAATCCAGACGTTTGTGAGCACTCCTCTTTGGCTGTGGAGGAATGACACCTGCAAAAGAAGAAAACTTGGACAAAAGGATGTTAGATAGATAGGCGGTGGGTTGCCAAGCAAGAGCTTGTTCCCAGAAGTATGAGAACTTCCTTGAGGGAGGTCAACCCACTGTTTTGATAAAAGATAAGTGACTGATAAAAAGACAGAATGCTAAAATAAACTGAAATGATAGCAAACTGAAAGAGAAAAGGAAGCAAAAGCTTACCTGGAAGAAGCTGTCGGCCTGGTTGCAGTCGCCGGCGTCGGTGGTCCTACCGGCGTCGGTTGTTGGGTCTGCCGATGTCGGTTAGTCTGCCGACGTCGGTTAGGGTAATGACCGGCGTCGATCGGGGCAATGGCAGGGTCTGGTCTGTGGATGGTCCGGGGCTTGATTTGTGCTCTGTTTAAAGATGGTCAGTGGACGGGTTTGTGGACGAAGCTCTGAGTCTGCTCTGGGCCTGGTTTGAGGATGGGTTTTAGTCAGAAGGACGGAGAGGGACAGGGAGATAGAGGAAGCCAATCTGGGAGATAGGAATCCGGGTCTGGGTGACAGTCAGGTCTGAGGGGGTAGAAGAGCTGAATATAGCTTAAAACATGATAAGTAGAAAGCATAAAGAATAGAAACAGAGAACATACCTGTGCCCTGCTGAAGAAGGTGTTGTTGTTGCCTCTTGTTGAAGCCCTGTTGCTGATGAAGAATCCCTGTTGTTCACCTGCAGAAGATTGCTGTGTACCTGAGGGAGAGAGAGTCAGATTGATTGGTAGAGAGATTGCTGATACAAGGGTTTGATGCCAAAGATTCAAGAGTCAGGATCTGAGAGCTAGAGAAGCAGAGAAGTGAAGAAAAGCCAAGCGGAACCAGCAGACAGAGAAAACGGTGAAGAAACCGTTATGAAGGGCGCCGACGCCGGTAATATCGCCGACGTCGGTGGCTGAAAGGCCGGAGAAAGGCTAAAAATAGCCTTTCATCCGTTTCCCAACGGCCGGATCAAATGAATGCCAGGATGAAACGGTCGACGGGGGAGTTAAATGGGCGAGAGGAGAGGTTGGAATGGGAGTCTAAGGCATTAAATGGCCATGTGGGGAATAAAAGGGATCCAAGGAAGGTATCCTAGGATGTCAAGGTGGCAAGGAAAAGGAAAAGGGTCTTATTTAATTAAAAATAGGTGATTATTTTCAATTAATAAGACTTAGGTAGATTAGGGATAGGATAGGGGTGGCAAGGGACCAAGGGGAGAGAGGAAGACAAAGGGTTAGACACTTTTTAGGTGTCTACAGTAGGACAAAAGGTTATTACACTCATGGATACTGGTGCCACGCACAACTTTATTGATGCACGCTTCGCTGAGAGGCATGGGCTCACCACTGAGGAGTTTGAGGGACTGAAAGTTAAGGTGGCTGATGGATATACTCTTTGATGTGACAGGATGGTATGTGATCTACCTCTACGCTTGAACAACTATGAGTTCAAGGTAGATTATTATGTGCTCAACATGGGTGACATGAACATAGTGCTTGGGATGCAGTGGCTACATTCGTTGAAGGAGATTACCCTGAGACTTAAGGATATGGAGATGCAATTCGAGGTAGATGGCAGAACACATGTGCTGAAGGCCATTCGTAATAGTGATGTTAGGACTATTACACTTAAGAGGGTGGGGAGGCTAGGTAAACATAATGATATAGAGCGGGTAGCTATTTGTACCTTGATGCCTACACATGAGGAGCAGCACAAGGCTAAATATCATCTTGATGAAAAGACATACATCAAGATTCCACCAAGCAGACCACCAGATAGAGTGCATAATGTATTCCATGTATCATGCCTCAAGATGGCGTTGGGTCAGAATATGGTGCTTTTTGATAATGAGGCGAAGTTAATTCCAGAATCCATTTGGATAGCAGAGAGAAGCAGCTTCGCAGGCGAGTGATAGAGAGTACTTGATTAAGTGGACGTATTGGGAAGGTGAGGCCATTCTGCAGCATCCAGCATTGAGATTGCTTGAGGCCAAGCAATTCCAAGAGGGGTGGACTGTCATGTCCCCTCTCTAGTATGACATGACACTTCGCGTGGATTTGCCTAGACTCTCGTAGGCAGATGGTGGTGATGAGAGAGTCATTTTTGCGATGGAGATGGCTCATTATGCTCTCGAAGAAAGTATATTTATTTATTTGGGGTCAAATGTTATGTTTTTAAATTTAGGTGCACTTTTTATTTTATTAAATTACTTTTTATTTTAAAAGTATAATGATGTTTTACCAAGATGTATTACGAAAACTTCTAGAATTTCTGAAAAGTGCTTAAATAGACCTCATGGGTCTCTCATTTGATATCCAGTTCATTTTATTGATCATTGCATCTTCTCAAGCATCTAGAGACTTCAGAGTCTACATATTCTCAGATTAATCCTTGAGAACGATACCTCTCAAGTGATTTTCATAACTGAGGAAGTGAGAGATCTTCCGAAGGGTTACACATTGGAGATAGTATCCAGTTATCTCATGCTAAGCTTCCAGGGTCAATTTTGCCATTTTTGGTAGCGTTTGGGAGGATTTTTATAGAGATTTTTGAAGGGTTTTCATAAATATGTATGACCGTATAGACGTCTGTACGGATGGGATTTCCAGCAGTTAGCAAAGTCAATTTTGAAGGCTACAGCGCTCCTGATTGGGTGATTTAATTCTTGCAATTTTTGGTAAGGCATTTAGCTTGGTAGCGATACTGTAAGACCTGAGGCACTGAATTTTGGAGACCAAAAAATAATAATAAATCCATACCAATTCGTACTGTATGGATTGTACCTGTAGTAAGGTATGGACAATTGCTAGGCAGTCTGTGGACAGCAGCCAGGGTGTAATCTACAGACCAGGTTTTTATCAATAAAATAGGTTTCCTTTTTATTGGCAATTTTTAGTCTTATGTATCAGGGTTTAGTGTAAACATTCTGCTCATTTTGTAAGGCTTAAATAGCCATAAATATTTTATCTAAAGGACTGTAATTTTTCCAGAATTAAAGAAATTTTATTGCTGAGTCACTTGGGACTGTTTACAAACTGTTTGTCAAAATTACAAAGCCATATTCAGTGACATGTTTGACAAAATTTTTAGTGCAATATAATTTCTGATATTCATCAAAGTGTTTGACGAAATTCCATAGTATAATATCAGTATTTTAGTGATCCTACTAGCAAGGGTCATTACAAGTTCATTTAATTTATGTCAGCCAAAATTCCATTAAGGGAAAAATCATTGTTGATTGGTTCGTCAATTCACCCATGGAAGTTAATGACCTCATCGATACCAAATTCTTTGATGAGCTGATATGTTATGTAAAAAAGCCTACTATTAGCTCCTCTCCTTAGTACATAGATATCATCAATTACCTGATTGACCATACTTATATTGAAGTATCCAACTCACAATAGAAAATATGTCTTCATGTCATCGCATCCAAGTATGTTATTTTACATACGATCCATTATCACAAGGCTTTTGACGGCATATTGCTCTGATGTGTTGACCAAGAGGAGTAAGAAAGAGTCTTTTTTATTTATCACATTGGCATTTATGGTGGACACTTTGGCGACCATGTGACTACTCAAAAAATCCGTAGGATTGGACAATTTTGGCCCACTTTGGATCATGATGATATTGAATATGTACATAAATTCAAGAAATGATAACATTTTTCACATGAGATACATATTCCCACCAGGGCGTTACAACCCATCATCACTCCATGGCCCTTTTCCACTTGGGTCTTGGACTTAGTAGGTGATTTTTCCCCTAATTCTTTGCATGGTCACCACTTCATTATCACAACAAGTGAATATTTCACCAAGTGGACAAAATCAATGTCGTTAACAACTATCACTGGATCAGTCATCATAAAGTTTATCTTGAATCAAGTCATTTGTTGATTTGAGGTCCCATAGGTCATCATTATTGATAATGGATCCCCTTTCAAAAATCTTGAAATTCATGAACTTTGTAATAAATTTTCTATGTCACATATTTAGCCTCCCTGTACTATCCACAAGCCAATGATCAACCCAAAGCTACTAATAATACCCCTAAAGTTAATTTTGGTCAAAACTATTAGAGGTTCTACATGAGATTGGCATCTATAACTTTATCTATCACCATGGGCTTATAGGACAACTATTAAAACACCCGCATTGGAAACTCCATATTTACTCATGTTTGGATTTGAATCCACTCTACCCTTATAAGTATAAATACCCATCCTCCATGTTTCCCTTTAGGGCCTTCTTGATCAATAAGATTATAAAGAGTCACAACTAGCCCAATTAGAACTCTTAAAAGAACATTAGATTGTTGTTACAAATAATCACATTGTTTATGCTAACTGCATGGGATGTTAATACAATAAAAACATCCTTGAACTCCCAATCTGTGTAGGATACCTTTTCCTTTGGATCAAAAGTTTAATGGACAAGAAATGAGAAGGTTAAAAGTTTATACCCAATTAATTAAACCCCTCTACCTAGTGATAGAAGACTTCAACAGTGGATCCTATCGGTTATACACTCTAGAGGGTAAGGAGTTTGGTGAGTCCATGAACTCCTTGCACATAAAATGTTTCTATATTTATTACTTTCATATCACACTAATCTCATTTGCATTACAATTTCATAGGTTATACGTTCACTTGTATATCAGATATGTTGTTTAGTAATTATATGGTTGTTAGTTCACACAGTGTAGAAAATTTTAAAATGTGGCATTTCATATCATCCCACTCTCATATTAACCTATCACCCCATAGAAATCATTCTCAAAATAAACATTTTACATTAGTCTTTTCCTTAGTTATTATAAGCAGAGTACACCTCTTTTCCCTAGATCTTCTTGCACAACCTAGAAAAATGCTAGCCTACAATTTAGTTTAGAGGCTTGTCCATGATAGAGTCTCCCCTAATGGATCCTTCCAAAAATAGGACATTAGCATACTTATAAAAATGTAATTTTACTCGCCTATATTGTTCCTCGATGATGAGCCCTTGCATCTTATTAGTTGCATGGGGCCAAGATGTGGGGTAAAGGCCTTGCAAATAAAAAGGTAGATACTCATGTGAAAATTAAAATGCTCATGCAAATATAAAAGTCAAATTTCACATTTCTCGCCCTATTTCTAACCTTCAATGGTGAGCCCTCATATCTTACTAGTTGTGTGGGGTTAACATTGGGGAGATATGCCCCTTACTCGCCTACATCTAGCCTTTGGTGATTAGCCCATGTGTCTTCATGGTCACATGAGGATAATTATGGGGGGTCACAAAGAGATGTAGAATTCAAGTGTAGAAGTAATATCAAATCAAAGAGTGTCTAAAGATAAGGTTTTCCAAAAATCTTGCCTACATGCCTATGTTTAAAGAGGGTAACCTTTTCCCATTTATTGTTTATGTCAATGCTAGTTATCTCTAGATGAAGCCAGTAAAGTTAGTGTTTTATAAGTCTAGTAAGAAGTTTATTTTCACATTTGATTGTAGGATTAAGTCATCTTCCCTTTTCCTATAAAATTTTGATCTATTGTTTTCATTCTTTATCAGCTCACATTTATCCTATTTCTCCTTTCATTCCTTGCTAAAAATTGAAAGTCATATGCTATGTAAATAAAATAACTAGGTAGACACTTGCAAAACAAATGTTAATGTAGTTATAATTACATATATTTATCCATCACATTAAATCATTTTAATACATTTTAATCCCACATATACATAAGAATTTCCCATAATATTATATCAAAATCAAAGATACTTATACATATACATCATCAAATGTCTTAAGTCATTGAGAGGTAAGCCAAATATCTCTATATATATCATAATAATTATCGAGTTTGTAAAAAAATGATGTCTAATACAATATCCTCTTCGGAGGGCCAATGTGCCTCATGGTATCTTAAAAAAAGAATCGACATATACAATAGAATAATAAAAACATTTATAACATATCTTAGGAGCCTATCCTCCTCCTATGAGAGGGTCCCAATACAAAAGAATGTTGGGGACTCTCACTCTTATGGCATCTCCTACTAGAGCCTCCCTCAGAAGTTGCCTCACCCTTTCTAATATGAAATCCAACATGATGACCCCTATTGGTGCCTCCCTTTAGAGTTGTCCTCCATGTCCTATGGTTGGAGGCTCTGCCACCTCCTCCACCTATCATAGTATCTACTAGGGCCTCTGCCCTCCTCATTATAGCTAGTAAGGTCTTGTTCTCCATATTTAGTATTGTCACCATCTTAGAAGCATGTAAATTAGAGAAAAGATGTATGTGTGATGTCCAATCCCTATGAGGCATCTAGGATCGACAAAAATCTTGTTTGCTTAGCTAAAAAAGATTGATCAGGGTGTCCTTGATCATTTGCCTTTAACTGCCCATAATATATGAGATCATAAAGTATAAAATTCAACATTAGATCTAGCAAACATAAAAATCTATTACATATAAAATCAACTAAGCAACTAAAAGAATCAAAGTACAAGTTATAATCACAAATATGTAAATCAACATTTTACATGGGTCTCTGCTATGTACTTAGGGACATGATATATTAATATATATGGGTTGATGGAGATATCGACATGTGGTACACATCCACCTTAGTTAGTTATATGGGTCCAATATATTAGGATAAATTAGTAACTTGTGCAATTAGTGCATGGGGTAATGGTCAACCTACATTGGGATTAGGAGGTTACCCATCCATTGTTTATTTTATAGATGTCTATATAAAGGAGGTGAATATCATTTTGAATAAAGCAATGAATTAAGTGTTGAGTATTCTATTTGGTAGAAGGATATTTGAGGTTGTCCCCTTGAAGTGACATTGTGGAGTTATTCCTTCCTAAAGGAGTATTATATGGTGTTGCCCTACCTTAAGGGTATTATTCTATTTCTACAATTATTGAATATTTGGGCATCTTGGCCCACCAATATCTATTATGTTATGGTGTTCTACATTATATTTTTCATTATTCCAATTATTATAAGTGTGGATCATAATAGTATCCCTCATGCTACTCATGATCAAAATTATCCTCTATAGCCTCCTCCTCATCTATATCCAGATCCTCCTCTAGCTCAACATACATTGGAGCCTCACCATCTTCATCTCCAAGGTGATGTTGTTATGTAGGGTCCTCTTGAATGGGGTCCTACAAATGTGGTTATGGTGGCTATGGTGGTGGAGGGCCCATCTACCTTTGCCTTGTTACTCCCTGGCTTCCTCTTATAGTTGGCTGCAGGGGAGGTCCCTATGCCACTCTTGACCAAGTTGGTTAGGTAATTTTCACCCCTCTCATAAGTAGGTGCCATGCTAACCATCCCATTATCACTAAAATTTACTCCTTTATGCCCCTATAAACAACCCCAGAGATGGGAAAATTGCCCACACAAGGCATGCCAAACTACTGGGGTACCCTATCCACATGGTATACCTCAACCTATAAAAGTTAGTCCCAAACTTGAGTGGCCCCGATGGATGCTACAAGGTAAGTCCCATCATTATCCCATTACTTAACCATGTCTTAGTAGGTTAGGGCAATTAGGTAGGCCATTGTCATAGTCCCCTTTATTTAGGCAAAGCATGAAAAGGTGACACACTTGTCCATCTAGTAGCCCTAATATCCCTATATGCTCCAATCACAACTCCCCTCTAGTAAGGGATGATCTGCTAATAAATATAGCCCATAACAATCATCAGGTGGATGATTGAGAGGTCCCCTAGATGGGCAACATAGTAAAGATCCCTGTAGGTCTAATCTAATAGCTTTTGGCTCCAGGATTAATAGCCCCCTCTCTCCTTAATATGTTAAACAATTAGTGACCAACTAAATAATAATTTATCAGTACCCTTATCTCTCACTAGTTGAGAGGTAATAATACCAACAATAACCTTTCATAGGTTGGGGATTATTGATCCATCCATCTGGGAAAGTGTCATGCCACTCTACCCACATCAGATACATCAACATCTCTAAAGTCCTTGGCCCAACTCTAGGCCTCACAGTCATTGTTGACAACTTAGATAGAAAGTAACCAACCTATCTTGGGAAGGCCTATGATCTAGTAGACATAAATGAGAGTGATTGTCCACTCCTTATGGGCCTAGGGGAACATAAATGTTTTTAGGTCAAAATCCTAATAAGTTATAACATCACATGACATTCTACTAGATGTTAGGATGATCCCTACCTACGTTATTTGTAGAATTCTAGTGTCGTTAATAATGGCTAGCTCATCCGCTGTCAAGAGTTCCAAGACTCGACAGAGTCACTCTTGATCTTGAGCTCTAATCTAATGTATATAATCCCCTTACAATAGAAAAATAAACCTTAAGTCAATTTAAAGGCAAAACCTACCCTTAAAAATCTCTCATTTCCCTATTTTTTGCCATTACAAAGGGACAAAACTACCCTTTTACAGGAAATGGTTATGCAACCACTAAAAATGGTTACATGACTGCCTCTAAGTGGTAGTTATGTAACCCCCTATTCTAAAAATCATGATAGTTCTATAACTATTGTGGTGGTGGTATAACCACTGGTCTATTAAGATTCGTAGTTTCATCTCCAAGCTGTGGTCTCATTCGTCATTCATGTGCCCTCCCAAACCCCCTCAAAAACCCATAAAACTCACCCTCATTAACAAAAAAACTACATATTCTTAGTCTACCCCTTGATGATCATTTCAAAATTATAATTTCTCAATTTCATTGGATTTTAACTAAGTTTTAAGTGAAATTTCAAATTTGGGACAAAACAAAAAAGCATAAAAAAAATCTACCTAGTCCTGCCTAACAACTCCTCGTGCTGGTAGATTTTCCATCCCCTCGTTCTCTTATTTATTTTGATTATTTTCATGTTCAAAATGTTATGAGAAATCTAGAGTGATGAAATAAAAAATAACTAGATGTACAAATGAGTTAGTTTTTTGCAAGTTTTCAAATATATCAACCCCCAAACTAGTCATTTTAACTTAAAACTTTCCAAAATAGTTATGTTTATCTATTTCACCTACATTACTCATGTTACATACTATATTTTTATGGTTTGTGTTTCAAAACTAACAAACTAACAAGTCTTCTAGTTCTTTTGTAGCACATCTTATGATTTTTCAAGTGTACAATGACTCGGTGATGGATCCAGTTCACTGACTAGGTAATTTAGGTAACATGATTTTCCCGCACATACAATACATACTCTTATCCATAATTTTATTACATGGGATACTTTCCATTTTTTATTATATTACACTTGATTCTTGTTCTCTTCTCATAAGTTGCATGAAGTCCTGACTGGCTTCGTTCCACCACTTAAGTAAGGTAAGTATTCCTAACCTCTTGTTTCCTTTCCACACACCTTTACTTGGGACTACACCTTACCAAATCATGACAAGGTGTCCTCCTGAGGGGGTAATATGTATGCATAAAAATTTTATATAGTGTGACACTCCAAATACAAATATGAGAATGATGCAAACATGTTAACATGGTGTGTAATACCTCTAAATGGTCTACATGTCATCTTGATTTTCCTAAAAGATCATCTACATAGACCTCCACTATATTGTGAATGAGATCGCATAATATGTGTGTCACATCCCTTTGATATGTTGCCCCTATGCTTTTGAGACCGAAGGGAATCACAACATAACAAAAGGTCCCCCAAGGCATAGTAAATGAGGTCTTGTTTTGGTCCTCATCATAAATATGAACTTGGTTGTACTTTGAAAAATCATCCATGAGCAATAACAACCCATACCCCATGGTATCATTGACAATGATGTCAATGGATGGGAGAGGAAAGTCATACTTTGGACATGCTTTGTTAATGTCCTAAAAGTCTATACAGATTTTGATTTTACCATTCTTCTTGAGGATAGAGATAATGTTGGACATCCATTTAGAGTAATCTACTAATTTAATGAACATAACTAATTTAATGAATATAACTTTTAAAAGCTTGATGACTTCCTCTTTTACCATCAATGTGACCTTATGCTTAATAGGCCTAAGATTTTGATTGATAAGTTTTGTGTCAGGCATTGTAACTAGGTTATGGATGACTACATCTGGGTTGATGCCTTCCATGTCAGTTTAGGAGAAAGAAAAATATTTTGAGAGCTTTGCGAGGAGTTGCTTAGGGCCTTCCATATCCTACTCGAAGAGTGAATACCCCAGCTTGAGAAGTATGGGATTCTCTTTTGTTCTTATGTTAATGTTAATTGTTTATTTGATGAAAGTGGTGTTGCCCTCTTCAAACACATTAGGAGCTAGGGGAAGATATGAATCCCCAACCTCTGTATTGAAGACATTGTGTTCATCATCAAAGGATAGGTAATCCTTAATGTGACTGTAAGAATCATAATATTCAATTCCAAGGGCTGAGGTGGGATAATGGGTAAGTGAAAAGCCCCTATTGTGGTGGTCATGTCATCACAGGCTCATAAGAACTCAAGGATGGCCTCATCATTCTCAGTTAGATTGAGGACCAAGGGATAATTGCCCATTTTAATATGGGTGACAGTTTGGCCATTAGGAGTCTTATGCATAAGAGGCTCCATTTTAACTGAGACTGCAAAATTAGATTATGGTATTAATGGGTGGGGGATAAAACGTGAAGATGAGGCAACTATGGAGTCAATAAAATAGTTGCTTTCCCTATGGACTACTATATAAATCAAATTTAAACCCCTTGGTGATATTGTGCATAATGGTTTTGTATAGTTGAAGGTGTTTGGCCTTAGTTTGATAGAATTCAAAAACTTGGTTCACAACTAACTGTGAGTCACCTTGGATCTTTAGGTTTTGAATATTCAAGCATTTTACAATGAACATGACAAGTAATAGGGCCTTGTACTCAGCCCCATTATTTGTGTGCTCAAATGATAGCTTGAATATAAAAGACATGACTCACACTTTAGGAAAAATTATAATGACTCCTATCCCAACACCTAGGTGGTACTTGGCCTCATTATAGTAAAGGACCCATTGATCGTGTGTAGAATGGGGGCAATCACCAAGTGAAGTTTCTTGGTCTTATGATATCTTGACTATATAGATATAAAAAAATTTGGATAACCCCTCTTAAGGTCTCTAGTCATGAGGTTTGGGAAGATAATGAGCTCATCCCCTTTATGGGGTGAATAGAAGGGATTACAGAGGTGTGAGGGGTTCAGCCTTGTGTTATGGATGAAGGGAATGACTTCTAGGAAATCAAAATGTTGATTCCTAAGCTCCAGTTCAAAGTAGGTAAGTACCTCCAAAGATTCAAAAGGCTCTTTACTTTACCTTTTCTTTATGGTGGGAAGTATGCCAAAATAGTTAGGGATTTGTTTTAGCATGGGGAGTATGCCAATGAAATTACGATCTAGCTTCGATGCTAGAGGTGCATAAGCATAGTTATGTATCTTGTAGTACTATTGGTAGGACATTGGGAGTACTATTTGTCTCATTATTATATGTGGGAAATCTTGTGAGATTCCAATAAGTATTTTCCTAGGGTCTTATTGATTTGTGATGGGGAAAGGAGGCTCCCCTTTAAGAACCCATAGGTAATCATGGGTTCCAATGTTAATTTATATCCTTCCTATTATCATGGCATGAATTTTATTCTTGAGTGTCAACATGGCCTAGAGGAAAGGAATAGTCTAGTTTCCCATTGGCAAACTTAACATGTGATGATAAACACACCCAGGTGCAGGCTGAAGTAGAATGGTCAACATCTTTGGAGGGAGTAGACCTAATAGATCAAGGACTCTATAAATTGGTATGATCTTGTCATGGCATGATTTGTGAGCATACTTCTAAAGTGGTTCAAAAATGACAAAGGTGGAGTGTGAAGTGTGATTTACCTCTATATGGTTGAATGTTTGGTGGTAGCATTGATAGTTGCTAGGATGAGTGTTGTGAAGGGCGATTTCCTCATTCCTAGACACTTATATCATGTAAAGGTATGGTAGGCTAAATAACCCCTCTTGGGGATACTAACCTTGATATATATATAAATTTTAGGTCCCCACCCCTCATGGGTCAAATGGGAAGATGAGGGGAGTGCCTTTCTCCAAGAGATTAATAATCTCAATTGTAGACATAGTGGAGATTGTTGAATTGGTGATTGGTTATGAGTCAATTGTATTTTAGTTGTTATTATGTCTTTTTCTTCTAAATTATCTTTTAATAGAGCTTGGATTATTTTCCCCCCCTCTTTAAGATGACCACTTTTGGGTTTATGGGTCCAACAACATTGACCAATTATAGGGCTTTTGTGACCCTATTGGTAGGTAGATGGTAATCGATGTGTAACCTTGATTGCTTATGCATGGTTATTTATAACATATCAAAGCATTTAGGATCCCCCTAGGTGATGAAGACCTTTCTTAGGTGTAAGAATCATATTTTTTGGAATAAGGTTGAAGGGATAGTTTTCATCCTATGTATCCAAGGTCCTCTTAAGATCATGTTGTAGTTGGTGTCTTTGTCTATGACATATAACTCAGTTAGAATCATCTTGGGGCCAAAAGTGACTGGGATCACAATGGTCCCTATGGAAGTATATTTTAGGTTGTCATAGCCTCGTATGGTGTTATGTGTTGTATAATAATTACTTTCCCCCTAACTAAGTTTTAGTAGGAAGGAAAAGGGGATGATGTTGATTGTCACTCCATCATCAACCATAGCTCTCTTCACATAATTTTTATAAATCCATACCTATAGAAATATGGTCAGAGATCCCCTCTTTACCATCTCAGAGTCAAAAGTAAGGGTTCATAAATCAAATAAATAACTAGCATTTTGTGATTCTTGACTAGGTGAAAACATGTCTAGATCAATGTTGTTGATCTAAGTTTGTGAAGGAGTAACACTAGTTAAATTCCCTAGTCCTAGGGCATAGAGCAAGTCTGACCGATAAACAGGGGAGTTCTTGAGAAAGACTAAGAATGAAATGTGGGAGAATGTTTTGGTTAAATGAGAGATTAAAACATAGTTCCCCATAGGTTTAGGAGCAAGCTCTATTTCTAAAGGGATGGAGGGCCATAGGTTGATACTCTCTAGTGCGAGTGATAGTGTTTTCCTCCTCTTTAACTTCTAGTTCTATGACCCCTATCATTATAGTTTTGCATTATACTCCCAACTGAGAAGCTACATCAATGTTCCTAATCTTAGAGGTGGAGGCTTTAGCATCATGAGTACATGTCATTGTGTGCTGATTATGTTGAATAGGGTGGTTTTGTGAACCACCCTATGGTTGACGTTAGGTGATTCATATTGAAAGATTTAACAAAGTCAACCATGACTTGGCAGAAATAATTCATAAAATGTTTAAGAAGATGGTAATACCAATCGAGTGCTACCATTATAGAGTTTTAGGGATGATTTTTTCAATGATCCCATCCCAAGGCAAGATTGCCCTAGTGGTCGTAGCATAAGACATTTGCATTAGGATCCCCCTCCCCTTTTAATTTGGAAGGTCTGGTAGGGGACATGAGATAAGAACCCCTGTATGTTGGCATCGAGAGGTTCCTTGAGGTACTCAACATAAGTCCCTGTGTTGTTAAAGTTCATTGTTTTCATAGTGGGACTAGAGTAAAAAGGTGAGATTACATAGGGGTTGGTTTGGTAACTACTAGAAGGTATAGAAGAAGCCCGATAAGGTGAAGTGAAGTACATCAGAAAATAGTTGTCTGGCTAAGTGGATTTTGAAAACATATGAAAGTAAGGGAATATTGTAAGACACAAGTAGTGTGAAAGTTTGTTGTGGTGGGGTGTATATGGTTTGCATGTAACATGATGCTATGTAAGGTAGGACATGGCTTGTCAGTAAGGGGAGTGTACATGGGAGGTACATAACTCATAGGTGTAAATAATAATGGTTGTTGGCTACTATGTCATTTAGTGATGTTTAAACATAAGTGTGTATGTTACCCATTAGAATTTGAATATGTGATTGATAATATGAATGGGATTTAGAGATGTCATGGTTAGGGACCTCGTGAGTGAGGATATCCCTAAGGGGTTGGTTAGAGACATGGTTTTGTAGGGGTATATGATCTTTTTGTGGTAGAAGTATATGGGCTTGTTGTTGTGGTGATATATGAGTCATTGCTTAGGTGAGAGAAGGAGAAGGATGGGCTAGTGTATGAAAATTTGATCCCATCCCCTGATCTAGAGTTTTTTGGTTGTTCTTTAGGTCACGAATGCAACCCACTAGGGTGTTGATTAGTTGGTTTGGGCTAGTGTTGGTGTTATGCCTAAGGACCCCCTATGTAGGAGGGATAGAGGTGTGAGATGGGGTAGTGTGAAGAGGTTGGTTTGGGGTGGGAGGCCTACACGTAGTGTTTGTGGCTTGTCCTAGAGGGTTGGAGGCATCTTGACTCCTGCTAAGAAGATGTAAAACCACTTACATATGGTTGACCTTATCCTCTAAGTGACCTGTCCTTCTTAGGTAATGATCATATTTAACTATGCTTTCTATGTCTATGTTTTGTAAGCTAATGGATGGCCTCATAGACATATGAGGAGTGACCTTGCCTCCCCTAGTAAGGGTCATAGCATTGTAATCAATGTGGATACTCATAGTATCAGATACACCTCATATTCCCTTAATGGAAATCCCAATCTTGGTCTAAGTGTTGGGTTGAGAATAATCATAGAACTGGTAGTCTATATTGATGTTGAATGTTAGGTTGTTCCAACTCATCAACGTAGGCTCACTAAAATTTATTTGGATTCTCCTATAGCCTTTTGGGCCAAGAGATCTATTTATGTCATGTCTAGACATATTCTGGGGGTATATGAATACCCATATAATAAATGGAAAGAAGAGGGAAGGTGGAGAAGGGAAAAGAGAATATGAAAAAAGGGATATGCAAAAGATGAATCCAATCATGTCAGGTTCACCAATTTATGTACATGTGAATAACACATGTTAAATTGTGCACTTGACTCCCTGAGGTTAAGCCAAGGTAGTCAATGTAATGGATGGGATATGGATTGGTTTGTTTGTTAGGTGGAATGGAATTTGGAATGGGTGGTGGCAATGTGTTCTCGTGAAGGAACCAAAATACCTTAGTAACATCACAATGCTATTATGAGTATCAATTTGTGATGAAATAGAGCTCCAAGGTGTTATTTGGTCCAAGATCCCACTCCAAGGCATTTATGAGATTAAGTGTTCAAAGTGAACTTTGGGATAATAAGAGACTTTCATCCTCCCATTTTAGGATTTCTTCGAGAGCAACCCAGGGCATGGGATACAAGTATTGGGATCCATGATATATATAGCCTACTTGAAATCAATCTTTGAGAGGTATAGTGCTACTAGTGGGGATCCAATACTCAGCCTGATAAAGAGATTCTAACCACTTAGTTCAACCAATCCTGCTCTTAAGCATTATTGGGCTTCACTTCACCAATTTCTAAGTTAAAGGGATAAACTTGTTTAACTCTTGAAATAAACATAAAGAGGAGGAAATAATGTAGGGTAGAAAAGGATGTTTCTTGGCTTGAGAGGATGTTAATGCTTCAAGAATTGAGATATGTGCCTAGCCACAATTACACCATTGTGTACTGAGTTTCATAAGGGGCTCAAACTCATCATCACATGAGTTAAGAGTCTAAGGAAGTAACAAAATGGAATGTTTATTTTGTAAACTCTTTGATAAATATGAACATAGAGAAAGGCCTATAGTAAATTACACACAAGACCTTCACAAATGATTTGTAGCTTTGAGCACATAGATTAATGAGTGTTACAAAGGAAATAAGAAGAATTCATAAATTAATTATAATAGTGAAGCAATTTATAATTACTACATTCATTATTAGTAACATAACACATTATCAATTCTTTAACATAAACATTTATTCAAAAGGTTGGAAGATAATGGACCACATTCATAGATAAATAAACTAATTGAAAGAAAGTAGGAAATTTGTATTCATTTCAACAGAGTTTATTTACATAAAAATGTCCACCTTTTCAAAGGGAAAGTAGTCTAAATTATATAGAGAAGGATGGGGTTTACCCCTAAGTAACATGAGATTCCCATCCTTGGCCATGATGGCCAACCAAAGTTGTTACAATTGTAATGACTAAAAAAAAAAGATTCCCCGCTCCAAAAAAGATGCCCCTAGGCCCACTCAAGTGATATGTTAAGAATTTGGAGAAGAATCACCTCCTAGATATATAGGTTATACCTCCTTGGCTACTAGCACAATTGCTACCAAGTCAAGCTCATGGTCTTTCTTAAGTTCATAAGGGGCTCACAAACTATGACTTTATACTAAAATGGTAATCGCTCATGAACTTTGAATGGGGCTTCTAAAGAGACCTTTACCTTAGACACTTGGCTAATGATGGTTGTGGATTGAGTGGCCAATTCCAAAATTGGGTTTTCCCTACCCTTATTAGTTTTAGCCACCCTTCTACATGTGACTTGATCAAATTGAGCCAAGTTGACACTGAATTCCTCCCTATCAAGCAGGGTATCATCTAAGTGGAAAAGTACCATGATGTTGACTTCTTAGAAGTAGGCTAGGATTTATTCTTTACTCTTTCTAGAGGGATCAATTACCACCTAAGCTACCACCAACCACTCTTTTAGAGATGTTCTCGTGTTCTTAGTGTAATTTTGGTAGAGGCCCAAGTCTATCAAAGGCATTAGTTTTAACTCTAGGTGTAGACACTCAAAAACTGCACCTTGGCTAGTTGTCGATGTTGAACCACCATGGACCCATTTCAATCCTCAGATTAGCTGGACATCTAGCTAAATAATTTCACACCTTTTACCATTGACTTAACTTTTTAATCCATCTATGAAATTTTGACCCCTTTTCATCCAAGCCCTCAACCGCTGTTGCTCAGCCTAACCAATAATAGTTACCCTAACCATCGTTGATCAGGACCACAAGCCTGCTTTAAAGCAACTTTTAGCTTTGTGCAAGGTAAGCATTAAATGAATTAGTAACTTCCTTGTGCAAAGTAAATCATCTTTAAAACATTATTAATTAGAATCTTTTTTCCCTTATCAAATTAGTGAATTCATCCATCCCAATTAGCAACTTCATCCTATAAAAGGAGAAGAAGAGGAAGTGAAATGGATCCACAAATGAATTTGTGTCTAGGATATTGATTTTTTTGTGTAGGTATCCAACATCCCTTCAAAAATCAAGTAACAACATTAGAGACCCGCACCTCTATTTGTATTACCTTTAAAGGCTGAAGTATCATCACTTTAGCCAAATTGCCTCAGCCCTCCACCATCAAATTACAGGTATCATGTGCTTATTTTCATAGATTCATCTTACTTATAACCTCCCTGCCCCAACTAGATCTTTTGAAATCTTATTCTCCCTCCCATGGACCTATATCAAAATCCCCAACTGCTTATCCATCATTCTACAACTCCACTTCAATATCCTCTCAGAATACACAAGCAACCATCGATGATTAGCCCAACCATCAATGGTTACTTCAACTGTCATCAGTTACCCAACCATCATCGATTACCCCAATTGCAGTCAGTTCACCTAACTGCTGCTAGTCACTATGGCTCAAAAATACAGCAAGCTATTTTAAACCCCTTACCTCTAACTAAACCCATTTTTCTCTATTTCTACGTGATAATAATATTCTTTATGATTTTTTGAACAAGACCCCAACCCTTTTGAAAATAAGTATTAACCCACCTTTTGCTATTTTTAGTTATTTTCTTTAAGCAAGCATTTACTTTCTCTTTTTTGCATATATTTACTTTCATATCATTGAACGCAAGTATCCTTTCTTTTCAGTTTTATCAACTTAATTATTATAACAGTGGATTGACATCCTCCTAGTAAGCACTATGCTTCTTAGATCTAGCTCAAGCTAGGCAATCCACTCAACCATCCACCTAACAAATCCCCTTTCCAGTGCCTACCTTATTCGTAGGTTATTCTTTCCTAGTCAAAGAGGAGTTCCCACTATCATCTGGATTACGAACTCACTTTATCAAGTATTCTTCTACACACTCTTTTTACTAGTTTTTTTACTTGCATCCAAATTAAGAAATGAGTAGAAATTAAGAGAAATGCTAGGACTTTGTTTATGTTTATTATCATAGTGAGCTTTCTACCCTTGTCCATTCGAACTACTTAGTCCAAACAATCATGAGTGCATTGTAGGTGGTCTCTACTTGTGGATAAGGCCTAAGTGACCTTTTTGAGAGCTTTGACCAACTGTGTCAAATCATTAGCCATCTTTCCCACTAGAGCCATAGGGAATGAGCTCTTCACTTATGATTCGAGTACTAGAACCTACTCCTTCATGTCCTCCACAAGTTTTTCAAACATGTCACAAATAACTCAGAGTATGGAGACTGAGTCCTCAACCACCTTCTCTTCCCCACTACGTGTCCTCACTTTGGTAAGGGATAAGAGGTCGTGTTCAATTTTTCATACCACCATGTCTCCAGATTGAGTGAATATCTACGTATGAATCCTCCTCATGTTCCTAAAAACCCTATCAAACTTTCATTGGACCTCTAAGTCACCTTATAATATCATCTTCGATCCTTATGATACTGAGGGTGCTGGGGATCTAACCCAACTTGGTCCTACGATAACTCCCAAGGTAGGAGAGGATGAAGATGGGAGCTCAAGAAGAGGAAGAATGGATGAAGCATATGGGAAAGAGGAAGAGAGTAATGGAGGAGGAGGCATGGGGGTGAAAGGGTGAAGGATTAATAAGGAAGCTCACGTGAACATTTGGGGATGCCATTGGCATTGGGTCAATTTGACTTATGGGTTAATGGCACCAAGGAGAGCAATATTCAATAGAAACAAGAAAATTGGTTGGTTAAATCCAAATTCTTGAACACCTAAGATGATAGGAAAGGAAGACCTGAGAGGGACAAGAAGAGCAACTAGGGATAGAGTAGAAGGCTAAAAGGGAATTACCTTTTATTTCTTTTTGGGCCTTTTTCTCAGATCAACTTGTACTATAGTAGTATAAGGGGTCATGGTGGTGATAGTAGTTAGAGCCAAGCAAGAAGCCTGTAGAGTGACTTTAGGTATCACTGAGGTAGCCAGAGCTGAATGAACTATGCACATGGGTGCACTCATCACTGGGGTTGCCATTAAGATCATTAGAGTGAGAGTATCAGAAGGTGATCGAACCTGATGAGGGATTAAATGAGGTGCCACTATGGGAGCCACCATTATCAATAGTGTTGCAAAGTTTGGGGCCATTGGAATTGATTTGACATAGGTCCTGTAATATTCACCTACTATGTAATAAACATTGGGGGTGATTGGGGCCAGGTAACATAAGATCCTAAAGACCAACAATGAGCAATAGGGATTCATATGGATTGAATGGGCTAAGTGGAGGGAAATTGGGATGTGGGATGGTGTACATTGGTCGAGGTCAGAGGTACTTGAGTGAGTTATGGAGGGGGTGTAATGGGAAATAGGGGAGGCATAAACTGAGTGAGTCAATTAGGGATAGGGAAACCATGGGGTGCCCCACTAGGCTATTGAAGGGTACAAGTAGTGGGGGAAAGAATCCCCATGGGTGCCTATTGTTGGTCATGTTTTAGGCTTGATTTGGGGTTATTACCAATGTTAAACTATAGTACTTGTGTAACTGTTGGTCAAGTAGCCTAAGTCACGAGAGGTGGTGGAACTGGAACAGAGACTGGGGGAGGTAAAACTAATGGAGGAGAAGGTGTTGGGACCCCCCTAGATTATCTTCTTTGAAATTTGAGGTGCAGCCATAAGGCTACTCTAAGAAGATGGCCTGAGTTGGGCCTATTTCCTTTTCTTCTTCACCTCGAGCCTGGCCAACACCTCCTTTTCATCAATAGGGTTGAGGTGAATCTTATCATCAACATGGGGCACATGGCTATAGTTGATGTTGAGGTGAGATTGGTAGTTTATCACATGGGCCTTGATGACACCGTGGGGGTCCCATTCTCGATGTTCTACTTTGATTAGTGCATACGAAACCCTGCTTGCTACCATTTTCTACAATGGAGACAAACTCTTGTATACTGTTGGTAGATAATGATAGGGAAGGTTAGGCAAGCCTTTTATTGGTGGCTCAGGGAGTGGTTGAAAATGGCTTCCACTAATTGATAGGATATTTCTTGCTTGACCAATTGGTTTGGGACTTGATAGGGTAGGTAGAAGGGGGGCCTATGAATGGTTGTTATCTAGATGATGGTATCATATAGTAATACCAATAATTGCTAATAGGGGTGAGGGATAATCTGATCTCATTTGAGAGTCGAGGCATGACCATCTCATTGATGGCCATGTAGACCACTGGGTAGAATGATTCATAGATCTCTTGTATGTGATATGTGTAGTAGTGTCCATATAGTTTGTAGAAAATTAAATGCACCACAACACCTCAAGGGGTCCATGGTGGGAATGCTAGAAGTTTGAACACAATGGTGGCATAAATGACATCCACTAAGTAACATCATGTATACATTCCCTTCAGTTTGAGCTTCTGATACAACCTTGACAAGGTTAAAATTGATCACACTTCTTAGGTCTGGGACCTCCTCCCCTTTGAGATTATGTTCATTGAGGGCACCCATTAGAGGTTCACATGTATGGTGTCATTGGCCCCGAATAGGCAATTTTATAGGAACATTCCAATATGAACCCCCTTCTTGAAAATGTGGATAGGGTAGGTGTTAATGTCCTCTTTGTCAACCCATTGTTCTTAATCGATGACCCAATCCTTGAGGATTTCATATATATTATGGGTACTAGTCCATGCATCCACTACACTAGCATCATAGTTGTTAGTGTACTATGGGAGGTTACAATACTGCTTAAAACCAATTGTTGAGATGTCTACAACTAGGTTTATCAAATTGACTATGTAAACTAGATCCTACCCATCTCAAAAAACATGCTTGGATGTTCGCAAAAAGTTACTGAATAGGTCTACATAAAGGAATACCTTAGGCTTGTCTGTAGCCCTGCATAGTCCTGACTTGCCTAGCACTATGATATTGTCATCATCATCTTCTGAGGTGGGCATTTGCATGTCTTTAATTTCTTTGATGACTTTGTTATAGTGGTCAACTGACACCAAGTTAGGAGAGAAGGCAGTGTTATTGTACTCAAGCTCAACCTTAGGATTGAAAGGCAAAGCGACCATTTCTATAGGTTGGGGATTACTAAGTTTAGGGGTGACGAAAAACATATAAATGTGAGTATGCACTACAAAGAAATTTTTTAGGGAATTTAGAGTGGTAATGGTATATCTAATTAATCTGAGGACTTATAGGGCTCTATAGAGGTCTCCTACATTAATGGCCTTTGATAACTCACCCAACATGAATTAAAATTTGAGTTGGTGGCACAATCCACCCATTCATTTTATAATCTAGCATTGACTCAAGAATTTCAAACATATGATCCTCACTTAAATTTGGTGACTGTGATGAGACATTTTAAATTATCCAATCAGGGCCCAGTTTTCCATTTAATTAATGTGAGAAGCATGGTAGGCACACTGTTATCTCGCTCCTATGGCATCCTGGGTGACTTTAGCTCATGCCACTTATTTATTGCTAGTTGGTCTTATTTGTAATGGAAGCCACCTAAGCATGGTTGTAAGCTGCACTTTTACATGTTTAAGAGCAATAACTAGCCACTTGGCATGTCAATGTGACATGTGGCATCTCCTAATTTACTTTTGATTCTAATTGTACTTAATTATAAGTACATTGGGGTACCCTAGACCTTCTTTGTGATATATACAGTCATGTCACATGGCATAGTCTCATTAGTCATGATCTCTTATGATCTGAAACTTCTAATAGGTCTAGGAGACTGACATATCTGACAAGTTCTATGTGGCACTCCAACATTCATCAGGTTCTCTTAGGATTTGACACTCTTGATAGGTTTGGGAGACTGACACAACTAATAAGTTTCACGTGGCACTCCCCCATTCGTCAGGCTCTCTCAGGGTCTGACACTTCTGACATGTAGGGAGATTAACACATCCAACATGTTCCACGTGGTGATCTCCATTCGTCTGGCTCTCTTAGAGTCTGACACTTTTGATAAGTATAGGAGATTGAAACATCTAATAGGTTCTACATGGCACTCTCCCATTCATCAAGATCTCTTGAGATATGACACTTCTAATAGGTTCAAGAGACTGAGACATCTAACAAGTTCCACATGGCACTCCCCCATTTATTAGGATCTCTCAAGATTTGACACTTTTGATAAGTCTGGAGACTAACAAATCTGAGAGTTTATGTTGTCGTACCCAAAATTCTTTATGCCCCTAGTGAATGTTTACCAATTTTTTCTATAATTCATAGAAATAATAGATAATTCCACGATCTTTAAAATATTATCTTGCTCAAATGTTTCATCCCCATGATCAATGATAATGGAAATCGTTGCATCTTCAATAATCTCCATCTTCTTTTTATATAAATATATTTAAGATATATGCATTAATTTAAATTAATAATAAATAAATACATGAATATTATAAAAATATACAATTTAATAAGTAATAAATATTTAAAAAACATCTTTAAATATCTACAGTTGAATATACAATCAAATAAAATAAATTATTCAATTTAAATATTTCCTTTCATTCCATTTATATTTAATGTGGTTGATCCTATATCACCCTAAAATCAATCAATACATGATTATAAAATCATTTTGACTTTTATTTAAATTTTTTCTATTTTTCAATACATATATGTCATGACATATAAGTGAGTAGTGACATTTTTCTTTTCTAAAGACTAAATATAATTATTTTCACGGGACATTGATGAATATGCACACCAAATTTTTTGTTTTTATTTTCTCAAAAGTATTTTAGGTTGTATTTAATGTGGTTGATCCTATATCACCCTAAAATCAATCAATACATGATTATAAAATCATTTGGACTTTTATTAGAATTTTATTTATTTTTCAATACATATATGTCATGACATGTAAGTGAGTATTGACATTTTTTTATTTTAAAGATTAAATATAGTTATTTTCACGGAACATTGATGAATATTCACACCAAAATTTTTGTTTTTATTTTTTCGGAAGTATTTTAGGTTGGCGTTATTTACTTTGTCAAGTTTATATTTTAGGTTGTATTTAATGTAGTTGATCCTATATCACCCTAAAATCTATCAATACATGATTATAAAATCATTTTGACTTTTATTAGAATTTTATTTATTTTTCAATACATATATGTCATGACATGTAAGTGAGTATTGACATTTTTTTATTTTAAAGATTAAATATAGTTATTTTCCCGGAACATTGATGAATATTCACACCAAAATTTTTGTTTTTATTTTTTCGGAAGTAGTTTAGGTTGGCGTTATTTACTTGGTTTTCAATTTCAATATTGTTAATAAACTTCATTGGCATGTAATATTTTTGTTCGCAAAATAAATCAAACCACAAATGTTATTAGTCCCTGTGTTACAGGGGATTATAGGAAAAGATTGAAACAATAGTTCTTACTCATCGGATCAATAAAATACAAGTTTTTTTATACATTTCAAAATTTAAAATCAAATATTAAAGAATATTCCACACATGTTCTCATGAAATATTATATTTACATTTATAAACTCATATAACTAAAAAACATGTGTCCATGCATTTATAAACCATCATCATTTATTCCAAAAATATCGCATCATTTTTCACTTTTATTTTTAATTTAATGGACACTTGGAATGCTTAGACTTTCTGTAAATATTGTTTCTAATATAGGCTATCTCCGTGGCCAATTCAGTTTAAATCGACAGTAGTTTAGGCATTTTATTTGGAATGCAATTCACTTCCAAAATTAGAGGCTAAGAAATCAGAATCCAATGAAGGCCATTCGGCCTGACAGATGGGTTTCCATAAATCTTCTTAGAGCTCGACTTAGAACCACGTCTTACATGCGTAGGACGCTCTAGCTAGGCTCAAGCCATCTAACTGTGAAAATATACACTGTATTAAATCCCACTTCTTCGTAGCATTATCGTGTGTTTCTCTAATTTTAGAAAGCTCAAACTCCATTACAACGATGGGCTATGCTTTGCTCATGGGTAGACCTTAAGTAGTGCAATGGTGTGAATCTTAGAGTTGACATAGACCGAATTTAAAGCAGAAGCTTATTTTAGAATTCAAGTTTTCTCTACATTATTATTTTAATTTTTAAATGTATTAATAAAATCTATTTCTTCTTTTTATTTTTATTTTTATTTCTATTTTAAATGTTGACTTTTGTCATTATATTAGTATTTATTCTATATTTTGATAAATATTCTTAAAATTGATTTTCATTTAATTAGTCGTTCTAGTCTATTTTATTTTATTTTATTTATTTTTTTGATTGAATTATTATTTAAAGATATTATTAAAAATTTAAAAAAAATTATTTATCTTTTTATAGTAACTATATATTGTAAAATTTAAAAAATATTTATATTAAATTAACAATGTTTTATTTTTTATTTTTATATTGATTTTTATTTATTATTATCATAATAAATAAATTATACATTTTATTTATTTATAATTTTTACTAGCGTATTAAGCATGCATTATATCCATTTGATGTTAAAGAAATTTATATTATTATTATAGAGACCATAAATATTATAAATTGAATATATTTATGACAATTTATAATTTAATTATTTTTGTTCCAATACCACTAAATTTTATCATAAAATAATTATGACAATTCAATATTATTTTTTAATTATTTTCAAAGATTTAAATAATATGCGAACTTTTCTCTTATTAACCTACAACTTTACCTCTTAAATAACCCAAATTAACTTAGCAAAAGATACATTATAATTTCTAATATGATTGATGCATCAAAGGCAGGGACTAAACCAATTTTTAGCCACCAAGTCACCTATGACTACTCTATCTAAATTATTCAAATGAGATGGGCAATGTATAACAGTTAGTTGTAATTGTAGTTGAAGTTATAGATGTATGGATTAATGGTGTCTTTCAAATTTACCTCGTTTTCTTTTATAGAGTAATTTTGGAAAATCTATTCATTTCAATAAGATTTTTCATATGAATGCATTAAGGTGGATCAATATAAGATGAAGCCTATGGTAAAATGGAAAGTGCTTAAAACCCTCAAAAACTTTTGACGATTATTTGGGTTCACAAGTTATTACTATCATTTTGTAAAAATATATGGTAACATATAATCACTACTCATAGCTTTATTGATAAATGACTTCTTCCATTGGAATGAGGCAGTGATCCAGGCATTTGAGAAGCTGAAGGACATCGTGTGAACCACCCCAGTTCTAACTACTCCAAATTTATCCAAAAACATATGTGGAATGTGATGCATTGAGGTATGGCATGTGAGTGGTACTTGTTGATGTGGGTTTTATACTCACCCTATATTCCTACAAGGTAACCTCTAATATTTTAGGATCAATGAAGAATTTCACTCCAAGGTGCGAGTTTTGGGGTATTTGGTTTTGTAAATAACCATGTAGTGGAATAATGATGAGCAATGTGTTATTTACCATAGATGACTCGGATGAGACGGTGTCTAAAAAAAACTAACGTCTATTAGAGGTGGATGGGTGGATTTTAACCTAAGGTGGACCTGATAAAAAAAAGTATAAAAGGAGGGAAAGATAGGGCATAAAAGAAAATTTTATGACTCAAACATAGATGACACTCTTTCAAACTAGTCTTTCTACTATCCATGTTAGATAAGTGATTGAGAACTAATGCCTGCTATAAGTCACTATCAACATACAAAACACAAAAACACAGTTAGGAGTAAAAGGAAACATATACAATAAATATAATATTCATAATCAAAAGTTGTTGCCACTACTAGATTGTTATCACACATCCTCTATCAGTGGGAGATTATAATTAATGAACAAAAGAGTATTCAAACTAGTTAATAACACAATTTGAAAAATTATATTAAAAGCACTTCTACACAACCCAAATAACTAAAAATACCAGTATTATAGAATTTCCTTAACGATTTACAAGATTTGTAAAAGATAAGCACATCGAAATGAACTTGCAGAATAATCCTCAAAATTTTTTATTTGTCTCAATCGTAAAATTCTCCTCTTTTATAATGGAGAGGCTAAAACTATATGTAGCTTGGGATGGGGACGCCTCGTCCTTCAAGCAAAGTTTAAACTTACAACTTCTAAAATAAGATCATGTCAAAAATTCATGCATCCCATACATGTTTACAATATCTAATATATATAATATTACTTCATCCAAAAGAACTCTCAGATACAAAAAGTGGCCAAAGGACTTGAGTTACAACTTAGACATGCAATGATATACAAAAAATACCCATGGTGTTGATGTGGCACCACTTTAAGATGAAGTTTGCATGTTCGGAGTAGAAACTAAAGTGATTTGATGTATTGTATGAGTTGTGTAGTCAAAGAACCAACTAAAGTAAATGGAAGAGTAGTTGTGTCAGTAAAAATGGGAAGTGGGACATAGGTGGGCCCTGTAGGAGTTGGTGCAATTGGGAACCTAAGGTAGACTATTAATTAGTTGGGTAGAAATAGATGGTATATTTGTTGAAATATTTCCTTGCTTCAACGCTTCTAATTTATTATGTAAAGCATGAATGGCCTCAAAATCAATAAGGATTGCTTCATGATCAGGCAAAAACCTTTCGAATAATTATGGAACCTTATCCATAAATCATTAAATCTCTGAGTTCAAGATGGAGAGTTTATGTTTTTTCTACTTGTCCCTAGCAAAATTTATCAGTTTTATAATTTCTTCATTAGTTTTATATATCATACCTTCAATTTTTACCAGAAAGCTATCAACTACCACTAGGTGTAGGCCTTCAAAAATGGCCCAAGAGGAGTATGCACATATTTGACTCATGTCTAAATCAAAAGAGAGACTACTTCTCTCTCATGATTTAGAAATTGTTACACTAAATCTTGCATCTCTCGATGCCAGTCAAGTAAGTTATCTCTTAGTAGTTACATAATTTTGAGCCCATGTCACTTTTGGTACCGTTATCAAATTCAAATGAGCATAAGCTATGTTCATTATAGCTTGGCCCATGAAGTTAATTTTACTCTCCATATCTTTCATTTTATTTTAAAATTTGGACACATCCCCCCACTTAGGTTGGGATTCATTGTTTGCAGATCTTATTGAGCTAATGATATCATTAAAAAAATTAGCTACATTTTATACATTACCCATAATTTTCTTAGGAACCCAAATACTATTTAATTCTTGTAATATCTATTTTTATTTGTCATAACTCCTAAACATCTACTTGAGGACTCCCCAAATTGCATCTACAAACTATAAGGATCTTCATTATATTCATATGTGTCCCTTTGGTGAATCTTCCTCCTCTTCATTAAGGATAAAATATCCTCTCTTTGTTCTGATTCCATTGTTTCTTCTTTAGCTAGCATAGGCTTCCTCTTCACCCTTTTCAATGTGTCTGTATGTTTATTAATGAAATGTCACTTTAGGTTGCTCAATAATAATCAAATTTTATTTGTCCATTTCTTCTTCTTACGACTACTTAATTCAGGGAGGGATATTAACTATAACTTGTTATTCGGCCTAACTAGTTAGTGTAAAAGAAGAAAATGGGGAATGGCCTAGTGGAAGTATTTATTCTGAAGGAAATAGAATGGAAGGATAAGGCATTGGTGGCTTTGGAAAGGAAGGAATAACCTTCCTCGACCTTATGACTCTCCTTTGTGGGGGTGTATCAATGACATACTTGGTCTTATTTGAGATCTGATATACAAATACTATGGAAGAATTTGTCGAAGTGACCTAGGACATAGGCACACCTAATTAGGTAGATGGCCTTGGTGATAATGAATATTTATAAAAAATAGAGGACACTAGCTCTTTAAAATGTGTCTTTGATCTAACAACTTGTGGATAAGTGGTGATGAAGAAAGAATGTGTCACTAGAGTTGAAGGCAAATTTGTTAGATATTATGTGTTGGATGAATAGGTCACTTCAATACCTCGGTAGTAGCAATAAGAGAAGCAATAATAGTTAGGTCCACTATACCAATGTCAATAGGAGCCAGAATAATGTCACCTTGAGTAATAGTTGATATTGCCAATGTTGGTATAATAATACTTGGCATGGTGTCAATTGTTACAACTGCTTAAATAGTTATTGTCATGGACTTTGTCTCATTTTCTCTATGTTCATATTTCGACACTCCTTCCTCTACTTTTCGCAATTATTCCTCTGATTGTGCACTTATTTTTTGTTCCTCTCATTTTTCTATGTAAAGGGAACTTAATGGAACAACCTGAGTATTTTGTAGGTATGTCTTCTTCTTATGTGTTTATAGTGATTTGAGGAGATACTGGTGGAGTTTTAGGTTTTCTCTTATAGTTCAAAACAAAGGAGCTAGCATCAATAGTGGAAATTGGTGTAATAGTGGTGGTGGAGGGTCAAACAGTAATAGCCATTGGCTCTATAGATGGAGATGGACCAATGAATAATGGTGGAGGCATATTAGGGATTGTGGATGGCTACTTAGTGGTAATAGTAGTGGTAGGAAATTATGAGGAAGCCATAGTAGCAGGAAATACTAGCATAGATGTCAAAGTAGTGGGAAATAGTACCAATGTCATAGGAATAATAGTGGAAGGTGATGGCAATGTGGAAACAATAAGAATTTTTCAAAAAAGAAGAAGGAAGACTTCAATGGGAGCAAGGGTGTAAGAGAAAGTGATATCATTAGCCTACTAGGAGATGTAAGTACTCCCATGCTAGTTGTAAATAAAGGGGCAACAACACTCAGAGGTCTGAGAAGACCCCTCAAAATATTAGACCTGATCTGAGGGTTTGTCTCCCCTTGGGTGCTAGCTTATCCAGATGTGCCTACTTATGCTTGAGGAGGAGGAACTCGAGGCTATGGTAGATCCCCTTCTTCATTTTCAATTCATTTTGCATCCTCCTTGCTGATGATAGGATCATATTGAATCCTTTGCACTATTTGCATTGACATTTGAGCTTGGTGCATTCATAGGTAAACCTCAAAGTCATCTTTTACATTGATAAATATATCATCATGCTAAAATTATTGATGCCCATATGAAATGTGGACTTTGTTTACTAGTATTTCAATGATGACTCTAGCATTGTTTCTTGGATCCTAATATTAGAATGCCAACCTATTCAATCCATAATACACCCTAACTTTTCCCACTGACTAAAAATTGCTCTACTGCCATACAAGTGTCCATAACCCCATCAGATATACGTATTTTTCCACTCTAAACATTGCTCTACTTATAACCAAGCATTCATAGTCCTGATAGAGATTACTTGATTCACCCTTCTTCCATGAGTTTTGTTGTTTATTTGCTTTTGAACCTTTATTGGAAGAAGGGTTGGGAACCACCAATAGTTGGGTATATAGGAATGGATTTTGTTTTCTTAAATCATAAATATTTTTCACTCTTTAACCCTACTGAGTGTGTATTATCTTTTAAACAACTCTTAAATATGTAAATGTGTATTACATCTTTCAGAATAAGAAGTCTTTCTAAAATTTGCATGAAAACACCACAACAAATTCTAATAGTCTGACAAGTTTATTTAATTTAGGTAAAACTTTATACTCAAATATAACACATACCTTAATAAGAGGACTTCAAATGCACCGAGAATAATCTATACAAACACCATTTGAATGTGATTTTTGCTACCCTTATTAGAATAATCTTGATGAAATCACAAAAGTACTAGATTGTTACGAATTTAACAAATTAGTCTATCAAAACAAAACAACTATTCTAGAAAGTAAGAAATGCTAAAAATGGGGAAATATATCGTAAGGCTACTCTGAGAAGATGCCCTGAGTTGGGCCTATTTTCCTTTCTTCTTCACCTCGATCCTGGCCAACACCTCCTTATCATCAGCAGGGTTGAGGTGAATCTTGTCATCAACATGGGACACATGCCTATAGTTGATGTTGAGGTGAGATTGGTACTTTATCACATGGGCCCTGATGACATCGTCAGGGTCCCATTCTCGATGTTCTACTCTGATTAGTGCATAAGAAACCCTACTTGTTACCATTTTCTACAATGGAGATAAAATCTTGTATACTATTGGTAGATAATGATAGGGAAGGCTAGGCAAGCCTTTTGTTGATGGCTACAGGAGTGGATGAAAATGCCTTCCACCAATTGACAGGCTATTTCTTGCTCGACCAATTAGTTTGGGACTTGATAGGGTAGGTGGAGGGGGGCCCTGTGAATGCCTGCTATCTAGATGATGGTATCATCCTAGTAATACCAATAATCGCTAATGGGGGTGAGGGATAATATGATCCCATTTGAGAGTCGAGGCATGACCATCTCATTGATGGCCATTTAGATCACTGGGTAGAATGGTTCATAGATCTCTTATTTGTGATATGTGTAGTCGTGGCCATATAGTTTGTAGAAAATTAAATGCACCACAACACCCCAAGGAGTCCATGGTGGGAATGCTGGAAGTTTGAACACAATGGTGGCATAAATGACATCCACTAAGTAACATCATGTATAAATTCCCTTCAGTCTGAGCTTCTGATACAACCTTGACGAGGTTAAAATTGATCACACTTCCAAGGTCTGGGACCTCCTCCCCTTTGAGATTATGTTCATTGAGGGTACCCATAAGAGGTTCACATGTATGGTGTCATTGGCCCCGAATAGGCAATTTTGTAGGAATATTCCAATGTGAACCCCCTTCTTGAAAAGGTGGATAGGGTAGGTGTTAATGTCTTCTTTGTCAACCCATTATTCTTGATCGACAACCCAATCCTTGAGGACTTCATATGTATTATGGGTACTGGTCCATGCATCCACTACACTAGCATCATAGTTGTTAGTGTACTATGGGAGGTTACAATACTGTTTAAAATCAACCGCTGAGATGTCTACAACCAGGGTTACCAAATTGACTAAGTAAACTAGATCCTGCCCATCTCAAAGAACATGCTTGGAAGTTTTCAACAAGTTACTGAATAGGTCTACGTAAAGGAATACCTTAGGCTTGTTTGTGACCCTGCATAGTCCTAACTTGCCTAGTACTATGATATTGTCATCATCATCTTCTGAGGTGGGCATTTGCACGTCTTTAATTGCTTTGATGACTTTGTTAAAGTGGTCAACTGGCACCAAGTTAGGAGAGAATGTGGTGTTATTGTACTTAAGCTCAACCTTATGATTGAAAGACAAAGAGACCATTTCTATAGGTTGGGGGTTACTGAGTTTAGGGGTGAGGAGAAACATAGAAATGTGAGTATGCACTACAAAAACAAATTTTAGGGAATTAAGAGTGGTAATGGTATATCTGATTAATCTGAGGACTTATAGGGCTCTACAGAGGTCTCCTACATTAATGGCCTTTGATAACTCACCCACCACAAATTTAAATTTGAGTTGGTGGCACAATCCACCCATTCATTTTATAATCTGGCATTGACTCAAGAATTTCAAACATATGATCCTCACTTAGATTTGGTGATTGTGATGAGACATTTTAAATTAT
Source organism: Torreya grandis (assembly GCA_037957365.1). Lineage (NCBI taxonomy): Eukaryota > Viridiplantae > Streptophyta > Pinopsida > Cupressales > Taxaceae > Torreya > Torreya grandis. The sequence continues at coordinate 7,442,523 of JARHVA010000013.1, read as the reverse complement.
CCAATCAGGGCCCAATTTTCCATTTAATCAATGTGAGAAGCATGGTAGGCACATTGCTATCTTGCCTCTATGGCATCCTGGGTGACTTTAGCTCATGCCACTTATTTATTGCTAGTTGGTCTTATTTGTACTGGAAGCCACCCAAGCGTGGTTGTCAGCCGCACTTTTACATGTTTGAGAGCAATAACTGGCACTTGGCATGTCAATGTGACATGTGGCATCTCTTGATTTACTTTTGATTCTAATTGTACTTAATTATTAGTACATTGGGGCACCCTAGGCCTTCTTTGTGATATATATAGTCATGTCACATGGCATAGTCTCATTAGTTATGCTCTCTTATGATCTGACACTTCTAACAGGTCTGGGAGACCGACATATCCGACAAGTTCCATGTGGCACTCCCACATTCATCAGGATCTCCTAGGATTTGACACTCTTGATAGGTTTGGGAGACTGACACATCTAATAAGTTTCATGTGGCACTCCCCCATTCGTCAAGCTCTCTCAGGGTCTGACACTTCTGACATGTAGGGAGATTAACACATCCAACATGTTCCACGTGGTGATCCCCATTCATCTGACTCTCCTAGCGTCTGACACTTTTGATAAGTATAGGACACTGAAACATTTGATAGGTTCTATATGGCGCTCTCCCATTCATCGAGATCTCTTGAGATCTAACACTTCTAATAGGTTCAAGAGACTGAGACATCTAATAGGTTCCACATGGCACTCCCCCATTTATTAGGATCTCTCAGGATTTGACACTTTTGACAAGTCTGGAGACTAACAAATATGAGAGTTTATGTTGTCGTACCCAAAATCCTTTATACCTCTGAAAGCACTCATAAAATTGAATATTTTGAAAGAAAAAACAAAAGACAATACATACGATTTAAAATCCACTCCTTAATTTTAAAATTAATGTTAGTTCAATCCAAAAACCGAATAGATTAATCTTTATTACTCAAAGATCCATGACTATTATTATTGAAAGTTCAAGATATGTGCAATTACACCTTTAACAAGTTATTCATTGAGAAAGCTTCTCTTTATTATTTATTGGGCTACCCTTCACAAATTTCTTAAAGAAGAGAAAGTGTTTAGATATTTGAAATAAACATAGAAAAGAGGATAAAGTAGGGCAAGAAAGAGTGTTATCCAACTAATAAATATGTAAGGACCATTGTTAAGGGTCACCACATCCCTACAAATGCAAGCCTCACTTAGGTCAAAAGAAACACTAGTTATTTTCTTAATTTTTACCTAAATCTTTTTAGGTGGCAGGTGTGGGACACTTTTTACGAAGTGGGTGTTTGGGTCGGTTAAAAACACGAGTCCACCGTTTTGTCACTAATTTAAAACGGTCAAAATCGGCTTCAATATTTGGGTCTTCGTTCCAGCGGATCTGCAACGAGCTAACCCTAGGGTATTTTCTTCGATTTTTTTAACTAATCGAATTCGCAGGATCGGAATCAGGTGAGGCGGCCATGGCAATCCTCGCAGAGTATTATCCTTACTACGCGGACGAACAGCTCAAAAAGCGCCGTAAATTAACAGATGATAGGGTAAGTTATTTATTTTTGGCTTCATCAAAATATCCGATAAGATTTCACAGCTGAGATCCTAATGGTCATGGTATTTTTTTTTCTTGATTCTGCTCTTGAATGCAAGTTTTCTCTTTGGTTTTGATCTGTACGGCTAAAAAGGGCTGTAAGGGTTTGAAATCAGGGTTTGGGAATTTTCATGCAATTAGGGTATGATTTTTGGAGTATTTTTGGAATAAGGGTTTGGGGATCTAATAAAAAAAAAAATTCAGGGATTTAATTTTTGGATAAGGGTTTGGGGCTGCTAAAAAAATTTGGTTATATTTGATGGTTCAAAATCTCCATAAATGGATCTGTGTAGGCCCAGCAATCAGTTTATTTTAGTGGGCAAGGTCAAGGTGTTGGAAATGGAATTGGAAATGGAAATGGAAGTGGCCACAACGGTGCTCCCTCATACTACCACCATAATTGTTCTTCATCATCTTTGTATTCAAAAAGAGTAACTGCCCGCAACGCTACCCCTCCATGGCGTGAAGATGACAAAGATGGCCATTACATGTTTGCTCTCGGAGAAAATTTAACGCCTCGCTGTAATTACACACCTTATTCATCATTCCCCAAGAATTAATTCGGTTTGTAAGGGGTTTTCAACCCCTTTTTAAGTTAGATCTGTGGATGGATGGCTTCTGGTTTGAGTCTTTGAACACTTCAGGAATCATGTTTTGTCTTCTTTAGTGATTTCCAGCTTGTTTTAACAATAGTATGGTTTATTTTTTGTATGAATGGTTTAAAGTTTCTTTTGATCTCTTTTGATTTTAGCTAATATCTGGTTTTCCATGTTTGTGCAGACAAAATTGTCAGAAAAGTGGGCGAAGGTAGGCTTCATTTATTTTGTAACATTTCCCCCCTATGTAGTATGATTTAGATTGGAATGCCAAGAATATGATCTCAACTGCACAAACTGTTTATTTCTTGTTGGATCTTATCGGGTTTTTTTATAGGAGAAAGTTATTATGCTTTTGCGAATGCCAAAAAACCACTTGATTTGCGCTCTTAGAAAATTCATTATGCTATGCTTTTGCGAATGCCAAAAAACCACTAGGTTTGCGCTCTTAGAAAATTCATTATGCTTTTGGGTGTGTACAAAACCAATAAATGCGAGCCCGTAGAAATTTATTACGGATTTGGGTTATTTGGGTATGTAGGTAACAGCTAGGTTTTGTCCTTGTATGAGTTTATTATGTTTAGGCCTTGTTAAAAACCAGAATGTGTTAATGTAACTTTGTAGAAAGTCATTAGCATTTTGGAGATGCTAAAAGTCATTATATTTGTTTTTTCAGGAACTTTTGGCCAGGTTCTGGAATGTTGGGACAGAGAAGGAAGAGAATTTGTTGCTATTAAGATTGTTCGTGGCCTAGAGAAGTATCGTGAAGCAGCAAAGGTTGAAATCGATGTGCTTCGTGAAGTTGCCAAGTATGATAGAAGTGGCACAAGGTAACCATTCTTTTTCGTTGATATAGGTTTTTAAGCCTCTCTATCTCATCAAAGTTGTTTGAATAGTTTCCCATTTTAAAATCAAAGAATCCCTGGGCATATCATTATTATTTCTGATAAATACTCTCTACTGGTTTTCCAGATTTGCTGTGTCTTATTATGTATAGTTATGTTTTTTGGTTGTAGGTGTGTTCGGATGCAGAACTGGTTTGACTATCGCAATCATACCTGCATTGTAAGTCCGTTCTCTTCACTATTTTTAGGGTTTTTCACCTGGTTGATGCAAATCAATTTTATATTGGTTTTGAACAACACCTTGTTATATATTATGTTTGCTTGTCTCTTTAAGACTGAATTTTAAATGGAAATGCTTTTGACAGGTATTTGAGAAGCTTGGACCAAGTTTATATGATTGTCTAAGGAAAAACAATTATACTCCGTTTCCCATTGATGTTGTTCGGGAGCTTGGGAGACAGCTTTTGGAGTCTGTGGCATGTGTGTAGACAGTGCTCTTTAACATTCCTTTTTTAATTCATATAACTTTCTAAATTGATATGTAGGACGTTAGCATAGTTTGAGACTGCAAGTATTCCTCCGTATACGAGTGCACTATATATACTAATTTCTTATTGAATGGTTACATTAGAGCTGAGGTAGGCAGTGATTTAATGTTTTGGGGATGATGTTTGCAATATATTTATTGTGTCGTTTGCTGATTCTGGTCTACGATTCTTTGTCAGATATGCACAGATTGAATCTTATTCACACTGATTTAAAGCCAGAAAATATACTTTTTGTTTCTTCTGAGTATGAGAAGGTTCCAAATTATAAGGTAGGTGTTTCCTCAGAATATTTGGATTTTATGAGCACTCTTTGCTATGTATATTCTTTACAATGTTTCTGTGATTGAAATTATTTTTGTGCAGAGTGGTTCAAAAAGGTCTTTGACTTTGCCAGATGGAACATGTTACATAAGGTTGCCGAAGACAACTGCTATAAAGCTTATAGATTTTGGAAGTGCCACATTTGAGGACCAGGATCATAGCTCTATAATATCTACAAGGCATTATAGGGCACCTGAAGTCATTTTAGGTAATTTGAGAAATGAGTTATGGTGTTTGGTTATGTGCTCGGTACTTAAGTTCATTTCTCATAAAATTTGCTCTCTTTATCATTTTTGGGTTCTTGTATTTCAGGTCTAGGGTGGAGCTACCCTGCAGATATTTGGAGTATTGGTTGCATACTGGTAGAGCTTTGCTCGGTAAGATATTGTAATTAAAGCAACCTATTATTAGTATCAGGGGGGATTTTATAATTTGGAGCAAAACATGGTAACCTGTTACTGAGTCTAACAAGGAAGAGGAGGGTGGGTCTTTGGCCAATTTTTGGAATGTATTTGTAAGAATCGCGAAGATTGACTTATTCTCGGCCAATGTTGGGAATCTGTTTCCAACAATGGCGAGGATGGGTTAAATCTAGGCCCCACTTGGATGTGATTTCGTAAAGGGTGAGAATGGTTTCATTCTTTGCCAAAGTCAGGAACCTGTTATCATTCGTGGCCAAATTTGTAACTTGTTTTCAACAGTGGTGTGTATGGGTTACCACATGGCCAAAACTAGGAACTTGAACCTAATAGTGGGAAGATTGGCTCATTTTTGGATAAGGTTGTGAACGTCTTACCGATAACATGTGAATCTTTTACTAATACTGGTGAGGGTGAACTCTCTTTGGCCAAAAATGGGAACCTGTTAGCAACAGTTGTCAGGATGGTCTTATCGTTGGCTAAAAGATGGGAATCTGTGGTCATTCTTGGCCTGGTTTGGGAATTTGTCTGAATGCGATTCATCTTTTGTTGATATATCTAATGCTCAAGTAGTTGTTGTGGACACGTTGGCAAACGCTAGTTTTAATTGCAAATATGTACCAAATAATTTTGCTTATTTAATTTCAACCTGATTTTGCAGGGTGAAACTCTGTTTCAAACACATGAAAACCTGGAACATCTTGCGATGATGGAAAGGGTTCTAGGGCCATTGCCCCAGCATATGATTAGGAGAGCAGAGTGAGATGTTTACCTTAAAAGTTTTTTTCGTTGTTCTTTTTGTTATGCTAGTATTTTCACATATAGCTGACTAAACTTATTTAGCAGTGCGAGATGTGCAAAATATTTTAGAAATGGAACAAGAGTAAATTTTCCTGAAGGAGCATCTTCTAGAGAGAGCATTAGAACTGTCAAGAAGTTACCCCGACTAAGGGTAGGATCTACATTCTAATCTTATGCAAGTACTTGATTGGGTGGGAAAATATATATTGATTGAGTGGAGGTTACATATTTTTGATTGTCTTTGCAGAATCTGGTAATGGAACATGCAGATCATTCTGCTGGTTTGCTTATAGACTTGTTAGAAGAACTACTTAAATTTGAGCCATCACAGCGCCTCCAAGCTCGAGAAGCTCTCGACCATCCCTTCTTTGCCCAAGAATTTAGAAAATTCCCAAGTGTTTCCTACAGCTCGCAATGCAACAACTATTAACTTGTAATGTTCCTTATCCACCTGGTGTCAACATTACAATGCCTGAGCTGGTTCACTCATGTGGTTATAGAACGATCATCAGTATGTGGCTGCATCCGACAAGGAAACCTAGATTGGGAGTTGGGTTCTATCAAATTGTTCTTTCACGCTGCCATCGTTTATTGTATGCGTTGTATGATATCACAACCTTGTGGTCTGTCTAATCTTATTCATTTTTTCAAAATACATTTAAAAATTCAATGCCTACTCTTTCTTTCTGAAGTCTTTTCCCCCTGGCTCAGGATATTGAGCCCCATAAAAACTACCATGTTTACTAAAATTTTGCAAATAGAAATGATGATAAAATGAAGTCCTTTTATGAACAACTAAATTTAATAGGGTGCAAATAATTATAAATAAAATATAAATAGCAGGGTAGAAATAAATATAGATGAAAAAATTAGTAATTTAATATTAGAAATAATCTCGGTTGATTGTCTGAATCTAAAGTGAATCTTCTAGCGTCAATGTAAGTTTATAAATATACAAGTTTATATATGGTATATTTTATTTTGATTATTTTTTTAGTAAGCCAAAAAAAGGGTAGCAACCTATGAATGAAATAGGATGTCAAGACAAAAGCCCTTGGAAAATCATGAAGAGTGATCACCACCTTTTATTAAGATGTTTATACAAGCAATTGCACGGAAGAGGTGCATTGTAAATGCTGATAAAGGGGAAAGAAGTTGGTCATTGATGTCAAATATTATAAATATGTATTTGTTTTTTTAAGCAATTGGCCTTTCATTTTATGTAAGATCAGGCCATATTTAAAAGTAGTTAAAGATTGTTTTGATTCATAAAAGGGATGGGTATATATTTAAGAGATTTGTTCGAGAGGTCAATAAGGTTCAATCTTGGATGTTTTGATTCAATGTTCTGAATATTGAACATGGATGTTACTCGACTTGGAGTAGATGTTTTATGTTTTGATTGTCTTCTGAATGTTGAACTTGGAATGTTGCTTGATTTGGAGTAGGGGAAAGGTCTTGGAATGATGTTATGGTACCTTAATTTGCTATCCAAAAATTAGGGTGCACTGCTAATGGGACCTTTTCCCTAATGGATTTTCTGGATTATGATGCTAAATTTTTATATATACCGTCTTTTTATTTTGTAATGGTTGTGTTATATCGACTCTTTCTAAAACATTTGAGCACTCGAAGGGGTGGGGATAATTTTTTTTTTGGCTTTTCCTGGAAAAAAATCGTAATTTCATATTAGTTAACATTAGAAATTATGTTCTGCAAATGCGATAGCATTTCAAAAGGAAAAATGACAAGCAAGGGGTGAGGACACCCGATGGAAAGATCTCACATCCCAGTCTTAGTTCCAGTCCAAAAAAGACCAAAGAAACAGGGTCGATCATGAAGGTAGGGAGGAGCAGAAACAAAAAGAACAAAAACCTTGTTAGACCAAGAGGGCCAACCAAAAGGCAGATAGCCAAAGACCAATCCACGTCCAAGCCTCGACCACAAACAAGATACGTCAACAGCAGACTGGAGTGACGGGAACAAGAAGTTGAGCCACCCAAGTATGAGCACTAGGGAAGACCGACAAGCGACAAAGAGATCAGCACCGAAAAAAACAAGAAAACGGATCATACCTCCAAAGGATGGGCAGAGATAGATCCAGGTCGAAGAGTGCAAGCACAATAAGAAAACACAGGGAGAGCTAAAGTCAAGTGGTAAGAGTAAAATGAAACTACCACCCAACAACCAAGCAGTGGCCATTGATGTAAAAGCAAAGAATGGGGAGTTCGAAAATGATAGCACCCACCACCGTCAGCAGTACAAAAACGAGTAAATCAGGGCTTCAGAACCTTGGTAATCCAAAAACAAGTTCAACATGCACCAATGTTCAATACAATATTTCTAGAATGTGACAGGTCACCAAAGTTCAAAAATATAAAAACCCGCAGAGCAAAAAATCAGGCCTCTAGAACTGAAAGTGAAGAGTCTTGTGGGCAGTCATTTTTGCAGAATTCATTAATGACCCAAAGATCAGGATCCAAAGTCCCTCTTTGGAAAGGGAGTCTGCAACATTTTTTAACTCTCAAAAAACATGCAGGAAAGAGATGGCTTCAAAGGAGCAAGACAAATTGTGAGTCAGCGAAGAGAGGGCAGTCTGGGATTATCCAGACTCCTCTTATCCTGTGGGGATAATTAATTTACCAACAACACAAATGTTTATGCATTGGAATTTACCTAAAACTCTAAATTCTAAAAAAAATTTAAATTGTTTTAATATCTTATATGATGCAATCAAACCCCAGGGGATTACAAATAGAATAGAACTCGTCTAGAAAGGACCAAAAGAATCTCAAACTCTTAAAAAAATACCGAATCTTTATCCAATTATTTGATTTAAAATAAAACAACCATCTAATTATTTGATTTGAAATAAAACAACCATCTAATTATTTGATTTGAAATAAAACAACCATCATTTGGTTTAAAATAAGTTAGTGTTTATCTACCAGTTTTGGTTTTATTTGTATGTAGAAAGTCAACGTTCCTTTTTTACAACAGTATTGATACATGTGTGAATGAATTGAGGCTTTTAAAAAGCATATTAAAAGTAGAACTCTGTATTATAACATCACTAAGTTCATTTAAGCTGTGTTTCACATAGGACAGATTGCTTTTTTTTAACAAAATGGTGCTGGGAAGAGAGAAAAAAATGAACCAATATTGCTTTCAATAATTGTTGCTGTGGCTATTAATCAGTTGAGGTTTATTATGCGGAGAGATGTATTTTACAATAACAGTGGGGTATGGGTTTTCATGTGGTGATTATGTATATAAAAACTTAAATATACAAATACAATTAATATGATTATTTAAATATTATTGTTAATGTAGTTAAAATTATAAAATAAATGAATATTATAATTGACATAATTAAGATTATATATATCTTTAAAATGTTTTAGAGTATATATATGATATATACTTCTAAAATGTGATTCTCTAAAACATCATTTCATTTTCTTAAGCTTTTTGCATGGTTGGAGAGTAGGTTGTCAAATGTGGCAGAGTTGATTATTGGAAGGGGGAAAATTGGTGTTGAATGGATTGTCGACGAGGTTGTAGGTGCATGATGGATTGTTGATGCACATGGTTCTTGGGCAATGCTTTCATCCTCTTTAGGAATGATATTATCTCTTGATAATAATAGTGTTGACAGATCTGACATACAAATTTGTCGGAATTCCAAGATTAGAGGTTGCTTGCAAATTGTTTGCTGAAATGCTTTAGTTTTCAAGCATGTTTCGGATTTAACTATTTACTATATCCGTTGGGGTTTAGTGATTCGTGTGGCAGAAGTCTTTCTTTAGTCTCTCTTCGAGGACAACTAAAAGACCTTCTGATTGATACCAATCTTTTGTCAAAGGAATTGTCCACACAGTGGTATCTTTGCATCATCACTGTTTAACAAAATGTCACACCAAGTTTTTGACCTTTTTAAGTCCTCACAAACGGTTGATGTTTTTGAGGATTGGTATGGGGTATTGCTCGTATGTATGGAAGATTTTGGACTAGAACTACTTATTGGAGGATGTTGGGTTGGTGGATGGTGAACTTATAAAATTTATTCCAACCTAGAGGAATAATAGGTTGAGGGATGATTATATTGTCGAGAGACTTGATAGGGTTTTAGTATATGAGACTATTTTGGATGAGGGTGAATGGATCTAGTCTTGGGTCAAAACTAGTAGTGATTTAGATCATTTTTATATTTTGTTGCACCTTGGCTCTGAGGTTAGTATACCACCTAGTCCTTTCTAGTTTAATCCCTCATGGTTGGAGGATGTGGGCTTTTAGGGCCTTGTCAAAGGCAGTAATTGGGGGGACTTTGACATGTTTTTAGTTTACCAAGAATTTGCAGAGTGGTAAATCTGTTGTCTCTCAGTGGTCACATAATAATTCTAGGTTGCAAGATCAAGGCTAATTCACACTGAGATAGATTATGGATTTCTATGCTGCACGGGTTAATGCAGTGTTTAATGTTGAGGCTAAGATCAAGATAAGAGAATTGGAGAAACTGAAAGGTGACAGTATATTAACTCGTAACGTTGAATGGAGAATAAAATCTAGGGCTAATGGCTTGAAGCAGGGGATGAAAATACTAAAATTTTCTGTAATTTTGTTAACCATCGAAAAAATATAAACATTATATAGGAGATGCCTAAAAAAGGATGGATCCAAAGCCAAACATTTCTCCGATCTAGCCAATTTAGGTTTTAATCACTTCAAGCAATTGTTTGAAGAGGTTGATAGGGCCAATCTTGCAAAGATTTTGAAACTTACTACGTTCTTTCCCAAAATTTCTTCTATTAAAAATAATGAGATGATGATGATGATGATAGTTTTTAAGGACAAACTTAAATGTGTTATTTCATCATTTTAAAAGAGCAAAAACCCACGTCTTGATGGTGGATTGTGGAGTTTTAAAAAGGTTTCTATGAGCTAATTGAAGCTAAAATTTATGCGAGGATCCTATCGGATATCTCAATTCAACGTTTATTGCTTTGATTTCTAAAAAAGATAGTGACAATTAGTTTGATGATTTTAGGTCTATCTCCCTTTGTAATTGTCTATATGATATTATTGCTAAAAAAATAAAGAGTTTTTTTAGATTGTATTTTTGAAGAACAATTTAGTTTTCTAAGTGGAAGACAAATTCATGATGCCGTGGGAGTTGTACAAGAAGGTTTACACTCTATCCAATTAAAGAAATTACCTGCTACTATCATCAAATTGGATCTATCTTAAAGCATATGATAGAGTTAGCTAGTTTTATATTAGATTAATGTTGTTTCATATCGGTTTCAACTTACAAGTTGTTAATTGGATTATGCGTTGCATATCTTCTGTCACCTTTGCTAATCTTATCAATGGTTCTGCCTCCAAAATTATCAAGTCTAGGAGAGGGCTTCATCAAGGTTGTCCTTTATCTCCAATTCTTTTCTTATTGGTTGCTAAAGGATAAAGTAGAGCTATCAAGGATGCGAAGAGGTTAGGGTTGCTCAAAGGGATTAGAGTGGGAAGTTCTATTGTTTTCACACACCTCTTATTTATTGACGATGTTTTGCATTTTTGTGATGGTTCTCTTAGAGATGCGACTAATTTTAAGGATATTTTGGAGACTTATTGTATTGCAATGGGGATGGAGGTCAATATGCATGTCTACACTGACTTCTCATACTTATTGTACCCTTTTCCAAGATTGCAATTCACTTTGGAATCAAATATCTGGGGTTTGTGTTGAAGCCCTAATACTTATGGGAAACAAGATTGTGAGTGGTTGGTGGCCAAGATTGATAAGTGTATCAACTTGTGATGTAATAGGTGGCTTTTTGTAGGTGGGAGATTGACTCTCATGAAGTTTGTTTTAGAAGCCATCTTTGTCTACTAGGATGGCTTGGCACATATTCCAGTTGGGGTCTTGGAAAAGATTAGGAAGAGATGTTCTAAATTTATTTGGACCAATAAAAAAGTCAACATAGGTATTGCTTTAGCTAAATGGGATAGTATTGCCAAGCCAAAGGAAGGAGGACGGGGACTGAAGAACATACATCGATTTAACAAAGCTTTGGCGACAAGGAATCTTTGGAGACTTATTTCTTTGGACACTTTGTGGAAGGTCATTGTGCAGAAATACATGGAGCCTCTTTCCTTAGTGGAGTGGATTAGTAACACTACTAATCTATCTCAAATGTCTCTATTATTTGGAAGGATTTAGTTCACGCTTTCCATTTGGTTGATAACTGGATAACTTGAAAAATTAGTAATGGTGGGAAAGTTAGGATTGGCGTTGATCATTGGGTGGAGAGTGATAATGCACATAAACTTTCAGTTAATATTATTTTTCAGTGACAACACTCTGGTTTTGCTACTTTATCGCATGTTGTCAATCCTAAAACTACCACTTTTTGACAAGAAGGGTGGTTGAAGGCATATCATTTGGGTCTCATGGGAAGAGACTAAAATTTGGGATGATTTTGTTGGTATTTTGATTTGTAGTCATGTTAGGATTAGAGAAGGGGTCGAGGACGAGCTTGTTTGGATTAAAAAATAGTTTAAGGGGGAATACACTGCAAAACTTGGATACAAAGCTACACTATCTTATGATGGATCTGATAATCAACAATGGTGGTGGAAACCTATTTAGAAGGTCAACTCTCCATTAAAAACTATAACCTTCACAAGGTCGGCTCTTAATAACAAACTTTGATCAATGGCCAGGAAGATGTACCTTGTGCAAAGCTGACTTTGAAACCATTAATCACTTATTTATTGACTGTCCCTATACACATGACGTGTATAATGAACTAGGTGTTTTGGTTTAAAAATATGGATTTAAAGCTCTTTAGAGCTTTACTCTTTATTGTGGCATGGGGGATTTATTTGGCCAAAAATGTTGATATCTTAAAAAATACTTATATTCCTCCCTTCCAAATATCTATTTAGATTCACAATGTTTTTGAATCCCTAAAGAAAGATATGAAATTCAAGGTACCTAGACAAATTTCTTCGATGGTGATTGGTTTTTCTATGCCTTTGGGTTACTTTGATGGGGCTAGCCAAGGTATTCTAGTTAGATGTGGTGTTGGGCGTGTTCTATACATAAAAGACAATCATTTTTTTCCAGTTCAAAGTGGGTTTAGGGATGTGAACAAATAATCTTACCGAATTACTTGCTCTCAAGTTACACCTCAAGATTGCTTGGCACTGTAATACTTTAAGGTTACAAGCGATGGATGACTCACAAGTGGTTATAAATTGGATGTTGAAGATAAATACAATGGAGAGCCTTTTCTTGACTGCAATCTTTGAACAACTTAATTGTATGGTTGGGGATTTTACCATCATTTCATTCAAACATGTGTATCATGAATTCAATACCTTGGCCGACTTGCTGTTCAAAGAAGGTCTACTATTAGACACTGGATAGTGGGGGAAGATGGCGACTACAGATGGTATTTCATAGCCTCCTATCCTTGGTAATTTTTATGATTTATAGGTACAAGTTCATTGTTCTGTGGGGATGAGGTTTCATCTTTCATTGTCTTGGAGTTGAAAGGAATTCAACATCATTATTTGGGGTTCTTCAGGGTATTTCCTTTTTCTGGTGTTGACTTTGCTGTGATTACATACTATGGAGGTGTAATCCTTGATTTGGTTTTGCTTTTGTTGAAATGTAGGTAGTCCTTTAGTGTCTCTTCATGTAATTCCATACATCACAATGGTAAGCATGGGGCCTTTATATGACACAGTCACTAGGAGAATCATAGGTATTGAAACCAACATTACTCAACTCTAGAGATTTGGGGTTGGTCTGGTTTTGTTTCATGCTTTCCATGGTTATTGCAGTGTTTTTGTAGGCCTAAAGGAAACACACCCCTCTCATTTCCCTACCTTTTCGATTTTATGGATTTTCCCACTATTTTTAGTATATGGAATATCAGTGTTGTTTGTAGCAATGGGGCTGATTGAGTTTCTACACTAAGTCCCCAACATGATTATAGTTTATGTTGACTTCTCTTTCATATTGCTCATTCTCCTTGCAGTTTTTCATTAGCGATGCTCTGGCTTCGATTGTGTATAAGATAACAATGATTACATCTCGTGGTGGGTGGCTTTCAAATAATGACCTCAACATAGACCATCTTGTTTTGTCTTTACCGAATGCTCTCAATGCTTTGTATTTTCAATTTTTCGTATTTCTTCTTGTAGGCTTGGTGGGTGACAAGTGTTGTAGTTGAAACAAAACTTACAGATGGGATCCTACGTTTCTATTGGAGCTGAGATTTGATGATTGGGTGGGATGGCTATTGTGGCCAGTCAATATTGACACCGATACTAGCTTTGAGGACTCATGGTTTTTAGGTCAGCTCAGGGTCTATTACATTCTGTCATGTGGCTTTTCCAATCCAATGCCTTTTCTATTGAAAGGTTTTTGTGATTGGGTCTTTTCTGTTTCTCTCGTTGTTTATTTTATTGATCCTTTTTGGGTCCCTTTGCTTTTGGATTATATGTCTTTATTTGGGTGGTTGTTTGGGTCATTTTGGGTCATTTTACTGTATCTTAATTTTCAATACTCTTTGCATTTATGTGATGTAACTTTTTCCAATTTTTCACGATGAAGAAAGAAGTGTGAAGAAGATGGAAGATGAATTCTGATAAGACATAACCTATAATTGCAGTGAGGCACATGTACATAAAAATCTTAATATAAGTAACACATGTATTAAAATAAAATTAATATTATAGCCGACATAATTAAAATTATAATACATATATGTATATATATAATTATCTAAAATATCAAAACACAAATACTAAAAACAAAAAAATTAGCACAGTGAAAAAAGAAAGAGCAAAGAATAATGAAAACTAAAAACAAAACACAAAACATAATTGAAAGCTAAAAAATTAAATAAATATAAAAATTATGTATATTCTCCCACTAATTTTTATGTAATATTTAGGAACAAATATAATATCTATATTGTAAAATTTATAAAATTTATATATATTCTCCCACAAATTTTATGTAACATTTAAAAACAAATATAACATCTATATTGTAAATTTATTTGTAATTCCTAATTAAACCAATCCACCCATATTAAATTTATTATCTTCCTAAACCACACTATAGCTCATATAAGTCACCATTAGATCTCATCATGCCAATAAAGAATTGTTTCATTTTCCTATGGCACAATAGTATTGCTGATTAAATAATTTAGTAGTGTTTAACCATAAGCCTTGCCATTTGCTTTATCCATTTTAGTTTTTGTAAATTTTGACTTTTTTATTCTCGAAATTATATCCATAAAATTATATATTTTCAATAATACATTCACTTTAGTTTTATAGCGATTGACAATTTTATTTTAGTTTTTATTTTTAGAAAAAAAAAATGTTTTGAATTAATTTGGTATAATTAAGTGTATAGTTTACATATTAACAATTACATGAATATATTGATTATAAATTTATAAAAAATAGATCAACACAATTATTTTTTAATGAAAAATATATAAATCATATATTTATAAGTTATTTATAACCCATTGAGAATGTTTACCACAATATTTTTTTAAAAAAATAATGAAATAACAAACAATATTGGTCAAAGAAAATATGGACTAAAATTAAAAGGGATAGATGCAAAATAATTATAATAGTTGATTGCAATAAAAATTGTAGTACAAAATTTCAAACAATACAATAAGTAAACTAAAAATCAGTTTATGTAAATGATCTCCAATTTTCCAAGCTATTATTTACTTGAAGTCACTAGAAAAGTTGGTAAACATTTATGTTATATCCCTAAAAAATTGCTACAAATTCTAAAATCTTTATATGGATTTAGAAAAATGATTCATGGTTAAGCTTGTACAAACTATACAAATTAAAAATATGTTAAAAAATATGTTAACATAAAATATTTTATTGCTTGTACAAACTATACAAATTAAAAATATGTTAACATAAAATATTTTAATGAAGCATAAAAACATTATGTAAAACTTACTTTATTTATAATATTATTAGATAGTCAATTGAAATTTTTGAATAAATCTTTTTCATAAATTTTATAAGTGCTATGAATGTCCTTGATATGAAATTTAAAACATCAAAAATAATATAAACTTATCTTTAAATCTCTAATAATACCATGAAACATTTTAACAAGATATGATGGAACAATCCTACAACCAAAATAGAGTAACAAAAGAAACAAAGGCCATAAAATATATATATATATATATACATATATATTGACAACAAGAGTGTCAATAATTTTCATCTCCATATGAAATCAAGTTATCACCAAAAAAAAAATATTTTAATAAAATCGAGGGTTAACAATATCTTACTGCATAAGGAGACAAGGAAAGAAGCATATGGCTTAACTTGAATTAAAAAAAAAAAATCAAATATTATCCCTATTTATTAAAAAAATGTCTCTGTGTTGTACAAACATCACAACACACACAATAAATACAAGACATCAAATACTAACTAATGGAGTTGACGTAAGGAGTGCCTGCCAAGCTTGTTGGTTATCTCATACATACATTTATTATTGGGAAGATCTTTTTTTTTTTCCAAAAATGATAAGAACATCTCATAACTTAGCATGCAAAGTCAACAAATTTCCTTGTTACTTGTGGTGCAACAATGGTAATAACAATATCTATATATACATTGCAGAGTGAAGCTTAAATTTCATATGAAATTCTGCTCTATAATCAAATTAGGTAGGATGATTGTTCTATTTTTATTTGGTTATGAGCGGAAAGCAAAATTGAATTGTTACTCAACATGTCATCTCTAGTCCACCAGACTTTTAGAACCAACATGCATGGCCTACAACTAACATCCATGTGAGCTAGTCTTGCATTTTAGCCAATTTTTCATAAGAATTTCCATGAAACAGAACACAGTTCATGTTTATTAATGTAAATATGCAATGAAATAACAGGTTTGGCATGTAATTGCAACAAATGTTAACTATATAATATTCTTTCTCTATGCAATTTTGAACAGTGACCAATGGTATGGATTTGAATTCATTGGAGGATGAATATGAGGCAAATTTTTTTTAAGAATATTAATCTTAAAATAAAATATTTAAGTTAAATAGAAAAAAGTAAAAATGTATAGAAAGTTGAGGAATGAATTTGGGCTATCACTATTTAGAATTCGAAAGAAATGAGAGTTTGGTACCAATATATAACATGTGTCAGAAGTAAGAGAAGCTGATCATATTCATCATTCAGAAGTGCTTGTGAACCAATTTTTTAAAGTTGAGCAACAAAATTAAGATGTTCAACCATAATACACGATTCAGCGTATGCTTTGTAATCATTGTATTCCATGAGCTCATGTGTTTTCTCAAAGAAATATTTCCATAATGTCTGATAACCATTGCATTGGATAAAATTATATTTTTTTGATGCATTTTGCATGAGGCATATTGTAAGGTTGCTTATAGCTAGGAATGCATGCAATTTATTTTTTGACTATGGGTGTGTGAAAAAGTATTTGGTTAGTTTTGTAAATAGAGACATTAAAACTTGTATTAAATTTATTCTCAATGCAAAATTAATTTTTTTTCTCTCGATTAAAATTTCCTATGCAAAGAATTAAAAACTTTGAAACATTTTCAGGGAATAATTGTTTACGAAGTACATAATATTAGAGAATTTTTTTTCTAGTTATGATTCAGTCTTTGCTAAAAGAGTAAATGTTTTCAAACCATACTAGGATTGAAAATGGATTTTAGATAGTTTTCCCCATTCCTTGCATATGAGCATGAATACCTTTTTTGAGAAATACAACTTTTAGATACTTGAGAGAATTGTACCCTTGTCTAAGCATGTGTTTTTGTCTCTTCTTAGGGTTTATATAATATTTCATGTTTTTGGGTAATTTTGTGGTGCAATATGTTGTGGGTTTGAAACCTTGTGTTGTTTTATAGTTTTAAATTTCAATACATTGCCTAATGATTCTAGGATTTATAAGGTTTTAGGAGTTTAGAGACGGGGATATGGTGTGGGCGAAGGGGAAATGACATCAATGGTGGTTGGGCTAGATTTATAATCTTACGTTTGCTACAACCACAACCAAGAAGCTTGACTTTTAAGTGGGTTGGTTTGAATTGTTTTGGGATGAGGTCTAAGGTTTGAATCACTTGTAATGTCCCTCCTAGTTTTTTATTAAATTTATTCTTAATGCAAGATTAAGTTTGTTGTCCTCGATTGAAATCTCATATGCAAGAATTATATTTTTTTAAAGAGAGGCGAGGAAAGTAGTGTTGAAATTTTTAGTTGCGATTAAAAGAACAAGCTAACATGAAAAAATACTTAAAATTAATATCAATGCATTTTATTACATTGTAAGAAACAATGCAGAAAAATCATGGAAAAGAGGCTTGTTTACCAAAAAAAAATCAATAATGAAACAATAAATAATGCATTTGAAAAAAAAGCCTCAAACAAACATGAATTATACAGCGCAATTATTACCATACATTCCCAAACTTTGACCATGTACTATGGTTGAACAACTAACATATGTTGCCCACATTAAGAAAAGTACAAATTATTCTATTGAATATAATTTAAAAACTAGTTCAAAACACTAAAATAGTATGACATGACAATTGTAGAAAAAAAAAAACCTTGCATAATACACCACTGATAGTCCATGAATTCCAAATATAACATAAAGCTAATCAAGGCATAAACTCAATATTCACATATATAATAAAAAATGGAAAGCATGAAAAATAAGACAACTGCCTCAACAAAGTGACCCCCCTTGCAGTTGAAAAAAGATTCAAACAAGCGTGATTTTATTCAATACAATGATTACTATACATGTCTCTAATAGATGCTAACCATGTGTTATGGTTGAACAATTAATATATGCTAGCTGCTTAAAAACAAAACTCCAAACTATTCTATCTAAAAATAAAAAATAGCGCAAATTACTGAAAGATCAAGATCAAATTAAACATATACAATTATCACATAAGTAATTCATTCAAATTATCTTCAACTTAGCATGTTCAATACCTTAAAATAGACTAAACGATTAATTTTAAATTACTAATAAAACCTTAATTCCTTCAACTGGGCTCATAGTCCCTTCAAACCCAATAAATAAACAATCCTCAAGATCACTAAAGCCCAAACCTTTGAGCAAATTACCCGATGCCACAACTTAAATAACTAAAAAGTACCATTCTTAGGCAACATTGGTGCCAAATTAGAAACAATTAAAAGCTAAATCTGTAGGAAAAATACATAGGAACAACAACAAAATGGATTTAATGTGTTTTTATAAAGAACACATTACTTAAATTGAATTGTGTTAAGGTAAGAACTAATGTGGGAGAAAGACTAGATGATGGATCTAATACACAATTACTGAAGCATATATATATATCTACCGAAACAACTATTAAAGGCTTCCAAAGGCTATATGATAGAAAAATGGCCAACCCATTTTCTAGGTTTGTAATTATGTGTTTCACCCTAAAATCTAGATGTGGGGGAATCTAGGGTTAAAGAGGGAAGAGATAGCCTAGGGCACAAGGATGGTAGACTATCTCTAAAGTAGGCTAAGTATTTGTGAAACTCAAGTAAATATATATTGAATTTATTAGACTGAGATGTTAAAGATAAAAAGTACAACTATGCTAGATATAATAATAATAATGAAAATATGATACTTAACTAGTTATGATTGTAATATAGATATGGATCTAGATTCTAGAACATTTGTCTGATTCTTAAAAAATGACCTTTGTAGTTACGAAAACTTACATCAACTTGGGATGGTTGCATCAATGCTATTATCTAGCTTGGACACAGGTGTCCAGTACAAAAAACCTGTTAAAATAAGATGTGACTACCTATGTACTTCTACATTTTATGTTTCCTTTGCTTTGGTACATTCAGATCTGGGTCATGGACTATTTCTTCTTGCAAAATAAAAAGGCCTTAATTCTTCATCTTCATATTGGATGTGGAAAAAATGGGTTAGTGGGTACACATTTTTGAGCTGCCCCCAAAACCCCTCTATCAATGAGTGTTGTCTACATAACCAATATTATGAAGAGGGGATCAAAATTATGTAGATCTCCTCTACATGTTGGCTTTTATGTGAATTCTGCAATGTGTGATAAGTACAATAGTGACCTAACTTGTAACTTAGAAAATATAGATCTTGGGCTGCTCCTTTAATACTTCAACCTTTTAAATGTGCTATCCCTATAACTGATATGCCCAAAAGACCCCTAATACTTTGAATAGGTCCTCAAACTTATGTATTTCTCCTCTATGTGTTGGCTTATTTATGAATCATGTAATGTGTGATAAGCAAGTACAAAAGTGAGCTAGCTTGTGACTTGGTAAATATAACTCTTGGTTTACTCCTTTAGTACTTCAGACCTATAGATGTGTTGTCCCTATGACTAATATGGAAATAAGATAAAATAGAGAAGCTTTTCTCACTTGAGTGCTTGATATAATGATTTTGGTAAGTTGCCTTGTAAATGGGTAATACGTTTCTAGGTGAAGAATTAATGAGAGTTGAGCTTATATTACACCAATCTCCTTGGAGAATATATCACATTAAATCACTTAGGCTGACCTTTTTAGATACATTTAATTTGTAAATTAAATGATTTTAGGGTACTTGACACTTGCATTAGGGTAAGACACTTGTGTCAATGCAAGCATCTGACTGGGATGCAAGTGTCCTGGCAATTAGAAAATAGGTGTAGGTACAAAAATTGTAAAGATGGAAGATAAACATGTTTATAACATTTTAGGCAAGATAGAAGGTTCGAGTCATCATAATAACATATGTCAGACTAAGAGATAAGTAATTAGGTACATAGAGATAGTGTATGCGAGCCTTTTGGCAATGAAAAAGGTCTAGAAGTTGAAGGTAGATCCATGATATGTATTTACCAAGTGTATAAGATTAAGGTGCTATATAATTCAAAAATAGTGTCTACATTTTTTCTTCTTTTAATCTAGTAATGAAATTACTAGTGTAAAGGAAAAAGAATGCATACATAGATGTGTATAACACACCTTGTCTTTATTTGAGTCTAACTTGAGTGCTTTGCTGGTGATTGACCCACAACCATGATCATGTTAAAGTATATAATCTAAAATCTAAAATTTAAAGCATTAAAATGATTGAAATTGAAAGAAAGCAAGGTTTAGGAGTACACCTATATATCAATACAACTGTCTTACCTTTTGATAATTTCATTTGAAAGGTATATCATTATGAATAACTTAAACTAAAATTAGGATAAATATAAATCTAAAAAGTGCATATATATAAAGAGATAGAGAGATAAATATTGGAGGCAACATGCCTCCAACCTTGGAAAAACAGATGAGTTGCCACCCAGTAGTTGAGATTAGCTCAATCTTGCAACCCAATCATAGTTATAACTTGGTGAGTGTGAGTGAACCAAGTCAACTTACACTATAAAAATAGTGAGGCTAGATGATGCAATCAAATATAACCTATAAAATTGGTAAGATTGAGTGATTTAATCACTTCAATCATACCAAAAAATGAACCAACTATTGCAATAGATTGGCTCAATACAGTCTGTAAAATTTCAACTTGGTGGGTGGTGATAATCCCTAAAAGTATTTGAAAATTGAAATTGATTTTGATTTTAAAATATTAGGTACGCATTGCATAGCACATGCACCTTAAATATGTCTCATGTTGAAACTTTGTATAAAAATGGTACCAATGTATACAATTTTGCCACAAATGTGTATTTGAATCATATAACTATTCAATTTGACTAATTCAAAACTGTGTAAGTGTGGAGAACATGCTTCCAAAACATGCCCTCATCATATATGGAGAAATATGAAAACTGATAAAAGTGCCAATGTGGAGAACATATTTTAATAACATGCCCCCACTATAATATGGGTATGCTGAATACTAAATAAGTGCGGAGAACATGTTTTCAAAACATGCCTCTACAAAATATAAATTTGAGAACTAGTGAAAGCTCCAATGTGGAGAACATGTTTCCAAAATATGCCCCTATTGTAATCTGAATTTGTGAAGTAATGTGGAAGTCATGTCTCCATTGATATGCCCCCCTTTGAGGTGAGAAAAGTATAAACTGGTAGTTACCTTACTTCAAAAGGTTAAGATAACCGTGTAAGCTATGAAAGTAACATGTATTATATAGAGGGAACATGTTTAGGTAGATATATCATTAAAGCACAAATAATGTGATCACACTAAGTCCTAAGATGCATGATGTAAATCATGGCAACATCTAAATAGTAACAATATAATCTCAAAAAGTAATCAAGCACACATAAAAAAGCACTCAAAATCAAATCAAAAGACAATGGTCCAAGGATACTTCAAATAAGGGGCATATTCAAATGCCACACAATTGAAGGGACATGACATATTCAAATGTCAAAGAGGCAAATAAAGGCATGGGGCCTGAAGACAATGGAGCATATTCAATGCTCAAACAATCAAGATGATAACAAGTCAAGACACTCAAAGAAGTCATAAATGAAAGCATAAGCAACCAACATAAACATATCATACTAGTCCCTAGATATATGTTAGCAAAAAAAAATATTAAGTGCATATCATATCAAGTACATTATGAAAGATATAAGCATGGATAAAGGCATGTGTAAGTACATATACGAGTTCAAACATGATAATGTACAATAACCATAGAATGATATAACGTGGATGTATCGTGATCATAGAGGTGAATGCCCCTGATGTCATGGTGATGTGAGTAGAGGGATAGCCCAACATCTAAAAGTGCATAGATCATGTCTTTGTGTATGCTTGAATCATACTCAAAAGATGTGTGAAATGCATGCGCATATAGAATTTACTAATATGCCATCTACCGACATGGAATCAACAACATATATGCCAAGGAGTTAATAGGATATGTAAATGCTGAAAATGTTTTTGGATTTTTGAAGTTTGTTGATTTTTTAGGTATTTTTGGCATATGTGATAGGAAATTCCATCCACAAACATTCTGGACAATCTCCATCACAATATCGGTAGTGGGCATCCTTCTGAGAATGCTACAACTCATAAAATTATAAGGATGGGATATTACTAGCCTACCATCTTCAAAGATGCCCATAGCCATGTCAAATCATGCCACCAATGCTAAATATTTGGCAAAAGAGAAACACACACGATAATGTCTTTACAACCTGTAATTCAAGGATGCCCTTTTGCACAATGGGGTTTATACTTTATGGTGGTGATCAATCACAAAATTCAAGAGGACACAAATTTATAGTGATGGCCATATATTAATGTACCAAATAGATTGAGGCCATAGTCATAAAAAATTATAGGACTCAAGATGTGATCAAATTCTTTGAAGATAATATATTGACTAGATTAAGAACCTTAGTTTTTTTGGTATGTGACAATGGTCCAACATTCCAATGTATAGTTCACTAAATGGGCCTATAACAATCAGATTACAATCAAATTTTCTTCAAATTACTATCCATAAGGGAATGGAGTTGACATAATCTACTAACAAAAATATGATGTATGTCATTAAGAAGTCAATAGAAGATAAGCTAAATGAATGACATATGTTGCTAAAGTATGCACTATGGGCAGATATAACAAGACACAAATTGACCCTCAAAGCTTCTCTTTTTATGTTATTTTATGGGAAACAACTTGTGTTTCCATTTAGTCTTAAATTTATAACGTATCAATTAATGTAAGAGTATATGGAAGAAGATGAAAGAATTCAATTAGGTTACTAGGCATTGTCTAGATATAGGATGCACAAATTGAAGCTTTGAAAAGCTTCATCAAACACTAGGATATTATCAATAGATGGTTCAATAAAATATTGAAAATCAAAGTTTTCTAAATTTCAAACCTAGTGCTCATATGGGGTAAAGGACATGAAAAGAAATGACAACACGATAAATTCATTCCCTTATGGATTGAACTGTTTCAGATTTTGTAAAATTTTGAGTAACAATAATTTTTACTTGAAGGATCTTGAAGGTAATGATTTAATTTTTCTAATCAATGGGCAGTTTTTGAAACAATATTTCATGGCTACTCCAACTAGACCCATTTTAGAATGATTGTGAGTTCTAACTTAGCGATAGGAGAAGATTATATTTCCAACTTTCCTAAAGTAGATTTTCAATTTTCTTAGATTAGATTTTGTGCTTTCTAGAGTAATTTTGTGTTTTAGTAGGATATATTTCCCATTTTTAGCATTTCTTATTTTCTAGAATAGTTGTTTTGCTTTCATAGACTAGTTTGTTAAATTCAAAACAATCTAATACTTTTGTGATTTCATCAAGATTATCCTAATAAGGGTAGCATATATCACATTCAAATGGTGTTTTTATAGATTATTCTCGACGCATTTGAAGTCCTCAGATTAAGGTATCTATTATATTTGAGTATAAAGTTTTACCTGAATTAAATAAACTTATCAGACTATTGGAAGTTGCTCTAGTGTTTTCATGCAAATTTTAGAAAGACTTCTTATTCTGAAAGATGTAATACACATTTACATATTTAAGACTTGTTTAAAAGATAATACACACCGAGTAGGGTTAAAGAGTGAAGAGTATTTATGATTTAAGAAAACAAAATCCATTCCTATATACCGAACTATTGGTGGTTCCCAACCCTTCTTCCAAGAAAGGTTCAAAAGCAAATAAACAACAAAACTCATGGAAGAAGGGTGAATCAAGTAATCTCTATTAGGACTATGAATGCTTGGTTAGAATTAGAGCAATGCTTAGAGTGGAAAAATAGGTATCTTTGATGGGGTTATGGACACCTGTATGGCAGTAAATAAATTTTCAGTCAGTGGGCAAAGTTAGGGTGTATTATGGATTGAATAGGGTGGCATTATGATATTAGGATCCAAGAAACAATTCTAGAGTCACCATTGAAATACTTGTAAATAAAGTCCACATTTCATATGTGCATCAATAATTTTAGCATGATGATATATTTATCAATGTAAAAGATGACTTTGAGGTTTACCTATGAATGCACTAAGCTCAAATGTCAATGCAAATAGTGTAAAGGATTCAATATAATCCTATCATCAGCAAGGAGGATGCAAAATGAATTGAAAATGAGGAAGGGAATCTACCATAGTCTCAAGCTCCTCCTCCTCAAGTAGAAGTAGGCACATCTGGAGAAGCTAGCACCCAAGGGGAGACAAACCCTCATATCAGGTCTAATATTTTGAGGGGTCTTCTCAAACCTCCAAGTGTTGTTTCTCCTTTATCTACAACCAGCATGGGAGTAATTACATCTAGTGGGCCGATGATATCACTTCTCTTACACCCTTACTCCCACTGAAATTTTCCTTCTTTTTTTTTAAAAATTCTTATTATTTCCACATTGCCATCACCTTCCACTATTGTTCCTATGACATTGGTACTATTGGCCACTAGTTTGACATCTATGCTAGTATTTATTGCTACTATGGCTTCTTCATCATTGCCTACCACTATTATTACCACTAAGTATCCATCCACAATCCCTAATATGCCTACACCATTATTCACTAGTCCATCTCCATCTACAGAGCCAATGGCTATTACTGTTTGACCCTCCACCACCACTATTACACCAATTGCCACTATTGATGCTAGCTCCTTTGTTTTGAATTATAAGAGAAAACCTAAAAATCCACTACCATCTCCTCAAATCACTATAAACACAAAAGAAGAAGACATACTTACAGAATACTCAGGTGTTCCATTAAGTTCCCTTTACATAGAAAAATGAGATGAACAAAAAATAAGTGCGAAGTCAGAGGAATAATTATGAAAAGTAGAAATATGAACATAGAGAAAATGAGACAAAGTCCATGCCAATAACTATTTAAATAGTTGTAACAATTGACACCATGCCAAGTATTATTGTACCAACATTTTTAATATCAACTATTACTCAGGGTGACATTATTCTGGCTCCTATTGACATTGGTATAGTGGACCTAACTATTATTACTTCTCTTATTGATAATACTGAGATACTAAGGTTACCTATTCATCCAACACATAATATCTAGCAAATTTGCCTTCAACCCTCAGTGACACATTCTTTCTTCATCACCACTTATCCACAAGCTGCTAGAACAAAGACGCATTTTAAAGAGCTAGTGTCCTCCATTTTTGATAAATATTCATTATCACCAAGGTCATCTACCCAGTTTGGTATGCCTATGTCCCATGTCACTTCGACAGATTCTTCCATAGTATTTGTATATCAGATCTCAAACAAGACTAAGTATGTCATTGATACACCCCCACAAAGGAGAGTCATAAGGTTGAGAAAGGCTATTCCTTCCTTTCCAAGGCCACCAATGCCTTATCCTTCCATTCTATTTCCTTCAGCACAAATACTTCCACTAGGCCATTTCCCATTGTCTTCTTTTACAGTAACTAGCTAGGATGAATAATAAGTTATAGTTAATATCCCTCCTTGAATTGGGTAGTCGTAAGAAGAAATGGATAGAATATTTTTGATTATTATTGAGCAACCTAAAGTGACATTTCATTGATAGACATATAAACACATTGAAAAGGGTGAAGAGGAAGCCTATTCTAGCTGAAGAAGAAACAATGGAATTAGAACAAAGAGAAGGGATTTTATCCTAAATGAAGAGGAGGAAGATTCACCAAAGGGATACATATGATTATAATGAAGATCCTTATAGTTTGTAGATGCAATTGGGGGAGTCCTCAAGTAGATGTTTAGGAGTTATGACAAATAAAAATAGATATTACAAGAAATAAATAGTATTTGGGCTCCTAAGGAAATTATGGGTAATGTATAAAATGTAGCTAATTTTTTTAATGATATCATTAGCTCAATAAGATCTACAAACACTGAATCCCAACCTAAGTGGGGGGATATGTCCAAATTTTAAAATAAAATGAAAGATATGGAGAGTAAAATTAACTTCATGGGCCAAGCTATAATGAACATAGCTTATGCTCATTTGAATTTGATAACGACACCAAAAATGCAACATGGGCTCAAAATTATGTAACTACTAAGAGACAACTTACTTTACTGACATCGAGAAATGTGAGATTTAGTGCAATAATTTATGAATCATGAGACAGAAGTAGTCTCTCTTTTGATTTAGACATGAGTTAAAGAAGTGCATACTCCTCTTGGGCCATTTTTGAAGGCCTACATCGAGTGGTAGTTGATAGATTTTGGGTAGAAATTGAAGGTACAATATATAAAACTAATGAAGAAATTATATAACTAATAAATTATTCTAGGGACAAGTAGCAAAAACATAAACTATCCATCTTGAACTCAGAGCTTTAATGATTACACATAGAAAGACGATGGATAAGGTTCCATAATTATTCAAAAGGTTTTTGCTTGATTATGAAGTAATCAATATTGATTTTGAGGCCATTCATGCTTTACATAATAAATTATAAGCATTTAAGCAGGGAAATATTTCAAAAAATATACCATATATTTCTACCCAACTAATTAATAGTCCGCCTTAGGTTCTCAATTACACCAACTCCTACAGGGCTCACCTATGTCCCACTTCCCATTTTTACTGACACAACTACTCTTCCATTTACTTTAGTTGGTTCTTTGACTACACAGCTCATACAATACATCAAATTACTTTAGTTGCTACTCCAAACATGCAAAATTCATCTTAAAAAGGTGCCACATCAACACCATGGGTATTTTTTGTATATCATTGCATGCCTAAGTTTTAACTCAAGTCCTTTGGCTACTTTTTGTATTTGAGAGTTCTTTTGGATGAAAGAATATTATTTATATTATATATAGTAAACATGCATGGGATGCATGAATTTTTGACATGATATTATTTTAGAGTTGTAAGTTTAAACTTTGCTTGAAGGACGAGGCATCCCCATCCCAAGCTACATATACTTTTAGCCTCTCCATTCTAAAAAGAAGACAATTTTACAATTGAGATGAATAAAAAATTATGAGGATTATTCTACAAGATCATTTTGATGTGCTTGTCTCTTACAAATCTTGTGAATCATTAAGGAAGTTCTATAATACTGGTATTTTTAGTTATTTGGGTTGTGTAGAAGTGATTTTAATGTAATTATTCAAATTGTGTTATTAACTAGTTTGAATTCTCTTTTGTTCATTAATTATAATCTCCCATTGATAGAAGATGTGCAATAACAATCTAGTAGTGACAACAACTTTTGATTATGAAGATTGTATTTATTGTATCTGTTTCCTTTTACTCCTAACTGTGTTTTTATGTTTTATATGCTGATAGTGACTTATAGTAGGCATTAGTTCTCAATCACTTATCTAACTTGGATAGTATAAAGACTAATTTGAAAGAGTGTCATTTATGTTTGAGTCATAAACTTTTATTTTATGCCCTATCTTTCCCTCCTTTTATACTTTTTTTTATCGGGTCCACCTTAGGTTAAAATCCACCCATCCACCTCCAATAGACGTTAGTTTTTTTTAGACACCATCTCATCTGAGTCATATGAGGTAAATAACACATTGCTCATCGTTATTCCACTACATGGTTATTTACAAAACCAAATACCCCACAACTCGCACCTTGGAGTGAAATTCTTCACTAATCCTAAAATATTAGAGGTTACCTTGTAGGAATCTAGGGTGAGCATAAAAACCACATCAACAAATACCACTCACATGCCATACCTCGACGTATCACATTCCACATAAGTTTTTGGAGAAATTTAGAGTAGTTAGAACTGGGGTGGTTCACAGGACATCCTTCAGCTTCTCAAATGCCTATATCACTAGCTCATTCCAATGGAAGAAGTCATTTTTCAATAAAGCTATGAGTAGTGATTATATGTTACCATATATTTCTATAAAACGATAGTAATAACCTGTGAACCTAAAGAATTGTCAAAAGTTTTTTAGGGTTTTAAGCACTTTCCATTTACCATAGGCTTCATCTTATATTGATCCACCTTAATGCATTCATGTGAAAAATCTTATTGAAATGAATAGATTTTCCAAAATTACTCTTAAAAGAAAATGAGGTAAATTTGAAAGACACCATTAATTCATACATCTACAATTACAACTAACTGTTATGCATCGCCCATCTCATTTGAATAATTTAGATAGAGTAGTCATAGGTGGCTTGGTGGCTAAAAATTGGTTTAGTCCCTGCCTTTAATACATCAATTATATTAAATTTTTTTAAAGCATATTATGTTGAGTTAATTTGGGATATTTAGGAGGTAAAGTTGTAGGTTAATAAGCGAAAAGTTCGCATATTATTTAAATCTTTGAAACTAATATAAAAATAATATTGAATTGTCATAATTATTTCGTGATAAAATTTAGTGGTGTTGGAATAAAAATAATTAAATTATAAATTGTCATAAATATATTCAATTTATAATATTTATGGTATCTTTAATAATAATATAAATTATTTTAACATCAAATGGATATAATGCATGCTTAATATGCTAGTAATATTATAAATAAATAAAATGTATAATTTATTTATTATGATAATAATAAATAAAAATCAATATAAAAATTAAAAAGAAAACATTATTAATTTAATATAAATATTTTTTAAATTTTACAATATATAATTACTATAAAATGATAATTTTTTTTTTTAAATTTTGATAATATCTTTAAATAATAATTCAATAAAAAAAAAGAAAAAGAAAAAGACAGGAACGACTAATTAAATGAAAGTTAACTTTAAGAATAGTTAGCAAAATATAAAATAAAAACTAACATAACGACAAAAGTCAACATTTAAAATAAAAAAATAAAAAGAATAAATATATTTTATTAATACATTTAAAAATTAAAATAATAATGTAGAGAAAAGTTGAATTCTAAAATAAGCTTCTGCTCTAAATTTAGTCTATGTCAACTCTAAGATTCACACCATGTGCTCCTTAAGGTGTACCCACAAGCGAAACATAGCCCATCATTGTAATGGAGTTTGACCTTTCTAAAACTAGAGAAACACACAATAATGCTACGAAGAAGTGGGATTTAATATGGTGCATATTTTCATGGTTAGATGGCTTGAGCCTAGCTAGAACATCCTGCACATGCAAAATGTGGTTCCAAGTCGGACTCTAAGAAAATTTATGGAAACCCATCTGCTAGGCCAAATGGCCTTCATTGGATTCGACTGTAGAACCTTTGTTAATAAAAGCGATCGATGAAAGTTACAAGAATTTATTCGCTCACTGGAAGGAAGCCTAGTTGGCTTGCACAAAGCAAATTCAACTGAAGAATCGTGCATATTAATATTCATTTTTGGATAATCCTATGTCTATCTCCATGAAAGTTGGCTTTCGATTTCTTAGCCTCTAATTTTGGAGGTGAATTGCATTCTGAATAAAATGCCTAAACTGCCACCGATTTAAACTGAATTGGTCACAAAGATAGCCAAGGGATAGAAATATTAATTATATTATAATTGGAAACAATATTTACAGAAGGTCTAAGCATTCCAAGTGTCAGTTAAACTAAAAATAAAAGTGAAAAATGATGCGATATTTTTGGAAGAAATGATGATGGTTTATAAATGCATGGACACGTGTTTTTTAGTTATATGATTTTATAAATGTAAATAGAATATTCCATGAGAACATGTGTAGAATATTCTTTAATATTTGATTTTAAATTTTGAAATGCATAAAAAAACTTGCATTTTATTGATCCATTGAGTAAGAACTATTGTTTTAATCGATTCCTATAATTCACTGCAATGCAAGGACTAATAACATTTATGGTTTGATTTATTTTGTGGAAAAAAATATTATATGCCAATGAAGTTTACTAACAACATTGGAATTGAAAACCAAATTATACTTGACAAAGTAAATAACGCCAACTTAAAATACTTCTGAGAAAATAAAAAATAAAAAATTGGTGTACATATTCATCAATGTCTCGTGAAAATAATTATATTTAATCTTTAAAAAAGAAAAATGTCAATACTCACTTATATGTCTTGATATTGGTAAGCGGTTCTTTTTTGACTATTTTTTATAGGGGAAACCTTTGAAGACCTGTGAGGACTAATGCCACTTGAAGAGTTAAATGTTAGTATAAGTACTTTTGATATACCAGAGTTATGAACTGGAGTAATGGGGGAGCACCTTCTCGAAGTGGGATATGTAGGTGGCCCTGGGTCTGTAATGTCCGTCGAATGATTCGCATCCGAAACGTCCTACTGTGTTCCGCATGATCCACAAGTAGAAGTGTGACCCCTACCTCAAGGTGTCCACATGACCACTTTTTGAAAGAGTCCTCATGTATTCAATGGGAATGGAACTTAGGTTGATGAATACAAACTACTTGTACCTCACCAATACACCAAGCCTTTGAATACTCACTTATATGTCATAACATATATGTATTGAAAAATAATTTTTTTTCTAATAAAAGTCAAAATGATTTTATAATCATGTATTGATTGATTTTAGGGTGATATAGGATCAACCACATTAAATATAACCTAAAATACTTTTGAGAAAATAAAAACAAAAAATTTGGTGTGCATATTCATCAATGTCCCATGAAAATAATTATATGTAGTCTTTTGAAAAGAAAAATGTCACTGCTCAGTTATATGTCATGACATATATGTATTGAAAAATAGAACTTTTAAAAATAAAAGTCAAAATGATTTTATAATCATGTATTGATTGATTTTAGGGTGATATGAGATCAACCACATTAAATATAAATGGAATGAAGGAAATATTTAAATTGAATAATTTATTTTATTTGATTGTATATTTAGATGTAGATATTTAAAAATGTTTTTTAAATATTTATTACTTATTAAATTATATATTTTTATAATATTTGTGTATTTATTTATTATTAATTTAAATTAATGCATATATATTATAATATATCTATATAAAAAGAAGATGGAGATCATTGAAGATGCAACGATTTTCATTATCATTGATCATGGGGATGTAACATTTGAGCAAGATAATATTTTAAAGATCATGAAATTATCTATTATTTTTATGAATTATAGAAAAAATTGGTAGACATTTACTAGGGGCTATCTTTCTCTTGGAAACCCCTTATTTCTCAAAGTTTGGCTATGTATGAAACCTTGAATAATAAGATAAAAGAATATATTTTTTGTTGATAGATGCCAAATATTTTAAACCAAAAATACCTTTGTTTATTCACATTTTTGTTGTTTCATCTAATATAGATGATAGTTGTTTAGTTTATTAATTATAAAGAAATTGTTTTTGTTATTGAGGGTGGGTTGTCAAACCTTGGCTATGTATGAAACCTTGGTACTCCACCTTTGACCCTTCCTTAGAACTCATCTCTTTTACTCTATGGGCGAGATTTATGAATCTTGTACTTCACTTCCGGTCTTCTTTTACTTTATTTTCAATTGGAAATACCTGGGGTTTGTATCATTTTTTCTCACAAAAAAATAACAAGCATTGCACTACCTTTGTTCATATTTGTGAGGTTGATTTTGAAAATGGTTTACTAGAGAAGATCTGACTCAAACTAAGGGACAAGGTTTGGAACCAAAAATTAGATTATGAGCATGTGGCCTTTCATTGTCATGCTTAATTCTCTCATGGGCACTTTGTTGTTATTTTCCAAATGTGGCATGTTTCCAACTAATATGGGCTAAATGGTGTGAAAATAAAGTGCATGAATCATCCTCCCACCTGTGGAGTGCTATTGAGAAGCATCATAATTTGGTGCCTCCCCCTTCATCTCGAATTGGACATTGATTCTCTCCTCCCTGGGAAGAAGGAAAAATTTCTCCCCTTTCTCAAGATGTTTCATCTCACCATGTAGCCGAAACCTCTATTTACTACTTTTAAAAAGTCTGTATTCTTTAGATTAAGAGTTGTTTCTTGAGGATCATTTTTTCACTACATTAGATTCTTCTCACGTTTTTCTGCAAGGTGAAGTATAAGCTTCCCCTTTCCCCATGGTAGTTGTTTTATCTTCTAATCCTTCTAGCTTTAAGTCTCTTTTAAAACCCATCTCTCTTGAAGACTCAATATCTATTTCTTCTAATCAAGGTTAGATGGAAATTAAGAAGCGAAAGGTTTTTGGAAACTCTTCCTACATAGTGAAGCTAAGATCCATGATAAATTATGAGGTGGCCTAATCATAGGTGATTGTTTTGTTTTATTGGGTTTTCACAGGTTAATGGGTTTTGCAGCCAAATCTATGATGTTCTTAGTATTTCCTATTCATGGGATTTATAGTTGTTTTGTTCTCTTGATGTTTTCCCATTTAAAGGGTTATAATCCTTCTTATTAAGCTCTTTCTCTTCTTTCCTCCCTCTAACCTATTTTTGGTTGTAAATTCTTCCTAATGGTATTTTCATCTCTCTTCCTTTTTCTCCCCTTGCCTCTTCACTCTTCACTCTCTCTTCTTCCTG
Source organism: Torreya grandis (assembly GCA_037957365.1). Lineage (NCBI taxonomy): Eukaryota > Viridiplantae > Streptophyta > Pinopsida > Cupressales > Taxaceae > Torreya > Torreya grandis. The sequence goes on along the minus strand of JARHVA010000013.1, from coordinate 7,409,852 downwards.
ACTCATCCTTTCATTGTTTTCCCCCACTTTCTTTAAGGGTATGGGCCCTAATATAATCCTATAGTTTACATATAAAAAAAATTCTTTTGGGATTTTGATAATAGTTGGACACTAATGAGATGGAAACACAGGAGGATGAGGTTGGATCGAGTCAATGTCCTTCCTTTGCTAATAGGGACCTAGCATGGAAGTATAATTTTTAATTTTTTAAAATTAAAATATTTCAATTATTTTTTTCTAACATATTCTTATATTTTAGATCCATTTCATTCATGCCTTATAATCGCCCTTCATTGAGTAGCATGATAGATGCAATACCCTCTCGTCCTTCACATTCTCTAAAACATGTGGAGACCTCCCATATAGCATTAACAATGTTCTCCCACTTAATTTTTAAGTGGATGGTGGAGATACCCAACCACATTCAGACTATGATTGTCCCTCTCGTCTGACACTAGATGAGTATAAACATTGAGTGTCTAGAACTATAAGAGTGAGGTTATATATGAATAATAATATGGAAATATTGAAGATGCTTGGGGTGAATAAGTATTTGAATTTATGGTATCAATGTTTTTATATTTCTATTATTTATTTTTTTTCAATTTTTATTTTTAAGTATTTTAGATAAAGAATACAAATGCATTGCAATATGCTATTTTGTGAATTTCCAAATCTCACCTATGATAAATTGTTGACAAAGCGTAGAAAATGGTTCATGAAAATAAATTCAATAAAGGCTATTATAACACCAAAGAAGTTGGACACTATCAACAGACTATGATTAACATGATGAAGAGGCATATGAGGGTAAGGTTGCCAAATTAATATTAATTTTTTTTTTAATAAAATTTAAAAAGTCTCTAATTTTTAGGTGGAATACCATATAAATTCATATGCAAAAAGGATAAGCCTTCAAACTCCCATCATTCAAATTCTCGATTGGTTAAAGCTGTGTGATGATTGATGCAAAACTAATAAAAATGAGATTGCAGGTGAGTTAGTAAATTTAATGAAATGTGAATTTTTTTGAATATTTTATGCTAAACTAATTAAATGTTTTAAATTTATTGCAATTAATATAGGGATCAATAATAACAAACACAAATTCTAAGAAATGAGAGTAGCTAAGGGGACCATGCGAACTCATTGCTTGGGGCAAATGAGCGAAAAAAAAGTTGTACATAAATTTGTAAGTTTTTATGAGTTACTTGGCATAAATTTGTAAGTTATTTTATAAAAACTATTATACCTCATTTTATGACATATATTTTTGGAGGAGAAACGATATGATTCCAAAGCCATCAAGGAAGAGAAAAATAGTTAAAATAATTTGGATGGGACATAGATATTTTCAACATGTGATCCCAGAGTAAAGGATATGTATTATTTCTAAAACTTAGTGTATGATTTGTGGTTGTAATTAAGCATGTAAACTATGACTTTTAAACACTTATATAACAATAAAATTATGTCTAATTTGCAGGGAGATAAACACTTTATCCTAATTCATGGCCTTGATATTGAAGAGGATAATGATGAGGATCCCAATGATCATGAGGAGCTATAGGATGCCTAATTATACATGTTTGACATCCCTAATAATTATATGAAGGATGATGAAGAGGATGAATAGAATTTAAGAAAGATCAGTTGTGACGTGAGAAATACAGAAGCATGTGTGTGTGTGTGTCTGTGTCAGAATGTGTTTATAATGATATAGTGAATATAGGTACTGCATTAATATTTTGTTAGTGAAACAATTCCAATTTACCAATTTATAATGATTATGGATTGATGAGGAGCATCAATCTCACAAAGCTCTCTTCAAAATTATGGTAAAATAAAATAAAAACAATGTGTGAAAAATGTGGAATGAAATCATTTTAAAACTTATTATGTTAACAATTTTAATTATAATTTACAAAGTAATTTATAATTAATATAATGATATAGAAAAATAGTTAAAATATCAACAATAAATATATAACAATTTTTCATAAAATTTATTTTGATTGATAGAAATTTTAGTAATGTTAACAAAACCAAAACAATGTATGAGAAATAAAAAACAAAGAAGCATAACCACAATATTTGCCCATTCTCATTTGAATTGCAGAACATAATTGGATGAATATTGTGATTACGCAAAGATGGCTAAATAGGGTTTTATAGCAAATAATTTGTGCATATTCATCAATGCCTTTGAACATTTTTCTCGTGACTTTTGAATAGTCTTTCCAAATCATATTTTGTCTAAGGAAAAAAAATGTCAATGCTCATTTGTATCTCAGGGTGAACATATTTTTTTAATAGAGATTTCTGAAATGCAATAAAATAAAGAATACAAAAATTCAAAAGGGTGAATGTTGCATATGATTAATAACAAAATATGCCAGAAAATACAAATAGTTATAGCTCACAATACAAATACAAATAGTTCACGACAAAAAGCAACCACACCAACTTTAGAAAACTTGAATTTATTTCAAGAAAGTCTTCAAATAGTTGTTGATATCTTCAATTTTTTTTGGGGTCATGATCATTGCTAAGAGTCTCAAATTATTTCAAAAATAAATGGGGTTTGGTTAACCCACTCTTTCGGTAGTGGATATATAATTTTATGTTTTAGTTTACGTGGTTTAATTATCAATTTGGGGATCACCACATGTTTAAATAGTTTGACTATTTTATGTTGTCAGAGTAATTTTTTTTTTCCTTTTTTAACATTGATGGCCAGCTTGTCAATGTCCATTTTAGTATTATTTTGTCAGACCACTCTCCTATTTCTTGTAAAGTGGAATAGACTTTGAAACAATACAATGTGCCACGCAATCAATTTATCCTTAAAACTTCCAAGTTGATTCATGTTGGATCAGTCTGACTCATCATGTGGATCTGGAACCTCTCCTTGCAACCCCCACACACTACCAATTGGATTGAGTGGTAGAATGAGACCATTATATGCACCACCTCCTTCCTTCACCACCATGGAAAACATGTTACTTAGATTAGAAAGCGTTAGAAAAGGCCACACTCAATGAGTTTCGACAAGTCTCTGTGTCCCTTGAGACTGATCCTTTCAACATGTAGTTACAACGGATTACAACCTCTCTCAAACACCACCTTAAAGTGGTGGACAGTCATGTAGATAGAGGCACTTAGCTTTGTGCTCGACTACATTGGCTAAAAATTGGTGACAAAGCCTCTAAGGATTTTTTTAAAGCACTAAAATCTAAGCAAGCTCATAGGTAAATCAAAGCCATTCAAGTGGTTCTATCCTGGATAACCTCTCAGTTTGATATCTCTTCAGCTTTCCTTGAACACTACAAGATGGTTTCTCAAGCTCAACCTTTCACAGCTGAGTGAACCCAGGTGCTTCAAAAATGTCTTGATGTGGTGCCTCGTAAGCTCAACCCTGACGATCAGTGGCTTTGTGATGCCCTGCTCACCTTATGAGAGATCACAGAGGCTTTGCATTACACGAGCAACAATAAATCCCTCAACCTCGATGGCTTCTCCAAATTTTACAAAGCCACCTAGGAGTTTACTAGACCTAATTTACTACAAGTCTACAAAGAAGCCTTATAGAATCAATCTCTTGAACCCATGATCAACCAAGGTAATATCAATTTTTTCTTACAAGATTTTTGCTAAAGCCCTCACCAATCACATCCTACTCATTTTACTTGTCATTTTTAGACCAGAACAAACATGATTTATTAGAGGGAGTTATATTTTGGATAATCTTATTGCAATCTAGGAAGGCATGGCTTGGGCCCATTCCCCTCTCCAGAGAACTATTTTTATTAAATTAGACTTTGAAAATCTTATAATAAGATTGAGTGGCTATTTATTCTTGCCATGCTCAAAGCTCTCAGCTTTGGCCCCTACTTCATTTATGCCCAATCGTACCTCCCAACTCATCAATGAGCACTTTACAGATGACACCTTCTTCACGCTCAAAGAATAAGAGGCCACCTTTAACAAAGCTATCCAATGCCTTGACACTTTCTGTCTGGCTTTTGGCTCCAGCCTTAAATGGAGGAAAAGTCAGTGTTTATGTCAAAGCATGATCTATATGCCTAAGTGGCTTCATAAGTATAATTGGCAATGGATTACTTGGTGGAAAAAATTAAAATTCTTAGTTATCCCCTTTGATTTTGACAGTTATCCAGCTGAGCTTTGGCAGTATGTCCTCAAAAGGATTGAAAAAAAGATTGAATATTGGATCACTAAGCCCTTATCTCTAGTAGGCAAGTTCCATATTTGCACCAAGATCTTGGTTGCTACTCATGTCTACTATTCCTCCTGTTGGGCTCCCTCCAAGGCCTTTTATGATGCTCTGACCAAAATCCTTAGAGATTTCCTCTAGGCCAAGTCTAATTATGCCCGGGGTTTTCATCAAGTGGCATGGGATATTTGTTGCCTCCCTTATGATAAAGGTGCCATGGGCATCATTGACACCTATTGACAAAGTATGGCCCTGTATGCTAAGTGGGTTGTTCAGGATATTGAGGGCAATGAATCTTGAAAAATTCTTTTAAGGCATTGTATCTCTACGAGCTCCCCTTATGGTAAAACTAGTTGGCAAAATATTGGCTTTCAATCCCTTTTCATGATTAATGTTCCCGTCAAGATTTTTGGCTCTTTTGTGGTCAAAAGCATCTAGAAGGCTTTTGAAGATGTCAAACCCCACTTGAAGTGGGTGAGGGATGGATTTCACACATGGTTGTGTTTTAATGAACATATATTATGGTGGTCCCCTATTCCTACTATTCCTCCATTCCCCTGGCTAAATTACTTGGTATTAAAGCTTTGCAATTATTTTGAAAAGGGATTCACACTATCTGAGATTTGGTTACCTCCAGAGATTGGATTCCCTGGCCTGAATTAAAAATCAAGTTTTAGTTAAACAATGTAGACTTACATTCTATTCTTCACATTCAGGAGTTGCTACCTAATGTTATGTTACATAAACTTGGCCTACAGCCTCCTAGGGCTTGATGGAAAGATCGAAGGTGGAACTACAATATGCATTTCAAGAACTACTCTCCCAAACTTATTTATTAGGTGACGAGTCTATTTTCTCTAGATTTAGAGAAGTTTAATAGACATTGGGGCCTCCAATTCTTTCCCAAGACTTGGCTCACCCACATAGATCATGTGTGGCACCTAGATCGTGTGTGGCACCCTTGCTTAGAGCCCAAGATGGCTCATTTTATATGGTGTTTGATTTATCAAGGACTTCCCCTCGGTGTGAGGCTGCTCCACCTCCGCATTCCCCAACCCTTCTATCTGGCTTGTAAGCATCCAAAATCCAATAAACATTTGTTCTGGTTTTGTTTGAAAGCCCAATCTATTTGGTATTGGATTCATTTGTTATTTCAACCTTATCACCTTGAGCCTTTTTCTAGGTGACAAGCACTCTTTGGGGATTATTCTAATTAGTTGGCCTCTATTGCCCTTTTCTGGAAATTCTTTTGTGCTATTATTCTCTTAAAGCTATGGAAAGCTAGGAAATATGTTATTTTTAATCATCAGACTTTTGAAATTTCATTTTGTGTTAATGAAAGGTTCTTCGATCTATTTATAGATTCAAGACCAAGTAGAAAAGATGGATTTGGACCTCCGCCACCTAGAGGAACTCCTTGACCATTGGGAGAGTGCCACTTGCACCATGAGCAGGGTTTTGCTTGATGGCCCACCCCATGGTCTGCCACCACCTCCTCTTAGGAGGCATTGAAGCAAAAATTGGTCTAGAACTAGGGACCACTTTTTTCCTCGCCCTCTCCGAAGGGGTGGCTAGAGTTCTCATGGCAAGTTTAATGTTGGTCTCTTGTAGCGATCTCTGACAAGCACTATTGTTCTTACACAACTAACTGATGGTTGGCCTATCACTTTTCATGATGACCCCTTGGATGGCTAGAATGCTAAATGAAGATCCCTGACATGGGGCCACCCACTTGGTCGATGCAGGATGATCCTCCACCTCCGTCTTGGTGGCATGTGCGTAAAAATATATTTAGTTATTTGTAGTTTTTTGTGCCGTACTTTGACTGGTTAATTTTATTGTTTCGATGCCAGGGTATTCCTCTGACAAAAAGTTTGAGCCATAATATGTTCAACTACTTTACTTTGTAAACTTCTGTAATTATATTTTTTTTGTTAATATAATGTGAAATGTTCCAATAATATATATATAACAAAAGAATTTTATCATGTCACAAATGTCAAGTTAACAACATAAAATATATTTACATCTCCACCACATTTAAAGTCTAATTATTAATACCCATGAATTACTCCCAACTTTTATTCACAATACCTTCATGTATTGATTGATTTTAGGGTAATATGAGGTCCTCCACATTAAATATAAATAGAACGCAAGGAAAAATCTAAATAAAATAATTCATTTTATAGATATTTAAATATTTATTAATTGTTAAATTATATATTTTTATGATATTTATATACATATCATTTTTCACATAGTTATTTCTCAATCTAAATTTAGAAAGTCATTTATCCACAAAATATTTGATTTTTTCACCGTCGAGATTATTCTAGAAATCTCATTCCCAACTTATTCGTGTTGGGCAACTCATAATTCCTTATTCTCCACCCAACCTTCCATCCGATGGGACACTTTTCATTTTATATGGAGATATTATAGTTTTAATATTATAAATTAATGGAAAATAATAAAGTGTCATTTTTAATTGTTGATTTTATATTTAAAATTATGTTATTGAATAAATTGTATATTTAAATTATACAAAATATTTAAGCATAAAGAAAAAATATAAATTATTTTATTAATATTTTTAATATTTTCATGAAATGTAATGATAATAAGATGCATAAATGCAAATTCTTAGTTGAATTATGAGTTGCCCAGCTTATTCATGTTGGGCAACTTATAATTCCTTATTCTCCACCTAACCTTCCATCCGATGGGACACTTTTCGTTTTATATGGAGATATTATCGTAGAGGGACATGTGGATGACTTTTCCCTTAGTTTTAATATTATAAATTGATGAAAAATAATAAAGTGTCATTTTTAATTGTCAATTTTATATTTTAAATTATGTTATTGAATAAATTGTATATTTAAATTATATAAAATAGTTAAGCATAAAAAAAATATACAAATTAGTTTATTAATTTTTTAAAATATTTTCATGAAATGTAATGATAATAAAATGCATAAAAGCAAATTCTTAATTTGTATTATATTACATTAGAATAGGAAATTTGGAATAAAATTTAAAATTTATTTCAAATAGTAATAATGATAATTTTTTGTTACATTGAATTGTGAATGTTGTATAAAAATATATATTTAAAATTGTTGGTTTATATAATTTGTTTTCTATCTTAAGTTGATATATTGTATTAAATTTTGTTTATTAGCAAATTTCAAAATAAAATTGTGATATCATAAAATGGTATGATTATAAAATATGTACAAAATGACTTATTAATTCCTATCAAGATAGGGAACTATAAGAATTACTTTTCAAATAATTATTTCTCAATCAGTCAATCTATAAATTCAAATAAATGAAGAGGATTGTATTATCCAAAAATCCATGCATGTTGCTCCAAATGATATTATATTTGCCCTAGAACAAATGCAAGAATTTTCAGAGGGCATAAGTCATATTTAGCTTTGTTGTCCCCAATAATATATGTATTTAATTTAACGCATCTTCATTCGCCAATGCATAACGTCTTTGTTCTCCACACATTTCAAGGAGTGCTCACTAGTTGATGTCACACTAAATCCAATGACAATTATGAGTTGACAACATAGTAAATCCACCATCCAATATTCAATTTTTAATAACTAAATTTTCTCTGATGTGGTTATTTTTTAATAATAAAGTAATTTGTAATGATTATTATTGGATATTAAAGGGTGTGTGCATGGAGTTGGGAGACAACTTTGTGGACATTTTCCATAACACAATCATGTAATGTCAATAACACGATTACATTATTGATATTACACAATCACATTATTTGAATTATGATTCGGTAGTAATTGATCCATAATGCGATTGCATTATTACAAAAGTAATAAGCTTATTGACATTACACAATTACATTATTTGAATTATGGTTTAGTAGTCACTGAGCAATAATGTGATCATGTTATTGGAAAAGCAATAACGTAATCATGTTCCCTGTGTCATTTATAAAAATAAAAAACAAACTCGAATGCAAAATTTCCTCATTTTACATTTAGGTTCGCTCATTCTCCTCACTCTTCTCCACTCTATGATCGCATTTTGCCCTAGTGAAGCCAAACCTTGCCAAAATTCATCCTAAGAAGCTCAACACGTTGACTAATTGATGATGCCGCCATATAGAAGAGGTAAGTGCTAAAAATATACACTTATTAACCCTAAATTTTAGTAATTTTTTTTATTATTTTCATTATTTAATTGGTAATTTATTTGTTTCGAACAACACATCCTACTAAGCCTCCTATTCCTTAGCCTAACCCTCTTGTTCCTCAGCGTAAATCTCCTCCTAACCCTCTTACATTTCCACAAAATCTCCCAAGTAGTCAAGAGAATCTAGTTGTCCATATTATGGAAAATAAAATTAAAATTGAGGAATTAATTAGAAGAATGAGGGATCCCACTTCCACCAACACCCACCACACTTATCTAGCCAATTCTCTAGAGTCATTATTAGAAGCTTCCTGGGAGGCCACCCATCCCAATACTACTCCAACACAAGTGCAATTAATCATGGAGTTTCCCTCACAATCTATCACACTTAGCTTTCAACCCCATTTGTCAACTACATTATATGGCTAAGATATTAATAAGAAAAATAAAAAAATTCTAAGTGATAGTAAAATAGATGTCAAATTTCAAGTTGAAATTGCCATGTGACATTCAAATGGATGTCAAATTTAAGGTAAAACATAATTATGAGCACGCTCACACCATCACACCCTCACTATAATTATAGGATGCCTGTTTAAGAATTATTATCACCCTTTCATTATCATTTCCTTTTAGTTTAGGTTTGACCACATTCTACCATTCATGTACAAAGTGTGACATTATGCTCCAAGTATGCAATGATGTTCAAAGCATTAGTGTATAGTGTAGTCATATAAAATGTCACTTGAGTGTAATGAGTATCATTAGAGACCACCCTATCACTAGCTTAGCCCTAGACCTATTTTAAGGCCACTTTCGATCTTTATCCCTAAGTAGCTACAAGAATAAGAAATGAGAAGATAAAATTTTATTATTACTAAGCAACATAAAGTGGCATTCCATTTTGATAGACATATCGACACATTGAGGATGGCAAAGAGGAATATTGTGTTAGCTGAAGGAGAAACAATGGAATTAGAGAAAAGAGAGGATATTTTCTCCTTAACGAAGAAGAGAAAGGTTCACCCTGGGGATACATATGAATATAACGAACATTCATATAGTTTTTAGATGTAATTGGGGGAGTCCTCAAGCAAATGTTTAGGAGCTATGACTAATCAAAATAAATATTACAAGAAAGAAATGTTATTCAGACTCCTACAAAAATTGTGGATAATGTACAAAGTGTGGCTAAGAAGTTGTATGATATCATCAGCTTAATAAGATCTACAAAGGTTTAATCCCGACCTAAGTGGGGGGATGTGTTCAAATTTTACAATAAAGTGAAAGATATGGAGAGTAAAATTAACTTCTTGGGCCAAGCTACAAAGAACAAAGCTTATGCTCATTTGAATTTGATAATGACACCAAAAGTGGCATGGGCTCATAATTATGTAGCTACTAAGAAAGACAAATTACTTAACTGGAACTGGGAGATGCAAGCTCTAGTGCAATACTTTATTAATCATGAGAGAGAAGCAATCTCTATTTTGAAAGACATGAGAGTCATAAATGTGTATACTCTTCTCAAGGCATTTTTAAAGGCATACTCCGAGTGACAACTAATAAATTTTAGGTAGAAATTGAAAGGACTATATAAAACTAATGAATAAATTATAAAAGTGATAAATTTTACTAGGGAGAAGGTAGCAAAGACATAAACTCTTCATGTGTAACTTAGAGCTTCAATGGTCATAAATAGAAAGATGATGGATAAGGTTCCACAATTATTTGAAAGGTCTTTGATTGATTATGAACCAACCAATATTGATTTTGAGGCTAGTCCTGCTTTATATAATAAATTATAAGTACTAAAGCAGGTGAATATTTCATCAAATATACCATCTATTCTTGCCCATCTGACTAATATTCAGCCTCAGGTTCCAAAATGCACATTGGTGTAAACTCCTACAGGGCCCACCTATGTCCCACTTCCCCTTTTTATTACCACAACTACACTGTCATTTACTTCATATTCAAGTGGTGTATAGGTGTTATTTTTATATCATTGCATGCCTAAGTTATATCTCAAGTATTTTGGCTACTTTTTGTATCTGAGACTCCTTTTGGATGAAGGAATATTATTTATGTCATATATTGTAAACATGCATGGGATGCAAGTATTTTTGACATGATCTTATTTTAAAAGTTGTAAATTTAGACTTTGTTTAAAGGATGAGGCATCCCCATCCCAAGCTACATATACTTTTACCCTTTCCATTCTAAAAGGATAATTTTGCAATTGAGATGAATATGAAATTCTAAAGATTGTTCTGCAAGTTTGTTTTGATGTCCTTGTCTCTTACATGTAACAACCTGCCTAGTTGTACTTAGAAAAAGCAACAATTTTTTTTTAAAGAACTAAATATTGAACATTCATTCAACCACAATTGTTAGAATACTTTAGTTAGTCATATAATAAACAACTGCAAGTAGTAACAATTTCAACATTCCAATACTGCTAGCAATAAATTAAAATGTAAGATACAAAAATCTACTATCTCGCTAGGGACATTAGTAAATCCAAAATATCAAACTAAGTGATGGTACTAATTCAAATAGTCACATGGATTGCTATAAAATCAAGTCTACCCTAACCTAGCCTAAGGATCTAGACCCAATGCCCCACACAATCTTGGGCAACCTACATATCCACTATTCAAAATCAGGGTCTGATGTAGTTCTCATTTCAATTTTGATGGTCTCCTCCATGAGACATCACCACCAAAGGTATTGAAACTTTAAGCCAAACAAGGAACAACTAATTGTAACACAGGCGAGCTTCTAAAGCTTAGGTCTACAATCTCATAACTAAGAAACACACTCTTAGCATAACATCCTACTAATCCAGGCTTGTGTGCTTACACAAGCACTCTCACATAAAAACCTATATATAAGTAATGATGAAGGAACCTACATTCCTAGTTCCATAGAAAATCATATGTAAGACATAGCTAAGTATACAACTATATCACATAACAGTCAAACTTAACATTCGTTTAACTCACATAATTGTATGTACACACACATTTTGTCCTACTATCTGATATAAACATATTGCTCAAGTAATAATCATAAAATCATTTAAACAATCAATTTAGGCAATAGTCTATATATATACAGCTACAATATGTACCACCCAAGTATATACATCTAAGCTGAAATATCTTATGATATCTCATACTATCATAGTTCATGATCACTCTACCCAAACATTAGTAATCATAACTTATATATTTGTGTAGGTATGGGTCAAGATATAATGAATACAATATGTACCACCCAAGTGCTTTTCATACTATAAAACTCTATGACATCCCATGCTATCATAGGTCTTTGTGTTTGAGTATTCGACTCAACACCAACAACAATCTTACACCCAACCATAATAATAAAGCAAGTCAGGATTATACTATCTGAGTATACCTTCAAATAACAATCCAAAGAGAACATAAACTCTAGGTACACCTCATGATGCACTATGGTATTCTAAAAATGTCTAGTCACTTGCACATTTAACTTTCTTACGAAATATACCGCATACAAGTTTTCATCCTTACAAGATGCGACAAACTTGATTTTGTCGACAAGTTTGCATAACAGTATTGTGCTACATAAAGGCTATTTGATTTTATTATCATTTATAGTTGATGTCATACTAAAGAAAACCTATCAAGGCTAAATCTTATGTTTGCACTCACTTCCCGGGCTACCATACATATCTGTGATGTCACCTACATACGTAGAATCAAGGCTAAATGTAGTTCTACTAAACTACTAAAGGTATAAATGTTTACTCAATAGTTCCTCATACAAATACATACAAGAAAAAGGTACAAATACATTCCTTTATTACAAAGAGAAGACTCGATGGTCTTTACAACCCTATCACTTACATCAAATATGTATAAGCTAAGACTATTGATGTCCAACATCATTCTCGTGTCTTCCTATACTGTCACACTATGAATTTTAACTCTCATATAGAAAGGGTATCAAATAGTTTATATACCACTAAGTAAATCCAAATCATGATATTATCCTCTCATGTATAATATCTACATAAAGATGGGTTACATAACCATATAGTAAGTATGTTATGGTTCTTGATTCAAGAGTCTTTATATAACCATACCATCTGGGTAACCTATCAAAGTACTTTAACATCATACATGCAATAACAAATATCAATAAATACTGCTCGACATGCTCATACATCTATGTGCCATAAAATTATACTACATAAAGTGTATCATAAAGAAAATACGTGTCAACTATGATATTGCACAATATGCAAATCATCCATATAAATTGATAGTGTTAATCTAACATTACTTTGGCCCAAGTTTTTAAATAACATTGGTCATCCAGATTAGTCAAATTCATAACACATAACTTGATCGGGTTATCCATACCCATCCAAGCTTGAGAAACTATCTCATTGCTTGGCTGTATCATTAATGCAATCCCATAATATACAAATCAAATAAATAATCTAAACCATAAGTTCACCAACTGGGTAAACTAATCTAAAGATCATTGACATACATGCAATATTTGATATAAATAAGCATACATCGACAAAACTATGCTAACCAATTATGACAACAAAAGTCTATATTAACTTGTCTATAAGAGATAAAACATAATTCAATTATTTGAATAGAAGTACATTTAAGAAACAAATATCTTTCTGACATTTTTAGAATGGTTAGGTTGACTTCTTCTAAAACTATCAAAATTACTGAAAGGTTCTAATTATCATTTTTCTGTTATTTTTAGATAATACAAAATATGTATTGCCACAAATCATCATTTCTAAACATATTCTAATAGTTTCTTTGTAAGCTTTATAATATTTTCATTTCATATATAAAGAAAAACCCTAAATATTAAAAAATGATATGATTTCCCCTGCCCCTGGACAATTTACTTATGAGGTTTAAAATAATGCCGACAACCAACTTGCATGCCACAGGGCAATTGATTTATATCTATCTCAATAAATTTCATTAATGATATAGTTTTTAAGAGGAAAAATAAAATCTCTGTTATAATTATATCAAGGGATCACACTTTTATAATTTTTTGATTATATATTAATCGGTATAATATAGTGTTTAATATTATATAAATTATATTCTCTTAAATTGCTTAATTAAATAAATAATCATATTGATTATATATCAACCGTATATATTTTATAAAAACCATATTAATTATATATTTTTGCATATAAATTTCAAACCATATCTATTACATATTTAAACATATAAATAGTTAAACTAACTAAAATTTTGGTCTCCCACTGTGATTGGGAGGATTTTCACTCTTGATGTGGTTCGAGATAATTAATTAATATGTTATTCAATGGTATTTTTTTTAATCTACCATTGGATATTTTATTTCTAAAAATATACTATTCCCACTCTTACGTGGATAGTTATTTAAAATAGTAGTGGGATATAGTTTTAATTCTTTATCCCATAAATTAAGAATCCAACCATTCTTATATTATCAAAAAGATATAAAGATTCTTTTATTTTAATTCTTTATCCCATAAATCAAGAATCTTACCATTCTTATATTATCAAAAAGATATAAAGATTTTTTTATTTTAATTCTTTATCCCATAAACTAAGAATCCTACCATTCTTATATTATCAAAAAGATATAAAGATTCTTTTAAAGAATTGATGTGGTAGGTTAATCATGGGTTATTCAAGATAAATATGGTTGCATGTTTTCTTTTAAATCTAAGTTTTTATTCCACCAAAGAAATACGACGTTGACTTTTGAAGGTTTGTTAAAAAAATCATGGAAATTCTTTAATCTTATAAGTTAAATTTCACTTTATTTTCTCCACTTGCAAAAAATCATACAATTGGTGGAAAGATATTTGGTTCTTGATTTATTTTAGTGGGGAGATTATATTTTTATTTTGGTGGAGATTTACATGCATATTAATCTTTTTTTTTAAAGATTATCCCAAGTCTTTAACTCTAAGATTATTCAAATATAACGTGGTATTTGATTTAGACAAGTTTATTACATGGTAATTTTTATTTACCAAGAAAGTGCAAATCTTGATCTTGAATTACCAATCTTAATCTTGGCTGAATTAAAGAAAAGAAAAGAATAGAAATTGATATAGTAAAATACTATTTTTGTTAGACGCCTAGACTTTTTTCAGAGGTTTTAAAACCATGATAAGATAATAATAATAATTCTTGAAGGAGGCAATAACTATTGTTTATAAATAATTTGTACGGTAACAACGTCAACACTCCCGATCAAAAGGGTACTATGGAAGATTTGATCTGGGGATGTTGGTAACAATTATTGCATGAAGGCAATGAGGTAATGAGGGCAAAGGGGTAATGAGAAATGAAACAACTATAGCTTATAAATACATTAAAATATATTTAATGTGCTAAAAGTAAAAATAACTTGAAGTGTGTTTAAGGTAAAGGGGAAGTTCTGGGTTTGTTGAAAACATTCATTTTAAATTTAAAGAACTAATATTTTAAAAAAGAAGGGAAATAAAGAAATAAAAAAAGGGAGAGACTACAATATATAATTTCCATAAGCTTTCTACAGGATTTCTTACATATTTTTTTTATTGTAAAAGAAATATCGTGTAAATATATATTAAATCTATAATCCTCAATTCTTTCATTATAAAACACTTCATCAAATAATTATAATACCTATCTGGTACACTTTTCCATTTGTTACTAACCAAATTTCCCCTTCTTGCTTCTCAAAGCCTTTTTTTCTTTCAACTTCCACTTCTCTTTCCCATCTAACTTCTGTGTCTTCTCGTGTGTGTAAATCCTTCCCTTTTTCTTTTTCTTAATACTTTTTTTTACTCTCCATTTCCTTTTTGCATGCCACTTGAAACCAAAGCAATAGGGTTTGTTCCCCATAATTAACTAGAAGTCCACCAGTAATTATCTGTTAAAATCTCCTATAGGTTTTGTTCCTCATAATTAAGTAGAAGTCTCACTAGTAATTATCTGTTAAAATCCCCATTTATCACTCTTGATTTCTCCAAGTTAATAATAAGATAACTCAACTTCCCTTTTCTAAGTAAAGTCATCGTAATATTTCAAGCATTACTAATAATCAACTATTACTAATATTTAAAGTATTTATTCATCCTAATGTTTAATTAGGATTTATCTAGATTTAATTAACATAATTAATATGTTAAATATCATAAATCAATTATTGTCTAATATAATAATTAAACAATTTAAGATTATAATAAATCTTAAGTTTGACAAATTAAATATAATATTTCTACTATTTTTAATTTTCTATTGAAAGATGCATTATTGACACAATTTAAGGAACACAATAAAAATCATCTCACAACATAATAATCATCACACCTAATTTTAAATCCACAAATTTTAAAGGTAAAAACATAGGGTGAAATCGAGATGTGAAATTACAAATCTTATGAATCATTGAGGAAGTTCCATCATACTAGTATTTTTAGTTATTTGGGTTGTGTAAAAGTGCTTTTAATATAATTATTCAAATTGTGCTATTAAAGTTTGCATTAATACTATGTTTTATTTGATTGCATAATAGTGAGGTTGATATGCTAATCAGTGAGTTCATAGGAAGGTAAACTATATTTTATCTTGTTATTTTATTAAAAAAGATGAGATCGTCTGGTAAAATGGTGAGATCATCCTGGTAGTCGATGAAATTGCCAAATTGTGTTTTAATTGACTGCAAAATGGCAAGGTCACTTTGTTCAATGACAAGATCACCCTATGTGAACTTTTATCGAGAGTTAAAATTGTAATTTTATAACTTCCCTTGCTTGCCTAAAAACACATCACAAACCTCTAACTTTTTTCTTTCGAGTTTAGTGAATTAAAATAGTGCTTTTATTTGATAAACAAAAGCAAAATTTCACTTGTATTTCAATTTAGTGCTTAAGAAATGAACCTACATTTCATTTAGAGATTTTAAAAACATTTATTTTCATGGTATTTATTTAAATATTTTGATTACTTGCTTGCTTTTTTGTTTATCTGAAAGAATGTTTGGTGTATGCTCTTCTCTTGCCCATTCGTGGGGTCCTAAGAATAAAAAATAACACTTCTTTCCATTTTTGCTTTTAGTTATGTAGGGTGGACTTCATCACCTTCTCGCAAGTCCTTAGGGTGTAATGACTAGGGGTTGATATCTTAGCACTCATATTGATAGGTGTCGTCAAGGCATAGTGAAATTCCCCATAAAAGGTTTCATAAAAACAAAGGGTTAACTCCCTAATACTAAGCCATTAGACATCACTGTTGAGGAATCTAGGGTCTCTTTGGTAGATGTATCACCCTACAAACAAAATGACACCTAAATCTCTTCTTTGATGGATTTTATTCCCTTTGGGGGCCATATAGTAATCCAATAAAAACTTTAGATTAATACCTTTTGGACACAAAACCTTTAATGATGCAAGGGTGTAAAGATAGTAGCCCCTGAACATTGCCTATTGTATACAGAATTTGGGAGAGGGTGGGTCTTTCACCTCTATTTAAAAACTTTATTAAATTAAACCTATTAAAGTGAGTATATTGAAGGCTTAGTGATTATGATCCAATCTTATTTCATAATTAAAAATATGGCTCGTCCTTCATGAAATTTTTGTTTTGATTATTTTCATGACTTGTAAATGATTACAACCTTCTAACATCGTCAAGTCTAACCAAGTTAGACATTATCTTAGGTCCAATACCATTTTTATATTGAATTCATGCAATAAGGTGTTACCTTGCCCAAATTTTAGGCCATTTTTATACCCTCTTAGATTTATGTTAGCCAAATGTATTGTTATGTTGTTTGTTTAGTACCATTAGTTTATCCAAATTAAAATAAAGTTTTGTCCATTTGACACTGTTACACTGCCCATTTTCTAGTTAAGTCCCAAAATCCTACTTGTTTGAATCAAATTAAAATCCATCATGAATCCAATTTCAAACCAATTCCTATTTTGAGATGATTCCATTTCTATTTCTAATTTCAAGGTCAAATTCAAAGTCAAATTAAAGTCAAAAATTTTAAAAATTCAAACTTTTCAAAATTTGAATGTTGACCAAGGTTTGATTTAATCTCAAACATTTCTCAAATTCTAAGAATCGACTTTAAATTAATCAGTAGAGGCTCTTTCATGAGTTCCCATTAGGATAACCCAAGTGTCTTATTTTAAGTCAAATTCAAGTGTTAATTCAGACATGTCCAGATACACTCATAGTGGGGTTTCTTATGGTCATTATTTTGAGGAGTAAAAATTTTATGATCCACTTGGGTATCTTAAAAAATCTTAAAATAGTGAGGATGGGCAGGAACACTCAACTCTATTTGAGGATCTCCCACCTATAGTAGGATTTAGTCAAAACCAAGCTAAAAACCAATTCTAGGAGGATACTTGCAAATCAATCTTAAGGTTACTAGAATATGGATCTAAGACCCCACCTAATTTTCCCATGGAATAATTACGTAGCCTTATTTAGATAGAGGAAATACCTCAAGAGGTAACTATTAGCTAAAATCAGCCTCTTGCTCAAAATTCAAAATTGGCTATAACATCATCTAGGAAAGGAAAGGGTCAAATTGTAGACCCATCCCAACATGGCCTCATTGTTTCTGAAATACAATAGATTATTCAATGTTATGTTGATCATCTCATTTCTAATTTAAAAACTTCCTTGGCTACCACTTCATTGATAGGCCAAAACTAGTAATTAGAGAAACCACAAAAATCATTAGCCAATCCTACATCTAATGTGGATCCATCAACTCCTTCTAACCATACAATTCTTATGAATTCCATGCAAAAAATTGCAAACAATACGTGGCATACCTTCTTCAATTGTCAATAAGTTCTTTCTAATGTGTAATAGGTCCTTGACAATATATAACAAGTTACAAACACAACACCACATCAAATACTGAGTCATTCACAACACACATTGCCTAGTTCACAGTAGCATACCTCTTCTAATTTGTAACAAAAATAGTTTCCTTTGAATCAAAAATAGATTCCTTCTCATTCATAATAGTATATTCCTCAAAATCAGTAGAAACTCCCCTTCTTTTCATAAGAAGTGCCTATTTATTAGCAACATACTCATCCAAACCAATAGCACCTTGGCAATCACATTCCTAATTCAAACCAAAAGTAGTCCCTTATCAACCATATAATTTAGGTAATATGGTGAATATCTCTAAAAGGGTCACAAAAAAGGGGGTATCCCAACTTATATCAATCCCAACCAAACACATCAATACCTGAATGCCCAAGAAAGCACCCTCCTTCAATCACAAAGTGCTCCTAACATCCAAGAATGGAATGAGAAAAAGGAAGTTATTTTAGGGATTCAAGTAGGTATCAAGGCAAGAAGTGTAAATTTGACGACATATTCCCTTACCCATTTAACATGAATTTATTTCAAGTACCTTTCCCACCTCACCTTGAGCTATCTAAGTTTGATAAATATAAATTGAAAGGTGATCCAAGGGAGCATCTAAAAACATTCTTCATTGCCTGCTAAGAACTAGCTTTTAGTATTACTTACTTGCCTCATTTATTTCCTTGCAGTTTGAGTGGGCAAGCCTTGGAGTGGTTCCTCCATTAGCCTAAAAGATCGATCACCACTTTTGATGACCTATTAAAAAAATTTATCAAACATTTTTCATGCAACATAGAACATGAATCAACCATGGTTGATTTGTGTAATTCTAAACAAGGTGGTGGAGAGAGATTTTCTACATTTTTGGAAAGATAGAGGGACCTAGCTAGTCATTTCCTCCATAATTTTTTAGATAAGCAACTAACTAGTATTTTTGCACATAATCTCAATATCAAAGCAACCTATAGATTAAAACTCCATTGCACCAATACATTTAAGGAAATCATAGATAAAGGGGTGCAGAGTGAAAATGCACTTGTTGACAAAGGTTTGGTCAAGATACACTCTTAGAATCAAACACTATCTCAACCTCAAGTGCAAACACAAACTCAAGCAAACCCTTCTAAAAAACCCAAGGCCTTTAATAAAATTAAGAACATGGTTGGTAATGGAGTCAAAAAAATGAGGCATGTGCAAATGGTGCAGCGACCGCTTCCCAAAGACACTCCACCTAATCAAACACTCACATTATAAAGGGGACCCCATGTAGGGGTCAATATCATAGCAACATTTTTAGTGACCTCGGTGAGCCCATTGAGGAATTGTTTAAAAAGTTGGTTGTAGCTAATATGATTGTTTGGGTTATATCTAATATGATTATTTGGCCAACTCTAAATCCATTTCTAGAGGGACAACCAAAGCATGCATTGTATATAAACAATGAGTATTGTGATTATCATTGCATCAAAGGTCATGTGATCTATAGATGTGTACAAATTAGGCATTTCATGTAGGATTTATTCAAAAATGGGGAAATTGAGTTAGATAAAATTGCTTCTAATAGATATTAGAAAATGAGCATCTAAAAAGATACCTTCCCAAAGCACAATAATCATCAACAAAAGAATCATCAAAATCAAGTTCAAGGACAAAACCAAAACCAACCTAATTTCAATTGAGATCATGATTCTGGAGCCAACCAAGTCAATTATCATAATGTTTCATATGATTATAACAATTTTGTGGGTTGTGTTAGAAATAATTATGTGGTTACTATTAAGCTCACTCCTATTCCACCATATAACACTCATTAGAGTGTTAACCCATCTATTTTAGGACCTCCACCTTCATCTTCAAGTAATTCCTTACCAATTCGAAATAACATAGTTGTGCCTTGACCTTTATGGATTACTATTCTCGGTCCTTTATCCATTTCATCTAATTCAGGTAACTCCCTCCCAGATTGAAGTTGCATAATCATAACTAGACGTCCATGAGTTACTCTACAAGGTCCTTCACCATCTTATAATACTAATCTTATTTAAGGCTTTGTGCCCTCTAAATCCAAACCATCTCCTCCTCTTGTTGAGAAGTAATACGATATTGGTGAAAAATTAAACAAGATGCATGTGTATATTTCCATCATGGATCTATTACGTACATCAAAAGTTCACATGATAATATTAAATGATCTTCTCCAATAGTCTAAGGTATGAAATGACATTGATTCTACCCAATTCCAAGTACCATTTGGGACATTTATCCCCAGGGAAACAACTAACTTTAAATAAATGTGATATGTCATCCCATGGTCCTTTACACAATAACCCCCTATACATTTAAGCCTCATTTCCTACAACAAATTCAAGTGGGTTCTCATAGATAATGGTTTAGAATTGAATATTGATTCTTTAAAATTGATCCAACACTTAGGATATACATAAGTAGATATACAACCATACATTATCACTATCAAAGCCTATGATAATGTAAAGAGAATCATTAGGGACCATTGGTTGCCTGTCATTGTTAGGCCTGTCACCCATGATATCATTTTCCATGCAATTGATATTGAATTACCCTATAATTTATTTCTTGGTACCCTTTGGATCCATGAAGTATGCACAATCCCTTCCATGCTACACTAATGCATCAAATTTCATCATTATAGACTATAGGTCACTATTATTGGTGATATTAAACCATACCAATATTGTAAAAACCTAGAAGTTGAGTATAGGAACTAAAATTATTGTCCTAACACTGAGTTTGTAAACAAAAAAACAAACAAGTAGTTCATGAGTCTCTTAAATCTAATTACATTGTCTCGATTGACCTCACATCCACTTCTTCTAATCCACCTCCCAAAATGTCCTCCCACTTTATCATTTAAGCTAAGGGAATTGGTACCTATAACATAAAGGAGGCATTCCACAGTGTCAAACTACAAAAATTACCCAAGTCCTATGATAGACCCAATGCTACCAAAAATCTAGGTAGGCCCAACATAGTATGGCAAAAGATGACCTATTCTCATTGAAAAATGCCACTTGTGTTTGTCAAAGACACTTCACTGAACTAAGAATGATCCACAAATTTTTAAGGGTATTGATTATATGGTGATGGTTTTTCCACATGCTTTCAGATCACCAAGTTTCCCATTTTGAATATAATCATGAAAAATCAAGAATATAAAGGCAAAGGCCTAGGGGTAAAATAACAAAACATTCTTGAACTTGTACCTACAGTAAAACATGAATGAAATCAAGGTCCTAGATACACATAGCCTAGGGGTGACCACTCAGATTTTAAAAGTGATACTACTTTACTTTCTGATGAGGATGCTCCTAACAATGACACAACATCCTATATATATATATATATATAATGAAAATTTCAACACCAACCTATTTGATGCCAATGTTATTCTCACTATCACAGCCCATACTCCCCTTTCCTTCCATTATCCTGACCTAATCATTTGGGACCAAAAATATTATATTGTACCATTAGATGATTTCAAGAATGAGAAGGAAATTTATGAGTTCATGTGCCTCATAAATGGTCTGTTAGTGGGTGATTATAAACAAGGATTAAAATTCACATTAGACCCTACAACCTCCTTTGGAGAGCAAACAAAATTCCTTGGTCATAAATAACATTAAACATTGAGATTCAATGGTGAAAACCTCTTGGAGGCACCTTTGGATCAAGGAAAAAGTAAATAAAAAGACAAGTCCATTGGTGAAAAACTATTTTAGGTACTCTTGGATGGGCAAGTATACTCTCCTCCTCAGAAAGTGAAGAGTCATGTACAAGTTCACATCTCACATTTGGGTTAGATATTTGTTCATAAGAACAAAGAGTATTCGATCAATAGTCCAAGACTTTCTAGAAACATTTATTAATTGTCCATTTTCAGACATGGCAAATTCTTATTCTTATTACATGGGTGAGCCTTATGGCTCATAATCCACTCCAAAAGATCAGTTTCCTCTATTTCTAACTATTTTTAAACATGGTTTCACACTTCTTGTGGAAGACACCATAAAAGTAAACATTGGCACATCTAATGATATGAAAATGATCAAATTAAGCACTTCTCTCACTACTAAGGAATGTGATTTCATTATTATTATCCTAAAAGACTTCACTAACATTTTTGCCTAGTCATATGTGGAAATGTTAGGGTTGGATCCATTTCTAGTTGTGCATCATCTTGTTATTCACCCATATGCTTGGCCAGTTAAACAAATTCTATGAAAGATGTATTTGTGCATTGTTATCTTGGTCAAGAAAGAGTTATAAAACTATTGGTATCAAGTTGTAACACACTTGATTTCTTAGAGTGGATCTCAAATATTATTCCAGTAAGTAAGAAACCACAAGAGATTCACGTGTGTACTAATTTTAGGGATATTCACAAAGTTTGCCCTGAAGATGATTTTCTCTTACTAAACATTGACATGAGTGTCTATTAAATTGTAGGGTATGAGATATTATCCCTCATGGATGGATTATTAGGATATAGCTAGATAAAAATTTCACCTAAAGACCAACACAAAATAATGCTCATCACTATACTGGGGACATTTTGTTATCAAGTTATGCCATTTGCCTTAAAGAATGCCAATGTAACCCACTAACATGCCATGATTGCCATTTTACATGACATGATTCATGATATTATTGAATATTATGTGGATGAAATTTTAAGAAAGTCAAAGACATGTGCAAGACATCTTGAAGTTTTACAAAGAATCTTTGAGAGACTTCATAAATATAAGGCACGCCTCAATCTTAAGAAGTACATATTTGGTGTCACTTATATAAAATTAATAGGATTATTTGTATCTCTCAAGGGAATTGAAGTTGATACTTCAAAGGTACAAGCCATCATGGAAATTCCTCCTTCTAATCCAAAATAGATTCATGGTTTACAAGAGAAGATCTAGTCTATTCATTGGTTTATCTTGTAGCTTGCAGATCGATGTCATCTTTTTAATCACCTTTTGAAGAAAGGTATCACATTTAAATGGAACATAGATTGTTAATAGGCATATGAAGAATTGAAAAACTATATCAAAAACCCACCAGTGTTCACTCCACCCATTCCAGGGAAGCTATTGCTTCTTTACATCTCAGTGACTGACCATGCACTAAGGGTATTTTTGGCTCAGTATGATGTCCAGGGCAAAGAGTGTGTAGTTTATTATTTGAGCATAACACTTGTGTTATATAAACATAATTAAAAATCAATAGATAAATCTTGATTAATAATGGTTTTCACATCCCAAAAGCTACAACATTATATGTTGAACAATAAAACCATCCTAATTATGAAGATTGATCCCCTTAAGTATATGTTATCCAGAGTCACTCTGATTAGTTGTATGGCCAAGTGGATAATGTCACTAAATGAGTTTAATGTTGAGTATTAAAACTAAAAATATATTAAGGGGCTGGTCCTTTTAGATCAAATTGTTGAATCCCATCTATTAGACACCAAACCACTCACTTTTGAGATCCTAGATGAGTCGATCTTGAATTTAAACAAAGTGTTTATTAACTCTAAACAATGGACACTTTATTTTGATGGTTGTTTCACCTCCTATGGATCTAAGGCTAACATTATTTGTATTACTCAAAAAGATCTCATTCATAAGGCCTTTCACATTAGGTTTCATTGCACCAATAATATGGAAAAATATGAAGCATTCATTATAGGAGTCTATCTCGTTGTGTAGTGGAACATTAAGAAATTGATGGTATATGGGGATTCCCAATTGATCATTATTTAGGATATAGACCAATACCAAAATAGAGACGAGAAACTATTACCCTATAAAGGCACAATGGATAACCTCAAACAACATTTTGAATATCTTTAGTTTTAGAAAATATTGAGATTTAATAATAGATAAACATATGTAATGGCAATAATTGGTTCCATGATTATAGTGGCTGAAAACATAAATGAATACCAATTTATTATCAAGAACCTTTTTCATTAAGCTCATGTACATACATATTTCAAGAGTTTATGTGATATTGTTGGTCTTAATTCCCCTTAGTACCAAGACCTATATGCTTATCCCAAGACCAAATTCTCCCTATTAACCTATCACAAAGCCAACATAAATCCTTCATTCAAAACACTTCCCATTATACCTTACTTGGTGGTACACTCTATCGTCGAGGATATGATGGAACACTGATTCATTGTTTAACTTTTTGAGAATCTAAATTAGCATTTAAAGATGTACACGAATGGATTTTTGGGGCCCACACCTACAATATGGTCCTTGTTAAGAAATCTTTTGAATAAGGTACTATTGGCCAACCATGGAGTCAGACACCTACAAATATGTTAAGAAATGCCTTGCCTGTCAAAAATAGTGATTTTTCTCCTTCACAAGTGCTTCACATGATCACAACTCCTTGTCTATTTTCAACATGGGGACTTGATCTTATAGGGAAGATAAACCCAAATTCTTATAATGGCCACAAACATGTCCTAAATACTACTAAATATTTCACTAAGTGGGTAGGAACAATCCCTCTCACTTATGTAACCAAAAAGTGTATTTCCAAGTTCACTCTGAATCATCTTATCTACTGCTATATTATTATCTCCATCATTATATCTGATAATGGTAGATCATTTAAAAATAAGGATGTAAAATCCCTCTATGCGCACTTCCATATTAAACACAAATGATCCACACCTTATTTCCCTCAAGGTAATGGCCAAGGCGAGGTGTCTAATAAAACCATTATTAAAATTATTGAAAAGACTATCAATGACGCTAGCCATGATTGGTACTTGAAATGATTTCTAGATTTGTGGGATCATAATACTAGTACCTACACACCTACAGGTGCCACACCATATTCCTTAGACTTTGGATCTAAGGCTATCCTTATTATAGATACCGAGTTGCCTTCCCTACACATCTCACTGTAGAATATAATTGATGAGGAGGATAATAGAGTTTCCAAACTTCAAGGGAACTCTTATATGAGAAACAATTAGTTACATTAGACCATTTAAACTCTTATTAGAATTGGTTATGCTATAGTTACAAGTGTATTCTTCCCAGATAGTTTGAAGTTGGTGATTTAGTGTTGAAAGAAAATTAAAAAAATACCAACACAGAGCATTAAAAAAAGGTAATTTTGAGGCTAATTGGCTGGGTCTATATATTATTATAAAAAACTATGGTTCTAAGGCATACATGTTGGATACACTAGATAAATTCTAGATAACACCTATATCTCTCCTAGTGCTTAAATTTGAAAAGGCACCTGTCCTTATACTTTTCCTCCAACCCCTCTTGGGGCTACCACCATTGCTAATGTTATGCCTCCATCTCCATCCCCTCTTAGTATGACATCAAGTGGGAATTATAGGTCCTATAGGGCATCAATATCAATGGCCCCACCCTCAATGGTAATGCCTATAAAATTAATTAGGTTCTCTAGTACCTCTAATTGTCCCTCTTACATCCACTATATCCAACAACCCTAGATTGACAATCGTAGAATCAACCACACATCCTTAAAGGTGAATGTGGTCTCACCTTTAGTTATATGGAAGGTATAAGTCTTGGATTTCCAACACTTGGATAACATTAAAAAGTAAGATCTATTGACCCAGATCGCTACCATCCTTTCCACGTTCAATAACTCAACAGTCTCTATGAATGCAACCATTTCCTCATTCTAAATGTTAGGTTGTTGTAGAATGCATAATTATCACTCTTGAGCATCCGTGACCTTGGCTTGAATTTGCATATCAAAAAAATAATAATTCACTTCATTTACTTCTATATATTTCCATGATTGATCTTAAAGATCCACATTCTTCTAATTTTACAATTAGCACCCATTTATTAATTTGGGCAATTTCACCATTTTTGGTGATCTGATCATGTCTTAGGTCATCCCAATGGTTTTAAAGGATCTCTTCACTGTTGACTCTAGTATGTTTACATTATTTCCATTTTTTGTTAGAGTTCACTATTTCATAGGGCGTTCTCAGTGATTTTTAGAACTATCCCACTATTTGACTAGTTCTTTGAATCCCTATACATTTTCCCCATTTTGGGAAATTTCATTGAAAATGACCTTTTCATCATTTTATTGGTGATTTTACCATTTTCCTCTTTATTCTCGCCATTTTGGGTGATTTCTATAAAAAAACCTTGTATACACCTAAATCTCACCCTAAATATTCCACTAATTCTACTAATTATCTTATTTAATCCCATAATCATAACCCTAATTAAATAATTAAATACCATTCATCATCATATATTTCCTACATGATACTAACCTTTCCATACCCCATGACATATTAATCCCTTCATTATCCCACTAATATCCTATTAAACCACTAATCCTACCTCATTAATTAACTACTTACCCACTTACCAATTTAAAAATTAAATATATTCTACCTACCCCCATATCCAACCTATCCCTATCTTCTCTTACACACCTAGAACCTTAAACATCCCTAAAACCCTTGACTAATCACTATTAACTGCTAATCAAATCTAGAGCCTTCTCTAACTTTCTAGAATTCTTTAAAGTAGAGAGTTTTAATGAATCTAAAATTTAATTAAATCCTCCTCCATAACCCTATAAATAACCAAGCATGGAGCTTGGTTGAACTAATTTTAAAGCTTGAAAGCCATTCGCATGCATATACCATGTCTCTTAATCCTCCATACTCCCATTACATCCACACTATCCTTGAATCCAAGAAACCATTAAACCATCCATCTTGAAACCACCATTATCAAACAATCCAACAAGCAAGTCAATAACCATTAGAGAATCTACTTGAAGATGTTAGAGGGAAGACAAGAGGAACAAGGTGATGGTAAGAATCCATTTATAATTCTAATTACTTCTATATTCTCTCATTTTGATGTTTTTGTAAGTTTTGGGTTAAGGTACTATTTTTAGTATATTGAATTCATAGCTCAAATTTATAAGCATACAACCATGATATCACTGTTTTGGTGTTTTTTAACCATTTTGGAATTATCATTTAATCAATCAAAACCTCACCGTTTAATCAACAATATTATTATTTACGAACATGATCTTACCATTGTCATTTTTTGAGAATGGTGAGTTCATTGAACCACCCATTTCTAAGGGGAATTAAATAGAATAAATTATGAAATTGATAAAAAGGGAAAGTACTTATGATTGGCCCACTCCTTGTAGGGAACCGATTGTGGGTACTCTCACACCTACTTGATAAGGTGCCTATGGTATAGAGTCTGAGCCATCTTCTTCACTACTCTCACATGCAGAATCTAGAGCTCCAAATATCAAGAGGGAGGGTGAAAATGAATAATTTTCACCCTCCAAAGGTTAATTTATAGCTAGAAGTTTGAATTTTCACCTCTTGCATCTAACTAAAATGATACATTTTTATTCCCCAGAGTCCTATTTGTGGCTCCTTTGTTTGTTGTTTATCCCGTTTTCTTCTAATCATTCTATTTCACATCCTCTTTTTTTTATGATGTGTGTCATTTTATTCTTTTTGAGGGGCCAACCATAAAAAATATTTTCCAGCCATTCCTTTGAGGGGGCGTCATGGGCTCCCCAAACATTCTTTGGGGAATTAAAGTGAACTCATTTTTTTGTAAATTAAATATAATTCAATAAAATCATAAGTACATCACTTCCTCTAATTGTGATCATTTTAAACAACTTTTTGTTCTTTGTAAAGTTGTTGCTTCATCTAACATCTCACAATGCCTTCTCAAACAAGGTTAATATTTAGACATCCAATTTTCACCACTTTCATGTCAAAATTATGAGTCAAAACCATTTTTTGTAATAACGCACGAATCAAACCAAAAGCCATTGAATGCTCTACTTCATCCACACACATCACATGCATCTTATGAAATATGTTGGGGCATCCTTGATTAGGGCAATACACCGTAACCAAATTTTAGCTTCATCTAATTCTATATGAGCTAAATTATTGATTTATAAGTGACAATTTCAACCAATTAAATAGGGCAATTATTCATTTCTCAATATTGCATAAAAGGCTAATTAGGATTAATTGGACAATTAAATCAAATTAAAAAGCTAACTCTCCCTAAGTAAAAAATCCATGGAATTGGATAATATTAGAATTATGTAAATTTAAAATTCAATAAAGTGGTGAAAACATCATGATATCATGGGTCAAGTTGTCAAATTTGGAAAAATATCAACATTAATACAATAAATATTAGAAATGTTGAGCCAGGACTCATAAATGTTAGCCCATGCATCCTTACATATTCAAACTCTTGCATTAATGGAAGGTGAGGACTCATTCCTAGCCCTTAATTTGGAGATTTATATGGATAGTCACCAATAATTCACCATGATAATAACTTGAAGGTCCTCCCTCCATTAAAAATAAACTTTTTAGTGCAAAGAGACTCTACAAAAATCCAAAGAAAGCTTCACCCCTTTTTCTTATAATTGATCCACAAATCATTGAGATAGTCCTTAGAGAGATGTTGATGGCTTTCATACCATGACATTGATGAGTAATTTGAGCTCTACATCTAGGCATAAACATGCATGTGTGCTGATTTCAAAGAAAACATCTTGTTTAGCTTTCTATTATTAATTTTGTTGCTCCAAGTCTTACACATTTCGAAGAATCATGCTTGAGAAGTTGTGTTTCATGAATTTATTTGATTTTGATTAACTAAAAAATAAATTAACCTCTCTTTTAATAATTATTTAGATAGGGTAGTAGATATTTGAGTTGGAATAGGACACTTGCATCGATGTAGGCATTTGATTGGGACACATGTGTTTGGGAAGCTAGAAAATAGGCACAAGTCCCAAACTTACAAAGATATAAAATAAGCAATTTTATAGTACTCTGAGTGTCATAAAAGGCCTAGGCCATTGAAATAACATTTTTTAGATTAATAGATAAGTAATTTGGCATATAGAGATATTATATGTTAGCCTTTCGACAATGGGAAGGCCTAGAAGTTGAAGGTACATCCTGATATGTATTTTTCAAGTGTAGAATAATTAAGTGATATATAATTCATATTTAGTGTTTACATTCCCTCCCCCCACCACCACCCCCACCATCCACACCCCTCCGCCCAATCTAGTAATGGAATTTCTAGTTTATAGGAAAATAAATGTGTACCTAGGTGTGTATAACACACCTTGCCTTTGCATGAGTCTTACTTGATTATTTTTTTATAATTGACCTAAAACCAAGAACATGTTACAATATATAATCAATGCATATAATATAAAATTTAAAGCATTTAAATTATTGAAATAGAAAGAGCAATATTTAGGAGTACACCTATGTTTCGATGCGATAGTCTTATCTTTTAGAAACTTGATTTGAAAAGATGTATCATTATGAACCATTTAAACTAAAATAAGGAGAAATATAAATCTGTAAGTGCACACACACACACAGATATATATATATATATATATATATAGGTTAAAGGACAAACTTGCCCCCAAACTTGGATAAAAAGTGAGTCACCACATGATAGTTGAGATTAGCTCAACCATGCAACCCAATCTTACTTATAACCTACTGAGTATAAGTTGATCCAAGTCAACTCACACTATAAGTCTAGTGAGGTTGGATGATGTAACCAAGTTTAACCTATAAAATTGGAAAATTTAAGTGATTTAAACACCTCAACCATACCAAAATTAAACTAATAACTATAATAGAGTGGATCAATAACAGTCCAACATGGTGAGTTAAATCCCATAAAAGTATTTTGAATTCTAAAATTGATTTTGATTTTTCAATTTAGGTGATATTTGCATAACATATTCACCTTATATATGTCTCATTCTAAAATGTGGGTATAATAATGGTACCAACGTATAAAATTCTCCCAAAAATGTGTATCTAAATCACATAATTATGGAATTTGGCCAATTTACAACTATGTAAGTACAAAGAACATGTTTCCAAAACATGCCCCCATTAAAATAAAAAAATGAGAGTTGGTATAAATGTGGAGAACATGTTTCCATATCATGCCCCCATAGTATATCTAAATATGTGAACTATAACAAATGTGGAGAACATGTTTCTGTAACATGCCCCCATTGTATGCTTGAATCTAGTAAATTATGAAAAATGTGGAATCCATGTCTCTATGACATGCCCCCACTAATATTATCCCCTTTTACGTGAGAAGAATTAAAATCTAGTAGTCACCTTACCTCAAAAGGATAAGATAACCATATAATCCATGTATAAACCATGTAACATATAAGAGTAACATTTCTAGGTAGATATATCGATAAAGTACATAGTATGTGATCGCATCAGATTCTAAGATGCATGATGTGAATCACGGAAATGTCTATATAGTAAAAATATGAGCTCAAAAAAAAATTAAGCACACACACAAGATCACTCAAAATAAAATAAAAAAGATAATTGTCTAAGGAGACCTCAAATAATGGGCATGCTTAAATACCTCACAATGGATGGGACATGACTTAGTCAAATGTCCACAAAGCAAGGAATGACATATTCAAATGTCCATACAAAATGTAATGAAATGTGAAAATTTCAAATTATGAAAACAAAGACATGAGGGCTAAAAAAATAGAGTGTATTCAAATCTTCAACAACCAAGACAAGACACTTAAGGAAGTACATAAGGTAAAAACGTACGTAATTATCATAAACATAGCATACTATCCCTTATATATATGTGTTAGCAAAAAACTTCAAGTACATAACATATATAGTACATTTTGAAATATATAAGCATGAATAAAGGCACGTGTAA
This sequence comes from Torreya grandis, assembly GCA_037957365.1. NCBI lineage: Eukaryota > Viridiplantae > Streptophyta > Pinopsida > Cupressales > Taxaceae > Torreya > Torreya grandis. The sequence goes on along the minus strand of JARHVA010000013.1, from coordinate 7,378,674 downwards.
GTATATAATTTCAAACAAGATAATGGAAAGCGATCATAAAATTATATAACCTTTGTGTATCAAGATAAATGAATCTAATGGTCCCATTGTTTTTATGACATGAGTAGAAAGAAGACTAAACATTCATATGGGAATAGATCACATATCTATATATGCCCGTATCACACTCAAATGATGTGTGAAATACATATGTATATAAAAAGTATTGATATGCCATCTACCAACATGGAACCAATAACTTAGATGCCAATGAGTCAATAAGAATATGTAGATGCTAAACATATTTTTGGATTTTGAATATATATATTTTTGGTATTTTTAGAATATTTTAAAAAGAAAAAATAATCCTATGATCTCATCTAATGGATGCTCATAGGCATCTCCCCACTATGAACTTGGAGTAATAAACTGATGATACTGCTAAGGAGCATACATAGGTGTAATATCTGACACTATAGTATCTATAATGTTCTGTGTATGTATAATAAGACTTTGTGGTGGTGAAGAGACAATACAAGGAATGGGGGTCTATGGAACCCATCATTGAGATATCTATGTTTTTTTTTGAAGTAACAGTAATAGAAAAATGTTTATTTGCTCTAGATGTCTGAATATGGTGAATAGTAGATAAGGATTTCATAAAATGCATTATTTGTCTCTGATGCAATAGTCTCTTGAGTAATAACCATCTAGGGAAGGGGATTGCATGTTGCCTACTTTTTCACAAAGGATTAACCTTAATAGGTTTGATAATTAATTCTCTGGGTATAAATTCTCTTAGTTAAGTGGATGCTCATATGGAATACTAGAAACTATAACTACCCTATTGGACTAAATGTATTTAACACAACTATGCACTATAAAAGGTATTGCATGAAGAGTATGTATCCAAGGTCATCTCATTAACATATCAAATAATCTCATGTATGGTATAAATAAAAATTAGTAACCACATGTGTTGGATCTACTTGTAAAGGTAATTTTATCTCACCAAGAACATGTTGTGATGTCCCATCAAATGCTCTAACTGATTTGGTCAAAGGATGTAAATCATCCAGTGTATAATCCAAATGTGTAAGTAAAGTCATGGTGAAATTTTTTTATTATCCCCATTATCAATCATAATATTGTGTATATGTTTTTGATCAAGATATTCTAAAATGAATAAGGAATGAATGATCAAAATCATCATCCACAATCTCAATATAATCAAAGTAATAGAGGGTCTCTACACCATAGGAAGTGTATGCCATGTATAAGTACCAATAATCGCATCCAATGGGTGTTCGTAATATGATGGTGGATGATGTGCACTATATACCATTTGTACTTATGGATACTTCTTAGAATGATCTTACAAAGTATTGTTAAATATACATATTTTTATATATATATATATATATATATATATATATTAGTGATCACCAAGTTGTGAACCTAACTCCTTTAGAGGAGCATTATATGTAATTGTTTGGTCATCGATGAGGTCCTTCATATTATGCTTCAAGGTAAAACATCTATTCATAGAATGCCCAGGGCCTTGGTGATAGTCATAATAAGTATTTATATCATATCCTTTGCATAGAGGCCAACTCATATCAACCTCTATAGGATGAGGGAGATAAATGAGCTGACACTACACAAGGCTTGGGAGTAATGGAGTTGGATATTTAGGTAGGCATGCAAATGATCTCCTTGGTGTATTAGATAAGGCAATATAATTAGCCTATTATGACACCACATTAACCATGGTAGTTTTTTTTATTTTTAAGTTCAAGAGGTTTTACCTTGTTCTTGGTTTGATAGTAAACTTGGTATTGGACGTAGTCAATGTGTTTGCTACATACTTAAGCTTGTTCAATGAGATAAGTTTCATTTAACGATCGTAAATAATATGACATAAGTCATCAAAATATTTGAAAATTTGAAAATAATGGACTTACATAATGGGGAAATTAAACCTTACTTGAAGATGTCTAGAAGCTCTTTATCTACCATTAGGTTAGTTATTTAACTAATATTTTCTTGTACCTTAAGACATATTCATTGATATGTTCATTGGTTTCTTATTTGATTTTTTCAATTTGGGAATAAGAAACTTTTTCAGTGATATAAATATAAAAGTGTGATAAAAACTTATCTACAAGAGGTTTGAATGCATTTATTGATTGGATTGGTAAATCATAGAACCACCTTAGAACATAGTCCTTCAGGCTCCTTGGAAATAGTTTAGTCAAAAGATTATCATTAGAGGCATAACCAAGGCATGCCACATAAAAAAACTAAAAATGTTATTCAGGATTAGCCTTGCCATCATAAAATGTGAACTTAGGTGCAACAAAACTAGTTGGCAAGGGGTGCAAAGATATCTCTAGTGCAATAGGGTTATGCAACACCTCTTATGAATTAACAACATAAGGTGATTTCATAGAATTTTGTTCAATATTTTAAATCTTAGTTTGAAAAAGTTTTATAGTTTGGACAAGAGCATGCACCTCTTGGTATTTAAGTTTGGAAAGTTGGGAAGTTACCAAAGAAGGTGCACCCATAGTTTGAATGCATTGAGGCATTGAAACTATTAATTGGATTGAAGTATTTACGTTTCCCATGTAAAATGTAGCAATATTAGTTTAAGGGAATAAAGGTTTTAACACATATTCCATGTCCCCATTAGAAGTATGAAGTAGTGATGTGCCCAAGGGAAGGTTTTGTGATCAATAAATGGACTTGCTTGTTCATCTACAATTTTTTGCCTTTTTAGTTTCTATTATGGTTCTTAGGATGTCATCAAGATCTTCAGGGTTTTGATGAATATGCTCATAAAATAATGCAACTGATTTTAATTGATCATGATCTATTTATTCATGTTCATCAGTTTCATTAGAGTCATGGTTTTCATTATCATAATCTTCTTCTATGATAACCTCATCAATATGTTATTCATTCTCAACAATTTTATCATCATAGCCCATAGGATTAGGCCCTTAATTGGTTTGAGACATCTTAGGTGGAAGGAGAGGAAGCTCAATGTGTTCATTGGGCAAAAAACCTAATCTAGGAATACACCTAAGTTACATGTAAAATAATATAAGCAATAAATAAAAAGGTACAATAATATGAAACCCTAGATGGCTGAAAACCCTATGAATCAAAAAAATTTGCATTCATATGGATTGTGCTAACCAAATGTTTGACCTTAAATTGAGATGGGTCAATATAGTATAGGATTAAGAATATATAAATAAATATGCACAAAGGTGATAAATAGATCTATAGTATGCCAATTAATTATAAACTCAGTTAATTAATATATTGAATTTAAATACTGAGATATGCTAAAAATAGTAAGTACAACTATTGATTGATATAATAATGAAATGAACACAAGATTATTTAGCTTCTCAACTATGCTCATGCATATATGATATGTAACATGCTTAAAATAAACTAGATCAGTGTTCTTGATCAATCATCTGATTCTATAAATTTGACCTATGTAAACTCAGACGGTTGTGTCAACCTCAAACGATTACATCGACACTTATATCTAACTTGGACCTAGGTGTCTAGTATTGAATACTTATTCAATCTATATGTGACAACTTAGGATATTATGGGTTATGTGTCATTTTCACCCTAGTGTGCTCATATGTAGATCATAGGCTATCACTCCTTGTCATATTAAAAAACCATAGTTATTCATCTTCATAGTGGCTATGAGAAAAATGGGTTAGTTGGCTCAAGGTGTTGAGCTAACCCAAAATACCCCTCTGTCAATGGGTGTTACCTACGTAGCCACTACTATGAAGAACACATCATATCGATGTAATTCTCCCCTATGTGTTGGGTTGTGTTTGCATAAGGATGTAATATGTTGAAAGCAAGTACAATAATGACCTTACTTGTAACTTGGAAAATAGGTCTCATGGAATGCTCCTTCAATACTTCAGACTATAGATGTGTTGTCCCAATGAGTGATATGGAAACAAGAGAAAGTAGGAAATAATTTCTCACTTGAATGCTTTTAGTAAGTTGCCTCATGAGTTATTAGGATTGTGCTATGTGAGGAATGAATGAGGGTTGATTATGTGTGTGTGTGTGTGTGTGTGTGTGTGTGTGTGTGTGTGTGTGTGTGTGTGTGTATTTATATGTATGTATGTATCAATCTATTTTTGAACCTTACTTGTAACTTGGAAAATAGGTCTCATGGAATGCTCCTTCAATACTTCAGACTATAGATGTGTTGTCCCAATGAGTATGGAAACAAGAGAAAATAGGAAATAATTTCTCACTTGAATGCTTTTAGTTAGTTGCCTCATGAGTTATTAGGATTGTGCTATGTGAGGAATGAATGAGGGTTGATTATATATATATATATATATATATATATATATATATATATATATATATATATATATATATATGTATGTATGTATGTATGTATGTATGTATATGTATATGTATATGTATATGTATATGTATGTATGTATGTACAATCTATTTTTGAAATATCTCATTATATATATATATATATATATATATATATATGTATGTATGTATCAATTTATTTTTGAAATATCTCATTATATATATATATATATATATCAATCCATTTTCAAAATATCTCACATAAAACACTTACACTGACCATAGGTGTAGGTTTTGTTTACAAATTTAATGGATTTAGGGCACTTGACACTTGCATTGGAATATGACACGTCAATGTAGGCATCTAACTGGGATGCTAGTGTCTAGGAAGCTAGAAAATAGACACATGTCCCAAACTTGTAGAGACAAAATATAAGCATGTTTATAGTACTTTGAGCATAATGGAAGGGTTGGGTCATTAGAATAACATTAGTCAGGATAAGAGATAAGCAATTTGGCACAGAGTTAGTGTGTATGAGCCTTTTGATAGTGGGAAGGTGTAGAAGTTGAAGGTACATCCATGATATGTATTTGTAATGTTTATAAGACTGAGGTGCTATATAATTCAAATTTAATGTCTATAATAAGAAAAAGTCAAATTTTAAATGGTGAAATATTTAGAGGATGTAGAGCAGCATATAACATTGGAGGGTAAGGGAGAGAAGTCAATCAAGTGATGTCCTTAAAGTGGTGGTGAGATCTATTCAGAGGGAAAGCACAGTAGGGTAGGGATGTGGTGTATCACAAAGGCTAAAGGTGGTGTTCCTAGTGGAGCAAGAAATGACTCAATACTAGGTTCCCAATGCACATAATGATGTCTAGGGTTTGATTTCCCACCAACTACATAGGTCAAGTTGGCAATGGTATCAAGGAAGGTGTTGGGGAGGAGTTATTCTCTATTAGGGAATATAATAATGGTAGTTATAGATTGGGGGATCCCAACTGGAAGGTCATATCTGAGGTGTTTAAAGTCTGAAATTTTTTAAGGATGATAGTTTTGAAATAAACATTGGATGATGTGGGTAAAGATGGCAACATGGGTAATCTCTTAAATGTTGGAATAGGGTTTGAATCAAGGGTCAGAGTGGTTTCTAGTGTAAGGGAAATCCTAAGCAAAATGTTGGTTTATTTAGAGTGTTTCAATGCAACTAATCCTTATCATTCTCACGGTAATTTTTGTAAATATTGTATTACCCACTTAAAACCTGATCTATCCTCTCATTTGGTGGATAGGGGATCTCTTTCCTTTACTGAGAATATTGTGGGTGAAGGAGGGATCAATGTTAGCTTTGAGGAGATGGTGGTTTCAATTGGGAAATCTTAGTTTGATGGTAAACTTGGTTTTTTTGGAGATGTCCCATTATTTTTTTCCAATGACTCCCCTATTATGGGGTCATTGATGAGTACATTTATGCATTAGAAATAGAGGCATGTTGTAATTCCTTGATGTATAGATATATTGGGAAACACCCCTCTTGGGAGAAGCTTCTCTTTGGGTTAAACAAGTCTGGCCTAATCTTAATGAGGTTTTCATTTCTTTACTTTCAAATGGCTTATTTTTATTATTTTTCAATCAGTGGAGGCTAGGGATTATGTATGGAATAATGATCCTTGGTTTATGGGCAAGTAGGGGGTGTTTATGTGCTCTTGGGAACATTTTTTGATCCTGTTTCCATAGTGATTACAAAGGCTCTAGTGTGGATGAAACTTTACAATCTTCCTTTAGCCATGAGAAATCCTAGGATGCTTCAGTTGCTAGCTAATAAGTTGGGGATTTTTGTCAAAATTGATCAGGATATGGTTGGGCAGCAACATTTTTTTAGGGTTTGTATTCTTGTAGATTTTTCCAAGCCCTTCTTTCATTCCATTAAGATCTAGTCTTTTTATGGCTCATGGATTCAACTGATCAACTATGGAGGATTGTATTTTATATGCTTAAAGTGTAATCAGAGTAGCCACAAAAAGGAAATTTAACCTCAAAATTCTACCTTATATACAAGTTCTTATTTTTTGAATAAATGGGTGAGGAAAATTGGTTGTCCCAACATTGATCTTGTGAGAAAGATTGATAATATCGCTTCTTCAGGTTGTTTTTCTTAGAAATTGGACTACAATCCTTTAACCAATAATTTGGTTAAGGATCCAACTGTATTTCTTGGCCTTTCTTTGCATCTTGTTGAGTAGGATTTTCCTTTACCAATTGAGGGTTTAAAATCTATTTTGGAAGAAGTTCCAGTGGCTAAGTTTTTTTAAAAAGAAGATTCAAATTTAATCAACTAATAGGGTCATCTGTTATCTTTCTCAGAACTGTCATCTCCTCATCAAAAAAGAAGTGGTGGTGAATCAATCTCCTAGGGTTTTATTCTCAGAAGGTGTTATTGGAACCTCAAAATATCAAATTCAAAAAATAGTTTGATGGTGAGGATTCGCTTCAACTATAAGACAACGAGGAGATTGAGAACTTTTCACAAGAAGAACTTAATTCTAGGGAGGTTTTGTCCATAACTCAAAGTAAAAATTTGCTTTCAAAACTAAACTTGGGATCAAAAGGGAAAAGAGGCAGAAATTCAAAAGTAGAAAGGTTGCACCTAGATGCTATGAACTCCATTAATGGAGTCACTTAATGGACTATGGAAGCCTTACTCTCTGGTAGGGTAAGAAAAAATTTAGTAGTTCCAGGGTAAGTTTTTCTATAATGATTGGTCTAATTGTTGATTAAGCTATGGTGGAAATGAGAGTGTTGTTTTGAGTCTCTCATTTGATTGTGGTATCTTTCTTTTTTCATTCTCTTTGAAAAGCTCCTCCTAGTCATGTGAGGTTTTCAGCTTTGATGTTGTTTTATTTTCCTCTGTTTCTTTTACTTTATCCTTTGGGTTGTTTCATTGTTCTTTGGCTTATGGGTCGACCCTACCCTAGTCTTTTGGCAATTTTATTATTTAGGGACTAGACCCCTGATGTGTTCCAGACCCGATTGTAGCTTTGGTTAAAATCAAGTATTTATCAAAAGAAAAAAAAAATCAAATTTTGAGAATTTTAATTAGGTAGAATGCATCTCGTTCAACATGGAAATGTTTTGGTGCTCTATATGGAGTGTAAAGGCATCATAAATGATGAAATAATATACAAAAGTGAAAATCAAATCAATGAAAAAATATTTCTAATGGGAACATGTTGAGTTTTTTTGAAGGAATTGACCTCAAAAGCACAATAAAATGCCCATTAAGTTTTAAAAGAAAAGAAAGTAAGTTACTCAAAGAATATATATTATCTTTAAGAAAGATGAAATTTTAAACTTATAATTATTTTGTTGTTTGCATATTTAATTTTCTAGTTATTGGATCATAATGCAAGAAATAAATAAGTTTTATTTTCTCTTTTAACAAATCTCATTTAATAATAAAGGAACTTCGAACTTAAAACATGGATTTAAAAAAAAAATGATTAAATAGCACTCATATGTTTAATTACATAAGGCAAATGATTCTTCTATATATTTTAGTGGCCTTTCTATATACATTATGAAAATTTTTTGTTGTTATATTTGTTTTGCACATTTTGTCATTACAACATAGTTGAGATGATGATTATTGTCATTGTACTTGTAATGCACACTATACCTTTGTAGCATGTTTAAAAATGATATTCAATGATGATTGTACTTGTGATGTTGTGTGTGTGTATGTCATCGTAGCATGCTGATATTTATATAATTGCACATTGGTTATGATATAATTGCTTATCATTTTTTAGTGGTATCTAGATGTTATTTTTTATAGTAATTATGGTTTATGATTTTATGTCTCGTAATAGTTATTGCTTGTTTATCTTGAGGTGGATGTAGGACATCTATTTTACCCCTCAAAAATGAGTTTCCTAGAGGGAGGGAACCATACAGGAGAGGGAGGTAAATCGTGACGATGTGTAGATATACCAAACTTCTAATAACCCATCACACACATAAGTCCTTATCATGTTTGTATGTTAAATTTGTAGGCATTTCAGTGATACCTCAGTTAGTTGGACTATGTAGATCATATTTTAGATGCTTTCTAAAATTTATGATAGTATTGATTTAAATTTTTGGTTTATCGATTGGTCTAACATAAAAATTTAAGATAACCAATCCTTAGCCAATTTTTAGATAACTGTTTACATAAATGCAGTTTGTATTCAAGACTACCAAGAATCTAAAGCGTGAAATAAAACCTCTTTTTATAGGCTCCTGACCAACCTTGGTGATCTTGAATATAAATTTTCCTAATAAAGATATTGCCTGAAGGTGAGTTGATCAACTTACAAGTTATTGAGGTATGCTTATTTAGAATAAAAATGTTTGTGTATTTGCAAATAAGAATAAAATGGTGAGAAAGGTCTTAGATGCACCCTTTCACCTTTCTTGATTTAGTAACCTTGATATTGCATTACATGAATATTAAATCTTGACATTTAAAAATTGTCATATCATTTGATTTTAGGGTTGAAAACACACAAAGTGAAGGAGGAATGAGGTTAATTTTGTTATTTGTTGACCTTTTCATGGACATTATTTTAATGGCAAACTTATTGCCACATAAATGGAGGTCTTATTGTAGAAATGTAGACCTGGGTATGAGGGTTTCAAACTCCACCATTCACCATTTGTCAAGTTTGCATGGTGAGGAAGCTTATGGGTTAATGCACCACCAATTTTGATAGTTTTATTGGTAAAAACCGATTAAAAACAACTTCCATATAGGCTACATTTTTTGGGCTTGTTTTCCACAAAGCCTGGAGATACATAATAGGCACCTTGAAGTTTTGGAGAGCAATTTTATTTTTGAATTTAAGGAGAATAAACCCTTTATTTTGGCATAGGAAGAAGCAACCTAAAAATTATGTGAGCTAGGTATGTGGGAAGAGAAACCCATGGTGTTTTGCTTATTGTAGACAACTAAAATTAAGGGAATCATTTTTTTAGGCAACTGTCATTTCTACTTTTAGTTTTGTTGAATAAACTTTCCATTGAAAGTTGTTGCCAATTGGGTAATAACTATTTTGAAGCTTTAGATATATCTAAATTGAAATATAAGAAAACCCAAAATAAGAAAATAAGAGTTTGCGACTTGCCATAGCTATGATAATAAGTGATTAAAGAGAATATAAAAGGAAAAAAATAATATTTTGTAGGTCTAATTTATTTTTTGGTGCCTTGTGGTTATTATTTCCAAACATGGGTTTTTAGACTATACAAGCCAAGTGTTTGATGAAATTACCTTTGTGAGCCATATTTTTTATTATATCATCACTTAAAGGATATTTTGGGTAGAACGTCCTCATGGACAGATAATTTTTTTCTTTTGATAAAATTCATATTAAATGCAAGGTGAAATTTTGGGTGGATCATACCCAAATTAGTGAGTTATGCATGCTATTTTTGTAGTTGGTTACATGCCAAATTTAGGGGACAATGTGAACAATAGACCTATAGGTGGGCATTTTGAATTTGTAATGTTTATTTTGAGCTTAGTAAAGTTGTAATATGTGAACAATAAACCTCTAGGTGTGCATTTTAAATTCATAGTGTTTCTTTTGGGCTTAACAAGGTTGGAATATGTGAACAATAGACCTGTAAGTGGGCATTTTGAATTCATAGTATTTATTTTAATCTTAGTAAGGCTGGATTATGTGAATAACAAACATGTATCAAACCTATAGGTGGGTTTACTTGAACATATGAATGATACAATAATTTGTTTAAAACTAAAATCAGCTACTTCAATAATTTAATAAGGATTTGCTGGGAACTAAATAGTATCAGGTCTATAATGTTATAGTATGTGTGATATATATATATATATGATTTCTCATTTATGCATATGAAATATATATTTTTAAAAAAAAGGGTTCATGCCATTTTAGGGTATTACTCCCAGGAATATATTCGAAGGATGGGACTTACACATTTCTACTGCCACAAACCTTTGGCAACCATTTTTGGGCACCTAACTGGATGAGGACAACATTGATGGAGACACATATATGGCTATGAGGTGGCCATCCTAGGGGATTGAACCCAAGACCTCCCACTTATAGCACAGTTCTCCCAACTGAATGAGCTAGCCCATCGACTAAGTATGAAATGATAAGTTAAAGCTAAATATGAGTGATTTTATGTGTTAAAATTGATTTTTAAAATGTACCAAGTATTGAAATAATTAATGATTTAAGTGGTGTTATTTATGTACCCTTAATACATTAAATTATATTGGTTAAATAATAATATATTTTATTATTTATCATGAGTTTATCCTCATGTAAATAAATAATAAAATATATTAAATGACCTTTGGAGAGGTTGGACCAATTAATGTGGTGATTAGAAAAAGTCATATTATAATGGTCAGATTACCTTGCCTATATAATAAAAGAGTTTATATTGTAAGATGCAATGAAAAAAATGAGAGTTGAGAAAAATGAAGAAATGTGGAGAACACATTTTCAAGTTATGTAAAGATTGATTGAGAAGAAGTGAGAGGAAAAAAGACCGTATTGGGTACTTGTTAGTGTCATGATATGAATAATTTTTATGGGTTTTTTTTAAATATTTTGGAGGTTTTTCCATGTATATATTGTATTGGTTTCATGTATGCCTTTATTTTTGATCTCATATCTAGATCTATTGCTCGTATGTATTATTTAATTTAATTTATCATGGTATTAGAGCTTGTGATGTGTTGATCAAGTGTCAAGGTTGTAGATCAGGGTTGTTAAGTTGTGTTCAAGATTATTTTTGCTAAGAAATCCACTTGTATATCCTATGACATGTTCACAATAGTGTTGTTGAGCCTCTCTTCATCAAGATCATTATCTGTACATTACAAGCATTCCTTGAAAAATCTGAGCAACTGGGGCCATTTTTAGGTCATTTTCAACCATATGAAGGTTAATTTTTCTCTCTCCTCCCAAGCACTTTTTTAACATATGAAAACTAAAAATTAGTATATTTTTAGTTTTTTGGGTATAAAATCTCATTTTTGATCATTCCATTAGCTTAGTTTTGCCATTTCCATGTATTTTTGACCTTTACTTCCCCTGATTTGGACACTTATAGGTAATTTCAATTTTTCTCTCTCCTCCCAAGCAACTTTGTATAGCCTATGAGGTAAAATTTAAAAAAAAAATTAATCCTTGTATAATTTTTGATACTTCTGGGGTCTGGAAGGGAGAAATTAGGTAGATTTGGTAGTCTAAAACCTCTAGAGACTTTGAGAAGGCTTGTTTAGTTCATTTCATTTCCCCCCTCTTAATAAGCACCTTTGTATGGCTTTGTATGGCTCTTTGAAGGAAAATATAATAATAAAAATTGTTCTTGAGCTTCTATAGTTCCTTTCTGGCATTTGAAGATTGATTTCTCTATTTCTAACCTTGTTAAATGGTCTGTAAGAGCTATCTAGAGCAACTAGTATTTGTTATGAATTTTTTCCCCTCACCTAAGTGCATCTGTAGGGATATGTACAATAGTAACAACAAAAAAATATTTTTTTAAATCTTTAACCTTAGAGCTTGTTGTTATGGAAACATCAAAGGGATATTGGAAGGTGATTCTACAAGTTTCAGGCCATGATTTGGCCTTCATGAGCTCCCTTGCTGTTGAAAACTTATACATGTGTGCCATTATGCTACTGTTGCTACTATGAAAATGAAAAATAATGGTTAGTAATAGTTCATAACTTGTATTTGTTAAATCAATGAATTATTAAATTCTTTTTTCCCATATAAGTTGTGGTGAGACCTTTGATGAGTTGTCTTTTTAAAATTAAAGGCATTTGTTTTTTTTAAACATTTATTTTATTGTATTATTTACATGTAATTAATATTTATTGTTTTTAATTTAAAAATAAAAATAGATAATTAAATAAATCCACTATTAATTCTATATCTTGCATGTAAAATATTTGTGGTGTCTAAGGCAAGTTGGTAAACCTAATATGGTAGTACACTTGTAAAAATAAGGTGTTGAGTTCAAATATGCATCCCAATTTTATTTTTAGTCAAAAACTAATTTGTTATTTTTAAAATAATTAGCTTAAATGACTTATTTTTAGTTGTCTAATCTTTCACGTGTGAATATTGTGACACTTTCGACATTTTTTGACACCTTTGACTTATCATATTTTTTTTTGTCAAAAATGATCATGTGACCAATCAATCTTTAGGTTTTTGCACATTCTAGATGCATTAGGATGGTCTTTATTTGATTTGAAGCCTCTTTATATGAATTTTAGTGTTGAGTTGTATTTCAACACTTATTGCTTTACAATCAACTAAGTGACTAGTGTTGTTTAATCACTAGAATATTTATTTTTATTACAAAATCAAGTATAAAACATGTTAAAAAAATTATTTCTAAACCTTTTTATGTCAATTTAGTATAAAATTCAAACTTGTAGTGTCAACTTTAAAAGGAATAAAAAATCTTAATGACTCAAATTATAATATGAGTTAGTCCTAATAAGATATCTAATGTTTGGCTAATTTAGTATTAGATTATTAGTGAATTTATTATATGTGCATCACATAATATGTTTACTAATTTTAACATGCTTGATTGTAATCCTACATCCACTCCTATTGAAGTTGATGTTAAGCTTGATCCAAAACTTGTGTGATAAAGCTAACCTTTCTTTATAGATATCTTGTTGGTAGTTTGATTTATTTAACCATTACTAGGATAGATATTTCATATGATGTGGGTGTTACTTCCATATTTATGTAGGATCCATACTTAGATCATTGAAAATTAGCAAAGAGGATACTTTGGTATATTAAAAAATATGTAAACTTTGGTTTATATTATTCTTCATTTGATAATGTTAATTTATTTAGTTATTATGATGCTAACCATACTCTGATGACTCTACTTATGGATATGTGTTTATGTTTGGTGTAGGTTCTATCACTTGGAGCACTTCATGTGGATGTTGTTAAATAAGCCTTGTGGTTATGAAGGATAAAAGAAGAACATCATGTGGAAGTTCCTCATTGTACCACCTTTCTTGGTGATAGTCAAAGTTGTATAGCTTTAGTAAAAAAATCTAATGCATCACCAACAAACTAAAGTTTATTGAAGTTCACTCAATGTTGGGCCTATTGGGTGAATATTTTGTCAACAACTAACTGATGAGAAAAATAGGTCTCTTCAACCACAACATAGGGAGATTGGTCAGCCAGATGTGCAGGTTTACCACATCAAAAGGGGACAAATCTCTCCTCTCATCAAGGGGAGGTTCCCTGTAAATAGGAGGAGGCTATATACTATATATATAAGTAGAAAGTAACACTCAGGGGTAGGATAACACCATCCATCTCTCTTTTTTTAGAGATGATGTTCACAAACAAAGGAGAAATTTAGGTGGAAACACTGAAGGCACTTCTCTTCTTTCAGAAGTGGTCTTACAGCAAACAACTGGAGTTCTTTTTGGTGGGTAACAAGTAATTGGTAACAAAGGGCATAGTAACTAGCAGACTGAGATGTAGCACAAAGTCTCCACCTTGACTGCACAAGAGTGAAATACAAAGGACAATGAGGGCACAAATTCATCCCAAGGTCCTTTACATAGAAACAAAAAATAAACAAACACACTAAAGGTAATTGTGGGGGCACAAAGTCTCTCCACAGTTGGCTTTATGACACCTTCTTGATTACTTCCACTAGTTCTGCTTATTTCTTTAAAATGGACAAGAACACATTCAGGAAATAGACATAAGAACAATCCCCTAAATGACACAAGCTATAACAACACAAAGTCTGAAAGTAACCTACTTTCTCATTTAAACAAAGAAATATGATCAACAATCTGAGCTCAAAGTCTCAGTAATTGCCTCTCAATTTTGGTAGAGTTTTGCTTCTATAATGAAAAAGTCCCCTGTGCATAAAGTAAGAGAATACAATATATAGCAGCCAAGAAAGGCTTGGCGCTTTGTTCCATGGAATGGCCCATGCTGCATTTAATGCCTTGAATGCATTTTTAGTTTTGTCAAAGAGCCTATGCTGGAATAGGGTGGCTGCCTTAACTATGGCCTATCGATTCATCTCAAATGTCTTCTCCTAAGCATGAGTCATCTAGTTTATCACCTAATGTCTGTGCAGCTATCCACCTCATCTTTAATCCAAGGGAAACTAACAAGCTGCACCTTCAATGTTTGCAAGTTCAAATATCTACTTGGTGGACTATTCCACCTACTGGAATAACTCCAACGCAGATATTTCTAGTCTTTCCCTCTTTCCTATTGCAGTTTGAGCCCTTGGGCTATCTTTTCCCCCTTTTGCTGGACTTTTTAGCTCCTTCAATTGGGCGCTGAATTTGTTTTCAATTTCTATGCCACTTTTGAAAATCAACGAATATTTCATTAGCTTGAATTTGACGTCCACGGGGACGTCAAAGGTTCATTGTTTCAATAGTTCAGGTGGCCTCCTTAGTTCATCTGCTTGAACCTTCTCCTTGAACTAGTCTCTGGAAACTTCCACTTCTTATCTTTACTCAGAGCTTCCCTTGAACTGTTGAACCCGTTGAACCTGTGAACCATTTTTGTTCAAGGTTCAACGATTCATCTTCTTCCTCAGAAGCCTTTGTTTTCTCTAAGTCTCTTGAGCTTTGAAAGAGTCTATAGAAATATGTCTATAGAGTTCATAGAAATGAGCTTGCAGAGTCCATATAAATGAGCCCTTAGAAATCATCCTGTGGAGTACATAGAAATGAGCCTACAGATTTTGTAGAATCAAGTCTGTAGAACCAAGCCTACAAAGTCTGTAGAAATGAGTCTACAGAGTTCGTAGAACCCAGCTTGCAGAGTCTATAGAAATGAGTCTATAGAGTTCATAGAAATGAGTCTATAGAGTTCATATAAATGAGTCTATAGAGTTTGTAGAAATGAGTCTGTAGAATCAAGCCTGTGGAGTTCGTAGAATCTGTCACGAGCCTTAATGCCTTTAGAACTTCCTGAAGGGAAGGTGTCCCTTTAGGCCTTGAGAAGGTCCATTTTCTAGTCGATGAGATCCCCCCACAAGGGTACCTACCCTTTGGGGTTCTTCAGGTGGCCTTCGGGTGGTCTTCGGGCTCCAATTCCTTCAAACAAAATGTCTAAAGGAAATCTTCCCACTTACTTTAATCACTTTCTGTCAGGATTTTTGCTTTCAAGTGAATTCCTTCAGATAAAAGTCTGAAAGAATTCTTTCAGAATTTTTGTCTAAAAGAATTCACTTTGTCTTTTGCCTTGTTCATTTTTCTGAAGGAATTGCAACTTTTCTGCCTTTTGCTCATTGCCTTCCACAAGGGCACTTAGCCTTGGTTCGCTGCCCTCCGTAAGGGCACTTGGCCTTGGTTTTTTGGGGGACTCCTTTGAACCGTTTGATTGAACCGACCGATTGAACCAACTTTGGTTCAACGGTTCATTCCTTTGTTCTAATCGTTCAATTGACCACTTGAACCAAAATGGTTCAAGGTTCAATAGTTCAATGGTTCAAGCCTTCTTCTTTTCGTTAAGTGTTTTGAAGCCGTTGATCTTGCTGAAGTGGTTAAACTTTGAAATCTTGCTGAAATGCTTAACTCATTAAGCTCGCTGATGCTATTGAACCTTTAAACCCGTTGAACCAATTTGGTTCAAGGTTCAATGGTTCAATGGTTCAATCCTTCATTTGAAGCTTGCTGATGAACATTTTTGGTTGAACCAAAGCATTGAACCAATATGGAAATTGCCTAAGTGCTGGGAAATTGTTCCTTTGTGAAAATTTACCTATTAAAGCCATTGAACCTGCTAATCCCTTAACTAAAAAAGCTTGAATAATGAAGAATTTGAATGCTCAAAACAATTTTTTGAGAAGGGAAGAGATAATTTTGGCTTGCAGGACCAAAATAGTTCATATGTTGTCCCAAAAATGAGTGACAAATTTTGGGAACAACAGCTAGCTCCAGTTGGGGAACTTTTTTCAATTGAAAACTTGGAACAATTGAGGGGAGTAAAAACCAGAATCTCGAGTGCCTTGAAGTATGCCATTGGGCTATGGAGTCATGCTATCCCAAAAAATAAAGGTGACAAAAATGAAAATGAGAAGCATTCAATAGAACTAAAGACTTTACAAATATACATATGTATAAGTAAACTTATTTGATACTTCAAGAATTGAAGTGCTTCAGATGCTGCCCATTGTGAGGTAGAGAAAAAGGCGTGCCATCTTGATACTTCAACAGGAAACTATTTTCACCATTGAGCTCATGGATAGTGAATGGGCCTCTCTAAAGGGAATCAAATTTCTCATACATTCCCTTTAGTTCTCTTCTCTTGTCCCACAATAGGAATTGATCTCTAATCTAGAAATCATGGTTTTTTGCTTTCTAGTCGAAGAGCTTCTTCACCAGACTTTGATGCGTAGCAATTCGGTCCACCACCATAGTTCGATGCTTATCCAGCTCAGTCAAGCACATGATCCTCTTATCGATGGATCTTTCATATGTCTGATCTTCAACTGCCTTAGCCAATATCAATGCTATCAATTCTAGGGCGATTGGTATCTCAGCATTGAGTCCATAAAGAAGTTGGAAAGGTGACAGACCAATCGCCCTTTTGGGTGTAATTCTGTCTGCCCATAAAGCATCAACTAATGCTTTATGCCATGTTCGTTGGTTGTCATCCACCAACTTCTTGATGATGGTTACCACATTATTGTTGCTTGATTCAACTTGGCCATTCCCTTGTGGAAAGTAATCATAAGAGTGTGAGAGGGTGATCCCATAGTAAAAATAGAACTGAGTAATCTCCTGGGAAGTGAAACAAGCTATGTTGTCTATGACAATCTTGGTTGGGACCCCAAACCTAGAAATGATGTTCTCCTTGAGGAAATTGCACACTACTTCTAAAGTAGCATACTTGGTTGGAATAGCTTCCACCCACTTGGTGAAGTAATTTGTGGCTGTGAGGACATAATCATGTCCAACACTTAAAGATGGGTTCACGGCACCAATGAAATCGATTCCCCATTACTGAAATGACTCTTCTACGACCACTAGCTTGAGAGGTAGAGCAGCTAACTTGGGTCTTCCCATGAACTGCTGGCATAGTTCACATCTTCGTACCCATTTGTATGCATCTTGAAAGAGAGTTGGCCAGTAATACCTAGCTCGCAGAATCTTATGGGCAGTCACAGGAGCAAAAAAATGTCCTCCACAGGCCAAATTGTAGAAGGACTTCAAAAGTTGGTTCTGTTGTTCTTTATCCACATAGTGAAGGAACACTCCATCAAGGCTCCTCTTATTTAGGCCATTGTCCCACAAGACAAAATTAGTAGCTTTTAGCAAGACAATCCTTCTTTTACAAGATAGGTGAGAAGAACACTCACCATAAGTAGGGAAATGAGCAATACTTGAATACAACTCATTCATGGTGGAGATGAAGAGGACTATTGGCGTAC
The DNA here is from genome assembly GCA_037957365.1 of Torreya grandis. NCBI lineage: Eukaryota > Viridiplantae > Streptophyta > Pinopsida > Cupressales > Taxaceae > Torreya > Torreya grandis. The sequence continues at coordinate 7,360,802 of JARHVA010000013.1, read as the reverse complement.
CTTCAATTTCTTCTTCTCCACACTCTATTTTTTTTGGTTTGTTGTCAGCAATCAATTGGCATAAGCCCTTTCCCCACACCAACTTCGTTGGTTTGATGACTAGATCAAACTCTTAGATTTTAGCAATCCAATTCCCTCTTTTGGTTCCAAACTCCTGCTGAGTTAGTATGAATTTGACTATGGTATCAAGAACCAGGGCAGTAATGTATGAATTTAGGATGTAAAAGTGGAAATGCTTCACTAACTTTACCACTACATAAGCATGCTTCTCCATATTGGAATACTTCAGCTCATGAGCTTTGAGTGGACAGCTCATGAGCTTTGAGTGGACTACTCATGAATGAAATGGAAGATTCCACACCTTCTTGGTTCTGTTGAACCATAATTGCTGAAAGTGTGTGCTCAGAAGCATAACTATACACTATGAAATCCTTGGTATAATCTGGACAAACCAAAATTGGGGCATGTGCAATAGCAGTCTTGATATCTTGGAATGCCAATTTGCTTTTTTCAGTCCAGATGAAAGTGGCCTTTCCCTTCATCATGTTCACAATATGGTGAGTCTTCTCAGCAAACTCAGGGATGAACCTTCGTAAAAAATTCACCTTTCCAAAGAAAGAGTGAATTTTAGTCTTACTCGTGGGCAGGGTAAGTTCTTGGATGGACTTGACTCTGTCTGAGTCAATTTTTATACCTTCTCTGGACATAATGTGTCTGAGAAGTTTCCCTTTCATTACCCCAAAAATAGACTTCTTGGGATTTAGGGAAATACCATTCTAGCGGTAGCATTTCAACACTTATT